>CM064520.1:21710109-21990618 GCA_032716605.1 Paralithodes platypus | reverse complement strand
AAAAAAAAAAAAAAAAAAAAGAAAGGTTGGATTTGACCAAAATTGAGATTAACCCTCGGGACCCGGGCTGCCTTTCCAAAGGACGGAGGTCGTATCCGGGCGATTTGGCTGAAAAACAACAAAAGTAAACTAAGGCTAATCTCGCTTAATATATTACCTACATTAATGAAAGAGATATCAAATTGTGTGTCTTACCTTGCCGTGTAGAATGGCGTTGAGTAGAGCTCTCTAGCTCAACTGGTTCCGGAGGTATGGTGATGGAAGTGGTGGTAACTTTTGAAGCATATTTACCTCGGCGCGTCCGAACACTCAACCACGGCCCCGGCTACGACGCCCAGTTCCACTCGTCGCTCCACTTGCAATTATGCCGGGAAGCGATTTGATAGTTTTTTATTGTTTATTATGCAATTTATTATAGTATTATGATATTTTCACTCAATAAAGTTATTTTCATGAAGTTATTTGTGTCTCTGTCACTTATTACTTAGTTTTATTATCATTATGATTATAGTGTCACTTTCACTGGACTTTGATAGTTGATGGTGTCATTTTCACTTTTATGTATTGTTAGGTAAGCTAATAATATTAGTGTCACTTTCACTTGTTCATATTGTCATGAAGGCACTTATTATTACTTATGTGTGTCTCTTTCACTTATATTTAGTTTATTATTATTCTAGTGTAACTTTCACTGGACTATGATAGTTGATGGTGTCATTTTCACTTTTATGTATTGTTAGGTAAGCTAATAATATATATAGTGTCACTTTCACTTGTTCATATTGTTCTGAAGGCACTTATTATTACTTATGTGTGTCCTTTTCACTTATACTTAGTTATATTACTTATATTATTATTCTTAGCCTACATTTGAGTGTCACTTTCACTGTTGTCACTTCCACTTCAAAAGTTTGTCAGGGTGTGGAAGTCGTTGAAGCAGGTGCCAGCACACAGTCCAACTTGGCATTCGAGGCATTTCCAAGTGGTTTTTGTGACTTTAGTGGGTCTTCTTGTTGTGTGGCCGCACACATAGCACCTCTTCTGTGTTCTGGATTTACTATCTGGTGCTTTGAGAGGAAGGGCGTTGAGCTGGTGCTTCCTGAAAAATTCAGCACACCCCGTTCTGTCCAGCATGCCTGGTCCTTGTAGTGGCCTCCCTGGTGTACACACATGTATAGCCAGGAGCTCAAGTATCACCTGCTTGTGGAAGGTCCGCAGGGACTTGTGTAACAATCCAAAGTATTGCTCAACAGATATTGTAATCTTAAATTATTTGGCCTCAAGACTCTAGAGGTATGGGAACTTCAAACCGTACAAGAGACTGAATTTGATAGGTAGATATTCAGTAGATATTGTGACACCTCCCGGCGCTGGCAGAATGGTTGCGTGGGGCATTGCAGCTCGCTAGCGCTCGCCAGGATGGGGGGATAGGCTACAGTTGTCCTAGAATGATCTGCTTTATTTCATTAGGGTCGTGTTGCCACAGACAGTCTAGAAATGGTCTTTGTTTTGGTCTGTGACTGCCCCTTATATTTTATATTCGCTATAATATAAATGTTGCTTGTGTGGGAGGCGAGCGAGAGAGGGTGAGGGAGTACACCTGGCAGCGGGGTGAGCTGTGGCCCGGCTCGCTTGGGCGCTGACGGAGTTGGCGGCCGGGTGGTCAACTAGTCCCTGCCCATCGCGGCCGCGTGTTCTTTACCAGCTCAGAGCTTGCCTGACACGCGTATCGTCTACATCCTTTGCAATTCTGTCCCCCATACTCGCCACTTTGCATACTATTTCTCTCTCTCGACTTCTCCTTTCTCATTCTCTAATCTTTATTAAACTCAACATCCCTTCTGGTTTCAGCATAGACGTTCACCGTCGACCAGTCGTATTGTACGCGAAGCTCTCAGATATTTCTATGTATGAGGTTTGGAGAGACGGACTTTTCCGTGTGTGTCCTCTCTCGGGAAGGTTGTAGACCGGTATATGTCTCCCTGGCAAGGTGTTGAGTGATTCTGCTTGGTTATTTAAAGCTAGACTAGGGGAAGGTTACTGTGTCGTTGTCTCCGATGTGTGCAGTGTTAGCTAAGCCCTGCACGACATCGACAGGTACTGTGGGAGCCTAAGTTGTCTTCGGGTGGGTTTACTTTGCGAGCACAGCGCTGTGGTGTGAGAGGGCCATAGCCTATCCCTCACAACATAGTGCTGCCTCTTTGTGTTGACTTCTGAGGGATCGCCAGGATAGAACTAGGTACTAGAGACCTAGATTTATCAAGAGAGCATCCCCGTCATATAACGTAATCTTCATTATACCACCTTCGGACAACGTTAGGCTACGAGCCGCATGCTCGCCCATTGTTGCCCTGCCTTGATACCCCAGCTAGACTTTATTAACTAAGCAGACACTGGTTAGAGATAAGCTCCATTATTATATGTATGCAACATTATTATTCGCTGCACTTTTGAGCCGAGGTGTTGTTGAGTTGCACAACCCTAGTAGGCTGTTGCGTTGTGTCACGAAGCATTTCTTTAGTTGTCGAGCATTACTACCTTTGCGCAGTCCTTTATTATTCACCTGCCTATTATTACTATATGTCCTAGTATTTATTGTGACCCGTATTCTGCATTATAATTGTTCAAGATTCTTTACGAACATCTTCCCAGCATCAGACTTATTTCAGAAGTTTCCAGTTGATGTTGCAGGACTAGCATTGCACTTTCTTTAATACAGGAGTGCCAGTTATTTGAGTATCTACCGTAACGTTAATTAATCACGTTAACTATCTTTTCTTTGTGTAACCTAATCGCGTAATCTTTTACTGTTTGAGAATAGGCTGTTTCATCGAGCGTCAGCCTAGTGTGTGTACACCAGTTACCGAGCCATATGATACCTCGTTGTCCAGGCACGACTCAGGGCGGTAATGGTGTTTTGTTTTCCAGTGTTTAAGGCAGGGGATTGGATCTAGTGTTACCGTTGTTGCATTTTGCCATTATCTAGTCCAATGTTGAAGAGCCCTGTGTCTTTGAGAACCTGGATCGTAACAATATGGTATGGGTAGATTTCTTATAGGGATATTATTTTTATAGAGTTACTTCATAAATAGTCCAGTTCTTAGCTAGTTTTATAGTATATGTTCAAGGGTCAACCAACCAAGCTTCATTAAAGCCTATTATAATAGGATTTCAAAACCAGGAAATAATGTTATTATTATTATTATTATTATTATTATTATTAAAGTAAAGTAAAGTTAAAGATTAATATAATTATAAGAAATTTGAATTACTAATTGACTTATTTACAGAGAGATTAAATATAAAAGTAAAATATTAGTTATATCTCTTACAAATAAAAAAAACATATAAATATAAATATATAAAAAGATATTAAACTAAAAACATGAAATTATGACATTGAAATATAGTCACGTGCTCAATCCCGGTTAATGAAGATTGTTAGCCTAGGCGTCACACTCTCTAGTTGGTAGGTTGACGAGAAGGTAAGTAACAACCCGACTGTACTCACAGAGACACCACCCCGAGCTATAGTCCAAGTAACACTGAAGTTAGTCTAAAAATAAGATCAGTCATAGACTCGGGAAAGAGCTGGTCACTAAGAAAAGAAACTCGCCCCCTAGTGGTGTGGGGCGAGTTAACGATCATTGAAGAGTATATACAAAAGGTTCATGGCGCTGGTGTGGTGATTTGAAGCTCCATGTAGAGGTAGAGTTGGTTGGATGAGGCTTCAGGAAGGGTTGAGCAGGCTCGGAGTGTGGTGCTTTGAAGCTCCATGTAGAGGTAGAATTGGTTGGATGAGGCTTCAGGAAGGGAGCAGGCTCGGATTGTGGTGCTTTGAAGCTCCATGTAGAGGTAGAGTTGGTGGGATGAGGCTTCAGGAATGGTTGAGCAGGCTCGGAGTGTGGTGCTTTGAAGCTCCATGTAGAGGTAGAGTTGGTTGGATGAGGCTTCAGGAAGGGTTGAGCAGGCTCGGAGTTTCGAGGGATGTAACACTTGTACTTCGTGGGTGTTGCATTCCTCAGACGGTAGATGTTGTAGGCATTAAGGACCGACATATCTACCGTATGCAGGATAAACTTCTTGAACCACCTGCAAGATGTTCGCAGGCAGTCGATGAAGCCCATCTGCATGTCGGACTTGTCGACGAGGCGCATATTTAGGTTGTAGTCCAGGAAAGCAGCTGGTTTCTGGACGGGGTTTTTGGTTCTTCGGTCCACCTTCCCTGTGGCGACCTGCTCGGCCTTGTGGCATGTGGAGAGAAGGTTGACCTTCCGCTGGTCATGCCAGTGGATGGAGAGGATGGGGCCAGTCTTTTTGTGGAAGATGTCTGTCTTCTTTGTCTTTGTTGGGTAGATTGGCATGCCCTTCCTCTTGCCCTTGACTGTGCCGACAGTTCCGGTCTTGCGGTCATGGAGGTACTTGGCCAGGATAGGCGACGTGTAGTAGTTATCGGTGTAGAGGATGTGGTTTTGATGGAAGTACCTCTCCATCATCTTCTTTACTACAGCGCCGCCAAAACCAATGATGGGGTCAGTCTGAATTTCGCCACCCTTGCCGCTGTAGACTATAAAGTCCAGCACATATCCCGTCTTGCAGTCGCAGAGGACGAAGAGCTTAATGCCGAAGCAGTGTCTCTTGGACGGGATATACTGCCGGAAGTGCAGCCTACCACGGAACAGGACCAGAGACTCATCGAGGCACATCTTCTGGAAAGGAATCAGGTAGGTGGAAAACCGATGACGTATCATGTCATACAGCTGCCTGATCTTCCATAGTGAGTCTTGAAGGTGGACTGCCATGTTGTTTGTGAGGTGGATATATGAGAGGATGTCGAAGTACCTATCCCTGGACATGTACTTGCCAAATGTTGGAGTCGTTATGATGTCGCCAGTGATCCAGTAGTCGGCCAGAACGTGCTTCTTTATATGTGTCATCAGTATTGTGAGTGCCAAGAACACATACAGTTCTGCCACAGTGACAGCTCTCCATGCCACCATCTTGACACTGGTCTTCCTCCCAAGAAAGTTGGAACAGATAGCATGGTGGTTATTTGTCTCTTTGACGAGGTATTCCATGACTTCATTGTCATAGAAGCCACAGAAAAGTTCACTGGGGGTAGCATTTGGGCCACAGGGATATGCTGGTAACACCCCGGAACCCTGCTGCATCTCGTCAAAGGCAGGACAATCTGGCTCAAAATCAGCCCCATCTGACCACACAAACATGTCGGACTGGCCTACGAAACATGACGAAGGGGTAGGCCTAGGCTCTAGCACACTTGGAAGTTCTGTAGCACCTTCCACAAGCACTTCCACATCAGGATCATCACTACTGTCTCCCCCCTCAAATACATCGACATTGTCGTCCTCTCCAAAGCCAATGAACTCGTCCACTTCGCTTCCACTTCCACTTCCAGTGTTAATATATATGTTTTTGTCCACCGAGCTGTCGCCACTGCTCAGTTCAACGTTAAAAAGTTCTCGCTGTATAGCACTATCACTCGACAAACGTTTCACTTTCTTTCGTTGAGCTTTCTTCTCGGTTGGAACAGGCGTCGAGGATGCAAGCAGGGTAGCACTGGGGCGCGCGGGAGGTTGCACAGAATCGGACACGTCGGAATTCATGATTACGCTGTAACTCGCTATAGCGGCCACGTAGCAACTGATAACGTTAGTAGTTGAGGCTTGGTGGCGCTGCGATCGCCCCAGCAAAGTAAAATTTGCCCGGGCGAATTTAAAAGCACGCTTTCAAGCACAGAGATTTTAACAGGACACCCGGATACCAGCCCATCTGCCGCGCCGTCCTTGTGAAAGGACACCCGGGCTGGAATGGTTAAATAAAACTAAAACTGTAAAAATGGTTGGCTCGGATTTGGCCAATTTCCAGTCTCCCCCCCCCCCCCAAAAAAAAATAATAAAAAAAAAAAAAAAATCGGATGTGACCAATTTTCACATATATATATATATATATATATATATATATATATATATATATATATTAAAAATAAAACACAAAAAACAAAACAAAAATAGAATGTGAAAATACGAGCCAAGTTTCGGCAGAAGTTGGCTTTAATTTGGGCATTTTTCAGAGTCGCGAAACCCCCAAAATGGATTTTTTTGTTTGCCTCGGATTTGACCAGTTATCAAAGTAAATTAAACACAAATATTATAAACTAAAATTGGCTCGGATTGGGACAATGTTCAGAGTCAAGCATGGGATCCACGATGACCGTGACCTATTAAAATAATGAGTTTGAAACGGTAATGGGTAAATAATTTTCACGGCATAACAGCTTGGCTGTTGGGTCCACGATGGGTTGAAGGGGGGGCTCTGCCCTCCTTCACCACCCATGACCTATTGAAATCATCATCTATTTAGAACAGTTATGGGTTAATAATTTTCGTGGGCTAACAGTTTGGCCATGGGATCCACGATGAATGGAGGGGGGGGGGGGGGGGATTTGCACCCCCCTCACCCCAGTGAAATATTGAAATCATCATCTATTTAAAACAGATATGGGCCTCCAGTGGTTGTCCAAACATAGAACATGGTAATGAATTTATAATAGGCTAGGCCTATTCACTAAATTGAAAATGAAATTTCAATTTTGGAGTTTTGGGGTTGCGAAAATGTCAAAATCGAGGAAACTGTTGGCAAAACTTGGCTCAGATGTTCTGTTATTTGTCAACATTACTGATTCAGAGTTATTCCAATATTAGGCTACCCACATTTTAACTCTCACCCAAAAGCTGGCATTCCAAAATTGGAATGGGATCGAAGATTCAAAGAATGAAAATGTACATAACACAATGCTTAACTTACATTCTAACGATGGAATACACCACAATACAGCTTTACAATAGAGAAATGAATCTATGTTTGCAGACAAAAGTGCCCGAAACACTCATTGCACAACATGGTGAGCAGCTGATGTTCTCGCGTGAGTCAATCTGATTGAAATGATGGAAAGTAAGATATATTCCCTGTTTTACACACAAAATTCCTATTTACTCCATAAAGTCTTGAAAATTACATAAATTTACATAGAATATTGAAGACAAATCCTCATACTAGAGCAAATATCCCTAGGTGTGGGGTAAACTCAAAGTTTCTTGGGAGGTAGGGGTAGGATTTGAGTGCAGACTGCAGAGTAAGAAAGCAAAAAC
Source organism: Paralithodes platypus (assembly GCA_032716605.1). Classification (NCBI taxonomy): domain Eukaryota; kingdom Metazoa; phylum Arthropoda; class Malacostraca; order Decapoda; family Lithodidae; genus Paralithodes; species Paralithodes platypus. The sequence continues at coordinate 21,983,446 of CM064520.1, read as the reverse complement.
GAAGAATCCACAATATTGAAAACAAAAATCTAAAGGATGAATAAATAAGACATTAAAAGTATATTTAAATCATTGGTAGTCATAATCAACAACAAATTGTAGAATAAGAAGAGAATACATAATGCTAATTATAATTTTAGCATACTACCAAATGTAGGGTCAATTCTGATTAGCTAATGAACATCCGAGAAAGAAAGAAAGGAAGAGTAGTGTTGCGGGAAGGAGGCTAGAATGTAAACAACGTGTCCTGCCAGTCCTGCAAATTGAACTCTAATTTTTTTTTGTAGGAGAGTGCAAATTAAATTGACAAAATTAGAAAAGTAGCACTTATCCGCGCATCTGTAAGGTCCCTTGAGTAAGGTAGGTGCAAAAAAAAAAAATATATATATATATATATATATATTATTATTCCATAAGACAGGAATCCCGTAATCGGGAAGTTGTTATTTTAAAGAATACCCGTTGTTTATTCTTATTATAAAGTGGAATGAACATGATTACGACCTCTAAAATACAATCTACAGTCATAATTATAGAACAAATTCTAAATTATACTCGATTTTAGTTACGTATTCACTAGGATACTGGGGCTCCGATAGATCTGCTGCTAAAGTGTGCCGTCGGGTAGAAATCCTTTCTTTCTTCGAACACCCAAGCAAAGTCTCAAGAATTGATTTGGGTCAGGTAATCGACGCGAACAACAACAGCATCAAGCAGAACTCACGACATCGGCGAAGTAATAACAGACAATAAAGTGTAAAATAGTGGGGTTTGTCAGGGTATGCAAATGGGTGAGACCAGGCCATTCTCACCCAGCCACCACCACCCGCTCCCCTTCCCACAACAAATCTCGGTTTCGGTAAATGGTAGATATTATGCGGGTGGTTTATGCGTTTCCTATACCTGGGGATATTGAAGGGTTGGGGTGGCGGCGGTGCTTTCTGACGCAGTACGCTTCGTAATATTCATCAGAGTAAGAACTCGTAGCGACAAGGGACATTGACAAATCTACAGTTATACTATCACTATGTTTTCGCTATTCTGTTGGTACTAATAGGTTAATATTATTAATAGTAGACTTACTATAGTTTGATGATGCGCAGAAATGTGTTTTCGACTTGATATAGATACATTGAAGTATTACAAACCATAGGCAAAATGAAGTGTGTTTACCTGGGTGTACAGTCGGTTGGGCCACGGCGTACTTGTTTTTTGCCCCCTGCTGTCAATATACATGATGATGACAATAAGTCATGGGGGGGTGAGGGGGGGGGGGGGTAGGGGGCAAAGCCCCCTCTCATGGGGAAAACGGGTTTTCAGAGGCTTGTAATTACTTCCAAACATTATATATTGATGAAAATTGACACAGAAAACTATAAATCCATGGGAAAATTAGTGATATTAATATAAACAAATTCCGTTTTTTTTTCTTCAGTTTCCGCATCTGCTGAACCATCCACAAACACGCTAAAAGGCTTGTTTTGAAGGGGGGAGGTGGGGGGGGGGGGATAGTGGGGGAGGGTTAGTATAACTGTAGATTTACCGAGTTGATAGCCTATGAAGTCCTATTTTAACTAAACGGTAAAAATCTGGGTCAATATTTACGAGTCGCACCAAGCTGGGATCTCATTTCTAACCTAAATGTATTTGGGGGCTATTAGGTTAGGTTAGGTTAGGTTAGGTTTTTTGGTTAGGTTAATGCTAAACAAAAAATTAAGCCAAGAAAAAGAAAACAAAATTCCCGTGGATAAAAAGTATATAGCAGTGAAGCATAGAATGATAGGAAACCAAAACTACTATTAGAAATGAGATCCCAGCTGTGGTGCGACTCGTAAATATTGACCAAAATCTGTATTACTTTAGCCACTTTTAGAGGTGTTTTTGTTTAGTTTTACCTAAATAAAAATTTGGCGTTTCTGTATATATTCTATAGGGATAATATTGGCAAAACCTATAAATCAGTAATATACGGCCCCATTACCCTGAGAATATTAATAAAACCCATAAGTGGGGAGGGCTTTGAAACTCAGGGAAAATGAGGGGTTAAGACGTTTAACGAGTGATTATGGGTAAAACAAAAAAATTGCCCACACCTTTAATAGTACATAAATAGGGAAGTTCGAGCCAAGATTTGTACTTACCATATGCAATAAGGAAATAACATAAGATAAATTTGGATCGATCCCACTCGAACGTCACCCGTTCATAACCGTAAACACTCGACTGCAAAACATACCCAAACATACCGTAGGACAAATTATATACCCAAAAGTAAGCAAACCGCACGAACTCAAGGCATCATTTGTCTCGGATTTTCGTATGTTTCAAGGGGGCATAATTAGGGATCCGGATGGATCCACGATAGGTTGAGGGGGGGCTCTGCCTGCCCTCACCCCCCTAGGACCTATTGTAATTATCATCTATGTTGACAGTAGGGAGCATTACCATGAGTGAGATATGATAATCCCGCGTTCGAGTTGGTATGAATGGACCGCCGGGACCGGCCAGGTAGGCAACAAACCTGGGAGACGAAAACATGAAGTGGAAGCGTATCACGGTCTTTACTCTCACAGGCGCCTCTAAAACGAAGCATTGACGTGCATATATTGGTAAGTAATGGACTAGTGCCAAGGATGTACATTGTGTTTCACGGGTTGGAGTACTGGAAAATGCGTTCACGGCGAAAATACAGAGGTGATGAATCGGTACCAACAGTTCTAGACTAGTGCGAACTAAACTAACTTGTAGGGAGCTGCTCGGACCATATAAAGTTTATGTAATTAAATAACACCCCGTACTTAACATTAATAATCAATTACAAACCCCGGTAAAAGTTTATCACCAACCATTTATGAGTTTTTCAGGTAATTTGTTGTTTTTTATTTTTCATTTGATATACAGTGTTGTTTAATACCGAGGACTGTCGCATTTTAGTATTTTCAACATTAGCCTAACCTAACCTAACTTAACCTAAAGCAGGCGTCACACCATGCCGACTTGAGCCAAGACTGACCACAACCTTTAGTCATGGTCAGGAGTGCTGACCTTCGGCAGAGAGCTTAAGGATTTGGGGGGTGAGTTTTGGACGGGGACGCAGTATGGATGGCCACGCCGCCTGACGGCGACCTGACGGGGTAGAGTGGCGCCCATGCAGGACTGAAGGTGAGACCTAGGTCACCGCTGGAGTGCCGATCTGCGGCGTAGCGCGTTGACAACGACCCGACGAACGGCGTCGACAGGAGGTAGGGCGGCGTCAATATGCATTACTGTGCCGATGACGGCGACCCCTTCAGTATGGACGGCTGATTATTAACTGATTATTTCAGTTAATTCTGTTACTTTATTATTATTATTAATCTAATTATGTATTGAATATTGTTATTTTTCATTTTTTCTGTAATTAATATACCTAATCTTATATTTTGATGGTTATTGATAATATATTTATTATTTAATTATTTAATTATGTCGTTTATATAAATATTGACCGTTAGGGCATCGTTGGGTCGCCGCAAGCCGCCGCTGATCCCCGCAGGTTGTTATGGTGACGACGCCTGATGCAGACCTCATTTATGGTGCCGTGTGCCGCCGTGTGCCGCCACACTGATGCCTACCTTTTCCCGTCAAGCGCCGTCAAGCGCCGTCACACGCCATCAGCCTCCCGTCAAGTTAATAATGATAATTGTCCAGTCCAAACTTTCTGAATACATGTTTATGTCCAAATCATACATACAAATGTTGTGAGAGATCAAATATTGTTTTGATATGATTTTAATTTTCTTCTGGCTTTAGAATAACCGAAAGTTCAGTTTAAGTCATAGGATGAAGGAAAGGTTGATTGAGGAAGAGAGTTCCAGAGTTCACTAGTTGAGTAGAAGGATGACTGACATTTGTTGCAAATTCTTTGGTTAGAGAGCTGAACGAAATTTTGAAATAAAACATACCATAATCTACTGTTTAACCCCTTGAGGAATATAACGCATGTTGGCAGTGTAATGTGGCCATTATTTGACGTTTTATAAAACTTAGGATGACTCTCAAGGAATCAAAGTGGTAAAAACTATCTCAATTATCTCTCAAGCCACCACAAGTCTTTCCTAAGCTGAATAAAGTTGTCTAATGATAGCCAGAATAAACTGTCAAAGCGTGTCATGATCCTCAAGGGGTTAAATGTCACAAAAGGGTATTAATAAGGCGAACACACACATAGAAGGAAATGATGTAGCACAGTCAATTTTGTACACATGTAGTTGCCTCTCCCTTCTCGGTATTTATCAAGGAAACCGGCCACGAATTTTCCTGGAAATTTGGAAGTCACCCATCGAATGAACATAACCTATACATCATATTAATATATGTTTCAACTTCGGAAAAACCGTTTTCAATTACTTTGAAAAAGTTAATATTTACCTCCTGTTATCCACAGCCAAAACTGAAGATTGCGGAGTAAATACCGTAGATTGTTTTTGTTTGTTATTTTATTTTATTTTTCCCGACCGACCGTCAACCTTTTATTAATTACATACCAAACCAGCGGAGGTGTGGGGGCAGCAGCCCCCACCTAATACCACCATTCTTTAACTGTCTACGTGGTGCGATGCATAAGGTGTTGATTTTCGGTGTGAGCATCCTGGATTCGAATCCACGGACTGCCACATGTGTTTGTAAATTTCATTAATCGATTTTAGGAGTATAGTTGGTTGTTGGAAGGAACATAATAATTGATATTGGTTCAGGGGTAATTTATCGAGAGGACTTCCCTAGTGGTTAAGGCCCCATTAATTGCTCTTTCCATTCACATATGCATAGCCTACGTGAGTTGCAGTTGGGATGTGTGTACATGCTTAGATTGATATGCAGGATTCGAAGTTGCATAATAAATCGTAGGCAGTGTCCACCATTCTTTAACTGTCTACGTGGTGCGATGCATAAGGTGTTGATTTTCGGTGTGAGCATCCTGGATTCGAATCCACGGACTGCCACATGTGTTTGTAAATTTCATTAATCGATTTTAGGAGTATAGTTGGTTGTTGGAAGGAACATAATTGATATTGGTTCAGGGGTAATTTATCGAGAGGACTTCCCTAGTGGTTAAGGCCCCATTAATTGCTCTTTCCATTCACATATGCATAGCCTACGTGAGTTGCAGTTGGGATGTGTGTACATGCTTAGATTGATATGCAGGATTCGAAGTTGCATAATAAATCGTAGGCAGTGTCCACCATTCTTTAACTGTCTACGTGGTGCGATGCATAAGGTGTTGATTTTCGGTGTGAGCATCCTGGATTCGAATCCACGGACTGCCACATGTGTTTGTAAATTTCATTAATCGATTTTAGGAGTATAGTTGGTTGTTGGAAGGAACATAATAATACTAGGTTAGGTTAGGTAAGGTTGTTAGGTTAGGCTAATATTACCCCTTATTTTCGTCTTTTACCCCTCAATTTCCCTGTACTTCATAGCCGTCCCCACTATCGGGGGCCGTATCTTAAGATTGTTGGATAATGGGGAAAACGGGTTTTCCGAAAGTTGAAACCTATATTAATATGATGTATAGGTTATGTTCATTCGATGGGTGACTTCCAAATTTCCAGGAAAATTCGTGGCCGGTTTCCTTGATATTTTCCCACTTCTCTCACATACCTTCCAACAACAAGCAGCCGAGATAATCACCCTCGTTGCCTTGTTCTGGGTGGGACGGGAGCACTTCAGATGTTGGTACAGTTGCCGGCTTGGAACACTTCTTAATGATAACAACACCACGGTGGTCATTTTAATCCATTCAATCCCGGTGATGGTTTTTATATTTGATTCTCGCTATATTTGGACTATGTTTTGCAGCTTAGGAAGGATATAGAAGAATATAGGGTAGTTAATACGATTGAAGTAGTCTGCAGACTTTTAATGCGTAGACGTCCTCCCTAAGCTGAATAAAATCGTCTAATAGTTGCCAGAATTTAATTACTGTAAAAGGGCGTCACCGGTACTGAAGGGGTTAACTTTAGGTAGCCCCAACGAACTTGACACAAATCTTGATCCCTGACCTCTTCGTGAGTCAATAGGGCCTAGTGTAAACTGGCTGTAAATATCCACACCTATTACCTGCTGAACTCTTTCCAAATGATAGGAATTTCAGCCTAATTGCCTTAAGTGTGTTGATTTTCGCTGTGAGAGTCCTGGGTTCGAATCCCCGGACTGCCACATGTGTTTGTTAATTTCATTAATCGAGTTTAGGAGTAAAGTTGGTGATAAATCTACAGTTATACTACCCCTATTTTGTCGCTATTCTGTTGGTACTAATGGGTTAATATTAATAGTAGCAGACTTAGTATGGTTTGATGATGCGCGGAAATGTATATTTGACTTGAAATAGGTACATTGAAGTATTACAAACCTTCGCGAACCCATAAACAGGGAACGTGAGCTGGGTTTAGACCGTCGCGCACCCATAAACAGGGAACGTGAGCTGGGTTTAGACCGTCGCGCATCCATAAACAGGGAAAGTGAGCTGGGTTTAGACCGGTCGCGAGACAGGTTAGTTTTCGGTTAGGTTAGGTTAAGTTAGGTTAGGTTAGGCTAATGTTTAAAATACTAAAATGCGACGGTCTTCGGTATTAAATAACACTGTATATCAAATAAAAAACAATAACAAATTACCTGAAAAACTCTTATCTGGTTGGTGATAAACAAAATTCAAAATACGTTTTTTTTTCCAGTTTCCGCGTCTGCTGAACCATCCAAAAACACGCTAAAAGGCGTGTTTTGAAGGGGGGAGGTGGTGGGGGTAGTGGGGAAGGGGTAGTATAACTGTAGATTTACCAAGTTGGTTAGTGGAGAGAACATAATAATTATAAGAAGTTAAGGGATCAAGATTATCGTCAAGTTCGGTGGCGCTACCTATAGTTAATTCCAGTAATATGATCAGTGTGGATCAAACCGTTTATCAAGATGGTTCGTTAGGTCACCAATTATTTTGCAATATTTGAAAACAAATATGGATTTTATATGCTCTAAACATAATATGAAAATGTGTTTTAAGCCTCGACAAAACCTAATAAAAATATATGGTACTAAAATGGAATTTTGTCATAACATGGTTGTCAATACCTTCCTATAGACGGCACCGATTCGTACACACGCCATTTTCACCTGTCTCCCGAGGTCTGTCCACCAGCTTTTTAGTCAACACTAACTCCACCTGCCCATCTCTGTCGAAACTACAGGTGTTCATTTCCACAGCTTTGCGCATCACGTCACGATATACTAGGTCTCAGAAACAAGATTCGTAGTTACGGTAGTATTTACAGAGGTATCTGGACACTTCGAGCGAATTCATATTCGAGCGGAGGCGCATTTAGGTTAGGTTAGGTTAGGTTAGGTTAGGTTAAGTTAGGTTAGGTTAGGTTAGATTGTGCATCCGCTCGATCAGGAATTCGCTTGAAGTGACTCGCATTCTTTACAGATACGGCCGAATATCGGTAGGCTAGTAAATGGGCGGCGGCCCAACCGCCATGTTGTATCCCACGTAGGCCTACTAGGTACTACGGACACATTGTAGGCGTTAGGTGTGGATTAGGCTTGTATCCAATGTACTAGGTCTATGTTACTGGATATTTATGATTTAAATAAGTGCTACGTTTTCGATAAATCTAGTTATATGGCTTGGCAGTTAGGGATATCATGAGCCGATTACCGACATTTAGTTAGTCTTTTTCGATTCTCAAAATCCGATCCAAGTTTTGCCAAAAATTGGCTCGGGTTTTCCAAAATTATGCTTTTTGGGGTTTGCAATTTAGGGAAACATGAGCCAAAATTCTAAATTAGGTTACTGTAATTTGTTTACTCTTAAAACTCGCAAAATCCGAGCCAAGTTTTGCCAAAACTTGGCTCGGGTTTTCCAAAATTCGGGTTTTATGGCTTTGCAATTTCGGGAAACCTGAGCCAAATTTCTAAATGAGGTTACTGTCATTTTGTTGTCTACAAACTCTCAAAATCCGAGCCAGCTTTGGCCAAAACTTGGCTCGGGGTTTCGAAATATTGGGTTTCAGGCCTTTGAAATACCTTAAAACCCGAGCCAAGATTTACTAAAATACGTTTTTATCGCCGTTTTACGCATTTAACCCCTCATTTTCCCTGTACTTCATAGCCCTCCCCACTATCGGGCGGCGTGTCTTAAGATCGTTGTATAATGGGGAAAACGGTTTCGCCGAGGGTTGTAATTATTTCCAAACACTATATATTGATGAAAACTAACATGGAAAAATAAAAAAATCCATGGGAAAATTGGTGACCATCTTATTTAGTTTTTCCGGCTATGCTTAGGGTTTTTCAGGAATAAGAACATTCACATTAGACGGATAACTAGTGAGGATATTTTTTTCAGTAAACGCTATGAAATAAGCCTGTGTCTCTTCCGTAAAGGGCTTGTCAACTAAGCTTGTTCTTCTTGTTTCTTATTAATTCTGGTGGAGTTAGGGTCCCCTGCACAATTAAAGACGTTAATGTATTCACTATATAAATCACAAACAGACGTCGCACCAAACACTGCAAAAATACACAATATGGCCGTAACCAACGCCTGCATATCCTGCCCAATGCCGATTTGAGGGAGGTGTGAGTGGAGCTGCTATATTATATTACACAGAGGTGGGAAACTCAAAGGAGGTTGCATGAGCGGAGGAATAATCAAGTAGAGCGTACCCTATGCCAGTGTGAAACCAGATAAAGGACTGGCAGGTACTGTACTGGTAATTCTGGCTAGCACTTACCGTAGTGTCTCATTAAATATATAACCAAAAATACTGATATATATGTTACAATAATATGGTAACACAAAATAATTATACATATCTCTCTTCTAACCCTAACTCTTCTATTTAAATAATATTTATACAGGTACTGGAAGATCGAAGCACAATGAAGTTGGCTTCAGTGTATCGCCCTGCCACTCCCTCCTTTAGTATCCTTCCTCCAAGGGAAAGAACCATTCAAAGCCCTAGAGCAAAACATAAGTGCCTCTGAAAAGTTGCCAGTTACCAAAATAATCCCCTTGTTAGGAAGTCTTCTATCTAGACTTCGAACTCTGCGGTATGTCCGTAAGTAAACGATTCACATTGACGCCAGCATCCCGCATCCCACGTGTTTCCTTATTTGACACATTTAATTCACTTAAGGTGCTTTTAAGTACTGCCATAATTAATACACCGCACACCTTTTTCCTTCGAGTACAACGTCTCTGCTTTGTATATGCTTCACTTTTTCCGCAATTAATAAGTGAACTCAGTATTTTAGCAAGTCTATTGCAATGTTATTATATATTGATATATGTGTTATACTCTTATAAAAAACTACATTGAATATATAGTACTGTTGAAATATGCAAGTATCTATAGCTATATGGTTCATCCAAAACAATATTTCTTCCTAATTTTGACCGAAACTGATTCGAAACAAAACGAAGCTTCACAGAAGAATACGAATTACGTGCAGTGTTCGATTTCCATTTTCGTCGGTACAAACCGCATTCCCTTATAAGAAATAGTATATTGTTCACAAATTCTATAAACCAACATAGAGTAATTACTAGGCAGCAATTACAGGAAAATATTAAGGAAACCACCCACCAATTATTTTCATTATTTAGTTTTTAGTTTTAGTTTATTTGCATCAATATATAGTGGTTGACATTAGTTTCAACCTCCGCAAAAATCGTTTTCTCCTTTATCCAACGATCTTAAGACACGGCGCCCGATAGTGGAGAGGGCTATGAAGATCAGGGAAAATGTGGGGTTAAAGACATAAAAAGGCGATATAATGGCTTTTATGATGAAAGTTGGCTCGGGTTTTGTTGTTTTTCAACTTGAGAAAACCCCAAAATGAAAAAACCCGAGCCAAGTTTTGGCAAAAGTTGGCTCGGATTTTAAGATTTTTCAGCTGCATAAAACACATTAAGTGCAAAAAAGAAGTTGGCTCGGGTTTTCTTGTTTTTCAACAAAGAAAACTCCAAAATGAAAAAAAAAACTCGAGCCAAGTCTTGGCAAAAGTTGGCTCGGATTTTAAGATTTTTCAGTAAGCTAATTATCCATTATCCAACAATTAAGCTACATTAAAGATATTAGCCTAACCTGCCAACCTTACCTAACCTAACCTAGTATGAGTGGGGGCTGCCGCCCCCACACCCCCGCTGGTTGGATGGTACATGGGATAGAAAATGAACTTACCCAGTAAGCTCATTATCCATTATCCAACAATTAAGCAACATTAAAGATTTTAGCCTAACCTACCAACCTTACCGGCATAACCTAACCTAGTATTATGGGTGGGGGGGGGGGGGGGGCTGCCGCTCCCACACCCCCGCTGGTTGGATAGTACATTGGATAGAACATTAGGTAAATTCCTAGTGTTAATTAGACTGAAAGGCAGGGAGAAAGAGGTCCGCCGAGTTGTGTTGTGTGCCGTCTATGGGGACAAATATCGTTACAGGTTACAGGTTCTAGGTTCTGTATCTCCCTTAATATAATTTTTCGAGGGTTGACACTTATTTTAACATGGAGTATAAGTTATATTACATCTTAAATGAATTTTTAAAAATCTGTGAAAATTCTTGGGTTGTTTATATAATAGAAGTTACTGTGGGACACGTAATATGTTGAAGGGGGAGCTCTGCCCCCTCTAAACACCCGCTACTTATGTCATCATAATCTGTTGTACTTCATAGGGGGTCCAATTAAGGAGAAAGTGAATTAACAGACGAAATTAGGCCGAAAATTACAATAACATAGCGGGCCGCCGTTTATGGGAGACATTTTACACATAATTTTCAATGTTAATTTTCTACCTTAATCGATTTTTCCAAATTATCAAACTTACATAAGAATTAAGTACAGTTTATAGGGATTCCAACATGCATTTCAAAATTGTCATGAAAATTGGTGGGTGGTTTGCTTAATATATACCCAATTACATATGCAACATTCCTATAGTCTAATTTTTTCCAGCTGAGGGTAAATTGCCATGTTACTATCTTGGTTACTCAGCTTTAAGGTATATTTTGTAGCGAAATATGCTGTTAATTATGAAAACATGGCATTAATACGACACACAGCCATAGTAGTTTCATATATTTCCATTAAGTATCGAGAAATCAGCTAATAAGAGATTCAATTTATGATCAGCTGGAAAATAATAGAGTATAGTAAATGTTTGTACTTTGTAGCCCTTATTTCTGTTTATAAATGCATCTGTTTTCTTTGTCTTTGTCTTACATGTTATTTTTCTCAAGTATTTTCTCTTATCAGAGGAGTCTTTTGTGGGTAAATTACTATTCCCACCTAGCGAAAAATATCACCAAGAACAGGCGAATTAGAATGTTAGAATTTTAGAAAGCATTTTCCTCCTCCAATTAACTTTCATCAAGTATAGCCTACTTATTGTTTCATTTCTTTATTTGCAGAAATATAGAGAATGCTCCTATTACCTTCAAAATTATATAGAACACGGGATTTTTATGTCCACAGAAAACGGGAGTCTGGTGGCTTCATCCGGGTGCATATACCGAAGTTTAGGTGAGTTGGTGTTCGTGCGTTAGCTTAAGTGAGGTGGGGTTTGATTAAGTTATTCATAAGAGGTTGGTCTAGGATAAATTACCGTGATTATCTTATACCCTGTCCGAAGTAGGTAGGCCAAAAATCGTGAACCCTAACCTCTGTAACTGAAAAAGGGCTAGAGAAAATGGGCTGTACATTTTCACACCTATTCCCTGGTTGACCTTTCCCTAACGGTAGAAATATTTACACGATTACTCTAGTCGTTTTTAAGTTATAGAGGTAAATGTACAAGAGTTTTGGCCTACTTATTTGGAGCAGGGTATAGTACTGTACAATAAGCGTGGTACGAATGCAAATCTCAGGAATACGTGAGCGGGAGAGTACTGTCGGAATGAGATAAACAGAAGTGGACCAAAACAGCCACACTCCTATGCGGCCGCCGCAACCCAAATGACCTCCAACCTAAATATTTAATGCTAGGTTATACTTGCTTATGTATAGGCTATGGTTGATTAGGATACGTTGGCTTAGGTGTGCTTTTAATAGAAGAGTTCTGGTTAGTTTATATTTGGTTTAATTAATATGGATTGAGTACGATTAGGTTAGAAGACAGTGGTCGTTCTGGTTGTAAAGGCCCTGTCCCGACCCTTCTAGACTTTAAAATGACTGTGTGTTTCGCAAAGTCTGATGCAAAGTCCTGCAAGTTTGAAACCTCATATTGGCACCATGCTATTTTTTGCCGAATTTACAGTTACTTTACATAACTATTTACAATATAACCAACAAACCTAATCTTGGTCACGACCCAAAAATTCGTGAAGTCGGCCAAAGACGGCTAAGAATGTGTTGACATAGTATTGCGTGTAAACAAGGCTTAAGCGTTTCGGAGTGAGGCCATTTTGACATCAAGCAAGGAAAGCCAGCTCTCTTTCCTGATCCACACAACACAAAGTAAAAGAGTCAGGCAGGGTGAAGGACAAGCCACAATTCTCACGCTAGACAAAATCAATGAGCCCCTTCGTCAGTGTCTGGTTAAGAAAGGCAGTGTGTTCGATAGGCATTAGGGTCCCCTCTGTGGCAAGTGGGGCGGAGCAAAGGCATAAGAAAGGGTAGAACAAATACAGTATATGGAGGTAGTATTATGAACCAAAACGATAACAAAATAAGGCAAGGACAAAGAAACCATGATTAAATAGAGCAGTGTGATTGCTTGACCAGGGTTCGATCCCAGCCAAGGCGGACATATTTAGTGGGTGTGGTAGTACATGCTTGCACCCAGTTGGATACACCTCGGCGACGTATACAGACTAATAACACACACAACAAAGCCACTACTACAGCTTCCTCTCTCTCCAACACCCCCTCTCCCCTCTCAACACTCTTCGGCAAGTAAAGACGAGGTGCCGTTGTAATGGCTTATCCGTCAATGCCTTCACCTGACCTGACCTGATATCCTTCTTCCACCCTCTATCACTACATCCTCTACTCATCAGCATCAGTATCTATTACATCATCGCTACACGCCCACATCATCACAACAAATAAAGCCTCACAAACACATCACCATCAATACACAATCATCACTAACCTACACCCCCTTCACCTCAGACCCCCACACAAACCCCAATACTCAGAGGTTGACGCCCCCATCACCCCAACTCCATCTATAACTCTGCGACATAATCGCTCACAATATTGTACAAAACAAGCCGTATTTGTGTAAAGGGCCGGCTCACGAGAGTATCATGTGCAACCGTGATGGAGCTGTTGTGTTCAATAGTAATAAGCTCGCTCACAGAAGCCTAAGGTCCGATCATGTATTGCCCAAATCGTTTAGTTCACAGCTATAGTCGGTTATATAACAGCTGATGGTAAATTGAATCCCTTAGCAACTGATTTTTCGATACCATGATAGAAAATATGGAAAACTATTAATCTACTATTTATCAGCGTCCTATTAATGCTAAGTTTTCCTAATTAACAACATATTTCGCTACAAATTATTCGTAATGGCTGAGTAACCAATATAGTAAAATGGCAATTTATCATCAGCTGATAGAAAATAGACTATAAATATTGCCCATATTGACCATGCCAGGGCTCAGCAACGTCATATAAAATCCATTCGTGCTTTCTCCCTGTTGATCTTAGATGGCCTTGTTGAGCCAATGTAAGCTTTTGAATGGGCTTGATAAACACATGTGCACCATTTAAGGTGTGTGTGTGTGTGTGTGTGTGTGTGTAAGGGGAGGGGGGTTTCTGGAGCCCCTTCTTTCTCATGTTTAGCTCCAATATTTTTTGAGAATTTGAGAAGTTTGCCCCATTTGTTTGGCTAATTTCAGACCTTTCATCCCATTTATTTGTCAGTTTTAAGACCTTTTGTGCCATTTAGGTGTCGTTTTTTTTCTGGCGAGCGAGAGCGAGCCTGTAATTCATGAGGAATCCCCTCTCGAAAGGGGGTTAGGGGGTGTCTTTTTATAAGCTTGATGGATGTCTAATGAGGAAACTAGAACAACATATATAACAATGGCAATAATAAATAAATAAAACAATTCCCTTTAAAGTCAATAAACACATGACTCGAACACAATGTCCGCACTTGAGATCGTGCCCACATTGTTATTTCATTCTAGTCTAACCTCATTAATTTCTATTCAACCAAAACACCTTTATAACCGATGTATCTCAATGGGTGCCAACTGTAAACTTAGCCAGGCCCAGCTAAACCAATGCCATGATTAAGCCCAAACCAAATTTAGCGTAGCAGTATTAACCCCTTCAGCACGATGACGAATGTTTACCTGAGATTCTGGCTAAACTTGGACAATGTTATGCAATTTGAATGGACCTATGTTATTCAGAGGGTTTATTGAGATCATACTTACTCCTTTCAGTCCTAGAAGTAGATTATATGATAAAGAAAATTGTCTAATGGTAACCAGAATATGATGCAAATTACGTTGTCATGCTGAGGGGGTTAATTATTTAGCACTGGCTTACAAGTTCTACTGGTTGAATTGTTCAATATGCTGTTGTCTATCACACATCTATATACATGCATCGTATTGATATAGACATAGATTATGAGGTGTATGGCGGGTTTTTCAAGAGAGAACCAAATGAAAAACGGTGGTGCCAAATGTACAGTCTACTAAATTAGTTTGGTCTTCCACATGACCCTGTGTACGAAAGTAAAATGTGTGTGATTGAATGGGGCTCATCACAGCTGTGGATTGTTTTCCGAGTATGTGATTCGTGGCTTGAACTGAGGCGCAAATGCCCGTTGAGCTGATTCAAAAGCTTATATTTGCTTAACAATGCCATCTAAGATCAACAAGTAGATACAGTAAGAATTCTAAAAGACAATGCTGAGCCCTGGAATGATTTTTGAATTGTCCACAATAACCAATATCTAGCCATCAACCAAACGAATCGTAGCCAATAATGCGGCCATACGGTCCCTGTGAAGCCACCTATTGAAACTGCAGTTTGTTTACATAAATCAGTTAACTATTCAGATGAATTAACGACTGCATAACAAATTACACTCCCATTTCAATGTGTCTAATGTTACTTGTATATAGTAGATAAATAAAGTAATATGGAAGAACAAACATTTAGCAGGAAAATGTACAGACGATCCTATCCTGGTTGCAAAATGATAAAATAAAATGTGCCGACCCAGCTCTACTGCCGTTATCGTTTATCGGTAGAGAGACTGGTTACGGAGTGAGTGTTAGTAGCCTTGTAATAGCCGGGTTAGGCCAGTACCCCCCACTCAAAACAGGAGATATATGGCCTATGCAAATCGCGGTACTTACAATAAACGCTGGCAGATGGCGCATTTGTCAACATTTAAAACCGGTATCACACGAGAGCTTTTATAGTCAACATTCGACGATCATATTTTTTATGGCAACATGTCTGGTTTACTTTGCACTGGTATCGGAAACTAGATAGGTGAAATTAAGCAACCGAAATGGTTTACATATTAACCTCGTAAGCTGCCAGACCAGTGTTGAGGATAAATGTTGAGGGGAAAATCGCTCCTGTAATACCGGCTTTTAAATGACTCCGGAGCGATGATGATAAGCCTTTTGGAGCACAGGGGACCGAACCATTACCAACCCGTGTTATTGTTATGTGTTCTACGGTGATACGGTTATGTTCAGATTTGTTATGTGTTCTACTGTGATACGGTTATGTTCAGATTCGGGTGTTCTGTTTGATTTGGGAGCGTTAATCCTGAAAGTGAAATGTAGCGAATGGAGAATGAAGGTTAAAAGCGTACACATCGAAACTGTATACAGTGTATCTCAACCCTGACATTGAAAACGATGAAAAAGCTAACTTGTTGATATACGCATTTTTTTCGATATTGTTTTACCACCCAAACAGTAAAGTAGTAGAATAGATCATAGTCACCATTACATACTAACCTTTGCTGAGTTCTTAACCATTATGATATATGCAAATATTAGGACAATTATGCTAAATACATAGTTTATCTCACTTACAGGACAAAAAGAAATATAATGTACATCTATTTATACAAATAACATTAATCTTCCATTAAAAACCCCAATGTACTTGAATAAACTAATGACAGAATATAGTCCTCCCGGGATTCGAACTCGGGACACCTCACCCAGAACATATGCATCTAAACCATGACATCGTTTCCGATGTCGCCAATTGGCTAAAATACAGACTACACACACATCCACAGCCATTCCAACAGTACATAAAACACTTAACATGCATTTCACGCAATACATTCCCAGTTAAGGAGGCGCGATAATAATGAGCTTAGCTCGCATTGCGTGGATTCCCCTTGACGAACAAGTAACTGAGTAACCGAGTAACCACCAACACATATGAGATTTAACTGCTTCAAGCTCCGTGTGTCCGGACATTTTTATTCTAGCGTACCCTGATTTTGGCCTCTGTCACTTTTTCCATTTGAGGGTAACACTTGTTACAGAGAGCTTTGCCTTTTGTCTCCTTCTTACACACAAAATATACAAAATATTACAATTAATGATATAAAAAGACACATGATCGTGAAATCAAGTGAGCGGTGACGTGATTCTTCCAATTCAGCAGTAAATACAGACGCACATAGAACTGTTAAGACAAAACAAATTATATAAATAAATAAATAAACTTCACTACCAACGCAAACGTGGAACAGTAGTTTGTATTCAGGTGTATTATTATTTTTTTTCAGATAATTGAGAGTAGTCTGTCATTTCAGTAAATAATTCTCCGGCATTTATTTACGGTCTTACATTCATAGCTGGGTGGTACTCGGAAATAGTGTTCAAGTTAAACTGTGTAGTATATTTTACCGCGGAAAGGCGTGCATACGATAGTTATATTCCACCCAGTTAATTAGGGGTGCTATTGTCTGCACCCTTCTCCCTCATGCTTGGCCCCATTAGATTGTTTTTATATTTTAAGACGTTCTCTCCATTAGTTTGCCTATTATAAGACCTTTTAACCCATTTCTTTGACAATTTTGATACATTTAATGCCATTTAGGTGTCAATTTTTTGTTCTGGCTAGCGACAGCAAGCCTGCAATTTAGGAAGAACCGGCCTTAGATCAGGGCATATTTGTAACTAAAAAGGCACAACTTTATCTCTAAGGGAGTCTAGGGGTATTTTTTCAGCTCGGTGAAGGTGAAGGGAACAGACTATATCGACAGATAATCTACCCTTAACCCTTTCAAGATCTATTTACGCATTTCTTTTCTGTTTTCTGGATATCATTAGGCGATTTTATTCATATTAGGAAGTGTATTTGTAAGCCAGAGGTTTAATTGAGATAGTCTTTGACCTTATAATTCCCACATATCCTTTCTAAACTGTTCAGACTCGTCTAATGATAGCCAGAATAAACTGTCGAAATGCGTATCAATCTTCAAAGGGTTAAAACGCATGTGGTTATATGTTCACATATAGTACTTCATCTTGTGAACATTAGTAATAGGTTCATATATCGAGTGAATAAAACGATACAATTATATTATACATATATAACAATGTATTCCTTGCATGTAGCAAATTCCATACAAAAATGCGTTACACTCTAACCAAATGGAAAACACTAATATATTTATATGCTATTATTTGGGGCAGTATTTACACCCTTCGTTCACTTTGCAGTTAGTTTTTGTAAATATGGGTTGTGGCTTACTCTCTTTCGCAACACACACACACACACACACACACACACACACACACACACACATACACACATACATACACACACACACACACACATACATACACACACATGCGCGCGCACATACACGCGCGCGTACTCACACACACACACTAATATACTGTATGATATAGAATTGAAATCCATAAGTTGTACATTTCTGAACTGTACAGTACATTCCCTGCCAGTCCATTTAAAAAAATATAATAGCTATGAATTAAGCACCATCGAACAACAACAACAACAACAACTGCAACGACAACAACAACAACAACAACTGCAACGACAACATTCAAGGAGTTTTAACCCAAATATACAGTTTCTTGTGGATGATAAATGAGCTGTGTCAAAGGCTGCAACCGCCCCTTGTACCTCTGTAAAACGACGAACACACACACACACACACACACACACACGTTTAAGCGACGGTGTATTTATGGGTACCAACAAAGTATGCATGCTTACCATGGGTAGCGCCAACGAACTTGACAATAATATTGATCCCTGACATCTCTGTAACTCAAAAGGGCCAAGAGCAAACTGGCTGTAAATATCCACAACTATTTCCTGGTGGACTCTTCCCAAATGATAGAAACATCAGCCCGATAGTTTTCATCCATTTCGAGTTATGAGCAGTTAAGGAGTCATGATAATTGTCAAGTTCGCTGGGGCTACCTTACAATTTTCAATGTTGTTTAAATAGAACTATCCGGATCAAACTTAACCTAACGTAACCTAATCTGTCCTACTTAACTTTGTTTCTAAGTATTATAAGAATGTCTGTTCACTTAAACTGTAGGCTCAATCTACTTGTATACTTAAAACTACTACAAACATAATGAAATGTAAACCCATAACCCGCACCCCCACCCACACTCATCACCTCAACGAGATCACAGTTACTGCCAAGACCATGTTCTAAGACATCATCTCTAACACCTTTAGCAGCTTCCCAAAGGAACCACCACAGCAAGTATCTCAGTCACTATAGTCGGTTTATTTTCAACTGACGGTAAATTGCAAAGCTTCCATCAAGATTTGTCAGCTATTTTGAAGATTTTATCGTGAAATATGGTGCTAAATATATACACTTGGTCTTGATATGGTGCAGCGACAGACATAATAGTTTAATTTGTTTCATTAAGTATCGATAAATTAGCTGCT
This sequence comes from Paralithodes platypus, assembly GCA_032716605.1. Taxonomy (NCBI): domain Eukaryota; kingdom Metazoa; phylum Arthropoda; class Malacostraca; order Decapoda; family Lithodidae; genus Paralithodes; species Paralithodes platypus. Next base: position 21,964,508 of record CM064520.1, on the reverse strand, counting down.
AAGGGATTCAATCTACCGTCAATTGAAATATAACCGATTATACTATCAACCACCACCACCACTACCACTATGACCACAGTATCACCACAACCGCTTAGTAGCAAATTATGTTAGAATTAAGTCCGGACTGCCTATTAGGGACTACAAGGTCTGTGTATCTATGTAACTCACCACAACTTCACAACAACAACAAAAACAACCAACACATTCTTGATCCTGATCATCACCACCAACAACACCAAAACAATCTCCTCCACCTTCCCTAAATTTCTTTTCCCCCGACCCCATCCATCATCACTGCTACCACCGACACAAATATAATCACCACCACCCTCCTTCTTCCCCCAACAGCATCACTACCTTGTGGGAAGGATACTCCAAAATTACAACCACCACCACCACCGTCTTCCTTCACCCGACATCATCACTGTTATCATCAACCCCATCACCACCACATTCAATCTACATTCCTCACTTCCTACATCGACATCAACACCCCCACCTTCCTTCTACCCCGTCACAACCCCACCCCACCCCACCTACACCGCCACCTCACTTCTCTCTCCTTCCTCCCTTCTTCCCCCTCACACCGCCACCCCCACCTTCCTTCTTTCTTCCTTCCTCCCTTCTTCCCCCAACCCCTCAGCCATCGCCCTTCGTCAGATAAATCCCTGATAGGCCCGCGGGAGCCGGCTTGTTTTGCTTGCACCCAATACGATGGCGTTTAGATAAGGGAATTAGATCACCCCGTAAGGAGGATTGAAAGGATTATGGAGGCAGAAATAGGATTAAGTCTTTCTTTGGCCGCTCGTCGTCCTGATAGCTGGGACAATGGGTGTCTGTTCCTCCCCGTCCGACGCTCACACACACACGAATTCATGATTTATTTCGTTTTGATTTATTTTTTCCTGGTATTTGGATCGTTCATATATTTGTTTTCATATGAACTAGATAAGATATTGCAAAGGTACACAAATGGACCAGGTACTAGTTTGTTTTTGGTATTTCATAGTTGACGTATAACAGGGTATTCATCTGCAGTTTGTAGAAAATACTTCCACAAATTGATTGAAGGAGATTCATTTTCATTTTCATTTTGTCTGGTGGTATGGCCTGGGAAATCACAAACGAGAATGTCATGACAAATTAGTGACCAAAACCTTCGTGAGCCCATTTTGGGAAACACGACAAAAGGTAATGCATTTTAAAGTACTAATCATAAGACATTACTTGCAAATTCTACTGTTTCCTATTTCGCACTTCACCCTCCCTCTTCGCATCATTAAGGTATTTTCTTATAATGATCTTTATTATGTCCTTTTCTAAACCCCACAGCCAGTCGACCCACCCCTCACCCTGCTCTGTTTACCAGCTTTATAGAAAACAAAATTAAAGGGATAGACTATAGAGGCAAGATAAACACCCGAATACTCTCCAAATGCCAAGGAAGATTCGCCTCTGTTTCACCAGTCAGTAAGGGCGAAAGTGGAGCGTGGGCGAGGTGAAGTGTTTGCGCCCCCGTTTGGCCGTATTGATTGACAGGGAAGTAGGTCCAAACGGCCACAATTCCAAGCCGTTATAGCCAGATCGGCCATAACCAAAACAGCCAACATTCTACACTGTAAATTTGTTAACGTAAAAAAAAAAAAAAAAAAAAAAAAAAAAAACATTAGCAGTGTTCTTCGGTGTCTCCATTCAAATTAAAACCCATAAACGATTAAAACAGTCGTATATGCAGTGTATGTACGTACACCTTAATGCTAAAATCAAATGTTCATTTTCACAGTGTGAGCTTCCTATAGGGGTTAGAATTAGTTAAACTAGGTTTTGGAAAGGTCAGGTTAGGTTTGCTTAGCTTAGATATACTTCCGCCTAAACATTAGGCTATTCATAGAGCAGGTGGCGACATTACATGATTATATAAATATCCTGTATTCGATAAATGGATATGAATCGTGGTCATGTACTGTACTTATAACTGCCTTGATGGTGTGATGATTAGTGTTTAAAATCTGATGCGGTAACCCAGGTTCGAATCCCGGTGAGATCACATGCTCTTATGCTTTCATTAATTTCTTTGGGAGGTGTTTGGTGTGTGGAGTGAAAGTAATAACTTAGATTATATTTGGTCATATCACGGTAGATATGGATACAGTATGATATACAGTATATATATATATATGTGTGAGCAACCCCAATTTGTGTTAGTCTTTCTGAAGATGGGTTCTCCATAGCTCGAAACGTTGGAGAATAAAGAATCAAAGACCCTTCCTGTGTTTTCCCCTACCCAATCCATCTACATTATGATATATTTGGTTAGGATCCCTTATGCTAGGAGACTGAGACCTGCTTTTACTATGGCATTTTGGTCGTGGCCTCCATAGTAATGGCCGTTTAGAAGTCTGGCCGATTTGACTCGACATTAATAACAGACTCAGTAATTTGACAAGTGTGTGTGTATGTGTGTTTTTTTTTTTTTTTTTTTTTTTTTTTTTCTATGGCTTACCAGCAAAACTATGAAATGAGGTACCTTTGGAAGTTTATGAGTCTAATTTGTAGTGCACTATTGTGTACCTTTCAATCTATGCTTTCACGTTATTGTACAAAGCAAGCTTCAATTTACCCCCCTACGACGAAAAAACATAATTTTATATATTAACCCTACCTGGTCCTACCTCTTGGGTTGTTATATTTGATTTAATATTATTGAGGATTTTGCTTGCTTTTGCCATTTTTCGAGCAAGGTATTTTAGTTTGGCCCCTAAGTTAAAAAACACGCTTCCCCAGACTCCTTCAAACTAAACAGTGAGAACCCAGAACCCCTCCAAGCTAAGTTTGTAAATTTTTCGATAGAACAATATCCCGATCGGAGGCTGATTTCTTGTACGTTACAGGGTTGCTATATCGCTCGCCCAGAAAACATTCGCTACCTGGATAGTGCAATGCGTCTTAGTATTACCAAACTAATAGGGCGAAACATCTTAAAGTATCCAAACTACTGGATTGAAGCAGATGAGATCCAAAACAAACTCCCTCGGATCAAATAATGTAAACCCCTTCACAACCATTACGTAATTTGTCATCATATTCGTATTACCATTAGATGATTTTCTTTAGTAATTGTAAACTACCTATGCAACTTCTATGGGTAAATATTATGATATCAATTGACCATCTTAGTAACAGAAGTCCTTCTTAAACTACATCAAATCATCTAATTTCAGCCAGAGTCAAAGGTACAGAGGCGTCATGGTGCTGAAAATATTAAGGGGGGTCACAGGCTTTTTTCTTATCTTTCTCTCCTTTTCTCTGTTTCCCTGGCTTGTATCCATTCGGCCCCATTCAGCCAACTGTTTCAAGACGTTTATCCCCATCCAAGTGTCGATTTTTTCCTGGCGAGCGATAGCGAGCCAGCATTGTATGGAGAAATTCCGGCTTTGCCGGAGAAATTTTTCTATCGAAAAATTTGCAAATTTAGCTTGCTGTCAAAAACAAAAAACATATATATACTGGCTCGTTCCCGCTCGCCAGGAAAATATTGACGCCTGGATGGGGGTAAACGTCTTAAAACAGTAGGCTGAATGGGGCCGAATGGATACAAGTCAAAGAGAGAGTACTTGAGAGAAAGAAAGCAAGGTGGGGGGCCCCTTAAGCAGAAACAATCATCACGCCAAGGCTATGGAAAAAAAAAAAAAAAAAAAAAACACACGGATTCTACTATTGACAAAATCCGTATGCCAACTCCAGATTTCTTAACCCCTTCAGTACCAGTGACGTCTTTTGTCTATTATTTCATCAACGTTTAGACGACTTTATTAAGCTTATGAAAGATATATGGTAGCTAAAATGATTAATGTAGATAATCTGTAGCCTTGTTATCGATAGACGACCTTCCTAAGCTGAATACAATCGTCAAATAGTTACCAACATATAATGGAAATGTCGTCACCAATACTCAACGGGTTAACCCCTTAAATACAATGACGCTTTTCTGCCTTCTGCTATAGTAAATATATATATATATACTGTATATTTGTTTTCTTCTATATTCCAACTTACTCTTTCACGGGCATAGGCTGAGAGCCTGAACATTCACCGCTGTAAAATGAACAGTGAAGCCCATAAGGTCTTGTTCCAGTCTAGGGAGTGAGACATGTGAAGCACGTAGAGTACAGTACAACGAGCACTTGCCATCTTTCCTTCACATGAGGCACATTACTGCTCACTCATGGCCCAAAGCGCCATCTCTGAACTATGCCACCTCGTTCCCGTGCTTCACTGTTTCACCCCCTACACTCGGATTCTCACTCTTACACTCAATTTAAGGAGGGATGGTTAATATTGTGGTCGAATTTTTCATATATTTATTATCTTTCTAGTTTCTTCCCTCCCTAGACCTCCATCAAGCTTATAAAAACAAGAAACAAAAAATTAACACCCTCTAGAGTCTAGACAAGACAAATTCGTATATTTTCCGGTGGAAAAATACCACGGCCGAATGCCGGGTCCTCTTAAAATTACAGACTCGTTATCGTTCGCCAGGAAAGTATCGACACCTAAATGGCCTGAAAGGTCTTAATATTGACAAAGAAATTAGGCGAAAGGTCTCAATATTGCCAAACTAACGGAACGAACGTCTTAAAATCTCAAAACTAATATGCTGAGAAAAATGGGGGAGAAGGGGGTCCAGCAAAAGTGACTACCTCCCCCTTAATATTTAAATGATTGTCCACGTTAATAACACGAACTTTTTTGCATGTGTACTTCAATAAAGCTATAAAACATTCATACAGGGCTACAATACGTGTTTACGGTAATCATAGGGCATATATCCCATTCATACAACAATTATACATTAAATAACGTGAACTATATTGTGTGCGTACTTCAATAATATAGAGATAGAAAACATTCATACAGGGTAAAATACGTTTACGGTAATCATAGGGAATAATATCCCATTCATATATCAAGTATACACTGTTTATTACCTTCGCAGGAGAGCTTTTTGTGCCTTCCTCTGCTAAACGGATAATGGAGACATTAATTCAACGCACTTCCCTCTTTGTAAAGGTTTTGTTGAGCGAAAGCATTATCGTTAATCATTATGGGGCAAAAAGCCAGTTCCATAGCGTTTCAAACGGCATTTAAAAGAAACTCGCTTAAGGGGAGATGTGCGAATGTATATACTTATTGTTGTATCTTTTAAGGGGAGATGTGCGAATGTATATACTTATTGTTGTATCTTTTAAGGGGAGATGTGCGAATGTATATACTTGTTGTATCTTTTAAGGGGAGATGTGCGAATGTATATACTTATTGTTGTATCTTTTAAGGGGAGATGTGCGAATGTATATACTTATTGTTGTATCTTTTTATTATGTTATAGTTTTCTCCCTAGACCTCCATCAAGCTGTAAAAAACACCCCCTTGACTTCCCCTTCAAAATAAATTTAAATTTTTTGGTAGAAAAATGTTCCGGCCGAAGGCTGGTTATTTTTTAAATTACAGGATCGCTATCGCTCGCCAGGAAAGAAAATCGACACCTATATGGCACGAAAGGTCTTAATATTGACAAAGAAAGGGGGTGTAAAGTCTTAAAATCGTCAAACTAATGAGCCGAACGTCTTAAAATATAAAAAAACACAATGGTGCTAAAAATGAGGGAGAAGGGAGTCCCGAAAAACGACCCATCTCCCCTTAAGGTAATAAAATATCGACCAAGTAATACACACAGCTCGTCTAAATAATTACACCTCACAAAACATATCCCTCGCTATTTCACCACCGATGAATATATTAGCGAGAACAAGTACGGTACACTCGGCCAAATAAGTGATGTCTCGGCACCAAATATATTTTTATCGATAACTGGCATCAGGAATATCTAAAGTTGATTTATTAATTTCGAGTGAGACATACACGAAAGTTCCTAAACTTATCCACCCTATTCAACATCTGACAGACATTAATACAGCACAGAGCGAACCAAACGTAATGACTACTGAGACCGTACTTATTAGCGCTACCGTACATATACAGTAAATGCACCACTCTACTTATCACAAGGGTTGAATACACTATAGAGATCGTTGGGTAAGAGGAAGTGGCCATATTTTATTTATGGACAACATTTTGGTGCCTTAGTGATTAAACAATTACCTTGTACCATTGTATTATTGATCGTGTACAAGTTAGATTCAATGACCAAACTGTACATCCTGTACCTGAAATACCAAATGCCTTAATGATTATACAATATGATGCTATTGTATTTTCAATCATGCACAATTTAGACTCAACCATCAAACTGTATATCAAACTGTACTGTATATCCTGTAGTACCTGCAATGCCGTAATACTTAATGGGCGTATTTATTCTATTATTGTTTTATATCATATAATTGTTTTAGTTTCCTCCCTAGACCTTCATCAACCTGTAAAAAAACACAAGGTAAATTTGAACCTAAATGGAACGAAAGGTCTTAATTCTTGCTTCCAAATTTCTTAAGCATTTCTCTTCTCATAATCTGCTCTCAGATCGCCAGTATGGCATCCTTAAGGGTCGCTCTACTGGTGATCTTCTTTCATATCTTACTAACTCTTGGTCATCCTCCTTTCGGGACTTCGGTGAGACTTTTTCTATTGCACTAGACATATCGAAAGCCTTCGATAGAGTCTGGCATAAATCTTTAATTTCTAAACTACCCTCCTTCGGTTTCTATCCCTCCATCTGTGCCTTTGTCTCTAATTTCCTTTCCGGCCGTTCCATAGCTGCGGTTGTGGACGGCCATTGTTCACTTCCTCACCCTATAAACTCCGGTGTTCCTCAGGGCTCTGTCCTATCTCCTATTCTCTTTCTAATTTTTATAAATGATCTCCTTAACTGTACTTTAATTCCCATCCATTCATACGCAGACGACTCAACCTTACACTACTCCATTAGTTTTTCAGAACACCCCAGCCAGCAATCCCTCAACGACAAACGTAATGAAGCCATAGAACTCTTAAATTCTGATCTAAATACTATTTCCAATTGGGGCAGAGAAAACCTTGTTAACTTTAATGCTTCCAAAACCCAATTTCTCCATCTATCTACCGGTCAGGATCTCCCAGCGGACTATCCCTTATTCTTCAACAATACAAAAATCAACCATTCATCTTCTCTCAATATTCTTGGTGTCTCTTTTTCTTCTGCTCTCATTTGGAAGGACCATATTACCAGTCTTGCTAAGGCAGCCTCCCAGAAGCTGGGTGTGCTCAACCGCCTTAGGGGGTTCTTTTCCCCTGCACAGCTTCTTGCTCTGTACAGGGGCATAGTGCGCCCTTGTATTGAGTATTGTTCACATGTGTGGGGAGGTTCCTCTCACACCGCTCTCCTAGACAAAGTTGAAAGGAAGGCCTTTCGTATCATTAACTCCCGTCCACTCACCAACTCTCTGCAATCTCTCTCTCTCCGCCGCAATGTTGCATCTCTCTCGCTATTCTATCGCTACTATAATAATCAGTGTTCCTCAGAGCTATCCCAGTGCATACCACCTCCTTTACGTAGGGTACGTGGTACCCGTCTTGCAACTCAATCCCGCCCCTACTCTGTGCAACTCTCCAACCCAAGAGTGAAACGTTACTCTCAAACTTTCTTCTACTCAACATCTGAGCTCTGGAACTCTCTCCCAGAATCAGTCTTTCCCTCTTCCTATGACTTAAATTGCTTCAAACTCCGTGTGTCCAGGCATTTTGGCTCGAACGTCCCTTGATTTTGGCCCTGTCACTCTTTCAACTATGGGGGAGGCACTCGCTATAGGCAGTTATGCCTTTTGCCTCCCTCAATCACATAGAAAAAAAAAAAAAAAAAAAAATTGGCAAAGACATGGGGCGTTAAGTCTTAAAATCGCCAAACTAATAGGTCAAACGTCTTAAAATCTAAAAAAACCACAATGGAGTTAAACACGAGGGAGAAGGGGACCAGACAAACCAATCCATCCCCCCTTAATATGTGTATGGAGATTGGTACGTCAGTGTAAAGAGGGGCTAATACCACCAGGGGCTCCGGGACATTTTAACCCTCACACGATCCGACTACGCCTGTATGTTTGCTGGCTATTAGCAGACGATTTTATTCAGACTAGGAATGGTGAGTGGAAGTCAGAGGGTTAATTGAGCTAGTCATAATGCGTCATAACCATCAAAGGGTTAACTCCAACGTACCTTGAATTTGGCTCTCTGTTACTCTTTCAACTTTTGGGAGAGACACTTGTTACAGGCAGCTTGGCCTTTTGTCTCCTTCATACACATAGCCAGAAAACAAATCAAATACAAATTAAAAAGTGGCACCAAAATGGCGAATGTTGGCCGATCTCCAGTACAACAGGTTCTCTACCATACACACCCACCCGCACACCCGCAAGGGGAGGTGTGGTGGAGTGGTCTTGCCACTGGCCTGGTAATCCAAAGGTCCCGGGTTCAAATCCCGATGTATCAATGGGAAGATATTATTGGGATGGAATTTGTGCTGTACCTGGTATCAGTGCATTACCACAATCCCACCGAAACGTCAATAAAATACCCTCATTGTTCCCTGATTAAATAGCACTGTATGAATATTCCCATATTCAAAATATGCTATAGGGGTGCAATGCCTGGTGAGTTATCTGCTCAACAGGTGGCGTTGTGTGTGTGTAAGTGTGAGAGTCCGAGTGTAGGGGGTGAGACAGTGAAGCACGGGAACGAGGTGGCTTCAGAGATGGGGTCGTTTCGGGCCATGAGTGAGCACCGTGCCTCATGTGAAGGCAAGATGGCAGGTGCTCGTTGTACTCTACGTGCTTCACTGTCTCACTCCCTAGACTGGAACAAGACCTCACGGGCTTCACTGTTCATTGTAAAGCGGTGAATGTTAAGGCTCTCAGCCTATGCCCGAGAGGAAGTAAGTTGGAATATAGAAAAAAAAAAAAAAAAAAAAAAAAAAACACATCCACTCACACACACACACACACACATCCACTCACACACAAACACACCCACACGCACACACACTCACACACACACGCACACACACACACATACATACTACGTACCCTTCATCAAACAATTATTAACCCGGTAAGTACGCGCGGGCCATTACTCTATCGTATGATAACTTGTCCAACTTTTTCCGGATTCTCGAGCACTGGAGAGAGAGAGAGAAAAAAAAAACAGCGTTATTTATGCATAGGGTCCAATAAAGCGTTATTTCAGTACATATACGGTGGCGGCTCTGTTTAAGAGGAAGTGTTTCTTTTGTATTTCTTTTCTGGACCACCTTCTACCTCACGTTTAACCCCATTAGCTTTGAGATTACAAAACGGTCGCCTCATTAGTTTGGCGATTTTAAGACCTTTTGCCCCATTTCTTTATCAATATCTTAAGACCTTTCGTGCCATTTGGGTGTCTATTTTATTCTGGCGAGCGATAGCGAACCTGTAATTTTGGAGGAAGACATTATTCTGCCTAAAAATGTACAAACTTATCTCGAAGGGGGATCTTGAGGATAACTTATTAAGCTTGATGGAGGTCTAGGGAGGATATTAGAACAATAATAAATAAATATATAGATAAACTAATGAATAAACCTTACCCCCTTAATTAAGGAGAGTTAACTTCTGATAACACCCAACCTATTATATTGTTTGTTTATGTGTACGGCTGAAATAACAATTTGACTTTATGTTTGACTTTGACTGATATTTGCAGTGGTACTGGTGGAAGAGGTTTCGTAGATCAGGTGCTACTGGCGATGATGACTGTGATGATGATACAGAAGATAAAGAAGTCAAAATATTGGTAAATATTTGGTAATTATTTATCTAAAGCACATATACTTATTATACTGATTAGTGCGGTCATGGACAATCATTTATTATACTGATTAGTGCGGTCATGGACAATCATTTATTATACTGATTAGTGCGGTCATGGACAATCATTTATTTCTAACATGACACTCTATTAAGATGCTCTTTCGATATTCCAACCTATTTTATTTTGCTTTATTATCTTACTTATAAATGAGACATGTTCTCCATTACATTGGTCATGTCTAGTTAATTTCCAAAAAAATATTAAATAATTTGAAATGCTACACATCTGAATAGACCATATACCAATGCTCTGTCACATTTCCAGCTTTGGGGGAGACGCTAGTTACAGGCAGCTTTGCCTTTTGTCTCCTTCATAAACATAGAACAATATATATATATATATATATATACTCCTTCTTACCTTTTTTTACATTACGTCAGCGCACTATAGCAGCCATACGAAGGTGAATGTGTCTCCCTGAAAATACTGTTTAACTTCTATTCTCCGGGCATATCAATAGGCCATTACTACACCCTATGCATTATTCCAGCCACCGTCTGTCCCTCATTCAGGCCGAAAGGAGTTACCATAGTGCCGAATACAGAAGGACCCCCGGAAGAAAACGGGAGTCTTCACATTCCCTTTAATGGAAGTCGCGTGTCCTCTCTTCTCCCCTTCTGTCACCCGGGTTTAGTTCCTGCAACCTATATCCGGCGGCACCGAACCTGACATAGATAGATAGATAGATATAGATAGATAGATATATGGATAGATATATAGATACAAAGATAAAGATGGATAGATAGATAGAGATAGATATATAGATAGATAGATATATAGGTAGGTAGATAATGATTCACCACAAAATATATATATATATATATATATATATATATATATATATATATATATATATATATATATTGAATACAATCACAAGTCCACAAAATTATATTTTTAATTATAAAGGCAGTAAATAAATAAATAATATGGTGTAGCAAGCTAATTAATTGATTTAGACTATGACATACAGCGCGACCCCCTAAACTCTTTAACTCAAAAAGCAAGATAGCAATCGAGCTGATAGTTCTATCGTCTGTGAATAGTCGACTAGGAAATACTGTAGGTGAGGACATTACATCCCATATGCTTTAGCCCCTTTTGTATTGACAATAGGATAAAAACTAGAATTACTTGTCAAGTTGACTGTCAATAGGTCATATACAAAATGAATATATATATATATATATATATATGAACTTACATAAATAAATGTAGCCCGTAACAGTCAAACATGCGAACAACTATACGAATGGTCAGAACTAGGCCGCAGAAAATACGCTGTCACCCGCTCTGCTTATTTCCCTCTGCTGCCTTCCAACACATAATGGGACACTTCACTAAAGGCTAGGCGCAGATATGTTGCTGTTGTTGTTGTTGCCACTAGCTTTATTAGTTCATTGCAGGATCGATCTATGCAGCAGAGTAATCACTAGAACGTGTATATATATACTGTATGTGTGGGTTATAAATGTCAACAAAGCACTAGAGGCTGGTTGGAAAGGCGTTGTTGTTGTTGTTGTTGTTAGCCTTATTATTGCACTGTAGGATCGATCTAAGCAACTACTGGGGAATCAATCCAATGTGTACATTTCACACTTCACTACAGACTGGGTGGAAATAAGTTGCTGTTGTTGTTGTTGTTTTGCTAACCTTATTTGATCTGCAGTACCGACCTATCCAAAATTACTTACAATTATATATTTGTTATATATACAGTATCTATGCTGTTTTCCAGAGTTGTTTATATATATATATATATATATATATATATATATTATATTGATGTACTTATCTTCATTTATTGCTTGCAAATGGTCTATCGTCCATTTCAGTATACCCCATATAGAAATCGAAGAACTTTTAATGAGGTTTTATTATGATAATATATAATCGATTAGCAAAATTCGCGCTGTTGTTTGTATTATTATTAGCAATTTTAGTTCAATGTAGAAACGTCCTATCAACTGGAATAGAATAGGCAATTATATTATACATGTAGTGGAATCATTAGCAGTGCTATGGCCTCATATTCAACACTCATTCTACAGGATTATTACCTGCGTATTAAAATGCTAATGTGAGAAATGTTAAGCGTTATTATCTAAAATGTTGGTGCTCTTAAACGTATATATATATATATATTCCGTAATACAAAGACCGTTCCTATGACATTTGGCAAGTATTGAAACATGATGGTTTGTCGTGTTTTTTAATATGACTTCCATTATGATTATAAAACGCAAGCAATATTGTTTGCCATTGAAAACATATCTATCTATGATCCTTGTCATGATATATTTTGAGGTATAAATCATGTTATAAAGAATTGTGTATCAATGTGTAAAATGGGACAGTGGTTTGACTTATTAGATAATGAGTTACTGATGTGTGTTGAATTTAATCTCAGTATTTTGGGTTTGCCAAACAAAAATAATGTGTGTAAGTAGTAAGAAATCTACAAACTGGTGTACAAAAGTGTCAAGTGGCATAAATACATTCGATTGAATATGACCTGATGGAAAACTTAGTCCTTTAGCTGATTCATTGATTGATTATATATAAGTTTGCAACGGCTATATCTCCGTATCATATTAACCCTTTCAAGATTCAATACAATTTTTGTTTATGTTTTCTGGCTATCATTAGACGATTTTATTCATATTAGGAAGGGTAAATGGAAGACAGAGGGTTAATTGAGATAGTCTTAACCCTTATAATACCCACAGCTCCCTCTTAAACTGTATACAATCGTCTAATGATAGCCCAACAAAATTTCAATATGCGTTACAATCTCCAAAGGCTTAATAAACAAACAAACAGACAATAATATCAGAGAGTCCAGTGCCTTAAGCAATAAATGTATGTGAGTTAGGGAGTAAATTTACGGCGACAGTATTAGCAATTATATCAACGCCGCTAGTCAAGTTATAAGTAGATGTCAAGATGGTGGTGTTGATGTTTGTGTGTGTGGATGTGTGTGTGTGGTGGTGGTGGGGGGCGGGGGGGGGGGGGCTGTTAAAGGCGAGGGCAGTTGATTTTTCTGGCCCCCCTTCTCCCTCGTGCTTAACCTCATTGGTTTTGGTTTTGAAATGTTAAGACGTGCGCCCCAGCAGTTTGTCCATTTTATGATAATTCGACCCATTTATTTGTCAATAGTTACCCCTTCTGCACCGGCGACGTTTTTTACATTTTATTCTAGCTATTTTTAGACGATTTTGTGCAGTTTAAGTAGGTTCTAGTTTAGTGAAAAAGGTTAAGTGAGATAGCCCGAATCCTGTTAACTGCTTACGTAGGCCTTTTTAAAACTGAATAAAATCATTTAATGGTAGCCAGAATAAAGTTAAAAGAATGTAACCGGCACAGAAAGGGGTAAGACCTTTTCTGTCATTTAGATGTCGAAGAATTTTTCCTGGCGAGCGAACCTGTAATTTTAAGAGGAACAGGCCCTCAGCCGGGAAATTTTTCTACCGAAAAAATTTACAAACCTATCTCGAAGGGGTGTCTTTTCTTTTAATCTTGATGGATGTATATGGAAGAAACTAAAACATAACAAAAATATAAATAATTAAGCATATAAATACGTTCATCCCCCTAAGCAATAAATTCTGTACCCTTGACTAACTTACCACACCTCATTGGACAGCTGAAAACATTCCCTTATTTAGCCTATAATATATGAACATTTGTTGGCCAGAGGACCTGAATTATCATATCTGCACTGCTAAAAAATATATGTTTAAGAAAGTATGACAAGGATAATTAATGGGTTCATATTAATCTACCTTTATAACGGTATCTTGGTCGTAGAAATATATCTAATATAAAGATACGAAGGTAAATTACTATCAATATATCTTAAGATGTTTTGTACCTATTTCCTACCATTAATTTCAGCAGTAAACGCGTATGCAAAGGGAAGTGGATTGCTAGTAATTCGGGTGTTTTTCTCGCCAACCCAAATTGCAATATATCATTTAAACTACATGGCTGTATTGATAAGCACGATTTACAGCTTCTCGTGACTCATTTCCAGTAAAGAATGTTTACAGCATGATGATTATGCAAAAGTCGAAGTCAAAGGCAATGAAAATAGAAGGATATGAAGGACAGTGTTGTTATTGGAGAGAGAGAGAGAGAGAGAGAGAGAGAGAGAGAGAGAGAGAGAGAGAGAGAGAGAGAGAGAGAGAGAGAGAGAGAGAGAGAGAGAGAGAAAGAGAGAATTAGATAGAAAGATACATAGAAGTGTACATAGATATTGATTCATAAGCCTACATAAATAGATAAAGTTAAAAGAGGGAGATATAAGAACACACACGGGCAGAGAGAGAGAGAGGGAGAGAGAGAGAGAGAATAACAAATCACAATATATGCAGGTATCCACAAAGCGACTTCAAAACACGCGAAGTAGTCAAGTGTCAAATTGTCAATCGATATCCCGTTACGCTCGGACAGTTAATATGCATAAATACTGCCATTGTCCAGTTTTCTAAGGGTGGGAGAGATTTAGCAGGTGCATTTCTACGAGTGTTATTTCTCGGTTTTACTCCCACATATACTTCTTGGCGCGCACACCAACACACAGACAGACAGAGACCAATATATAATGCAAGAACACTCATATTTTAATAGAAATTAACACACATTCAGTCATATGCCTATCTTGCGTCACTTACATTATCCCTATGCTTTATCTAATATGTGGTGAATCATTGCAGTAAGTTGTCAATACCAGTCGTTGAAGGTAAAATAGTAAACATGTTCATAAGAAAACATACTTTTAGCTGTACTGCGTTACCATTAAATAATAACTACAGCTCCTCTTTCCCTCGGAATTTGATGTCCTGATTGTTTTCTTGTTATCTTTGGTACTGAAACACCCTTACAATCATTAGTTCATCTCGTTAATTGGTATTTGTCTTCCCATGGTGGTATACTAGGGATGGGGGGAGTCCTTTAAGCTCCCAACTGCTCAACTAGTCTAATGTAAGGTTCTGTTTCCTTCAACTTTTACTAGTAATCTTCGAGTGTCTTTTCAATACATTGATTTAGTTTACGATTTTTTGTTTTAATTATATGCCGGCCTTGTATTCGGAGAGAAATTGGTCGTTGGGTGGAAAAACCTTTGCTTTATTATTGTTTGTAGCAGTAATTTATGAAATAATAATAATGTTATTATTATGAATACTATTATGATTATTCTTATTATTAGTATTGTTTTGTTTTCATTTATAAACCGCTATTGTTGATATAATTATACAGTATATATACCCGGTACAGGTATATATATATATATATATATATATATATATATATACATATATTTATTAGAGACCAAGGCATATTTGCTTTTTACTAACATTTTACTTGTTTTTTCAATATTTCTCACTGTATGTCTGCTTTCATCATTCAAATGATATGAAAGTTGACGTATTATTCAACACCTAATTGAAAATAATCATGAGCTTTGGAAACTTAATATATCATTTGAATGATGAAAGCAGACATACAGTGAGAAATATTGAAAAAACAAGTAAAATGTTAGTAAAAACAAATATGCCTTGGTCTTTAATAAATTTTGCCTCAATGAAAACATACTGCCTACTTATACAAATATACATATATATATATACAGTATATATACTGTATAAATATATATATATATATATATATATATATATATATATATATATATATATATATATATATATATATATATATATATATATTTATATTTCTCTCTCTCTCTGGCGGCTATATTAAGAGGAAATTTAAGTATAGAAATAAGGAAATAGTCCTCACACTTTACAACACTCTGATACGGCCTCTCCTAGAGTATGCTGTTCAATTCTGGTCTCCAGCA
Source organism: Paralithodes platypus (assembly GCA_032716605.1). Lineage (NCBI taxonomy): Eukaryota > Metazoa > Arthropoda > Malacostraca > Decapoda > Lithodidae > Paralithodes > Paralithodes platypus. The sequence continues at coordinate 21,948,748 of CM064520.1, read as the reverse complement.
CTCAGGAAAGATATAGAGCGACTGGAAAGAGTATAAGCTAGGGCTACAAAGCTTATTCACTCACTTAGAAGAATGAGCTATGAGGACCGGTTGAGAGCTTTTGATATCTTCCCGTTGGAGACACGCAGACTACGAGGTCAGCTCATTGAAGTTTTTAAAATACCTGATGGGTTTGACAATGTTGATTTTAGCAAAATGTATAGTCTCCATAATAATACAACACGCAACCACGACTGGAAATTAGAAATACAGAGGTTCAGCACTAGTATCTGTGGAAACCTTTTCACATATACAATTTGTTCTACCTGGAACAAACTTCCCTCCGAAGTTGGAAATAGTTCTTCAGTAGATCAGTTCAAGAATAGAGTATATAATATTTTGCACACTCTGTAAAGAGTGTAGTGCACAAAACAGGCTCTCTCCATCCACTTCGAGTATCTCCTCGGAATGGGCCGCAAGGTCTCCGAGATACTAACGATTCCTTGTAACTCTCTCTATCGCATGACTGGAGCCCCTATACGGACATCTGCATATATTGTAATTTGAGGCACTTGGCTATGACATACGGCCTCCATTACCCTATATACAGAACCCTTCAAAGCCGGCCCACGCAGTTCCGTTTAGGGGGGAGGTAGTTTGCTGTTTCTGGACCCCCTTCGCCCTCGTGCTTAACCCCATTAGTTTTGATATTATAAGACGTTCTCTCCATTAGTTTGACGATTTTAAGAACTTTTGTGCCATTTAGATGTCGAATTTTTCCTGGCGAACAAAATTGAGCCTATAATTATAGGAGGAACCGGCCTTCGGCCGGGACATTTCTCTACCGAAAAATGTACAAGTTTTTCTTGAAAGGGGGTCTAAGGGCTATTTTGTTTAAGCTTGATGGAAGTCTAGCAAGGAAACTAAACACAAATAAATTATAATAGTAATAATAATAATAATAATAATAATAATAGTATAAATAATAAATATATATTAAAATACATAGACCAAAAAATAACCACTTCCCCTTTAAGTGTGACCAACAATTATCTCATTACCAAGTTCTTTTTTAACCCACTCGATGAAAGAAACCCACCACCACCACCGCCGCCCCTAAAAAGAAAATAGAATGGCCCCAAATCGACTCCCGAAAACGTACCGAATATCATTGACTTGCTATTGGGTGAGTTATGGTCCCCCGACACGAAGGAGGAGGTGGGTGGCCATTGAACAGATCCTGAATAGTGAGTCTTTATTATCCAAATTGGTCACCTTGTACGCTATTTTTTGCATTTCCACTTCACTGGCTATGAATAAGCTCGCCTTCGATCATTTATTGAACTAATACTCCCGTTGCATATATTATTCATTGGCATTTTTTTGTTGGCACACTTGCTGAATAAAGGTTTATCCAGTCAAAATTGATTGCAGTGTCATTTGCAATGCTTGCAATTTTTGCAAACAAACAAATGCACGTCCAGTACATATTTTCACAATTTTAAAAAAGAACATAAGCACAAAGAAAATGGGAGCCTGCAAAAAGCCGATCAGCCCCCACAAGGCAGATCCCTGTCACACCCAACCCAATTACATAAGAACATAAGGTCATAAGAACAGGGGAAACTGCATATGGCCATGCGGCCCACATGAGGCAGCTCCATTCACACCCAGCCCATATCACCCATATGGGAATCCAACTTATGCTTAAAGCTTTCAACTGTTTCTGAGCTAATTACTGCTCTGGGCAGTGCATTCCACATGTTAACAACTCTATTCCCAAACTAGTGCTTTCCTATATCTTTCCTAAATCTAAACTTATCTATCTTGAAACCAGTTGAGCGGGTTATGTCGCCGTTCTTTAGCTTTAATACCTCATCTATATCGCCCTTATTTAAACCTTTTATCCATCTAAATACCTCATCATGTCTCCCCTACATCTTCGTCTTTCTAGTGAGTGCAAGCCTAAGACTTTCAACCTCTCCTCATACGATACATTTATAATATTATGTATCTTTTTCGTCATTCTTCTTTGGACTGCCTATAAAGGGTCGATATCCATTCTGTAATAAGGGCACCACAATTGGACAGCATAGTCTAAAAATGGGTTTTTTTTTTTTGTTTTTTTTTTTTTTCTATGTGATTGAGGGAGGCAAAAGGCATAACTGCCTATAGCGAGTGCCTCCCCCATAGTTGAAAGAGTGACAGGGCCAAAATCAAGGGACGTTCGAGCCAAAATGCCTGGACACACGGAGTTTGAAGCAATTTAAGTCATAGAAAGAGGGAAAGACTGATTCTGGGAGAGAGTTCCAGAGCTCAGCTGTTGAGTAGAAGAAAGTTTGAGAGTAACGTTTCACTCTTGGGTTGGAGAGTTGCACAGAGTAGGGGTGGGATTGAGTTGCAAGACGGGTACCACGTGCCCTACGTAAAGGAGGTGGTATGCACTGGGATAGCTCTGAGGAACACTGATTATTATAGTAGCGATAGAATAGCGAGAGAGATGCAACATTGCGGCGGAGAGAGAGAGATTGCAGAGAGTTGGTGAGTGGACGGGAGTTAATGATACGAAAGGCCTTCCTTTCAACTTTGTCTAGGAGAGCAGTGTGAGAGGAACCTCCCCACACATGTGAACAATACTCAATACAAGGGCGCACTATGCCCCTGTACAGAGCAAGAAGCTGTGCAGTGGAAAAGAACCCCCTAAGGCGGTTGAGCACACCCAGCTTCTGGGAGGCTGCCTTAGCAAGACTTACTAGTGCTAAGTATACTTTTAAGAAAACGTCAGCAGTCCTGTTGCTAACACTCCTAGATATGAATCCTAGAATTATATTTGCCCTGTTCCTAACACTTATACATTGTTTTCTGGGTTTCAGATCATTACTAACGAGCACCCCCAGATTCTTCTCACACTGTGAGTTATCCAATTCTACATTGTCTAGTTTGTATTTCGCATCTAAATTACGATATATAAATACAAATAGAGTACCTCTACATCTTCATGTTATGCAATGTATTTCATTTATTAGTATGCAACTGCTGGTCTATCATATATTAGAATGTGAATAATGAAATAATAACAAAACAGTAAGAATAGTTGTAATTTATTATGGAACATAGTAATTACCCTCATTGTTTTACTTCGGGAAGCACCATAAAGAAATAACTATATACAATAAAAAACAATAATCCTATTAATTCGTTGTCATACTTATAGGGTGAAGGTTTGATGCCAAGTAAATTTGAACAAAGACTAATTGTTAGAGATCCTCCCTAAACTAAATAAAACCCGTGTAATAATAGCACGAACACACAAAAAGACGTCACCCGTACTGAAAGGGTTAAGGGGGAATGGGCGTATATATATTTGCTAATTTACATATTTTTATCACTTATTTAGTTTCCTCCCTAGACCTCCATCACTCTCTTCAAAATAATTTTATAATTTTTTGGGTAGAAACAATTAAATTACAGGCTCGCTATCGCTCACCAGGAACAAAATCGATACCTACAGTACATGACACGACAAATCTTAATATTGACAAAGCAATGGGGCAAAAGTTCTTAAAATCGCCAAACAAATGAGCCTAACGTTACAAACATCTGAAAACTAATGGGGCTAAGCCTGAAGGAGAAGGGTGACCAAAACAACGACTCGCCTCTCCTTAAGGAACTCGTCACCAGTAACCGAGTGTGACAGGTGATGGGGAGGTTACCTGTCAATCTCCGTGTGTGGTGGTACAGTTGCCCACAGAAGTTTTGTTCCTCTCTGTTCTTATACGTGGAAATATAATGTGTACGGTTGAATTACGAGTGTAGTTGCATGCGCAACGGTTATAACTCATCTGATTAGTCAACTGATAATTAAAGGAAACCACCCTCCCATTTGGTTCATGCTATTTTACTTCCATACATAAGATCACGACCAGGGACAGAACTTATGTGGGCAACTGTACCTTTTTTTGTTGCAGCCCTCTCGCCGTAGGTAACCATTGACGCGGCCCCAGTGCACCCCTCATTCTCCACATGCCGCCTGTTCAAATATACTCTGTTCATGTAAAATGGTGTTCATATTTGCTATCACTTCATTGACTACACTATAATACGCGTATGTGTATAATAGAAAAGCATAACTTGTAAAATGGCTGGTGCATAATTTAGTGCAAGTTAATCTAGACACGTTAGGAAAGCTTCAAAATAGTCCGTTTATGTTCAGCTCATGGTAAATTGCCATGTCTTCTCCTTGATTACTCACCTATTATGAAGACTTTAAACCAAAATATAATGTTAATTCTGAAAACTTAGTATTATGATGCAGAAACATAGTAGATTCATATTTAATCATCAAGTATTGAAAAATCCTCTGCTAAGGAACTGGATTTTACCATCAGCTGGAAAAATAGACTATAGTTTTGGATGTACTATATATCACGTTCATAATAGACTATAGTTTTGGATGTACTATATATCACGTTCATAATAGACTATAGTTTTGGATGTACTATATATCACGTTCATAATAGACTATAGTTTTGGATGTACTATATATCACGTTCATAATAGACTATAGTTTTGGATGTACTATATATCACGTTCATAATAGACTATAGTTTTGGATGTACTATATATCACGTTCATAATAGACTATAGTTTTGGATGTACTATATATCACGTTCATAATAGACTATAGTTTTGGATGTACTATATATCACGTTCATAATAGGCACCATAAATATGTTCAAAAGGCCTAAACAGGTTTCCAAATTATTAAGTAAAATTATTATCATACACTGATTGTATGTAGGCCTACCTGCATTGGTACTTTCTATGTTTTGTATATATATTGCACACACACCTTTAACCCCTTCAGCACGATGACGTATTTTTCATTATATTCTGTTTACCATTAGAAGATTTTCTTTATTTTATATTATGCCTCTAGGACTCAAAGGGGTGCATGCGATCTCAATAAACCCTCTTAGTAAGATGGGTCCTTGTTAAACTACATACAATCGTCTTATTTTAGCCAGAACCAAAGGCAAGAAGGCGTCATCGTGCTGAAGGGGTTAACAGTGCATGAGAGGTGCATATATTAGCTGTCTGAAAACCGGGATGATAATAATAATCCGACTTTTGCACCCGACTGTACATATTATAGATGAAAGAAAATTGGGTTGGGCTTAATAATAATAATAATAATAATAATATAATAATATTTATTCAGTTAGCAATTTACAGAGTTGGTACCACATAGTATGTTACAAATATGACATGTACCAGCCTTGCATAATTCCAACTAAGGATAGCCCAATAAGGCCGTTAGGCGTATTTCCATTGGGGTCCTTGTGGGATTAGGTTAGCTGGGGAAATGGGGAGGATAAAGAAATAGATACTTTAGAGAAAGTATTTCTAGGGGGTTATTTTAAGATACCTTACATCCTATAGTAAATATCAGTAATCCGTAATCAGTAATCATTTCAGTTTGGTTTGTCTATCTCTTATGTCGTATTTAGTAGTAGACATAAGCTTGGTGCTCCCTTCTCGCAGCTGTCCGGTTCAGGTGTTCCTTCAGGCTACGTCTGAAGGAATACAGTGTTCTCTTTTCACGGACTGACTGGGGTAGGTCGTTCCAGTCTTTGATGGCAGTGAAGAGGAATGTTTGCTTACCCTGTCCTTGGATTCTCAGGACCTTAAAATTAAACATCCTGTTTCTTGTATTATGTCCACTCCTCTCATTTGCTTTAACAAAATCATTCTTTAGATACTCTGGAGCTCTGTCATAGAAAATGTTGAAGGCATTAGTGAGCCTGATTTGTTTGGCCCTGTCAGAGACATTGAGCATACCTAGTGACTGAAGTTGTTCCTGGCCAACATGTGATCTGGGTCCTAGGTTCAGCATGAACCTAACCATTTTATTTTGAGTGACCTGAAGTTTGTGCTGTGCTGATTTAGATGATGCAGAGTACCAGGATGACACAGAATAGTCAAAATGACATTGAACAAGCGCTTGGCAGAGGGTCTTTTTGGTCGCCGCGGGCAAGCATCCCACCTGTCTATACAGGTATTTTATACGTGCTCTACACTTACTCAGGATAGATTCCAAAATTGTTTCAGCTGACAAACTCACATCCAGTTTTAGTCCGAGATATTTAACTTGTGACACTGTTGTTATAGGAATATCATTACAGTTGACCGAGAAGCCCACAATGTCTTTCAGTTTGCGTTTTTTCCACATAAGATGGCTTCCGTCTTGCCCAGGTGAAGAGATAGTCTATTGTCCACTAGACATTCACTACATGATGCTAGTTCTTTGGAAAGTGAAGCGGCAATACTTATTGGGTCTTTTCCTGAAACCAGAAGCACGCTGTCATCTGCATACAGTAATAATTTACATGAGACGCTCAGTTCCATGTCGTTCACATAACAGAGAAAGAGTAAGGGACCAAGGATGCTTCCCTGCAGGACCCCACAGTTAATTGGCATAGGATCAGATATATTATCATCAATTTTGACTCTTTGGGTTCTACCACTAAGATAAGATTTAAACCAGTTCACAGACCCTATGCCCATTGCTTGTAGTTTATTACATAGGATATCATGGTCTACTGTGTCAAACGCTTTTTGTAGATCAAGAAGAACCATACCGGTGTAGTTACCTTTAGACATTTCTTTACGAATGTGATCCGTTAAGTGGATGAGACAGGAGTCTGTCGAGTACATGCATCTGAAACCTGATTGAAACTTATAGAATAGATAATTTTGTTTGAGGTAGTGTTCAATTTGGGTGTATACCGCTCTTTCAAGGATTTTAGATACAATACATAATATGCTAACTGGTCTGTAGTTGCCAACTTCTAGTTTATTTCCTTTCTTGAATAGAGGGGTTACAATAGCTTCCTTCAGTGGGGGTAGACTAATTTAGAGCTCCATAAAGACAAATACGTTAGAAGATGTTCAATGGAGAGTGATTTATGAAGATTAATCTAAGAGTTCACTGCATGTTGAGTTAATGAGCTTACTGGATGGTTAATTTAGAAGCTTATTGGACGGTTTATTATGGACTTACCAGGAATTCATAAGCTCACTAGAAAAGTTAAAGTGGTTGGTTTTAATTATTAGTTTATATATTTATATAATCATTATTGGTTTAGTTTCCTTCCTAGGCCTCTATCAAGCTTCATAAATTATCCCCAAGAACCCCCTTCGAGATAAATTCGTACTTTTTTCATCAGAAAAATGTCACGGCCGAAGGCTGATTCCTCCAAAAATATATGCTCGCTATCGCTCGCTAGTAAACAAATAGACCCTAAATGGCACGAAAAGTCTTGATATTGATAATGAAATGGGACGAAAGGTTTTAAAATCGACAAATGAATTAGGCAAATGTCTTAGAATCTGAAAACTAATGGGGTCTTAACAAGAGGGAGAAGGGGGTCCAGAAAAAAACAACTACTGACTACGATTTTCTAAGCTTGTTAAAATCTACGCGCTTTCTGCTACACTGTAAATAACTGCAAACCTAATTGCAACATAAATTATACACATAAACAGCATTTCCTGATTTATATAATCAACTTAATACAAATAAATTATTAAAATAATCTTAATGTGTTCCATATGTTTGTTACAATTAAGTGTACATTCTTAATTCTTTGTGTACCAGCGACGTGTATTCTATTGTATTTCAGTTATATTTAGCCAATATTATGCAGCTTAGGAAGGATCTGCGGTCGTTAAAAAAATGTCGGTTGAGATAGTTTGAAGCCTTATTATTGCTAGAGTTCCTTCCTTCGCTGAATACAATCGTCTAATAGTTGCCAGAATATGATAAAAGATACGTCCCTGGTACTGAATGGGTTAACAGAGTAGGTAATTTGATAAGCTATAAACATAATGATAGTTTAGATACAATAGCAATCAAAGCCTCACTAAAAGGCTAATTCACAAGGGGGTAGACTGGAGCTAGGGGGAAGGCTGAGACTGGTCCACGGGTTCTGTAGTTAAGGGGAGACGGGTCGTTTTTCTAGTCCCCCTTCTTCCTCATGTTTAGCTCCATTAGTTTTCAGATTTTAAGACGTTAGGCCCATTAGTTTGGCGATTTTAAGATCTTTCGCCTCGTTTCTTTGTTACTATTAAGACTTTTCGTGTCATTTAGGTGGCATTTTTTTTCCTGGCGAGCGATAGCGAGCCTGTAATTTAGGAGGAATGGCCGGGACATTTTTCTACCGAAAAATTTACAAATATATCTGGAGTTGTTATTTGAAGTTTGATGGTGGTCTAGGGAGGAAACTAGAACAATAATAAATACATGAAAAATTCGACCAAATAGTGAACCATCCCCCCCTTATGAAAACAAACCCATACACCCGCAGTCTCTAATCTGAGGAAAAGGGGGCGGCTACCGGGGCGGATATTTTATGGGCGGAGTGAGACTTTCTGACAGTTATGGGCGGGAGGGTTGGTGAGAGAGAGAGAGAGAGAGAGAGAGAGAGAGAGAGAGAGAGAGAGAGAGAGAGAGAGAGAGAGAGAGAGGTGGGGTGGGAGCAGATAATTCAATTGGTACTTTAGTTACATCTTATTTTTAATGATAAACCCAGTAATGGGATACGTATGTGATCAAAAGACGTTCGGCCCACTAGTTTGGCGATATTAAGATCTATCACCCCGTTTCTTTGTTACTATTAAGACTTTTCGTGTCATTTAGGTGGCAATTTCAGTTGCCCTCTGACCCTTGACTAGTGCGGACGTCCCCAGTGACCGCTAGTGTACCGGTTTACCCTTTTTTTTTTTTTTTTTTTTTCTATGTGATTGAGGGAGGCAAAAGGCATAACTGCCTATAGCGAGTGCCTCCCCCATAGTTGAAAGAGTGACAGGGCCAAAATCAAGGGACGTTCGAGCCAAAATGCCTGGACACACGGAGATTGAAGCAATTTAAGTCATAGGAAGAGGGAAAGACTGATTCTGGGAGAGAGTTCCAGAGCTCAGATGTTGAGTAGAAGAAAGTTTGAGAGTAACGTTTCACTCTTGGGTTGGAGAGTTGCACAGAGTAGGGGTGGGATTGAGTTGCAAGACGGGTACCACGTGCCCTACGTAAAGGAGGTGGTATGCACTGGGATAGCTCTGAGGAACACTGATTATTATAGTAGCGATAGAATAGCGAGAGAGATGCAACATTGCGGCGGAGAGAGAGAGATTGCAGAGAGTTGGTGAGTGGACGGGAGTTAATGATACGAAAGGCCTTCCTTTCAACCTTGTCTAGGAGAGCGGTGTGAGAGGAACCTCCCCACACATGTGAACAATACTCAATACAAGGGCACACTATGCCCCTGTACAGAGCAAGAAGCTGTGCAGGGGAAAATAACCCTCTAAGGCGGTTGAGCACACCCAGCTTCTGGGAGGCTGCCTTAGCAAGACTGGTAATATGGTCCTTCCAAATGAGAGCAGAAGAAAAAGAGACACCAAGAATATTGAGAGAAGATGAAGGGTTGATTTTTGTATTGTTGAAGAATAAGGGATAGTCCGCTGGGAGATCCTGACGGGTAGATAGATGGAGAAATTGGGTTTTGGAAGCATTAAAGTTAACAAGGTTTTCTCTGCCCCAATTGGAAATAGTATTTAGATCAGAATTTAAGAGTTCTATGGCTTCATTACGTTTGTCGTTGAGGGATTGCTGGCTGGGGCGTTCTGAAAAACTAATGGAGTAGTGTAAAGTTGAGTCGTCTGCGTATGAATGGATGGGAATTAAGGTACAGTTAAGGAGATCATTTATAAAAATTAGAAAGAGAATAGGAGATAGGACAGAGCCCTGAGGAACACCGGAGTTTATAGGGTGAGGAAGTGAACAATGGCCGTCCACAACCGCAGCTATGGAACGGCCAGAAAGGAAATTAGAGACAAAGGCACAGATGGAGGGATAGAAACCGAAGGAGGGTAGTTTAGAAATTAAAGATTTATGCCAGACTCTATCGAAGGCTTTCGATATGTCTAGTGCAATAGAAAAAGTCTCACCGAAGTCCCGAAAGGAGGATGACCAAGAGTTAGTAAGATATGAAAGAAGATCACCAGTAGAGCGACCCTTAAGGAAGCCATACTGGCGATCTGAGAGCAGATTATGAGAAGAGAAATGCTTAAGCAATTTGGAAGCAAGAATAGTTTCAAAAACTTTAGAAAGACAAGAGATAAGAGCAATTGGACGATAGTTGGAGGGTTAGTGAGGTCCTAGTGAACTTTCATAGTGATGGCTGTTGTTGATGAGTCTGCTGTCTCCTCCCATACTCTCCAGCTTTGTCTTGCTTTGCAAGAAAGACTGGAGAGTGTGGAGCAGGAGATTCAGTGTCTCAAAGATGAAAATTTGGCCTTGAGACTAGCTATGGCGGAGAAGAAGTGTGAGGCTACCGGAAGTGTTCCCAGGGATCGTGAAGCCCCTTGGATAGTGGTATCAACTAGTGCAACGGCCTGCAAGCTGAAAAGGCAGCCAGTCAAGACCCACAACAACTTCAGCACCTTGGCTGATGAGAGTGATGGCGATGAAGTGGCGATCATCGAGGCAGTGAGAGGGGAGGGGGGGGAGTCTGCTGCTGTTGCTGCAACAACTGCTGCTACACGCCGACAAAAGGAAAAAGCTAAGTCTGTTTTCATTGTCGGTGATTCATTGGTTAGATACCTTGGCAGGGCAACAAACACTCAGGTTGGTAAAGTTGTCTGCGTGCCTGGTGCCGGAGTCGGGAGGGTGGCTGAGAAGATAGATGCTGTCATGGAAGTGAGTGGGGAGGACCCCATCATCTTCCTCAACGCAGGGAGCAACGACATATGGAGATGCAGGACTGAGGAGTTGCTCTCCAAGTATCAGGAAATGTTGGAGAGGATCAAGGAAAAAGGTGGAGTTCCTGTGGTAAACAGTATCCTGCCTAGAAGAGGGGTAAGGAAGGAATGGTCCTCCAGAGCTATTGGTGTAAATAGCCGGCTGGAGAAGTACTGCAAGGCAAATACTATTCCATTCCTGGATAACTGGTCCCTATTTTATGGTAAGGATGAACTGTATGCCCAGGATGGAGTACATCTCTCTCGACTAGGAGTTTCGACCTTGGCCAGCTCACTCGACAAGATTGTTGCGGGGTTTCGTTAAAAAAACCTGGGTATGTAAGTAAAATACTGTCTCCATATGGAGCAGGTACTTCATGTGACAAACCAGTGAGTAAAATAGAAATAATCAGTCAAGATAGTGCAGATATAGTGATGTGTAATAGTAGTATCGATAACACTACACATGTAACTGATAGTAAAGATGAGAATACTGATAGAGTAGAATTTCCGTCTAGAGCTAGTAGTTCAACAGGAAATAATAAGTTAGCTAAACAAAATAGAAAATTAGTTGCAAATGAAAGTAATAGGTTGAGGGTATATTATACAAATTGTAGGAGTTTATGTAACAAAATGAACGAACTTAGAGCACTCGTTAGCACAGAAAATATAGACATAATAGCGCTAACTGAAACGTGGATTAATACAGAATCTAGGCATTTTTTAGCAGAATTTGATATTCCAGGATATAGTTTGTTTAAATATGACCGAACAAGTAGGAGGGGCGGGGGTATAGCAGTGTTTGTCAGTAGTACATTAAAAAGCTGTATTAAATCAGGTATTAGACTAAATAATGATAATGAAAGTGTTTGGGTAGAGGTTAACGAAGGTAGTGAGACCATAGTTATTGGAGTTATATATAGACCGCCTAATATGAGTAGAAATGGCGGAAAATCGTTATGGGAGGAAATTAAAATAGCATCAAGGTTTAGCAATGTGTGCATTATGGGGGATTTTAATTTTCCGAACATTGATTGGCAGCACCAAATAGGCGACTCCGATTCAGTAGAGTTTATTGAGGTAGTACAAGATAGTTTTTTATTTCAATTCATAGATACGCCGACTAGAGGTATTAATATTCTTGATTTAGTTTTCAGTAACAATGAACATATGATAAATAATGTAGAGATTGGTGACCACCTAGGAAATAGCGATCATAAATCTATTTATTTTAATATACAATGGACAGGGAATGCTAAAGAGAATACGACACTTATCCCAGATTTCAGAAAAGCCGATTATGGTGGGCTAAGAAGAGACTTAAGGGTGGACCCTATTGTTAAGCAATTAAGTCAGGATATGCCAGAGTTAAACTTGCCACCTACATATAACCAGTTTATTGCTTCACTCCACAATGCTCAAAATAAATATATCCCTAAAAGAAGATTTAGATCGACGCAGAACCAACCAAAATGGATGACTAACAAGCTAATAGATCTTATAGGAAAAAAGAAAGGAATATATCGAAAAATAAAGAAAGGTGAAAATCATTTACATATATACTATCAGACTCTATCAAGGCAGGTCAAAAAGGAAATCAGGAAAGCAAAAATAAATTATGAAATAAGGATAGCCAGTGACTCAAAAAATAACCCTAAAGCTTTTTACCAACTATATAAATCTAAAGTTAGAGATGTAATAGGCCCCCTAAAAACTTCAATAGGAGAAATAACAGAAAATGATTTAGAAATGTGCAGTACATTAAATAGTCAGTTTCTTTCCGTTTTCACTAATGCAAATTTGGCACAGATTCCAGAAGTCAATATGGTATATAGTGATAGTATAGAAAATATGTTAAGTACAGTTAGTATAAGTAGAAATGATGTGCTTAAGGAAATTGACAGACTGAAACCTCAAAAATCGCCTGGTCCTGACGAGGTATATGCTAGAGTATTAAAAGAATGCAGAGATGAGTTAAGTAGCCCATTAGCATTTATATTTAACAAGTCATTAGAAACAGGTTTAGTTCCAGAAGCTTGGAAGCTTGCAAATGTAGTTCCGATCTTCAAAAAAGGTGATAAATCGATAGCATCCAATTACCGTCCCATTAGTCTCACATCAATCATAGGAAAGTTGCTAGAGTCCATTATTGCTAGGAAAATTAGAAGCCACTTAGTAAAATTTAACTTAATAAATTCTTCTCAGCATGGATTCACTCAGGGACGTTCTTGCCTTACTAATTTGCTTAGCTTTTTCTCAGAGGTATATGAAGCAGTAGATAGTGACAAGTCATATGATATTATATATTTAGATTTCAGTAAAGCTTTCGACAGAGTCCCTCATGAGAGATTGATGAGAAAGGTTGAGGCACATGGAATAGGAGGGTCGTTGTTGGGATGGATTAGGTCATGGCTAATTGGTAGGAAACAGAGAGTCAGCATAAATGGTACCAAGTCAGAGTGGGGAGCAGTCAAAAGTGGTGTCCCCCAGGGATCGGTATTAGGTCCCCTGTTGTTTCTTATATACATAAATGACCTAGATTTAGGTATAACTAGTAGGATAAGTAAATTCGCAGACGATACTAAAATGGGGAGATCAATTGATTCAGATAGCGATATAGAGTGCCTCCAAAGGGATCTAGATACCTTACATGAATGGTCAGTAAATTGGCAGATGAAGTTTAACATTGACAAATGCAAGGTATTAAAGATAGGGAAGATGCAAACAAATGTTAAATATAAACTAGCTAATTTAGAATTAGAAAATTCAGACTGCGAGAAAGATCTAGGTGTGTTTGTTAGCAATTATTTGAAGCCTAGAAAACAGTGTATAAGCGTTCGTAATAAGGCAAACAGGATTCTCGGGTTCATCTCTAGGAGTGTGAGTAACAGAACTGCTGATGTTATCTTAAAACTTTACTTGTCATTAGTGAGACCCCATATGGATTATGCTGTCCAATTTTGGTGTCCTTACTACAGAATGGACATAGATTCATTGGAGAGAATTCAGCGTAGAATGACAAAAATGATCCATAATATTAGACATTTTCCGTATGAAGAAAGGTTGAAGAAATTAGGTTTACATTCGTTAGAGAGACGCAGAGTTAGAGGGGATATGATAGAGGTGTTCAAGTGGGTTAGTGGGATTAACAAAGGGGACATGACAAATGTACTAAAGCTCAGTGATAGCGAAATAACTCGTACCAATGGTTTCAAATTAGATAAATTTCGTTTCAGAAAAGATATAGGCAAATATTGGTTTGGTAACAGAGTTGTAGATGGGTGGAATAGGCTACCAAGTGATATAGTGGGATCAAGAACGATAGGGAGCTTTAAGAAAAAATTGGATAAGCATATGGACGAGAAGGGTTGGGTGTGAAGGGGGATCAGCCGGGTTGGGCCAATCAGCACTCTGCAGACCCCCGTAATCCTGCGTTAATCTCTAACCGGTTTGGTAAGATGATCCTCAGGGTATTAGAGTGTTGAGCCTATAATTGGGCTTTGTAATTGGGGTTGTGTGGGACAGGGATCTGCCTTGCTTAGGCCAATCGGCTTTCTGCAGACTCCCATTTTCTTATGTTCTTATGTTCTTAATTTATTTCCTGGCGAGCGATAGCGATCCTGTAATCTAGGAATGCTTTTTTACTGTTTTGTTTACATTGGTCGCACACGAAGCAAATAAAGTCACTTAGTCTATACCTGATTTTTTTCCAGCTGAGGATCGAGAATCGTAGATGTGGCTGTGTTTCTTTTCATAGGTTGCTTGCGATACAAATTAAAATAACTGTTTCATTACAATTATTTGAATCATCATTATCTAAAAAGTATAATAGTGTCTTTTATTCTAAATCTTGAAAATGTCGCTTAGCATTGATATTCTGCAATACAAGCAGGCATTAACCGAAAAAGCATCTGTACCCAAGTCAACTGATGCCCAAACGAACACTTACCTTTCAGTCAACTTATTCTATTATAAAATTAAATGACATTTGACTGTTTAAGCGCCTCAAAAAGATATTATAACACTTAAGTGCATGAAATTAAAAATATAAGGCATCTACTTCATTTAAAGTAGCCTACATGTTCAGGGAATTTTGTACATGTGATGGTGGGGGAGGGGCTCCTGAGGCGGGAAGTACAAATGTGTAGACCAGCCTCTCTAACCCCTCCCCTCTAGGCTATTTTGAAATAAACTTCTACTTTAAATGTAGTCCTTGCTTTACTGTATATTAAATTACGTAAGTGTTATAATACCTTCTATATGTGCCAAAAACAGTCAAATGTCTTTTAATGTTCATATATAATTAGCTAGAACAAGTTGACTGAAAGGTAAGTGTTCGTTTGGGCATCAGTTGACTTGGGTACAAATGCCTGTTCGGTTAATGCCTGCTTGTATTGCAAAATATCAATGCTAAGCGGTATTTTCGAGATTTAGAATAAAAGACACTATTATACTTTATAGATATGATTTAAATAATTGTAATGAAAGTTATTTTAATTTTTATCACAAGCAACCTACGAAATGAAACACAGTCACTCCAACCAATCACGCACCATCACTGCGCAGGTGCCACATCTACGATTCTCGATCCTCAGCTAGAAAAAAGTCAGGTTATAGTAAGATAAAGCATCCAGGCGAGCCGTGGCATAGTCAGTAGAGCATCGGCTGCTGATCAAAGGGTTGGCGGACCGGACCGAACCCTCACTATCAAAATGTTATTGATAGAGAGATCAGCCAGCCAATCAAGATGCCTGATACTCCCAGTGCCTCCACCAAGCTTACTGGCCACGTTAAGTGGTTCAATGCCAAAAATGGCTTTGGTTTCATCACCTACAGTGGAGGTGATATTTTTGTCCACTCCACTGGCATCTCCAAACCCAATCCTCTGCATCTTGTGCCCTCTCTTGTCACCAATGAGAGGGTATCATTCACCATCAAGAGGAGAAGGAGAGGAGATGAGGCCATCAACGTCATGGGCCCTGACGGAGAGATCCTGAAGTGTTCAAGGCATGGTAGAAGAGGTAAGAGGGAGGACTACCACCAAGCCACAGCAGCAGTCAGTTGTACAACACCGGATTTGGTCCAGGTTGTTGTCACAACTGCAGTGACCCTCTGCAAAGGGGATCACAATCTGCTTCAGGAGTATCTTCCTACACTCCTGAAGGCAAACAACCTCCCTCCCATCATCATTCCACCTCTTCCAGGACCATCTTCACCACCCATTCTCATTCCCACTCAGGCTATGAGGCAAAGAAGCCACAGGAGAAGGAGACTGGACATCCAGAAGCCTCTCTCAAGACCTCCACCACTACCACAAACAACAGTCTCTGCATCACCACCGCCATCACCAGTCAACGTCGCTGGATCAGCAGCAGCCTCGACTCCAGCACCTACCACCCTTGAAGATCCAGTGGCAACCAACTCCTCTGCATCGTCTGAGTACTCCGACTCCACCACAGGAGAAGAAGTCGATGTGGAGGGGTTGGAGGAGGGAGACAAGGACATCGACCTGGGAATGACCGCCAGCGAGCTGGAGAAGACCATCAGCGACTTGACTGTAGAGATCCAGAGGACTGGAGTAGCAGGAAAACGACCCCCTGAAGCGGCCCAGAAGAAGCTGACTAAGTTGCTACACTTATCATTCCAAAAATAAACAATGGAGCATCTTGGTTGAGCCCGAGAACTTTTCATCTCCTACTTTACTTCGCATTTCTCCAATTTATCTTCCTCTCTCCAAACTCTTCTACATTCCAACTTAACTTCAGCCATCTGATCTGATCTGATAGATGTCAAGCCCGGGCAACTTGACCTAGTAATTCGTGACAAACGCCTAATGTTAATGGCCACCCCTTTTGGGAATTACGGCGTCTGGCAAAACAATAAATAAATAAATAAATAAATAAATAAATATAATAAAAAATCCATCTAGTTTGAGTTAGTGACCTGAAGAAGCTATCTGCGAAAACGTTGTCGATAAAGTTTTCCTCCTCATTCTTCGCTGGCGGAGGTAAATATCGCCATGGATTCCGATGGATTAATGACTAACGACACAATAAACACTAACTTCGGAGAGGTCTTTTTTTCGAGCTGAACAAAATCGTGTGTTGCTAATGAAATATATATATACAAGCAAGAAAATAAACAAGCAAATGTTTGAATAAATAAATAATGACAGTACTTCGAAACATCAAGCACATCGAAATTGGATTGCAAAGGTTAAGCATCCCCAGGCCAGGAGTGCAGTCAGCCCGCGGGGTGTACTCAGTTCGTGACACTGGTACGGCCAAACCCCTGTCATTATGTGGGCCTCTCTCTCTCTTCGTGACGCGGCGGCAGCATCGTAAATAACCCCATTAGGACCGCTACCCACACAGTAAAGGTAGAAATCTGGACTAATAGGGTGATTCATGTCTCGCTTGGGGTTAGTTAAGGTGACCTGTGGTGCAGTGGTTAGCACGCTCGGCTCATAACAGAGAGTCCCTGGTTCAATTCCCGGGCAAGGCGAGACAGATGGGCGGTCTCCTAACACCCAATACCTCTGTTCACTTAACCCTTTCACGCTTATATGACGCAGAGGTTGCCAGATTAGCAATAAGAAAGAGTTCTCTCACTCTTATAATTACCTCTCCAAAATTAGTTTTCTGCCCACAGCTAACTCAAAGACAACTGCAGAGGTTGAAGTAACTAAACTAAAGGTTTATAAATACCCCTGATGGTAACAAATTCTTTAAAGTATCCCTAATAGGCTCAACATCGCGTCATATGTCGGAGAGGGTTAAGGGGCCTTCCCACATCAAGGACTTTTGGTACCGACTCTCTGGGAGTGTCAAGTCTGTGCTACTCCATGAGAAATGTCCCCGACTGCTTCGGAGTGGGATAAATACACCGAGTAACACGGGGTAGGACAGACTAACACTCTGTCCTAGTCTGTGTCTTAACAGACTTTGTCAGGAGTGTGACAGAGTGCATTTGGTTATACATGCCAACTACATCAGTCATTACAGACTAAAACGGGTAGAACAGACTAGGACAGACTAACACTCTGTTTTAGTCTGAGTTTGTCAGGAGTGTGACAGAGTGCAGTCGGTTGTACATCGGAGTCATTACCGGGTAGAACAGACTAGGACAGACTAACACTCTGTCCTAGTCTGTGTCTTAACAACAGACTTGATGTGCCGGTGCCGTCCTCTTAACTTTATTCTGGCTACTATTAGACGATGTTATTCAGCATAAGAAGGGTTCCATCAATTAAAAGGCTTCTAACTATCTCACTTAACTCTTTTTACTACCACAGCTCCTTCTTAAACGACCCAAAATCGTCTAAATATAGCTAGAATACAATTAAAAAGACGTCGCCGGTACAAAAGGGGTAAAGCGATTTTCTCCAGCCTAGGAAGGATATCGACTATTAACAAGGCTACAGACTTTCTTAATTAATCCTTCTAGCTACCTTATATCTGTCCTAAGCTTCATAAAATCGTCCAAAAGTAGCTGAAATCAAATACCAAGTACGTCGCCGGTACAGCAGCAAATTAGGTATTATACATAATATTAGTGGCCAGTTGTGACGTCGATCCCTTCTAGGGAAGTAAACTGTGGTAACCCACAACAAATTAGTAGCCCCTGTATTGGGTTAATAACCGCAGGCTCCAAACGACAATGAGACGGAAATGAGCACCACGGCTACGCGCTATTTAGGCGTACGCCCCTGAACTTTATGTTGGGGTTAGATAGTGGGAGGAGGACTGGTATGTTATTGCTGTTGGGGTTAGATAGTGGGAGGAGGACTGGTATGTTATTGCTGTTGGGGTTAGATAGTGGGAGGAGGGCTGGTATGTTATTGCTGTTGGGGTTAGATAGTGGGAGGAGGACTGGTATGTTATTGCTGTTGGGGTTAGATAGTGGGAGGAGGACTGGTATGTTATTGCTGTTGGGGTTAGATAGTGGGAGGAGGACTGGTATGTTATTGCTGTTGGGGTTAGATAGTGGGAGGAGGACTGGTATGTTATTGCTGTTGGGGTTAGATAGTGGGAGGAGGACTGGTATGTTATTGCTGTTGGGGTTAGATAGTGGGAGGAGGACTGGTATGTTATTGCTGTTGGGGTTAGATAGTGGGAGGAGGACTGGTATGTTATTGCTGTTGGGGTTAGATAGTGGGAGGAGGACTGGTATGTTATTGCTGTTGTAGTTCCCCAGACTGTTTGGCCGAGCAGTCCTGAGTCCGGTAGATCGAGGCTGCGCCAGATGCTCGAGCCCCCAAAGGGGCCAGGGTGACATGAGATCTGTCTCTGAAAGGGCAGGAGGGGAGGGGATTATCAGCCCATGGGCTTGCACCCCCGGGCCAATGCCCCCACCGTTCATACCTTCCCATGCAGTGCCACCAAATCGGGCGATCTCGCCAGCACCTAGAAGGGAAAGTAGTACAGGAAAAGAGACAGACAGAAACGGCAGGGTAGAGGATGCCAAACCTCACTCTGGAGAGGACCAGCCCTCACCCGGGACTGGTATGTGTTAACCCTTTCTGTACCAGTGACGGCTGTTATAATTAATTCTAAATATATTTAGACGAATTTATGCAGCTAACGAAGGATCTGTGGTGGTTAAAAGTTGATTGAAATTGCTCGAACCATTATAGTTACTAAAGAGCCTTGCTAAACTGAATACAATCGATTAGTAGTACCCAGAATAAGATATAGAGGATGTCGACGGTAAAGCGGTGTTAAGCCGGCGTCACACGAGCAAATGTATTCAATAACCCGAATTAGAGTCCGATAGCCAGAAGATAAGAAAGAAAAATCTCATCATATACTGAAGGGGTTAAGGGGAGATTTTCACTTAGAGAGGCTTTTTTCTGGACCCACTTCTCCCTTATGTGTAGTCCAATTGTTTTTGAGATTTAAGTCATTAGCCTCATTAGTGAGGCGATTTCATGATCTTTCACCCTATTTCTGTCAATTTTAAGACCTATCGTGCCTGTTATTTTGGAGAAACTGGTCGTCGGCCGGGACATTTTTCTAAAAAAAAAAAAAAAAAAAAAAAAAATCATTTAGGTCGAAACATGGTCTTGGGTGTGTTTTTCTAAGCTTGATAGAGGTCTAGGCAGCACACTAATAGCCTCCCCTTAACCTGAATTTCCAGGGTTCGAGAGACGACGGGAGATAAGCGAGATTATGAATTATGACTGTGCGGTGTGCGTTAACCCCTTCTGTACCGTCAATATCTTTTTCAATTATATTCTAGCTATATTTAGACGATTTTGTGCAGTTTAAGAAGGATCTGTGGTAGTAAAAAGGGTTAAATGAGACAGTTCAAAGCCTAGTAATTACTGGAGGCCCTATTAACAATGAATAAATTCATCAATACGTAGCCAGAATATGTAAAAAAGACGTCGCCTGTACACGAAGGGTTAACATTTTGGGACTCTCTTAAGGGGAGATTTCCACAAGAGGGATTTTTTCTGGACCCCTTTCTCCCTCATGTTTAGCCCCATGAGATTTTAAGACGTTCGCCCCATTAGTTTGGCCGGGACATTTTTCTACCGAAAAATTTACAAATTTATATCGAAGGGGGGTCTTGGGGTGTGTTTGTTTTTTTAAGCTCAATGGATGTCTAGGGAACAAACTAAAAGCCTCCCCTTAAATTGTTGAAGTATGTAGGTAAACTATTACTCGAACACCTATCAGTACAATTGGGTTATGTCTCATTCCCGTTTCCTCTACACGGTCTAGTGCAATAATATGTGTTTGTCTAATTGTGGCTAAAGCTAGACGATTTTTACGGGATATTGTGAACAAATTCCGGAATTTCTCGAACTAATCTTAACTTCAGTAACATACTATATAATTATGTAATATTGGGTAACGTTATACGATTTTCAGGGGATACTGTGATAATATTCCCGAATTTCTTGAGCTGGTCCGCATAATCTTCCGAAGTGCCCTGAACTGTTCCGCATAATCTTCCGGAATGTTTTAAAGTGGTCCGCATAATCTTCCAGAATGTCTTAAAGTGGTCCACATAATCTTCCAGAATGTCTTAAAGTGGTCCACATAATCTTCCGGAATGTCTTAAAGTGGTCCACATAATCTTCCAGAATGTCTTAAAGTGGTCCATATAATCTTCCGGAATGTCTTAAAGTGGTCCACATAATCTTCCAGAATGTCTTAAAGTGGTCCACATAATCTTCCAGAATGTCTTAAAGTAGTCCACATAATCTTCCAGAATGTCTTAAAGTAGTCCACAATCATAATCTTCCAAAATGTCTTAAAGTGGTCCACATAATCTTCCAGAATGTCTTAAAGTAGTCCACACAATCTTCCGGAATGTCTTAAAGTGGTCCACATAATCTTCCAGAATGTCTTAAGGTGGTCCACATAATCTTCCGGAATGTCTTAAAGTGGTCCACATAATCTTCCAGAATGTCTTAAAGTAGTCCACATAATCTTCCAGAATGTCTTAAAGTAGTCCACATAATCTTCCAGAATGTCTTAAAGTGGTCCACATAATCTTCCAGAATGTCTTAAAGTGGTCCACATAATCTTCCAAAATGTCTTAAAGTAGTCCACATAATCTTCCAGAATGTCTTAAAGTAGTCCACATAATGTTCCAGAATGTCTTAAAGTGGTCCACATAATCTTCCAGAATGTTTTAAAGTGGTCCACATAATCTTCCAGAATGTCTTAAAGTAGTCCACATAATCTTCCAGAATGTCTTAAAGTGGTCCACATAATCTTCCAGAATGTCTTAAAGTGGTCCACATAATCTTCCAAAATGTCTTAAAGTAGTCCACATAATCTTCCAGAATGTCTTAAAGTAGTCCACATAATCTTCCAGAATGTCTTAAAGTGGTCCACATAATCTTCCAGAATGTTTTAAAGTGGTCCACATAATCTTCCAGAATGTCTTAAAGTAGTCCACATAATCTTCCAGAATGTCTTAAAGTGTTCCGCAGCTGAGAGTTCATTTGCAGGATGACAAATTACTGAGTGAGCACTTCACTGCTGGCTTTTAGTTTGCTTCCTAGACCCCTATCAAACTTTAAACATATACCCCATAGACCCCCCTTCGATATAAATTTGTACATTTTTCAGTAGACATTTTTTCATTAATTACAGGCTCGCTGTCGCTTGCCAGAAGAAAATCGACACGTAATGGCACGAAAGGTCTTAACATTAAAACAAAATTGGGCGAAATGTCTTAAAATTGCCAAACTAACGGGGCGAACGTCATACAATCTCAAAACTAATGGGACTAAACATGAGGGAGAAGGAGGTTCGAAAACAAATCAGCCCTTAAAACCATTCTTACGGGGTTAGCGAGCCTGGAGTCTGGCCAACTGTTTGTATGAACGCAATTTGTTTCTATATTTCTGGCTAATATTGGACGATTGTATTTACATTAGGAAGGATATATGGCAGTCAAAGAGTTGATTGAGACAGTGTTTACCCTTTTAACTCTATAGATCCTTCATTAGCTGTATGCAATCGTCTAATAATAGCCATAAAATGCGTCATGATCCTCAAGGGGTTACGGGGACGTTATATTATTTGTTTACATGTTTGTTTCTATTAGTTGTATACATATTTGTTTTAGTGTGCTCCCTAGACTTTGTATCAATCTTAAAGAAAAACCATCCCAAAGACCCTCCTTCGAGATAAATTTATACATTTTTCAGTAGAAAAATACTCCGGCCGAAGGCCGTTTCTTCCTAAATTACAGGCTCGCTATTGCTCGCCAGGAAAAAATCGACACCTAAATGGCACGAAAGGTCTTGATATTGACAAAGAAATAGCCGAAAGTATTAAAATGTGATACCTAATGGGGCTAGACTTGAAGGAGAAGGGGGTTCAGAATAAATAAATAAAACATAAACGAGTATTCCTTAAGCTGGCGGAGTTTTGCCGATCTCCGTTACTCTAGGTTCTCTACTACCTGTTTGTTTGGGGGGGGGGGTATGTGTGTGTTGGGGAGGGGAGTGTATAACATGTGGGGTGTGTGGGTGGGGGTGTATGTGTGTGGGGGGTGTATAACATATGGGGGTGTGGGTGGGCGTGTAGGTGTGTGTGGGTGGGTGGGGGGTAACCTGTATGTGTGTGGGGGGGGGGGGGGGACGGTTATGGGTGTTGGTGAGTGAGGGGGGGGGGGGGTATGCGTGTGTGTGTCTGAATGTAGGTGTGTGTGTGTGACACTGTATGTGTGGGTGGGTGGGTGTGTGTGTGTGTATGTGGGAGTGGGTATGGGTGTGTGTGTGTGTGTGTGTGTGTACTGTACTCTCTGGTCGGTTTCTACTGATTTGCATGTGAAAAACTGGGGCTGACAAAAGGTTTCTGATTAGCTTGCAAGCCCCAGTGAGCGCGGCCTCCGGAGTACAGTACACTCTCACAACACAAATCCTGCCCCCATGTGAACCCTCGTACAGTTAATTACAAAAATATGAAGCTATCAACCTTTATGGATTATTAAGCCAGCTCACTTTAAGTCAAGAACAACGTCAGGACTGGAGCCCCTTTTCGAGAACTCGTCCCTTCCCTAGAATAACATTATGACTAAGCCAATATCTGACATGTACGGTCGCGCTAATAAGTCATGGCCCAGCTGTCATTACGTTTGGCTTGCTCTGTGCTGTATTAAAGTTTGTCAGATGTTGAATAGGGTGGGTAAATGTAGGAACATGTTTGTATATTTCGCTCGATATGAAGAAATGAAGCTTAGATATTGCTGATACCATTTATTGATCAAAACATACTTTGTGCCGAGACATCACTTATTAGCGCGACTGTACAGTTGGCCACACACGTTCTTCTCCTCGTCATGGTCTCATGTATGAAAGTAAAAATAGTGAGTATGGTTTCTATAAAATATGAGTTGACTAGTGAGATGAGTTAACCACTGCACATGAAACTAGACTCATAAATCAATAATGCGCATCATAATTATTTGGAAGATTTAACGTCACTTATGTGGGCAACTGTATATATTAAGTGACGAACTCGTGAGCAGATTCGAGTCAGTTCGGGATAGATTAGTAGCCTCAACCCGTACAGTACCGGTGACATCCTTTTCGTTGTATTCTGGCAACTACAGATTAGACAATTGTATTAAGCTTGGGATGGAAGCCTCTGCATTAAATGGCGGAAGACTCTCTCAATTCGTTCTTGTATCTACCATATATCTTTCCTGAGCATCATAAGATCGTCTAAATGTACCTGAAATCGAATAAAGAAAGACGTCACCGGTACTGAAAGGGTTAAGGCCACGACCTATGTGCAACAGTGTTCGCTAAATAAAAAAAACGCGAACCTCTCCTCTATCTAGGTATGTAAGTACGTATTGTGTTTGCTATTAGTCTATATAATATAACTAAACTATACCCTGTTCCAAATAAGTAGGCCAAAACTCTTGAACATCAACCTCTATAACTCACAGACGACGACTAGAGTACTCGAACTAAGATTTTTACCACTTGGGAAGGGTCAGCCAAGGAACAGGTGCGAGGATATACAGCCCATTTGCTCTAGCTCTTTTTGAGTTACAGAGGTTCGGGCTCACGATTTCTAGACCCCCTATTTGGAGCAGGGTATAGCATAAATACAATTAGCCAGCTGGAAACTGAACACTAGGTACAAAAAAAAAAAAAATCGTGTATATTGGAATAGGGTATAAGACGTCTCTTCTGGGTGGTTTCATATACAGACGAAGTAAATGCAGGTAGTAATAAATTCCTATGAAAGATGAGAGAAAACCAGTTACAGACTCAACTTAACCTTATATAAGGAAAATTATGCAAACCTCATTACATTAATCCTCATCTTGCATACCTTTCTTTTGTAAACCCCTATTAATTTAAAACATTGGCCATATTAACCCTTTTAATTGTATGTGGCATCTCAAGTACAATACGTCGCAAATTATACCATAGAAAACAGACGTGTACATCATCGGAGGGCAGACCAAAAAAGAAAATGTGGTGTGTAACGCGCCGACTTTTGAAACGTATACTAAAACCCAAATGACCCTTAATGTTAGCGGCCCCTGGGGAGAAGAACCCACGAAGCCCTCCCCTTTTCTTCCCCGGCACGCAACACGGCTATAAACGACTACAGACCCCCTTATTTCCTAATTAATGCCACCAAAGCCCCCGATGTTCGCATTGTGGGCTAACTCGGGGCGCCGATTGTCATGGATATGTCTGCTGCACTCGGGCGACGCTATAGGGCAACAATTCTTACTACTACAGACTCACTCACACACACACACATAGCCACACACACTCACACACACACAACATAAACTCTCTCTCTCTCTCTTTCTCTCGTCATATTGCAAAGCCAAACTGAGCGCATGCGTCAGTAACACAAACATTCTAAATCAATATTCTTTTAATTGGCTGACTTGCACAAATGTATACAGTATACACTATACAGTATACTGGCTAACACAAGATAATATCACTGACAATAGCATACACTCTATACTCGTATCTAAAGAGTTAGACTATAATTTAACTATTTACTCTAACACGATTGCGCGTCATAATGTGTTTTCATTGTATATTTAGTTTACACTATTATAGCTAGCTATGTGCGATATTATTCTGCCTAAGAATATCATCTAACACAAATAAATGCCCTTAATCAGTCTTGTTCAGTCTAGATAATATTAGTATCCATTAATCAAGGAAATTGCCCGAGATATATTGCCAACCAACAAAGTGAATATATATAAATATATAGTGGTCCTCTTACTCTCCTTGTCCCCCATTATTACTTACAAGAATGACAGGTTGATGTCAGGCAATATCTAAGCCTAGTAATCAAAGACAAGGTGAACTAAGGAACGTACAGTCACTCAAAACAAATCGTGGACCTCACCCACTTCTAATTATGAAAGTTTATCTCGGAAAGCGAATTTAGGAATATAATGTTGTGCACATCAACAGCAAACTATACAGTCATACTATTTATTGAAAACCAAATTCCATCCAAATATCAATCAATAGACTTATAATTGCATACATAAAAGCACAGGGGTCCAGATTTGTTATAAGTGACTGTACGTGCACCGTCTATTTATTACTGTGCAATTAATGGAGCTGCACATAAACTGTTTCTGAGTAGAGTGAGGCTTATTTGGATGGTGCATTGTATCTTGAAGCTCTTCTTGTGTGATTCAAATGCTTCTCATTTTGTTCTTCTTCTCTCTCCCTCTCTCTCTCTCTCTCTCTCTCTCTCTCTCTCTCTCTCTCTCTCTCTCTCTCTCTGAGGCATGCATGATAGGAGGGGGGGGGGGGGTTAGAGAGACGTATAGGAAATAAGAAAAAAGTTCTTGGTAGATAAAATCAAAAGGGAGAGAAAAGGGTGGCGGAGGGAGGAAGGTATACGGGAGCGAATGGAATGAATAGGGGGACTATAATAGTAGGTGTATGTGGAGAAGCAGGGAAGGGGCGGTAGAATAGCTCACGAATATGGGGATGGTAGGGGGTGGGGGAGAAAATCAGGGGAGGAAACGAAATATGGGGAGACAGGGGGGGGGGGGGGGGGGAGAGTAAATCGCCCACGCTTAGTTCTCAGATGTACGATGACTTATGCTTGCTTTAATACCTATGTATTGAATTAATAAACACCCTATTCTGTTAACAATATTAGCTTTCGTAAGTATGTTTATTCCTTCATCCTAATCAAAGTAATGATGTACTTCCAATTTATATAATACGATTTATTTAGCTAAGGAAGATTTCGCCTTGTGTTTAATATGACATATATTACCTCATGATCTACGGGTCTATCTCTTACACGCGGGTTATATGGGTCGTTGATATTGGGTACTGTAACAACGTCCAAGGGGATGGAGTTCTCGAAAAGGGGCTTTAGTCCTGGTCGCGATTAAGGAAGACGTCTGGGGTTTCCGAACAGGCCAACCTCTGGGTTTATATTCCCAGTATAAACTTGGGGGTCTCGGGGACTCTTGTCACGTTCTTCCTGACTTTAAAGTGGGCTTAATAATCCTCATGGGTTGATAGCCTCTAAAGCCCTATTTTAACTAACTAGCTAAGGTACTGTAACATCTTTTAGTTTCCACGGTATTTCACGATCTTTTAAAATATGCGTTATTATTAGATTGATGCATATTATGGACTCGTAACTTCTGTTGTGTGCATTAGAGAAACTGAAGGAGGACAAATACAGCTGATGTTGGTGGTTATAAGGCCTATACAAGTTAATTAAACGGATCTAGGGTTGCGTCATAATCTGTGTGTATTGTATGACCTTCCGCCACTGTCGCCTTCTTCTCACTCTCGCCGTGGTGACATATGCATGATGTGCTTTTATGCGATGTTTACTTTTACTTTTTGCAAGTGTTTCACCTGTCGATGGGTGTGCTTCAGGCGGGTGGGAGACCGATTCAGTGGTGGTGGAGTTGCAAGTGCATTTTTTTATTTTTTTATTTTATTTTTTTTAAGAGACAATGAACGGAGGAAGGAAAAACACAGATAAAACAAAAAGGTCCATGTGCCTAAAGGCATCCTCCATTCATAAAATGTTTGTAACAACTGGATTTAAACATTTGTAGATTGTAAATCTAATAGGTACCGGTAAGGATTTTAGATATGTGAGCTGGTCCCCGAAGTCATCCCTGTAGCACACCATCATTCACTTTTCTACTTGAACTGTTTCATTTTCTCCGCCAAACGAAATTACCGGAGATTTTGTTTCAACTTACAATTATTTGTGCGGCTAAGGAATTATGTTTATTTATGTATTTATAATAATGTATGTTTTCATGAGAAGTTAGATTTGTTGTATTAACCGAATTGATTAATGTTTTACTCTTATCACTATTAATGCCATGTTTTCATTTTAATAAGTATCACATTCATCCACGAGTTGCTTTGTTTCGCGGATTTTTATCACGCACTGCTCCGCGAGGTACTTTGGGTTTATTTATTACTGTCATTGTATTGAACCTCTCGTCCCCCCCCCCCCCTCCCCCCCCCCCCCTTTCTCTCTGTTTATCTCTCTATGAAAAGTAAAATTGGAAGATGTGAACGAACCCACGTTTTTTCCCGGCGCTCATCCCCGTGCCTTTACCCTTTGGAGCCCCTAATGAATGAGTTACCCAGCCTGGTACACAAGGGCGACTGCATAATTTACAAACCTACTCTCCGAGCCCCCCTTCCTAATCCCACTGTTCCAAATCATAAGAACATAAGAAAATGGGAATCTGCAGAAAGCCAAATGGCCCATACTAGGCAGATCTCTCTCACACCCAACCCAGCTCGTCCATATGCCTATCTAATTTTTTGAAGCTCT
The DNA here is from genome assembly GCA_032716605.1 of Paralithodes platypus. NCBI lineage: Eukaryota > Metazoa > Arthropoda > Malacostraca > Decapoda > Lithodidae > Paralithodes > Paralithodes platypus. Next base: position 21,920,663 of record CM064520.1, on the reverse strand, counting down.
CTATCGTTCTTAATCTTGATATGGCGTTAAGTAGTCTATTTTCTATCAAGTATTATCCACATTCAGAACATCAGCCAAACCATACAGCAACACTCATATCAAATCCTAGAGGGTACACACAACCACCCACATATACATAATAAAATGCATCTACTTTCACATTCTTGTGTGGTCTTGCCTTGGTCTCTGGGTCTTTTCCTGGACGACCTAGATGTGTGTGAAATTTTATTTAATTTTATGTTGTTCCTTCTAATCGAGCTCTGTCTTGAGTCGGCCACCCCCAGCTATGGGGTATGTGTTTAAGAATATAAATACAAACATAGTCATACATACTCACACATTCTAGGTGGACCAACTGTGTGAATTACCAGGTGATACAGGTATACTGCCAGCGAACTTGACAATAATCTTGGCCCCTTAACTTCTTATAAATCGAAATTAATTAAAGCAATCGGGCTGACGTTTCTATCATTTGGGAAGAGTCCACCAGGAAATAGGTGTGGATATTTATACATCCAGTTTGCTCTGGGCCCTTTTTAGTTAAAGCCGAGAAGTCAGGAATCAAGATTATTGTCAAGTTCGTTGGTGCTACCTATAGGAGGCTGCGGCCCTACGAGGTAAACTAACGAGGTAGGATACTATCGAGGAGAGCTGTGATAATACCCAGGTTACCTCAACTTACCTCTACCAGATGTCCAATATTTCCAGGTTCCTACTTAGTGGTTCTCGCGTACCAGAATTAATGACCGCGACTGTACAGGTGGCCAGATTAGTTTGCATCCACGCCAGGATTTTATATATGGAAGGACAAAATAACATAGTGTGATTGACGTCCTGGAATAATTTACTATGAAACCTGTAAATTGATCATATTATTTAACATTTACATAAGAAAATACTTCTCTAAATTAATTTGTACCATTTTCCGGTCCATACATAAAATCAGGGAATGTATGCAAGTTAATGTGGCCAAGTGTACGTACATGTGAGCCGAACCAGCGCCTCTATTCGGCCCCTTTCACCTACCGCTACACGCTTTTACAACTCCCAGGGTCCTAAGAGAATGGCTAGCTGTGATGGATGGCTGTCTGTCGGAGGTTTCAGCGGCGGAATTCTGAAAAGGATTAAATATTATGCAGACACTTCGTAGGTTCCCGAGTGGTTGATTGTCCGCGTGACTCTACCCACCGACCTTCCCTAACTTTGAAAACAGTGGGAGCTGAGATTGATTAGTTGGTTAGTTAAAATAGGACTTCAGAGGTTATAAACCCTTCTGTAAGTCAAGAATAGTGTCAAGACTAGAGCTCCTTATCGAGAACTCCAATCCCTTGCTAAGTTTGAATTATGGCTCTAGCTCTATGTACAGTACAGGTTCTCATAAATGTTCGTGGACCTTTCCTATTTCTGATTTTAGAAGTATGTCTTTGGCAACGAACTTATGAGTATAATTTTATATACACCAATTACAAAACTATATATGCTATTTACTGAAAAGTAAGTTCTATCAAAAAATCAACCCAGATAGGTATAATTGCATAAAGTAAAATATAGGGGGTCCACAATATTTTATAATTGACTGCACAGTACAGTTACCCACATTTCCAGGTGTCACAGAGCTACTTCCAATTGTGCTATAATTTTGCTACATATTTATATAGGAATATACATATAACAACAAAACTTTGCCAATCAAACGAATAGTTTAAGGTTAAAAAACGTCGTTTGTCGATTATTTATACATAAACAAAAATGCTAACATATATAAAAGTAGTTCTTTTAACAGTCGGATGTTGGGGTAACTGTTATCGCCAGCGAGCCTGCAAGGGGAGGTGTGGTGGAGTGGTCTTGCCACTGGACTGGTAATCCAATGATCTCGGGTTCGAATCTCATTGTATCAATGGGAAGATATTATTGGGATGGAATTTGTGCTGTACCTAGTATCAGTGCATTACCTCAAAACTCACCGAAACGCCAAACAAATACTCTCATTGTTCCCTGATTAAATAGTACTGTATGAATATTCCCATATTCAAAATATGCTATAGGGGGGCAATGCCTAGTGAGTTAATTGCTCAATAGGTGGCGTTCTGAGAGTAAGGGTCCGAGTTTCGGGGGTGAGACAGTGAAGCACAAAGGAAGCAGATCCATATACATGCAAAGGCAAGATGGCAAAGGCTGTTTGCAGTTCTGAGTGCTTCACGTGTCTCACTCCCAAGACTGGAACAAGACCTCATGGGCTTCACCGTGTTGAACGGTTGAAAATACAGGCTCTCAGCCATAGAGTATAGAAGGATAAAGATAAAAGCGTGAAGTCACAAGGTTATTTTGCCGCGCGTCCTAGGGAATTGGTGCCAGCACTGTTGTAGGGCATACAACCAAAACACCTCGGTCGTTTTTCCTTATTAGATACTCCGTGATATCTGTGCGCCTGGCTTGCCTGCAGGGTGACCAAAGTTAACGGAAATTCCGCAAAATGAGGGGCAATAGGTTAAAGAGGGAACGTCTTTAAGAGTGATTTAATGTTGGTAAAAACACTTGTAAATTATTTAAAATAAAATAGATATATAAAAGCAAGAGGAAAATATTAGGAATGTATAAAAAATACTTATCTATAATGTAAGTTGTATAACTACAAGCAACACAACAAGAATTAAAATGTAATTTTAAATATATATCATTAGTTACATGTTATGTAGATGTTAATTTATAAAGTTGCACTAAAACAGGACATTTCACGAAATACGTTCATAGGTTATACGTATGACATCTAGGGATATTTTGGCCCAGCATGTCATGTTTGACATTGGTAACTCCCCACTCTCACAACAACAATGGTGGGGGTAGAAGAGACGTGGCTTTGAACCTTCTCATAATAACGACAATTTCAAGATGATCTGGCCTTTACAGTAGCCTCTACTTATGTCTATTTAACTCTGTCATGTCTATAGAGTCTCTGGATAGCGTAGAATTTATTATTAATAGCGTTATTAGTACAAGGTTGGGATTATTACGAATTAATGAGGAACCTCCCATTTTCCATTGCGATGGTGCTGCCATCTCTCGAACGCGCGGCACGCTATTTTCAGATATGTGGCGTCTTTCTTTCGTGTCTATCCTTCCGTACTCTATGCTCTCGGCCTATGTCCGAGAGGGAGTACAGTACAGTTGGAATATAGAAAAAAAAAAAAAAAAATTAGGATGCGGCCTTCGACCGAAGCCTTTCTCTACCGAAAATTGTACAGTCTGGGACTAAAGTTGTGGCATGCATTTTCAGCCATCCACTAGTGCCCTCTGACGGCGGTATTCGAAGCAATCCGAGATATGATGTTTTTGGCTCTCCATAAATGGCTCTGTTCGACACGTCCAGGTAGCGTCAAAAGTAAGCGAGGAACATTATGTTTCTTGTTGGAATACAACCATGCCAACTAGAACACACACGCACACACACACACACACACACTATTTCATTATCAGAATGTAAGGCATATATTATGCTTTACAACTATAATTAATGTATAATCGAGTGATGCTAGTTTTACTCTAGCATAGGATTATAATTTTTTTTTTTTAGAATACTGTATTAAGACACTGTTCCGGATACAAATGATTACATATAAAATAATGGTAAAACCTAGCAATGTAGATAAAGCACACCGAATATTCTAACTTACTAGGGAAATGGTATATAGTGGATACAGTATACAAAACTTTGTAAGTGAATGCGACATAAGTCTATAGACTATTATAATTTATGTCATATTTCATGTAGGAATTATACAGTTAGTTTACACACATGTTTAGAAATATAATATACCTAGTGAATAATGGCAATACTATGACTATTTGCGTAACAAATCTACTCAACTTGATCATGCCGTGACCTAAGCCTCTCTGATTATTTCTCAAACGTTACCCAACTCCTCCGTCAGTGGTGGCAAGCAGATTGGACGTCCATGACTAATAACAATCTACACTTCACTAAACCTACCATAGTTCCCTGGCAATGTTCTTTCCATCATAATAGAAATTAAAGAACTGCTGCCTTGGTTCGCTTGATACTCGGCCACACTACGATCATACCATAGTATACAGATATATCTGTAGACTGTGGGTCATACATGGCTTGGATATCGGGGGATGTTCCCACGCGTTGCCCTTGTTGCCAGATTCCAGCCACAGTCCAACATCTTTTGATAGACTGTTATTATAGTTAGTATTTACAAAGACACGCCAAGTTTTGACTCTATTTGGAGATCTATTCAGTTGGGAAGGACTGTGAAGAGCGGTTGTTAGAGTTATAACTTGTCGCGTCCATGTAAAAAAAAAAACACACACGTTTTCCACCAGGTGAGTATAATTGTTCATTCAAACATTCACTGGATTGTGAGTATCTCTCCTCAAACTCGTATTTCTCGCACAGTGACTTCGCGATGCCAGAGAGATAGATAGATAGATAGAGAGAGAGAGAGAGTAAGTGTCAGGTAGAGGGAGAGAGGGAGGTGGGAGGTGGAGGGAGGGAGGGGGTAGTGGGATGTGGAGGGAGGGAGAGGATAATGGGAGGTGGGGCGAGGGAGGGGGTTGTCCATACTCAGTATACTCTATCTAGTATAAACAGTATCGATGCTACGTAATCTGGGTTGATGTAGCGTTATGTATCTTTCCGTAGTCTTAAGTTGAACGCTTCCGTAATCTTATGTTGAACGTTCCATAATTTTGGGCAGAATATGTTATTCTGTAGTTGAATATGGGAAAGTATTGTAGAATGATAATTCTCATATATTTATGTATTACTTATTAACATTTGGGCAAGAATGTAGTTACCGGGTGTACCGCCCGTCTTGTTTACAATACGCGGACGCTCACCATCATGTTCCCGTCTATTTTGACTGCCTTTGGATACAAAAATACATTACCCTAACCAAACAACCTAACCTAACCTAACCTAGTAGTATAGATTTATAAGTATTTATTTTATTATAAGTATTTATAGATGATTTATGTTGTATGTCGGTAGTGGTACACCCGGTAACTACATCCTTCCCAACATTTGTTCCTATGTATCTCATTGTATAAGGATGGGATACATTTTCCATACGCTATGCGCGTGCGTGGTTAGTCACGAGGGACACAAAGACGACGCGCACGCGCTCGTCCTCACTCTCCACCCAACCTCCGCCCCGGCTACACACTAAGCTTATTCCTTCATTTGTCTCATATATTAGGTGTTTTAGCTTCACTTCCATCTCATATTCATAGTCACTACATCATCATCTTAATTAGCTATCATAAAACTTAACGTAATTATCTAACCTATCTTAGCCTATTCTAGCCTCTTTCCTTCAGCTTTCCTTATCCCACTAACCCATTCGAGTTCAACTAGCCTATCTTCCGCCATCTTTCAATCACCAACTGAGTTCATCATCTAAGGTAAAACATTTTTTATATGCGTTACTAATATTAAAATATACAGTCCACTCAATCTAAAGTAACCATATAAATGGTCCTTCGACCTTTTGGTTGTTTGCCCCCCCTTTTTGTGTGATTATTCGGCGGTCGGTAGTTGCCTTGCTTGGCTTGGAGTGGGGCTAGCCTATCCCTGTGTTTTGTCATGTTTTCTATTACATCCTCATGGCCCAGGTCTTTTGGCCCCATGGAGCTGACGGACTATATTTCGTCCGCTCTTTGCTTTGGCCGCCCCAGGTGCCTGGCCACCAGTGGGAATTTTGGGACAGGATGTGGAAACACTAGTGGATAGGTCATAAGGCTGCGACGGGAATTTTACCCATAATGAAAAGCTATAAATCAGTATAGTCTAGAATAATAAACTTCTTCAAAGTCAGTACCGTAGTCTTTTTCGGGCTTAATTAACTATTAATAATTCTTTAGGCCTAAAATATATCACAAGTAATTGGCATTGCATTTAGATTAAAATTATCCATTCTGTACTGTAAAATAACTTTTCAAAATTTAAGGTTATTTAATCTAGATCAAAATTATACTGTAAAATAACTTCTTTAAAATTCTACTCTCGTCGTATGCCCTGAAGGCAAGGTATTATGATAGTTGATAGGCTGAGTGTGGGTTAAACCAACTAAAAAAAATCCTTGTGACTATTATTATTATGAACTTTTCTTGTGTTTAAATTTCCGCACAATAATTAAATTTAATATGTACATTTTTCGGTACCTATTGAGTTTTAGCATAATTAAATTACCCTACTGGCTCTTTCTCTTAAATTCATAAAATCTTGAATCTATTATAATTTAATAACGGTACCTTTTTTGCCATCTAAAAGACTTTTTGGCCTATTGTACAGTGATTTCCCTCCCGGCTCTTCTTAAATTGATATTAACATTTCTTGATCTAAACTATTACTTAATGAATTAAATTGAAAGGCTCCAGACTGCTAATCTACATTTTTGGGCAAATTCTTATTCCGCAATTCGTGAGGTTGTTTTATTTTCAGCTCGCGATTTGATTTAATTTAACGGAATACTGTATTATTGTCTGCAACTTATTCGGACTAGCATTAATAGTTTAATTTAATATCACTAAAACAAAATCCCATAACATCATGGCTGCAAGTTTACAACGGCGTCGGGCTGGGCTTAAGGGCTCATTGACGGTCTTGACCTCGGAGATCGATGACTTCCTTGACTCGGCGTCTAGGATGGAGGTGGAGGCCAGGTTGCTCAGTATTCAAAAACAAATTGACAAGTATGAGGTCACACAGGAGGACCTGGCCAACATTTATGAGACGGACGCCGAGTATATCAAGGAGTTGAGAGAGGATACCCTATATTTGGAGGGCATCCAAGTAATCGTTGCCACACTGAAGGGAATCTTGATTCCAGAGGTCAAGATGGAGTCGACTCGACCAGAGCCAAAGAAGTCAACCGTCAAATTACCACATCTTACTCTTCCGAAATTTGAGGGTGATGCCACATTGTGGTCGGGGTTTTGGGAAATGTTCAAGTGTACCATCCATGACAATCCCGATCTCACAGATATACAACACTTCACCTATCTGAAGGGTCAGCTTCTGGGTGATGCGCATAAGCTAGTCAAAGGATTTATTGTCGAAAGTGCAAGTTATGCCCCAGCAATAGAACTCCTGCAAGAGACATATGGGCATCTAGATCGAATCAAGGCAGCTTATGTTACACAATTCAATCAATTAGCTTCACCCAAATATCAAACAGCTGACCTGAAGAACTTCTATGCAAATACAGAGAGTGTGATGAGGTCAATCATTAGCCATGGCATTTGTTTGGAGGAATTTTGTGTGGTGAATCTTGTCAACAAATTACCATCACCACTAAAAGAAACCATAAAATGGGAAATGGGAGACTTGAGCCTGGACTATAAAAAAATCACCCATTGCTTCCAGGCTGAAGTGTACAATTTGGCAGGTCAAGACAAAGTTGGGGGTACAGTGGTACACCCATGGCTACTGCAACATTTACCGCCCAAAGTGAAAACAGGAAATTTAACTGTGTCTTGTGTAGTGGCACCAATCAATTGTGGTACATGTGTATGAAATATAAAACAGGGCCTCTTAAAGTTAAAAGAGCCTGTCAACTATGTCTCTGCACTGGGTGCATGTCAAAAGAGCATGGCCATTCGGGTTGTACTAACCCTAACATAAGAAGCTGCAAGTTTTGTAAGGGCAAACACTTTCATTCCCTATGTACACAAAAACAAGGGACGGAAAGTAGACCAGGATAACAACAAGAGAGAGCATACTGCTGCTACTTCGACTACAATTTCCGTTGCAACAGGTAGAAATACAGTAATCTTGTCTACCGTACAGCTGCCGGTAAAGGGTAAGGATAATAATTGTGTTAAAATCAGATCGCTACTCGATCAATGTTCTCAGACGACCTTTGCGAAGTCTTCTGTTCTATCCTCCCTTTCCTATAATTCTAAAGGAACTGAGGAGTTATGTCTTCACGGATTTACCGGAAAACAAGCCTCTAGGGAATATAATGTCGTGGCACTGCATTACAAACACAGAGGTAAATTTCATCATCTAGACGCAATAGTGGTTGATGAATTACCAGAACATAAAGGTGAACTAAGCCTAAAGTCTTAACTGGTTAGTTTACAAAGTAAAGGCAAAAAATTAGCCGATCCTCATGCAACGGACACAGATCAGTTGGAGCTGCTCATTGGTGCGGATCACTACTACGATATAGTGCGACCTGGGTATAAAAGGTCAGGTAGCCTAATTCTGCTTCCTACCAAGTACGGGTACGCCATAAGTGGTTCATATGTGGCACAAAATACCAGCTCCAGCACTGAAGTAATTACTATATTGAAAGTAGCAGTTACGCCAATGGACGAATACATGTCCACTGGTAATATTCCGCCATGCAAAAATGACCTAAATGTTTTGTGGGATATAGATCATATCGGGATAACCCCTAAGGAATACTCACAAGTTGAGCGTCATGCACTATCGGCATATGAGGATACCGTTACCTATGATCCTGACAGCCAACAATACAAAGTGAGACTGCCCTGGAACAATTACAAGGATCAGCTACCAACTAACAAGGGTTTGGCCATAGGCCGTCTTCGGGGTCTTCAGAGAAGATCCGTTAAAGAACCCGACTTTTGCGAGGAATACTCTAAAGTCATAAAGGAGCAGGTGTCCCGTGGTTTTATAGAAGAGGTGCCTTTTGACCATTCGGATACCGGACATTACTTGGCTAATCATGGAGTTGTCAAGGAGAGCAAAACGACGCCAGTGCGTATCGTCTTCGATTTTTCAGCCAAGGTAAGTGATCGTCAGCCTAGTCTTAATGACTGCTTGCATACTGGACCTTCACTGGTACCAGACTTAGCGCAGGTTTTACTCCGGTTTAGACTTGATAAATATGCCTGGGAGTCTGATATCGAGAAGGCGTTTCTGATGTTAAAACTCCATGAGGACGACCAAGACTATACTCGGTTTATGTGGCCAAAATTTCCACGGCAGCTAGATTCCCCCCTCATTTGTTACAGATTCCAGGCGGTATTATTTGGCGCTATATGTTCCCAATTTCTTTTAAACGCCACTATTTTAAATCACTTGTCAAACACCAGTGCAGATCTGCAGGTTATTCAGCAGATTCGGTCAGGGCTATACATCGACAATTTGCTGGGTACAGGTAATGATGAAGATTTCCTGATTTATACCTATGGTGTAGTCTGGTAAATTATGAATGATGCCCATATACATCTGCGTGAATGGGCGACAAATAGTTCTGTTTTGCGGGCTGTACTGCAACGGGATGGTGTGGCGGCGGTACAGCAGGAACATGTGAGGGTGCTAGGATTGCTTTGGGAGACGGACACATATACCCTCTCATTCGGCGTTCAGTACACGCAATATTCGCAGATTACAAAGCGGATTTGCTTGAGTATGACGGCTAAACTTATTTACCCCTTGGGGATAGTTCTACCGGTGTCGATCAAATCAAAATTATTCCTTCAGCAATTATGGAGGTTAAAATTAGGCTGGGATATGGTTTTGACTGGCGACCTGGTTCAGGAATGGGAAGACATTATTTCAGATCTTCGTCTCTGTAAGGGTTTTAATTTTCCTCGGAGAGTTGTCATAGATCAACCTGTTTCCATTCATGCCTTCTCAGACGCTAGCAAGGTCGCGTACGGCACCGTCATATACTTTGTTGACACAAGTGGCAGCCGTTTAGTCATGGCGAAGGTGAAGGTCGCCCCAATCAAATCCCTTTCCATCCCAAAATCAGAGCTAACTGCAGTTCTGTTGGCTGCTAGACGCGTTCACTTTATCGAGGAAACTTTTAAGAATTTGCTAAACATATCGGAGACAGTTATATGGAGTGACAGCCAAATTACGCTCTACTGGTTACATAGCCGAAAGAAGCTACCAGTGTACGTGACCAACCGTGTCGACGAGATTCATACCCTGCTCCCAACCGCACAGTTCCGGTATGTGACTACCAAAGAGAATCCAAGTGACTGCATTACTCGTGGTGTATCTGCTAAATTTGTCAAATCTTCTGCGTTGTGGTGGAATGGCCCATGCTGGCTTAATAATCCCAACGAATGGCCAGACAATATAGATTTGAGCAAGCAACAAACTGCTATTGTGGCACCGGTAATTGACTCGATACCTAAAGATGACACACGGTTATGGGACTGGGATAAATTCAGCAGCTATGAGAAGCTACAACGTGCTACAGCATGGGTGATACACTTTGTACACAATGTAAAAGCAAAAATCAAAGGCACACCGCCCACAGGTAGTGCTTACCTCAATGTGAAGGAGATCAGAATTGCAGATAAAATATTACATAAGCTCTGTCAACAAGAAATATATTCGCAGGCATATAAATTAATGGTTAAGGGAACAAAGTCCAGGAATAACCTAATCAACCAGTTGGGCTTACACTTGAAGGGGGATTTGATACATTTCGGAGGCAGATTACGATTGGCAGCACTCTCTGAGGCAAGTAAGTATCCAATACTGCTGCCCCCCAATCATCCCTTCACCCATCTTATCATCGATAGGTGTCACTGACTCTGTTGCCATTATGGGGTTGGACATATAGTCACCTATGTCCGCCAAAGATGGTGGGTGCCTAGAATCAGGCAGGTGGTCAAGAAAGTCCTACGCAAATGCTTAAAATGTAGACGGGTACAGGGAACACATTATGATCCCATAGGAATTGCTCCCTTACCAAACCTGCGAACCACCCCAGGTGACCCATACAAAGTTACTGGGGTTTACTACAGTGGAGCAATCCCTGTGAAAGATTCACCCGATCTTAAGGTGTATATGATACTTTTCACCTGTGCCGTTACCAGGTCAATTCACCTGGAACTGGTCCCCAACCTCACTTGTGATAGCTTCCTAGATGGCTTCAGAAGATTCTGCAGTAGACAGGGATAGCCACATATCATGCTGAGTGACAATGCATAAACTTTCATAGGGGCGTCTACATATCTCAAAGAAGTGAGCAACAATCCCAAGATTCAGACCTGCCTTGCGGATGTGCAATGCGAATGGCGTTTTATTCCCGCCAGAGCACCTTGGTTCAGCGCCATATGGGAAAGAGCCATAGGAATCGTGAAGGCGGGTCTGAAGAAGGTGTTGGGTAGAGCTCTCATATCAATTGAGGAACTCAACACCATCCTCTTGGAGATTGAAGCCACAGTAAATGATCGCCCTCTATATTATGCTTCTGGTGTTTGGACGACCTTACCCCAATCACACCCTCAGTACTGGTACGTGGATACAGACTGCGGGATCTTCCTGAAGAACATGATTGGGATGTTATGGAAGATCCAGACTACACAAGTAAGGAAGTGATAACGGCCCGCTACAAATATATTCGTAAACTATCGCGAGACATTTGGCACCGCTGGTCGACAGAATATCTGGTGACTTTAAGAGAGGCACAAAAAGGTAAACTAGCACCATCAACAGGTCATTGGCCTAGGGTAGGTGACGTACGTGGTAACCATCCATGAAGAGGGCCCGCGCGCATTCTGGAAATTGGGTCGTATAGAGAAGTTATTACCCGGTCGTGATGGTGAGGTTCGGGTAGCAAAAGTTCGAACCTAGACTGGGGTAATCACACGTCCGACTATACGACTATATCCTATTGAAGGTGACCTAGATCGCGAGGACGCCCCCTCGAACTAGTTATCCATAGATGTCCCCTCCCTGGCTCCTACTTCGGCGCAGCCTGTTGACTCGTCCGGAGGACGCCCAAGTCGACAGGCAGCCCAGATATCCTCCCAAGCTTGGCGGGATAAGATTGCCTCCGGGCAAATATAATCATGTAAATTTTTTATATTTTCAGTGGCGTGAATATGTCCATACTCAGTATACCCTATCTAGTATGAACAGTATCGATACTACGTAATCTGGATTGAGGTAGCGTTATGTATCTTTCCGTAGTCTTAAGTTGAACGCTTCCGTAACCTTATGTTGAACGTTCCATAATTTTGGGCAGAATATGTTATTCTGTAGTTGAATATGGGAAAGTAATCTAGGATGATAATTCTCATATATTTGTGTATTACATATTAACATTTGTTCCTATGTATCTCATTGTATAAGGATGGGATACATTTTCCATACGCTATGCCGTGCGCGGTTAGTCACGAGGGACACAAAGACGACGCGCACGCGCTCGTCCTCACTCTCCACCCAACCTCCGCCCCGGCTACACACTAAGCTTATTCCTTCATTTGTCTCATATATTAGGTGTTTTAGCTTCACTTCCATCTCATATTCATAGTCACTACATCATCATCTTAATTACCTATCATAAAACTTAACGTAATTATCTAACCTATCTTAGCCTATTCTAGCCTCTTTCCTTCAGGTTTCCTTATCCCACTAACCCATTCGAGTTCTTCCGCCATCTTCCGCCATCTTTCAATCACCAACTGAGTTCATCATCTAAGGTAAAACATTTTCTATATGCGTTACTAATATTAAAATATACAGTCCACTCAATCTAAAGTAACCATAGGGGTAGTGGGAGGTGGAAGGAGGGAGAGGGTAGTGGGAGGTGGAGGGAGGGAGGGGTAGTGGGAGGTGGAGGGAGGGAGGGGTAGTGGGAGGTGGAGGGAGGGAGACGGTAGTGGGAGGTGGAGGGAGGGAGGGGGTAGTGGGAGGTGGAGGGAGGAAGAGTCAAGTCAAAATTGGACTTCACAGGCTATCAACCCTATTGGATGATTAAGCCAGCACACTGCAAGTCGAGAATAACGTCAGGACTGGAGCCTCTCTGCGAAAACGCCAGTCCCTTCGGAGAGAGGGAAGGGTAGTGGGAGGTGAAGGGAGGGAGGAGTAGTGGGAGGTGGAGGGAGGGAAGGGGTAGTGGGAGGTGGAGGGAGGGAGGAGGTAGTGGAAGGTGAAGGGAGGGAGGGATAGTGGGCTTGTAGGGTTTGGCGGGTCAATATGGGCAGCTTATATTACCCAGAGAGTGAAATAAAATAAAATCAATATAGTCTGTACATCTTTATTTTAAGAAGATTCCTCCCCTGTAACAAGATGTTCATTATTAGGCAGCATGTTACAACAGGATACAAAGAATAGGGTCACATTTTGTAATGTGTAATGAACTGGTAAGTTTCCCAGTATAAGCCTAGTGGAAAGATATACTCGATTTTATAGAAGCGGAAAGTTAAAAACAAAATATATAAATAAAAGTTGTATTTTGTAAGCCAATAATTTTAACATGGTAGAAAATACAGCGTACTATCACTCAGATTAATTAACTGGTAAAGAAAGGATGCTTGACCTGCTAAGCAAAGACATAACTAGAACACCTAACACAAATAATTGTGTCAAGGAGTTCTCGAGGGCACTGGATTTAATGTGGAGGAGATGGCTTATTAAACCTTGCATAAAATAGTTACTATGAACAGTTATTCAATATTATCAAATACTGACGAGGCCCGATGATTATCAAACCTCTAAACAATTAAAGGTATGTTGTATAATATATATAATTGACAAAAGTAAGTTTGTTTATTCTACGCATACAAATAGCTGAACTACATTATTACAGCTCTGGGAAGCTGTTTACACTTTTTGGTAATCCCTAAATCAATTTCATTCCTTATTTTAGCTACAATCTGTTATTATACATCATTAGAAAGTATCCATGGAAGAAAAGGGTTTAATAAGACTTGGTTTGACCTATGAATCATAGGATGTTTACGTAATCACCCTACGCCCTAAAGTACTAAAAGAGCTATACATATTTTGTTTTCTTTTTTCTCCAAGCTTCGGAGCGTTTCATAAACTTTCACTCTCTTCCATAAAGGTATGCGATATAGACGGTATGGGAATAACATATGGATTATATTGACTACACTACGATCAAACTTTGTTGAAGGAGGTATGAAATAGTGAAACATATTAACGTTTGTAGTGGTATTTTTTTAATAATAAAAAAGTCGTCGGGATGATCGAAGGGTGGTGTGATACAGGCCAAGGTTGGGTGGAGGATCTCCAACACAATTAACTGTATGGATTGATGGAAATAAATATATCGCAATATTGCTTTAATTCAGTATATACTGTATATAAATATTCGAATAGGTAATACTTTAATTGTTTCCTTCTATTGTTCCTCAACATTATATTTATATCATATATTTTGTGTTTTAATTGATGTTTTGTTACACCACGTTATGTCATTCCTATGAACAATACCACATTCAGTTACATTATTTATGTTGCATTATTAGTATCCTAATCTCAATTTGGTATATATATTATTGGCGCTAGCAATACCCTTATTTAACGACCTATACTAAAAACAACCATTATTGGTTATATTATTCGCATGAATATACTACTGTATATAGGGATATAAAACTTCAGATTATTACCTATAAAGGAAAATGACACACACCACTTCTAACTCTAAAATATGTGCCTGTTAGATCTGTCATGAATACCCAGTGCAATGTCGTTTTCCTTTTAGCATTTGTTTCCATACATTCAAATACTGAAGTTATGTGTGTGTATGTGTGTGTGTTTGTTCAAGTTGGCATGGTCGTAATCCACCATGACACAGAATGTTTCTCGCTTACTTTTGGTGCTATCTGGACGTGTTGAACAGAGCCATCTATGGAGAGCCAAAAACATTATATCTCGGATTGCTTTGAATACTGCCATCAGAGGGCACTAATGGATGGCTAAAGTTCTATACAAGACTTTAGTCCCAGACTGTACATAAATATTTCGAAGGAGGGTCTTGTGTGTATTATATAAAGCTCTCTGGAGGTCTGTGGAGCATATAATGATACAAACATGAATTTTCCCCTTAATATAGTAAATTATCAGTAAAATTAAACCATAACAAATAGTGACGAAATCAACAGTTGTAGCTTTAGCATTATCGTTCCGAAACCCCGAGAATGTGAAACAGTCATGAAGCAATTGCGAAACTTATTCGAATTACACCATTGGTTTGTCGTGCGATTCTAGGCCGCTGCAGACGGTTCGTTTTACAGTCATTGTTTGCTATGGCATAATTTAGTAATTATATTCTACTCTAATATAAGCTTAATCAAGTAGACAGTATGTTTATATCGGCCATGCATGGCAAATATAGCGCGAATTAGCACTTAGCCTAAGATTCAGATTACGTAATAATTAAGCATAACATACCAGAAACAGAGACATAGAGTACAGATTGGATAGAGAGGAAAGAAGACGCCACAAATCTGTAAATAGGGATCGGCGCGTTAGAGAGATGGCAGCACGATCACAAAGGACAATGGAAGGGTCCCCACAAAGACATTATATGGACTATCCTTGGTCCCCATTAATTCGGAATAATCCCTAGCTTGTACTAATAACGCTATTAATAATCAATTGAACGTTATTCAGAGACTCTGCAGACATGCCATAGTTAAATAGACATAAGTAGAGGCTACTGTAAAGGCCAGTCATCGTGAAATTGTCGTCATTATGAGGAGGTACACAAGCAATCCTCCTCCAACACCCGCCATTGTTGATGTGAGATTCGGGAGTTGCCAACGTCAATGGTGGGACAAATTATCCCTAGATATCATAAGTATAAATGTCCAGTTTTAGTGCTACTTTACAAATTAACATTTACATAACATGTACAGTCACGAGCATAAGTCGTGCGACATCCACGAGATATCCCTTTGCGTTAATAGGTGGCGCGGTTATCGTATTTATGAATGAGTGGGTGGAGTTAGGAGGTGGGGATAAAGGGTCGTAGAGTAGAATACAAGCTTGTTTCCCACGTGCGTGCGTGTGTGTGTGTTTACCTGGTATCAATTTCATTACACGACTTATCAAATTACAACTTTGTTTTTGCTACAGTGCATCATGACAATCAATTTCAGGAAGTAACTGCTCCCAGATATAGTATCATACAACCATTATATTCAGTCTCTATAACTAGCTGTTAGAATATCTCCCCCTCATCCCCTCCCTCCCTCCCACACACACACACACACCCCTTCTCGTCTTCTACTCACTCTGCAACACCAACTTTCACAGCTCGGGAATGATTGTGCATATGGGCACACTACTTAAAATAATGATTATATGTATAAATAATTATTGTTCTATGCCATATAATACAGCAGTGATATATATTGTAAGGTATACTGAATGAAATCTCGCCCCTTTCATTTATCTCTTCTTGTCTTGGAAACTGTTTAAGGTTTGTTGAAAACCTATCTGTTTACCCAAATTTCCCATTGTTATGCATGCACATATATTAGTTATATATCGTAGAGAAACTTCTAAGTCTGATATCATAGCCAGCCAGCCAACTACTTATGAAATAATTAGTCATGAATAGTAATTGGCGTTGGCATGTTTGTATACGGTTCGTATGTATAGTTTAGTGATTGGGGGCCACTATTTAATTTGAATATCATTGATAGCAAAGTATGCAAGGTGCATAGCCTACATATGTTTAAATATTTATAAGTATTAATGGTTATTTCAACACATTTATATTATATCATTGGTGTTTACTTTGTGCATGGTTGATATGGCAGCGATTATAGTTATATGCAACGACTATGACCAATCTTTAATTATAGACAGGAAGATAACCATAATAGATAAAAGTTACGTGTTCTCTCAGAACACATATTACTCACCATTCAAGAATGGATGTGGTGAGGTGGCACCAAAACACTTTGACAAATTTGATAACAAAACAATAACAATGATCAACAATCGAGCAATTACAAATTATTATCCCCATTACGTCTTCTAAGCGATCTTGCATCACTAGCATTATTCAATAAATATGTTTTCAAACTTGCGTATATTGTTCCACCTCTTCCGTAGAACTAAGGCGGTTGACAATGCCCATGACCTAACAATTGCTCGTCCTCAATGCAGAACTTATATGTAGCACAATAGATGTACTCTCCGAACCTCATCTATCTGTAATTTCCTTCCTCCGAGTATCTTTTCATCAATCCCTATTCGCCCCGATAACAACTCGTCCCGCATTTGTATGAGGGACTAGCTCCGATTTGGATAGGTTAGGTTAGGTTAGGTTGAGTTAGATTAGGATAAGATTAGTTAGTTTATTTGAGTTTAGTTAAATCAAAAATCACAAAATATAATCATAGGCGACCACATTTCGAGGAGAGAAAACGTTCGGGTGAGTTGTTTTTGAGGAGATTGGTAATAGTAGTAGTGATGATGGTGATAGTACTGATGATGACAGTAGCAGGGATGGTATTAATAGTAGGGATGATGGTCAGAGTAATGATGATGGTGATAATACTAGTGATGATGGTGATGGTTGTAGTGATAATAATGCCAGTAGTGATAATGGCACGATAGTGAAAGTAGCAGTGATGATGGTGACTACTAGTGATGATGGTGAAATTAGTAGTGATGATTTTAATAGTAGTAGTGATTGTGACTGTGGTAGTGATGATGGTGATAGTAGTAGTGATGATGGTGGCAATAGCATTGGTGATGGTAACCCATCGCAAAGTTGGGTATGCCGTTTTGAAATTGGGCAAAACTATTTAGCATCCTAGTTATATTGAGTTCTTCCGTATTAGTATTACAACATAATTGTGACACTAATTATTATAATAAAGTTATAAGTAATACACTAATAATAAGGAAGGGGTCAATATAATTAGGATGCTAACTATGGCAACATTCCCGTGGACAAAGACGATGATTATAATAGTATTAATAATAATATAAGCTTTTTATTATGACATTAATTAAATCGATGTTATATAATGCATACCTAATATTTCTCGCCCATCCCATATCTCCAATATCAGCAGAGGTCTAACCGCCCTTTGTTCCCATAGCAACCAACGATCACGCTAGCTATTTTGGTTTTACATAATTTGCTGTCGAATTTGTTTTCTTTATTTAGTCTTTGTGTGTCCAATCTGGCACACGTTTCGAATGTTAGTCGTCCCCTACAGGATCAGTTTTTCGAAGCATTGGGGAAGTTCCCTTAGCCCTTTATAAGTGCGAGGAGGTCCTCTTCGATATCAGAAGGGTCTGGGGTTCTCTTACAGAGGCTCCAGTCCTCGTCGTGATTAAGGAAGACGTCTGGGGTTCTCGAGCAGGACAACCTCAGGGTTTATAATCCCAGTATACCTGGGGGTATTAAGTTGGGGAATCCGGTCTTATGTTCCTAACTTTAAGGTGGGCTTAATATGATCCTCATGGGTCGATTGCCTCTAAAGTCGTATTTTAACTAACTAATCTTCAATATCAGTAACACAGGTCTTCTTCAACGTCTCACAAAACAGGGCATATTGGTCTACTATAGTGGATTTAAGGTAAGCAAATATTATGGTTTAATGAGTATACACATAAACCACTGCTATCACGTGTTTCGCTTTTGTGTTTTATTGGTATTGCGAACACCTATAAAGCTGCTAAACCATGACTATAATTAACGCATTTAGAATGACTATAGCGCATCAGGAATGGGACGGAGTTAAAACAAATATTAATATATAACATTTTGAAACCTTAGGCGACAAATAATTGCCGAGTAAGTGTTGTGATTGATCCGCATCACTGATTATCAGAGTGCTGTGATTGACTGTCACTCCCGACCACCCGTCAAGGCGACCGATACTCATCCAGTAGAGTAATATTTGCACTCATTACTGTATATTTTCCCCATTTTAGTGGAATATTGACCATGGACGAACTCAACTCATGGTAAGGACACTCTTTCAATGTTTATATTGTTTACTGTTTCCATACGTTTGTCATATATATGTTTATAGACTCATACTATGATGTATGTATGTATTTACACACGCACATACCCCATAGTTGGGGGTGACCGACTCGAGACAGACACCGAACAGAAACAAAATTTAAAGTTCCAATTCTCAGGGTCCAGGATCACTTTCACGTTCCCTCGCCCCTTTCTCTGTCTTGCCTGGTAGGTGATTTTTACAATAATAATTACGAACAATACTTCAATTGGTTAGCCTCGCCTAACTGTCATTTCGCCTACAAGACTGCTTGACCGTTAATCCACTCAAATATTTATTGCACACAGTGTATTTCTCAATTTTTGAAGGAATTGACCATGGACGAAGTAAATAAGAAAGGACATTGGGCGAAGTGATGGTGAAATATGTGTTTTTTTTTTGTGTTTTTTGTTTTTCCCTAAGATCGGGCGATTTAACTGTTAACAAAGAACCTTTATAATGATTTAAAGATTGTATTCATTAATGCGACCATGGCACAAGCCTACAGTACTGCTTGTATGTTCGCTTACAGACCTACATGGTCAGGTTGTCAATGCTGACAGCAGCAGCAGATGATTCCAAACTACCAAACAACAGTGTTATTTGGAAAAAAGTGCGCAACAAGTGGCAAAAGTAGGCAAAAGAGGTGGGCAAATAGGGTGCCTAGGCACCAATTAGAATAACTCCCATTGGTTCTTCGGAGGATAAACTGCAGCGGGTAGTCAAAGAGTTTGGTGTGGTTTGTGGGAGGAGGAAACTGAAGGTGAACGTCAATAAAAGTAAAGTAATGGTGTGTAATAGGGGTGATCGTAGGGTGAATCTAGATGTGAGGCTGGATGGGTAAATATTAGAACAAGTAGAGTGTTTTAAATATCTAGGAGGAACGATAAGCAGGAGTGGAGGTATGGAAATGGAGGTAAAACAGAGAGTGTGTGAAGGAAGGAAGGTTTTTGGAGCAATGGGAAGTATGTGGAAGACGAGAAATCTCGGAATGAAAGTAAAAAGTGCAATGTATCAAGGAATTGTTGTGCCAACAGTGATATATGGGGCTGAGACATAGGCTCTGAAGGAAAAGGAGAGAGGAAAGCTGGATGTGATGGAAATGAGCTGCTTGAGGAGTATGTGTGGAGTTACTCGTAGAGACTGATTGAGGAATGAAGAGATACGTAGGAGAGTGGGGTAGCAGGAACATTTGTCGGCCAGAGTGGACAGAATGGTGCTGAGCTGGTATGGTTATGTTGAACGAATGGAAGATGAACGGCTTACAAAGAGAATAAGTGAGTCTGATACAAGTGGAGATAGAAGGGCACGAAGACCCCCATTGAGATAGAGAGACTGTGTAAGACAAGCTTTGGATTATAGAGGAATGACTATAGATCAGGCAAGGGAAGTGGTAATAAACAGCAATAAATGAAGAATGCTTGTGAATAGATGAGTGAACACTGGTCATTTGGGGGAAGGGGTCAGGCGCAAGTTGGACTAGATAATAGTTCATCAGGCGCCTGACCCGGGGAGACGTTTTATATGAAGGGTGCGCCTGGAAGTGTGGTGGGCGGGCTTGTGGTTTCAGCTCTGCTACATGTCTGCCTGCCGAGATCGGAACCTCTCCGGGTGGTCGGGGGCCGGGGAAGTGCTGGAGGGACCTTGGTGACCCTGGTCTCTGGGTATTTTTCTGGATGACCTAGATGTGTGTGAATTTGTATTTTGTTTTTGTGTCTTCATTGTTTTCTGTTGTGTTATCCCTATTCTGGCTCTGTCTTGAGTCGGCCACCCCCCAAATAAGAGAAAACAAATTAAAAGGGGGAAAAATAGGAAAAGTGGGGATTGGGCCTGAGTATATAAAATAGAATAGAATAGGTTCTTCTGTATTACTTATCGCGGTTTTGCTCTAGTGCGCACTCTGGCCGCACCAATTAGCAGCGATGGCGGAAGTTTATGTGAAATTATGTCGCCCCCGCAGTACTGTATTAATTGTGTGCGTGTGTCTGTCCACCTGTGCACTTATGTGTGTGTGCCCCTATCACAGTAGCGAACTTGATGGTGATTGTGGTAGTGATAGTGGTCATGATTGTGGTAGGAATGACGTAGCCCCCCATAGGGGTGGCGTAGTAATGTAATCACCGTGTCTGTCTGTGTGGGTGGGTGTGCGCCGTAGGGACTCAGACATCACAGCATGTGATTAAGTATTTTTTGATAAATCAAGGTATTGGATTATAAACATAAGTTTCACTATATAAATTTTGGTTATGACTAATCTGGAATTTATATAAAACTGCAGATAATGCAAGTATATTGCTTACTGTAGTTCTGATTATATCTAACCTGAAATTACTGTAAAACTACCGTACACCAAACATCACAGCAGTGATGGTGTGTCTGTGTAGTGGGGATCCAATGTCATAATCCTGCTAATATCGTATTTTGATTATTCTATATTCTCTATGATTTGTCTGTAATCTTTATAATTATGAACAATAAGCACTAACATTCTTTGAGAACTCGAATATGTAAATGCCAATCTCAAAATTAGGGACATTGAATCGTGTTTAGGAATATTTAGTATATACATAATGTTTAGGTAGTTGTGAAATTTTAATATTTTGATGAGTGTATTAATACTTAGTTGGTGAAGTATAGTGATAACAAATGATGGTGGTGATACTAGGGAGATGATGGTGAATGTAGTAGTGGTGATTGTGATAATAGTAATGATTATGGTGACAATAATAGTGATGATTGGGACTCATGTGGAGGAGTGGTAGGAGGTATTGTTTTGTTTTTAGTGCCAGTGAGTGCAGTGGGGTGTGAGTGAAGTGGGGTGTTTTGAAAGGCATTGTTTATCCCTAACCGCTAAAGAATCCCGCGCCTTCGCCCAGTAAAACCTCTTGAGAGTCCTGGCGCCTTTCCCGGGTTAATATACTGTTGGAATATGCAAAAAATAAAATATAATAGAATTTAGTGTTTAGATCTGACAATTTGTATATTAGGTAATATGTATGGTTTTAGTTTTGTTTTTAAACATAAAAAGGGAGGACGGAAAAAAACTCATTCATTCATATTAAAAAATTTGACACTAGCTTTTGAGCTGTTGCGGATTGAGGATTGGTGGAAAGATACTTGGAGGAAGGGAAATACAGAGAGATGCGATTCGGGGAGCAAATTAATTGTGCCAAATAATATAAGTTCTGCATTGAGGACGAGCAATTGTTAGGTCATGGGCATTGTCAACCGCCTTAGTTCTACGGAAGAGGTGGAACAATATACGCAAGTTTGAAAACATATTTATTGAATAATGCTAGTGATGCAAGATCGCTTAGAAGACGTAATGGGGATAATAATTTATAATTGCTCGATTGTTGATCATTGTTATTGTTTTGTTATCAAATTTGTCAAAGTGTTTTGGTGCCACCTCACCACATCCATTCTTGAATGGTGAGTAATATGTGTTCTGAGAGAACACGTAACTTTTATCTATTATGGTTATCTTCCTGTCTATAATTAAACATTGGTCATAGTCGTTGCATATAACTATAATCGCTGCCATATCAACCATGCACAAAGTAAACACCAATGATACAATATAAATGTGTTGAAATAACCATTAATACTTATAAATATTTAAACATATGTAGGCTATGCACCTTGCATACTTTGCTATCAATGATATTCAAATTAAATAGTGGCCCCCAATCACTAAACTATACATACGAACCGTATACAAACATGCCAACGCCAATTACTATTCATGACTAATTATTTCATAAGTAGTTGGCTGGCTGGCTATGATATCAGACTTAGAAGTTTCTCTACGATATATAACTAGTATATGTGCATGCATAACAATGGAAAATTTGGGTAAACAGATAGGTTTTCAACAAACCTTAAACAGTTTCCATGACAAGAAGAGATAAATGAAAGGGGCGAGATTTCATTCAGTATACATTACAATATATATCACTGCTGTATTATATGGCATAGAACAATAATTATTTATACATATAATCATTATTTAAGTAGTGTGCCCATATGCACAATCATTCCCGAGCTGTGAAAGTTGGTGTTGCAGAGTGAGTAGAAGACGAGAAAGGGTGTGTGTGTGTGTGTGTGGGAGGGAGGGAGGGGATGAGGGGGAGATATTCTAACAGCTAGTTATAGAGACTGAATATAATGGTTGTATGATACTATATCTGGGAGCAGTTACTTCCTGAAATTGATCGTCATGATGCACTGTAGCAAAAACAAAGTTGTAATATGATAAGTCGTGTAATGAAATTGATACCAGGTAAACACACACACACGCACGCACGTGGGAAACAAGCTTGTATTCTACTCTACGACCCCTTATCCCCACCTCCTAACTCCACCCACTCATTCATAAAAACGATAACCGCGCCACCTATTAACGCAAAGGGATATCTCGTGGATGTCGAACGACTTATGCTCATGACTGTACCTAATACTATATATTCAAAATTACATTTTAATTCTTGTGGGTTGCTTGAAGGTATACAGCTTGCATCATATATGAGTATGTTTTATAGTGTATACTGTATGTATACTTAATGTTTTCATCTTGCTTTTATATATCTAATTTATATTAAATAATTTACAAGTGTTTTTACCAACATTAATTAACGCTTAAATATGTTCCCTCTTTAATCTATTCCTCCCTCGTTTTGCGGATTTTCTCTTAATTTTGGTAACACTGCAGCAAGCCAGCTGGCAGGCGCACAGATATCAAGGAGTATCTATAATAAGGACGAGCCACTGAGGTGCTTTGGTTGTTGTACCATACAACAGTGCTGCCACCAAATCCCTAGGACGCGCGGCAAAATAACCGCTTGCCTCTCTATGCAATCTGTACTCTATGAACAGAGAATCGAACACATCCGGCCCGCATATTTCCGAAGTCGAGACTAGTATATATCATAGGGGAAATTAGGACCAATCAGAGGCCGCAGTGACAGTGACGTCACCCACAAGGGGAGGAGCCAGTCTGTCTGTCTCTCTCTCTCTCTCTCTCTCTCTGGGTGAGGAGCCTGCCTGCCTCTCTTTGGTTTCTCTCTCTCTCTCTGGTAAATAGACGAAGTAAGTCACCTAGTATAACAAGTTATTTCAAATATTAACTACATTAAGGATACATTATGATTGTGCTATGTTATGGTTATGAGTAAATAAGAGTAGCCTACCGTAATACGCGTATTGCACAGCCATGGACAGAAATTCCTTGACAATTTTAGAAGGCACAATATTATTTCACTGGCGAACTATATTGATTCCTGTGACACTTAAGCAGTTAACCTGTGCTGATAATTTCAAGAAGGAACTTAAGTCACTCATATATCTAAAGGGTTATATATACAGTATATACATAGCCTATATATTACTTTATTTTAAATGTCATTAACACATTAACATTATCAGATAGTACAAAATATATTAAGCATCAAATGTTATGAAATAGTTAATGGTTTAAGTGCATAAGGTAGAGCCAAAGGCTAATTAGTAGGCGATATAATTATACGATACGTGTTAGTGAGTTGGGCCTAGGCCTATAGGCTACTTAGGCCTTATAATTAGGGTTGGGTGTGAAGGGGATCTGCCTTGTGTGAGCCAATCGACTTTCTATAGACTCCCATTTTCTTTTATTCTTATGTATGACAGCTATTTCTATATTTTGCTAAATATTACTTTTATTGTAGTCGATATGTTATGATGTGACAATGTTAATGAATATTTATATAAGTACAGTAGTGGTTAGGGCTACTTGAACACCTCTTAACCCCATTATATCCAGGGCGGTACAATATTGTACCGCCCTCGGTACTTTAAGCCAATATAATATGTCATTTTTAAATAAAGCACAATGTTACAAATAATCCTGATCAAGACACTGGGAACACAACAAATAATGATTTTAAGCAAAAAAAACAATGAGTTCAATCAGCCTGTTCTCTAATATTAACGATTTTTATCGTGAAAGGCGCTGAACATAAAGAAACTATACGATATGAAGCGAGACATTTGGCATAAAGGTTACACTCACCTGTAAGGTTGGACTGTGATTCCAGATGTACGATGAGTAATAATTGTGAATTTTGTTATTCCCTTCATATCAATCTATCACTTTCTCTCCTATCATTGATCTTTACTTATTCCCTTAGTCATGTCTCGATTCAGCCACCCCCAGCTATGGGGTATGTGCCTGAGTGTATACATCCATACATCCATACATACATATAGACATACATCTGTAGGCCTACATACATAATATTATGGAATGAGATCATTACATATGCGGAGAGAGAGAGTGAAAAGTGACCATTTATAGTTTATTTACGTTGTGCATGAATGTAAATTTAAATGATAATGATAAATAAAACAGGAACTATTTGAAACAATTTAACTGTCTAAGGAGAACTGGCAACACCCTCCTCCTCAAATTTTGGGACGAAAGATGCCAGAATTGCAAAATTTTCATTGTTTACTCATTGCTTTTCAAGTAAAACCATAATTAATGGGAATAACTTATTGTACTCTGGTTGCTTATTTAATCTAGACAGAAACTATGCAAATAAATATTGATAACTTGTTATACTAGGTGACTTACTTCTTCTATTTACCAGAGAGAGAGATAAACAAACGAGAGGCAGGCAGGCTCCTCACCCAGCGAGAGAGAGAGAGAGAGACAGACAGACTGGCTCCTCCCCTTGTGGGTGACGTCACTGTCACTGCGGCCTCTGATTGGTCCTAATTTCCCCTATGATATATACTAGTCTCGACTTCGGAAATATGCATCCGGCCCAGAAGCCCCGCCCACCACTCGTCTCCTCGTCAACACTGTAAGGCGATCTGCTGGACACTGCAGTCTTGTGGTAGGCCATTGATTATCTACTTTTCATTATACAACATCACGTATAGTCCATTCATTATAGGTAAGCCACAAATTGTGACCACTAACCTCTATAACTCAAAAACCAGTAGAGTAATCAAGCTAATATGACTAGTTGGGAAGAGTCTGGGAAGGGAATAAGTGTGGAAATGTACAGCCCATTTGCCCTAGCCTTTTGAGTAACAGAGTTAAGGGGTCACGATTTCTGGCCTATGAATGGACTATATTTGCAGTAGAGATGCTGCATACACAAATAAATGCAGTGATATTTGTCTGTGGTATTGAAGATGTGCACATCCCCAGACTGCCGGATATGTTCAAAATGCATGATGTTCATATCTTTAATAAGATTGGTATGCAGGATTCGAAACTGCATAATAAATCGTAGGCTTGTGCAACATTCTTTAACTGTCTTCGTGGTGCAATGCATAAGTGTGTTGATTTTCGGTGTGAGCGTCCTGGGTTTGAATCCCCGGACTGCCACATGTGTTTGTTAATTTCATTAATCGAGTTTAGGAGTAAAGTTGGTTAGCGGAGAGAACATAATATCTATGCAGAAAAATATGTTTATTTTAATATTTTAGAATATAATTGTGAGTAATAAAGCCTCACCATTAGTCTTTACTTTTAATGTGCAAATACCATATTGGCTTACTGTGCATTATTCGTGAGATAAATGTAACTTATTTTTCATGTGTATTATTATTATTATTGTTATTATTATTATTATTGTTATTATTATTATTATTATTATTATTGTTATTATTATTATAGAGCGAGGTCGTTCTATATGATATTATATACCTGTGACGTGAGTCACTGACCCTTAAAGAACCAACTTTTCCTATCCGAGTGGCTATTTGGACTAGCCGGATAGACAAAAGACCATGAACTGTGCCGCTGAGCATACTAGGCGTGTGGATGTACATGGTGAGTCAAACTCGATGAAATCGAGATCCTCCCCGTCGGACTAAGCATGCCCGCCGGGGAAGGAGTGTAGTAAGCACTACAGTGGGATAGTTGGAAGATACCCGCCCGCCTTGTCCGGCGGGAACCATGGCCTCGATCGCAGAAAGAGAGCCGGCGGGAAAACCAACACCGGGAAAGTCGTTTAAAATGATAAGAACGACCAACCGTCAACCCACCACCTAACAGGACGTCTCCCGTCCCTCAAAACATGTGACTGAGACATGGGAAAGAGGGAGCCAAAGGGGCGACACACATATAATTGAAAACACAAAAATAATATAGTACCCCTAACCCACTAAGGAGACCCCTACTGAGGCTGGCCACGAGGCTTGTAGAATCATCATCTTAGTAGAAACCTTACCCCTGAAGACCCACAGACGTAGCACTAGGAGATGAGGCCCATGAAAGGGGCCCGCACGCAGACTCGGACGCTAGAAGGTTCCTCACCACGTGTGGCAATCCTTAGACTAGAGCGTCTGCTAATATACAAAAATGCAACTGCCTCATAGCGACAGCCTGAAGCACTATTTCCTGTGAAGATAGTAGCTTCCTAACTAATTAGTAAGAGCAATAGCTAAGGCGCAGCAAAACAAGAACACAAATACATGAGGCGCTGGTCCTGGAGAACTCGTAAGCGCCTGAACAAAAGTACCCTATTTTAACACTCCCTGTGGGCATACCAATGAGGTAGCCTGTGCTAGCTAATCTAAACCCTGTTCAATACAACCGATCAGATATATAGAAATGAGTAAGGACTCACTAGAAGCGAGCAAACGAAGAATGTGGCGGAGTGCAGGCGACACACGTCTAGTCAGGTTGCCTGTGGGGAGTAGAAGGAAGTATGGCTCAGGGAGCAGCGTCAAGGAAGTCCGCACAAGAAATCCACGAGATGGAAAGCTATAGTATAACAATTATTAAGTAAATTTTCCCTTTTTTATTTTTTACGAAGGTTTTTTCGTAGCGGGTACCCAATCATAAGACGATTCCATAAGAGAATAGGCGTTACACTTATGACGAGTACTCCGTTCTTCCCCGCGGCGGTAGATTCAAACTGGCTGACCGCGGGCGCTTGAATGGAGGCTATTATACTAATAGGTATATCGTCAATGATGGAGGGGCCACTAATAAATATGCGTGTCCAAGACTGTACCTGTGAAGTTTCCTGGTAATGAAAAATAAACAAAAATACAGTTGAAGAATGACTTAGATATTTTTACGTACACTAAGCATCGTTTGACTCTGAATTGTTTTCTAATCGCACTAAAAATCGGTTGACTTTAATTTATACCGACAAATTAATATAGTTGATTTTACAAATCTTTCGTTACCATTTAACTTTGCGAAAATAAGGTAAAACTCTAGTTTTGGTTTCACAGCGATTTTAGAGTTTTGTTTTCTTTGTTGTTCCGTTTTCTTTGATATACAATGTTATTATATACCAAGGACTGGTGGAAATAAGTATATACCCATTATCCAACAATCTAAGAACACGGTCCCCACTAGTGGGGAGGGCTATGAAGATCAGGGAAATTGCGGGTTAAAAGACCAAAATAAGGGGTAATATTAGAAGAACTCTGAGTGTAATATATTGAAAATTAACAAAACCTGATCATAGAAAAACCCGAGCCAACTTTTGTCAAACGTTGGGTCGGATTTTTCAATTATTCAGAATATAAAAACCCAGTAACATCATTTCGAAAGTTGGCTCGGGTTTTGATGGTTTTCAAATTATAAAAACTCCAAAATAGAAAAACCTGAGCCAAGTTTTGTAAAAAGTTGGCTCGGGTTAATATATTTTTCAGAGTCCAAAAACCCAGTAACCTAGTAAACAAGTAGGCTAAAGGGGTTTGGTAACATTGAAGACAGCTAGAGTCGCCTTATTTACCAAGTTTTCTTTATATATTTTGTTCAAGGAATATAGTGTTTTATTGTTGTTTTTCATGGTTTGAGTGGAAGATTTGCAGTAATTTACCCATTATTTATTAATCTGAAGATGCGGCGTCAAATGGCGCCATTTATTGGGTGATTCGCGCTTTTACAGTAGGTAAGGGAAATTGTTGGGTACATTGGATACACGATGGGTTGAGGGGGGGCGTTGCCCCCCTCACCCCCCCCCCCTTGATTTATTGTCATCCTCGTATTATATGTAGAAGGGGGCAAAAACAGGTTGCCGGTATTTTGTTTTTGTGAGTAACGCTCACGCCATTTATTGGGTGAATCGCACTCACTGCATCTTTCAAAGCAAGAAGAAGAGGACTCAAGTCGAAGGATTCATTGTGCACAATGCTTTGTTTAAGGTCGGGACTTATTATTTTGGTGTTATTTTTCGGTGTAATCGGGTTTTTTCAAGTGTCGATAACGAAATTCCTCCATGCGGACTATAATGAGAAAAATATGGCGAGTCTATTGGTTCCTAGTTTCCCTAATAAACTATTTCTAATAGGGCGGCGAAAGAGGTCTTGAATATTATCAGGGGTTTACTCGATATAGTCAAGTTTAAAAAGACATAAGCCTAACCTAACAATCTTACCTAACCTAATCTAGTATTATAGGTGGGGGCTGCTGCCATGTCTTTAAAAAGACATTAGCCTAACCTAACAACCTTACCTAGCCTAACACCCCCGCTGGTTGGGTATTAAAATAATAAACAACTCTACCTACCAGCTAATAGGCGTTGGTTGGGTAGTCAGGGTTAGACTGGGTAGGGATCGTCGAAGTAGTGGTCTGGTTGAGGGTCGTTGGGGTCGTTGGGCTGTGGAGGCTGAGGTGGAGGCTGCTGAGACGGGGGTGGGTATAGCTTGGCCGCTTGAACGAGAAAGTGATGGAGAGCGTTGTCGGCGTATGTTTCAGGAAGATATCGGCCAAGATACTGTGTCAAGAACTGGGGTCGGTTGCCTGGCCTCTTCACATACTCTTTCACATTTCTCCAGAGCCACTCTACTGTCTGTGTGTGTATTTTAGGGTTGTCAGGATCGATGAAGTTGATACTGTGGTTAACACTCCAATGAAGATAACCTTGTTCAGAGAGAGTGCTGTAGGCTTTCCAGCAATCACTGACGATGGTCGAGCCTGGGAGGATGAATTTTTCAATAATGGGGTACAAATTACAATGTTTCTCGATTCCTTGGTTGGGCCTCTGAATTATCCCAATTAAAGGGACAACAAATCTTTTTTTTTGAGATACGCTCAATCCCACCAAAGAACCAGTACTGAGTGGGTCGCCTACCAACGTTAAATTTGGCTTTCACCACAAATGTTTCGTCTATTTCGACGATTATGCCCTCGCCACCAATAGGTTGCTGATTGTCGAACCAAAAACTCGTCACTTCGGAGCAAAAACTCCGCCAGTCCACGCTAGTTTGCCTAGCAATACCCAAGTTCTGATGGTACTATTATGAGAAAAAGACCGGTCAACAAATAAATTGATGAAACCCACCACTTGCCAAGCTTCTAAGTGAGTATTTGATAAGAAGGATCCTTTGTAATGTGCAGCTGTAAACTGGCACCAGTGTCTTTTTTTGTTTTACTTGTTGAAGTAGTAGGTATAGTTGCAGCACCAAAGTTTCTTGTCCTCTGTCAACTTACATCTGACTACTGCAGCGAGGGCAAATCACTTTTGTTGGGAGAACACCGTGGTTGGTTAATAATTGAAGGCTTGCTTCATTGTCCTCGAATGTTTCTTTAATTTTTCTATGGGGCACTGGAGCACATCCCTCACACACGGTAGCCATGACTGGAATGATCGGAGGTGTGGGATCGGGTAGGTCTGTGATTTGCTTAAAGGTAAGTGACGAATGCTTTGTGGTGGGGTTCTGTAATTGGTTATCTGGGTTGTATGCGTGACTTAAGTAGCAATCGTGACTGTGATTGGCTCTATATTTCTGAAAAAGACCGCAAGAGGGTGTTAGCTTAGACTGGAAGGCAGGGAGAAGGAGCTCCAAAGTCTAGTGCTGTCAGTACGACAATGGCGACGGCCCCGTCTATGCGGAGGGAAAAAAAATAACTTTTTTACAGTAGTTAATAATTCGATATAATGCATTTGCGCCGCTACGGACATATATAGGAATGAAGTATGGTATATGACATTTATAGAAGCCATAGAAATTGATGAGTGTGCTGTGAAAGCGGAGCTAGAATTAAACCGAAAATAACTTTATTTCTATTACAGGTAGGATGTCTCGACTCTCATCGCTGGCCAATTAACACACAGAGCCACCCCACCTGCCTTCTCCACATGGGTGAGTGTTGATTTCCTTCACCTCACGCACCTATCTCTCACAACTTTCCTATGACATTGGGTATCATATTGTTTTTGTTTAGTACTCATCCTCTTCCTCAGGTTTAGTTCTGCTGTCCTTTTCTTCGACTTTGATAGTTATGGAAATTAATAGTTTTCCAGTAATGCATAAGGCCGAATCACCTCATTGGGACCAAGATGTCTGTGTGGTCAGTGTATCTATGTAACTATTCATGTAACTTCTTTCATCTCCGCTCCCTCTGTGCATAGCGTTCTGTAACTGTCGTTAGTGGCATCTAGCCTGTTTGGGATTGGGGCTCGTTTTAGTAATTCAACTCAATTCATTCTTTGACGCTAGAGATTGAGGTTATGATTAGAACACTAGTAAGATTAAGCTACAGTATATCAAATCCTTCTTTGACTTTGACTATTTGGCTTAGAATTGATATATTTATATATGCCTAATTGTATGTTTTGACAGCGATAAGTAGGACTAATATCTTTAGGAGGATTAAGTTTGAGCACTGATTAAATAATTGTATTTAGAAGTGTTCAGAGTGCAGGGTTAAACCGAATTACATTTTCAAAAGTACAACTGGAAGGATTATTCTTCTAGCATTTTTAAATCCCTCTGAAATTGTAAAGATTTATAATATATCGGCGTAATTATATGTTGCTTTACTTCTGTAGGAACTATCTGTTACGAGCAAACGGGGTTAGTAAAAAACGTAGCCTTATCAAAATCTTCCTCTTACCAGTTGAATCTAATAATGTCATTGTTTGTTGCTAAGTGATATTGATTACAATACCTATTCGTGAATTGAAAGAATTTGCTGCCTCACTAACAATGTTCATGTTATAGAACAGTAACTTATCTGATCAAAAAGTGGCACAGGCTATGTGCATAGGCATTTACATAAACACGTTCGTATTGCATATACTACTCAGGCGCATTAGAAAGTCAGCGTAAGAATAAGGTGCTAGCTAAATATTGTTCGTTGTATGTAAACTAGTCTATCTTAGATAAATAGCTTATATAGTACATGTTCCCTTCTTTATGACAGTAACCATCAAAGCATACCCAAAAGCGTTACAATAGTACATTACATAAACCAAGGTACACAAGTAATAATTATCGTAGTGTACCCTGATGATGATGCACGTGAAGAGGTAAAAGTAAAGTGGTGGTATATCGGCTGCGTTTTATAATTTGTGGACCACTTGCGAGTTTTGAGCTGTAAGGAAGTTGTTGGAATTGTATACAACGATATTTAGCCGAATTATAGGATAAAATACGGTAGTAGCGCATGCAGAATTACATAAAATATATTTCAGCAAGTTTTCTGCATTATCACAAATTAACATATTGCTTGTATTTCTTCTAAATGTTGATCTTAACGGTTTCAATATCCTTACAGCCAGAAACTCGCAAGTATAGTTAATTCAGTACACATAGCCTGTAAAAATATAACGGTGAACATTATAAGAATAATTTGAACATATTGTGAACACCTTCACGATGTTGGCATCCTTTATAAAACGCATATATAATTGTCAGTAGTGTACGAAAAGCAAATAAACACAAATATATGCTCGAAATGTTACCCAAAACGATGATTTCACATTTATCACAAGCCCCCGTTATTTTTTTTTATGTTTAACACAAACAGAATACTATCTATGAGTTATAATATACATATACATTTTATAGTGTATTACTATCTTCACCGCCGTTTTGCTTAACTCTTCCGCTTATCAAACCAACGAGAACTTCCATATAGTTTTTTACTTGTAATGATCGTCCGAGCGCCAATGTACCGCACCCGCACGGCATATCCCAATAAATATACATACTTGAACACCTGGAAAGAAACACTTGCGTTAACTCATGTCGGGGAAAAGAAACACGCCATAGCTGGATAAAAAGAAACACGCCATAGCTGGATAAAAAGTTCAACATGCTATAATAAAATTCACACTACTGTAGAAACACGGCACAGAGGACAGACAACAAATATAATAGAAGTGGTCTGATCGGAAGAGAGTTGGTGGGGAGCGAAAACAAAGAAAAGCGTATGTTTCTGTTATTCTGATCGGAATTAACCCTTTGAGGATCATGACGCGCTAGGACAGTGTATTCTGCCTATCATTAGACGATATTATTCAGCTTGGTAAGAACTTATGGTAGCTAAAGAGTTATTTGAGATAGTATTAACCCTTCTAGTTCCTAGATATCCTTCCTAGATTGCATACTATCGTCCAATGATAAGTGGAATAAACTGTCATAACGCGTAATGATCCTTAAGGGGTTAAATGTTTCTGTTGGACTAACCGGAATTAAAAACAAATGTTGGACTGATCGGAATTTAATATTTCTGTTGTGCTGATCGGAATTAAATGTTTCTGTTGGACTGATCGGAATACAATGTTTTTGTTGGACTAATCGGAATTAAATGTTTTTGTTGGACTGATCGGAATTAAATGTTTATGTTGGACTGATCGGAATTAAATGTTTATGTTGGACTGATCGGAATTAAATGTTTCTGTTGGACTGATCGGAAATACTATTTCTGTTGAACTGATCAGAAATAATGTATATGTTGGACTGGTTAGAATTAAATGTGTATGTTGGACTGATCAGAAATAATGTTTCTATTAGACTGATCGGAAATTCGGTGTGAGTATCCTAGGTTCGAATCCTTGGAGTACCACATGTATTCATTAGTTTCATTGATTTCATAAATTAGGTATATTTGTAAGTTAATTGGTGGGTTTGGTGATAATATGAAAATAGCAAGAACATGAAAAAAGGCGTTTAAAATACTGAGAGAGTTAAAATAAAGTAGACTCCAGGATAGAATGTAATCTTCCTGGGACCGCCAAGACACAGGGATGGGGGGTTGCCGGCAGCCAGTATTTGCATGAGAATGGCGGCCTCGGGGGGAGTTATGAGCTATTAGGGGACTAAACACCCACAACGGACCTTTATGTTGGGGGGACTAAGAGAGGCTGGATCATTGGCCGGATACTAGTTACCTTTAAGGGGAGGTTTGCTATATCTGGACCCCCTTCTTCCTCATGATTAGCCCCATTAGTTCGGCGTTTTCTTTATACCTATTGTGACATTTGAGTGTCGATTTTGTCCTTGCGAACGATAACTCTGTATTTTGTATAGCTTGAAGGAGGTCTTGGGATGAAACTAACAGTACTAAATGGATACATAAATAAATTGGGAGATTGTAGGCACCAATCGAGCAGGGCAGTACCCAGGAGAGGCCATATAGGCATATTATAATTAGGAGTTGCTGGAACTCCTGTTTCATTTACCTGGCTTCCTCCATTGTTTCTCTCTGTGCCTCACCTACACAGAGTAATCCAGCTAGGCTAACTCTCATAAACACCTCCTTCTCCTATTCACCTCACTACACTTAGCAATCACACAACGTCGCTGTTTTCCAACACACCTAATTTATCTACAGTATACCGTAGATGTATACCTGATGTGGCGGCGTCTACGCCGTGGGGCCACCTCCCGAGGCTGCCAACCGCGGATGGCTGCCGACCCTCCACAGCCGAAGACAAAATCAACGACCAGTGGAGGAAAACCGGATGCCGGCCGCGGGGAGCAGTTTCGGGAGCCAAACCGTCACAACCATCCCCTGCCCCCTCCCTGGGGGCATGGGTCCTTGGAGCGGCTTCGGTCGCGCCGGGAATTTCCACACCTCTCACACCACACACACACATCACACAGTTTTTCCTACACCGAGAAATGACTCTCCGGCTGTCATTTCTCGAAGACTTCTTCTAGCCGGAGACATTGAGAGCAACCCAGGACCCACGTTCACATACATATGTCCAACTTGCTCAAAACCCATCACTTCGAGTCGCCATACTAAGGGTTCAGTTCTCTGCAATTCATGTGGGAACTGGACCCACTTCACCTGCACAACACTTGCCTCCAAGAAACACTACACAAACACCTGGACCTGTTCCTCATGCCCCTCCCTCTCCCAGTCAAATCCCTCGCCTAAAACCCGTCCACCTCTCCTCCCCAACCCACCTAACCTTCCCATATCATCCACTCCCCCCCCTAAAACCCGTCCACCTCTCCTCCCTAACCCACCTAACCTTCCCATACCATCCACATCCTCAACTCAACACACCACACCCCATCCTAATCCATTCCAACCCCCATCTCCTGCTCCCCAATCCCCACCCCCACCTCACCCATCCCAACCCCCAGCCCCTCCCTCACCCCCACCCCCCCCATCACCCCCACCCCCACCCCATCCTCGTGCAGCAGCACCCAACATACATCGTGCACATAACATTAACATTCTTCAACTGAACATAGATGGCATCAACACAAAGAAACACGAACTCTCACACTTCATCAAACAACACAACATACACATTGCCATCTTACAAGAAACAAAACTCCGCACAACACAAAAAACACCCACATTTCATAATTTCACCACCATCAGACAAGACCGGGCTGTCGGCGGGGGCGGTGGACTCATCACCCTGGTACACAAAGAAATATCATACATAGTAACCAGTGTACAAACCAAATCACTCCTCCCCCCAAATGATAACACAACAGAAATACAGTCAATTAAAATACGCACTGGCAACAACTCCAACATAACCATCATAAACACATACATCCCTCCCCAAACATCCCCTACAGTACCAAATGAATACAGACCACACTTACAACACATCACAAACACCCCACACACCCCACACATCATCCTGGGTGGTGACTTCAACGCCAAGACGTCGGCCTGGTTTGTCGACAACCCCGACACAGACAGAGGGCTGGTACTACAAAACCAAACCGATAACCTCATCATCCTTAACGACATCCATCAACATACCCATATTCCTCACCAAGCCCTCTATAACCCATCATCTCCAGACATCACCTTTTGCTCCCCAGAACTCGCCCCCACAACATCCTGGAGGGTGGTCAGAACCTTAGGCTCTGACCACCTCCCGATCATTATCACCACCAAAACCAGACTCACCCCAGCTAGCCACAAACACACATACACCAATTATAAAAGAGCTAACTGGGAAGCATTCACAAATGAGACAGAACAACACTTCACAACTCTAAACAGTACACCCATCACTAACATCAACAATGCTGTACACATACTCAATAAAACTATCCAAAACGCTGACAAGAAACACATTCCAAGAGGTAACAGAAAAAGACACAACCCCAACTTCACACCAGAAATTCAAAACCTCATCAGACAACGCGACATACTGAAACACTCCCCAGCACCCCACACACAAGACATCACACAACAAATTCAAGCACTCAACACCCAAACTAACAACAAAATACAAGAACAACAAAAACTAAATTGGAATAACTTCCTACAAACACTTGATCACAAAACAAACCCCAAAAAACTATACAAAACACTAAACAGCATCACACTTTCCAACAGCAACACAACACAATCACATGCTGCAATCACAACAGACTCTACTCCTTCATGTAAACAACAAGCAAACACTCTCATCAATCACTTTTCACATGTCAGCCACCTAAAACCTCACAAAGACGACCGACGTGTCATCCGACGTAAGAGACAATTCCCCACAGACCCTGACTATACACCCTTCACCAATCACCAGACAAAGCATATCATCAACAATCTCAAGCACTCACCCGCCTGTGGCCTAGACAACATAAGCAACATACACCTCAGACACCTGGGACCACAAGGCATACAAGCACTCACTAACATATCAAACTACAGCTATTCACACAACACAATACCAGACATTTGGAAGCATGGTATCATCATCACTTTCCCCAAACCCAACAAAGACCCCACGCTACCCTCCTCGCACCGCCCCATCACACTCCTTTGCTCCCCCTCCAAAGTCATGGAACGCCTAGTATTACAACTAATTACACCTGACCTACCCCTAGCTCCAACACAACATGGCTTTAGGCCACTGCACTCCACAAACACTCTTCTCACAGACCTTACACAAAGAGCTTTCGACGGCATCAATTCAGCTAGACCACCACACAGATCACTATTAGCCACACTCGACATTAGTAAAGCCTTCGATGCCATCCCCCGCCACAACCTAACAAACAAAATCTACAACACAAACATGCACAACAACACAAAACGGTGGCTGGCCAACTTCCTAGCAGGCAGATGTGCACACGTATCTTTTGCCGGTCAGTCATCTAAAATCAGAAACTTTCCAAACGGAGTCCCACAAGGATCCGTCCTATCGCCCGCACTCTTCAATCTGTACATGCACGATATAACTACACCCAATACGCCCCAAATAAACTTAGCCTCCTATGCAGATGACATAACACTCACATGCACACACCATGACCCAAAAAGAGCAACAGATCTCCTTCAACCCTATCTCAACACACTACATGGCTGGTGCACTACAAACAGACTTAATCTAGCCCCAGCCAAATCCACCGCAACCCTGCTCACAAGTTGGACAGGAGAACACGAATACATCCCTCAACTCACCATAAACAACACACCCCTAACACATACACACACACCCAAAATCCTAGGAGTAACATATGATACTCATATGACATTCAAACAGCACACCACAAACATTAAAAGAAACTGACACCCAGACTTAACGCCCTCAGGTCACTTGCTCACACAAAATTTGGACACAACAAAGAAACTACCACCACAGTATATAAACAATACATAAGATCAGTGATGGAATACGCAAGCCCAGCCTGGGCTTCTAACCTAGCTGAAACACATCATAAGACCTTACAGACTATTCAAAACAAAGCCCTGAAGATCATTACAGGCTGCACAGCTACTGCACCCACAGATCACCTACATCAAGAAACCAAAATCCTCAAAGTCAAAGACCATCTGGACATGAGAGGCACTCAATTCCTGGCAGCAGCCTCCACGAACCAAGACCACCCACTAAACTACATGGCACACACCCACAGACACCAAGAAATATCAAAACAACACCCAGCACACGGTATCACACACAATTATTGTCCTCTCTCCCTCCCTGCCCACCCCGAACCAACTTCCAGAAGCACATCCATACTCATATCTCTCACCGATCCATCCACTCACTCACAGACAACACACAGCTGCATGCACGACCTCCCGAAATCCATCCTTCCGAATCCTCCCTTCCTCGCGAGGACAGAGTCCACCTGGCCAGGCTGAGATGCGGACACCATCCAGCTCTCCTGAGCTATCAGAAGAGACTGGATGACTCCGTTGTCGACGCCTGCCCGGGATGTAACACAGCACCCCATACCATTAAACACATCATAGAAGACTGCATTTCACACAACCACTTACGCCAACAACACAATCTACACTCAATGAGAGCTCTGTGGGAAAGCCCGATCGTGGCCATGGCCTTTCTCAGGGACTCGGGGCTGTTCGGCCAGGCAGCTTAGGGAACAACAACAACAACAACAACAGTATACCGTACCTTGATTTTGGCTCTATCACTCTTTCAAACTTGGGAGGGATACTTGTTACAAGCGGCTTGCCTTTTGCCTCCTTCATGCACCTAACAAACAAAAAAAATACAAATCTCCCCGTAATAATTATCCTAGTCCGGCTAGCTCGCGGACCTCACACGGTTGTAACACTTTGAGGATTATGTCTCGTTTTGTCACTATATTTTGGCTATCATCTGAGGTGAAGCCATTGATTTCGGGAGCTGATGAGTGATTGGTGTTTCTGAATGCTTGTGTGCTTGCATTTTGTGGGTGAACTGTTATAATGTGTTCTGTCACCTCTTTGTCCTTTCTCGTGTCTTTTGTTAATACTCCCTACCCCTTGTGGGAGTAAGGGCTGGCTACTGACTGACTTACTTCTGGCTATCATAAAACGGTTTTATTCAGTTTTGGAAGGATCTCTAGGAATCAAAAAGGTTAAACCTCTTGTACTTAACCTTATGACTTCCAAAAATCCGTCTTGAACTTTGATGTATGTCTTTTAGGATTCAAGAGCTCGTGTTCAGTGGGTTTTACTTTTTTTCTTTCAAGGGATATTCGGCACAGTCGATTCGCTGACATACAGAGCTATTCCAATCATGTCTAGCCTAATCTACCCTAAGTGTATCTTATCTTAGTCTATTCTAAACTAATCTAGCCTAATTTTTAACAAATATAATAACAAAACCTAGCCTTTAAGCTAAGTTAATATTGACTAATGTAGATTAGGTTAACCTCTTATAATCTATCATAACTAGTACTGCGAGTTTCTTATTACCACTCGCTTCAAGGACTGACGATAAATTATTTAACTAAATACCTTTACACTTCCAATATTTACCTTTATTTACAGATAATTCAATTAATTTATCTGTGCATATCGTTTCCGATAGTAAGTAAGTCTTACTAATCTAATCATAGTCGTCTGGAAGTAGCTAAAACAATATATAAACTCCAAATACCGAAAGGGCAAGCTTGTGCAAACCGAAGTCCAGTCAGGAGTGCTCAGTCTGTTTCAATAGATCGGGGACAGGCTCGATGAAAAGCAACGTAAATGTCAGATAAAATACACTAGCCTGAATCTCCCCTGTCCGAGAATTGGTCAGAACAGTCAATGGGAGAACAAGAACGACTAACAGCAATATACATAAACTACTTAAACCTACTGTGTTTCTCGCTTAGTTTGCCGACGCATTCTTGTATTCCACTGTACGCTTGGCACTGATATACCACCCCAGGTTTGCCTATTTGGATACCAGTGATTGTACGTCGGTCAGCACATTCGTTAGCCTCCTTTCATCATGTGTACCGCATTCACAGAGCGCAGAAAAGCGGAAATGAATTTAATAAAGTGAGCTGGAGCCGCGGCGGTAGACTTCTTAAAGGAAACCACTGACGCATTTGCATACCGTGTGATGTATTGTTCCCGGCGTGTCATTACACTAACAAGGAAAATGGCTTCATGAATAAAGTATGATTGAAAAATACATATAATTGTGGACGTAAATGCCGGTCTGTGGCTCTAGGAGCACAATGACCAACTCCAGGCCCGGCCATACGTCTTGTGGTAGAGTGAAGAATGTGAGGAGAGAGAGAGAGTTACAAGAAATAGTTAGTATCTCAGAGACCTTGTGGTCCATTCCGAGAGAGAGAGAGAAAGAGAGTGAGTTAGTGAGAGAGAGAGAATGAGTTAGTGAGAGAGAGAGAATGAGTTAGTGAGTGAGAGAGTGATTGATTTAGTGAGAGAGAGAGAGAGAGAGAGAGAGAGAGAGAGAGAGAGAGAGAGAGAGAGAGAGAGAGAGAGAGCTAAGGAGAACAAGTAATAACAAAACCATTGGTCGGTCTCAGGTACTAAGCACAATGACCGACTCCCACTGACGGTAACATGTGTACGCCAGTTTCTATTTTGTTCATTCTAATCCTAATATCTAACTATTATTATACGTTCACAATCCTACATTCACTCAATAATACGTTCACAATCCTACACTCACTCAATTATACATTCAAAATTCTACATTCACACAATTGTTATACGTTCACAATCCTACACTCTAACAAATATCACACGTTCACAATCCTACACTCTAACAAATATCACACGTTCACAATCCTACACTCTAACAAATATCACACGTTCACACTCCTACACTCTAACAAATATCACACGTTCACAATCCTACACTCTAACAAATATCACACGTTCACAATCCTACACTCTAACAAATATCACACACGTTCACAATCCTACACTCTAACAAATATCACACGTTCACAATCCTACACTCTAACAAATATCACACGTTCACAATCCTACACTCTAACAAATATCACACGTTCACAATCCTACACTAACAAATATCACACGTTCACAATCCTACACTCTAACACATATCACACGTTCACAATCCTACACTCAACCATTATTATACGTTAACAATTCTACACTTACACAATTATTGTACGTTCACAATCCTACACTTACACAATTATACGTTCACAATCCTACATTCACACAAATACGATACGTTCACATTCACGTCATATGTTCCTACTCTTACTCACTTGCACACACCCAACCCTCCTATAGTATTCCTTGTTTACTTTCACGTTTACAATTTAAGGGGAGGTTTTTAGTTTGCTCCCTAGACCTCCATCAAGCTTAAAGTTACACCCCCTTGGTCCCCTTTCAAGATAAATTTGTAAATTTTTCGGTAGAATAATGTCCAGGCCGTAGGCCGGTTCTTCTTAAATTACAGGCTCGCTATCGCTCGCCAGGAAAAAATCGACACCCAAATGGCATGAAAGATCTTAACATTGACAGAAATTGGGCGAAAGTTC
Organism: Paralithodes platypus; assembly: GCA_032716605.1. Classification (NCBI taxonomy): domain Eukaryota; kingdom Metazoa; phylum Arthropoda; class Malacostraca; order Decapoda; family Lithodidae; genus Paralithodes; species Paralithodes platypus. The sequence goes on along the minus strand of CM064520.1, from coordinate 21,879,461 downwards.
TTAAATTCGCCAAACTAATATGGCAATGTATTAACATCTCAAAAGCAATGGGGCTAAACATGAGGGAGAAAGGGGTCCATAAAAAAATCCCTCAAGTGGAAATCTCCCCTCAACACGCCCGTCCCCGCACTCCAACCCCACTTTCACACCTCAACTCCTTACTCACACACTATATTCTCAATCCCCACAATAACAGCTAATTAACCCGAACTACAAGGCCACACCCCAACCAAAACTCATACACCTTAACCTCATTCCTTCACTTATTAACTCACTCAAACACCTTACTCCCACAACCGAACCCCTCTCCCATACCCCAACGTCACCTCCACCGTCCCACTCTCATATTCCCACCTCAGTCTCACACCCACTTCCACAACCAAACCTCTCTCTCGCACCCCAACGTCACCTCCACCGTCCCACTCTCATATTCCCACCTCAGTCTCACACCCACTTCCACAACCAAACCTCTCTCTCGCACCCCAACGTCACCTCCACCGTCCCACTCTCATATTCCCACCTCAGTCTCACACCCACTCTTCCATAACCAAACTTCTCTCCCACACCCCAACGTCACCTCCACCGTCCCATTCTCATATTCCCACCTCAATCCCACACCCACTTCCACTCCCACAACCCAACTATCTCCCACAACACAGTCAAAGGTCCCATACATCAACCCACTCCAACTCTCTTCCCACCGTACTCCACGACCCTAACCCCTCTTGCAACTCAGCCCTTTCCCACACCATAATCAAAACTCCCATATATCAATTCACTCCAACCATCTTCCCTCAATGCCTCCACACCCCAACCTTACTCCCACATCCCAACCCCACTCCCATACCACATTTAAAACTCCTATATACTTTTCCACTACAACACTCACCCCTCCATGCTCCCACACCTTAGCCCATCCCTCTCTCACATACAACTCAACCTTACTCACACACTCCATAGACATTGGTGTGGCATCTATTCTCAGTAATTCTGGTATGGAAGCCTACGGATTCAGTCTTTATAAAAGCTTAGCCACCTAAAACAATGTAACGCCAGTACGAATGTCAATACCGATGGAGAAAAAAATACCCCAAATAGATCCAGATTGAAAAATCATTCTTGTAAGTAGGCCAGTAATCACGACCATGTAGACGATAACTGAGCGGCGGGGAAGGTGTGAAATCCGGCTGGGAAAACACCAATTTCAGGCAAGTCGACTTAAACAAACTGTGATGTGGTCTCGGCGGGGCCTCTCCTCTCCTTACCGGGGTGATGGATCGCACCACGTCGCGGGCCAAAGGTTCTCCAAACTCCGTGCACAGCCGAATTTAGAAGTATGGTACAACTAATGATGAAAAACTATGTAATTTCGAGAGAACCTTGCTGTAGCTTGCCAGTACAATGATTGAAAGTAAAGAGCATCCTCAACGGATGATCATAATAATTTTCATGCTTACCTTACATACATTTTATCAAGTTTATAGTGGAAGATTTTGAATGTGTCTGTACATTTGTTATTATTCAATTTATTTGGACCAAATATCAACATATGCTAAGCAATCATCTGTTATGTCATTGACAAAATACATTCATTATTTATATAGGGACAGTATTTTTTCAGCTAGAATTCCCGAGGAAGGACTCTTGGACACCATTAGACAATATTCTTGAGATTCTAAATAGAATTATATGTTGTGAGTTGGAATAAGAGAAAAGCTTAAACACTGTAAACTATGTGATTGGTAGACAAGGGGCACACCTGGCCTGGGGAGAGGAGTCAGCCCATGGCACTGACCCCCACAGGGCCCACCAGCGTCCTGTGGCGACCCAGGGACTCCTGCCAGGGGTGTAGGGCCCTCCCGGGGGGCGCCAGCTGGGGGCCCTGTAATCAAATCAGGAGAACGGACAAAATAAGCGGGGTGCGGGGGTCCTAAGTGAGTCTCCGTGTCTGAGTGATAAAGATCTCTGTCGTTTATCTAAGAGAGTATATTTCTAAGGTGTTCTGCAGTTTGTATATACAGTACATAAAGAGAAAATATGAGAGGTGATAGTCTCTTGAATTTGGCTCTGTCACTCTTTTGGCTTTGAGGGAGACGCACGTTACAGGCAACCTGCCATTTGTCTCCTTCATGCACACAAGAAAAACAAAATTATATCCGTTTCTGATTGTTAAGGATCTCTGCTGTATTTGTTTTGTTTTTGTTTTTGTTTTTGTTTTAGATTTCTGCAGTGTTTGATACATTTGGGGAATAAAAGCATAGTGAGGGCTTCCTAATTGAGTCTCGGTGTCTGATGATTGTATACAGTTCTTCTCGATTATGTCTCGGACTTTTTACCCTATTTGGTCCTAGGTAGGTCCTTTTTGGAACTCCCCTGTTTCGTGCAATTACTTTGGAGATCTTAAGACACTTCAACCCGTTAGTTTGTCAATAATAAAACGATTGACCCCATTAAGGTGTCGATTTTTTTTTTTTTTTTTTTTTTTTTTTTTTTTTGACGAGCGAGAGTGACTCTAGATACAAAGTTATTGGAACGGGATATTTTCCTATCGAAACATTTCTAGATTTAGCTTGAAATTGGTCTGGGTAGACAATTTTTAAGCTTGAAGGAAGTCTGGGAAGGCGTCTTTGTTAGTGTAGGGAACAAACTAAAATAAATTGTTGGAAATGGCAAATGCAAGCAAAATCTTCGATAACAATTAAACATAATATCATAATAACCCACTATACGTCGGACTTGATAATGCTTACATTTATGTTGGCGGGAGCACGCAAGTACATTTAAGGCAACTTATTCTCTCAACATTTGAGGAATATTTTTAACTGGTTTCAACAATTGTTAAACTAACGGACCACAACATTCTAATACAAAGCTATTCAGAATCTGCAGAGCTAAGTTGTAGAAAACAAAATAAACAGAAAAGCACTCCTTTGCATTGTCCTTCACCACCTTTATGTAATAGTTATCATATTCTGGTTACCATTAGACAATTGTTTTAGTATATAATCTACCTCAACGACCCAAATGGGTAAATGCAATCTCAATAAAACCCTCCTAAGAACATAGGTCCTTCTTAAACTACGTAAAAGCATCTAATTTTGACCAGAATATAAGTTTAAAATGCGTCATGATGCTGAAGGGAATATGGGGGATGGTTAATTTTTTGGTCGATTTTGTTTTTATTATTATTCTCGTTTCCTCCCAAGATCTCCATCAAACTAAATAAAACAACCCCAGGACCCCCTTTCAAGATAAAATTGTAAATTTTTCGGTAGCAAAATGTCCCGGCCGCTTCCTAAAATACAGGCACGCTATCACTCGGCAGGAAAAAAATATCAACTCCTAAATTACATGAAAAGTCTTAATATTGACAAAGAAAAGAAGCAAAAGGTCTTAAAATCGACAAACTAATGGACCAAACGTCTTAAAATCTGAAAACTAAAGGGTGGATACCCATGTTTGTTATGCTAGGGAAGGGTCTCTGGCATGTAGATCACGGGGGTCTTGAAGGTTCAGCTCAAGAGAAATGTATGGCGGTGCGAAGATAGTGTAATGCCTGGATTGTGGCAAAGTATCTGTAACTGCATTCGATGCTGAAATCTGCTTGAGCTATCACGCCAAGCGGAGTACTTCTCTTGGTGTAGTGGCTAAGGCGCTCACCTCCCACACGGCCCGGCCGAGATTCGAACTCGGGCCCGCCACGCGGGAGGCGAGCGCCTTAGCCACTACACCAAGAGAAGTACTCCGCTTGGCGTGAAACCCCCAGAACCCCCCCCCCCCCCCCCGTGCAATGATGGCGTTCTGGGGGCGAAAACATCTCGCCCGGCATTTGTTAGGTTAAGTTAGTTTAGATGACATTATAAGTGATGGTAGTAATAATGGGAATGATGGTAATTGTAGTGATAATGGTGATAATAGTAGTGATGATGGTAATTGTAGTGATAATGGTGATAATAGTAGTGATAATGGTGATAATAGTAGTGATGATGGTTGTAGTTGTAGTGATGATGACAGCAGTGATGATGATGGTTGTGATGATGATGACAGTAGTAGATATGATGGTGACAGTACTAGTAGTAGTGATGATGGTCATAATAGTAGTGATGATGGTCATAATAGTAGTGATGATGGTGACAAGAAATGATGATAGTTGTAGTGATTATGATGACATTAGTGATGATGGTAGTGACGATGGTGACAGTAGTACTGATGATGGTGAGTAGTAGTGATGATGGTGAAAGTTGTAGTGATGATGGCAGTAGTAGTGATGATGAGAGTAGTAGTGATGATGGTAAGAGTAGTAGTGATGAGTATAATAGTAGTAGTGTTGATGATAGTAATGGTGACCCATCGCAGAGTTGGGTATGCTGTTTTGATTTTGGGCAAAACGGCACGTCTAATTTATTATAATTATTATTGATATTCTTATATATATTTTTTGTTATCGCAATTGTGCTAGGGGCCGTGTTGATCCCTTCCCGCCTCTCCCAGACAGGTGAAGGAAGACTCGGTATTCATCATCTAGGCAGCGAATCCCTTCACTCCACGCGACTTCACCACAAGAGGAAGGAGGTATACAGTATATCTCGCCCAGTGGAACTGCTGTCACTATAGCAGGGTTGACAAAAGGAAAGTATGATTGATTGTTGACAGTGAAGAATGTTGTGTGTGAAGAAAGGTGTTACACAAGGGTAAATATTTTATTGTGGAACAGTCACTCGTAAAAATTCATAGACCCCCTATGTTTTTCTTTGTGCAATTCCATTGGGTAGATTTTAGGAATCAATCGAGCAGGGCAGTACCCAGGGGAGGCCACATAGGCATTTCATAGAGGCTGATGGAACTCCTGTTTAATTTTTCTGGCTTCCCCCTCTGTTTCTAGTTGTGCCTAGCCTACACAGAGAGTAATACGTCTAACTTTCACAAACACCTCCTCCTCCTATTCAGTTCACTACACTTAAAAACAAAAAAACACAAATACACCACACTTTCCAACATACCTAAATTACCTCTAATGTACAATACCATGATTTTGGTTGTCTATCACTCTACCAAACTTGGGGGGTGGGGGGGGGGGGACTTGTTATAAGCAGCTTTGCATTTCGTCTCCTTCATTCACATAGGGAAAAAAATATAACTACATGGATTCATTTTTGGATGGAAATTGCTTTTCAATAAAGAACATAAATACTATTGGTATGGGCTATGAAGTTGATGTATAGACAATTACAGGTATACTGTAGATTCGTTTCCAGAGAAATGCTTCCATAATTAGAAATAGGTCAGGTCCATGACTATATATGAGTCACTGCTCTTGCATAAGCTTTTGGCGCACATTTGATCTGCTAACTATTCTGTAAATGTACTGTGTTACGAAGATTTGTGTGTTTATTTAAGCTTCAAAGAATATGATATCTGCCAATGAAATAGTTGATACCAACAGACCTTCAGTGTAAATTGTGTCACACGTTACAGTATATATACGTACCTGTGGGTTGTTGTTGTTGTTGTTGTTGTTCCCCAAGCTGCCTGGCCGAACAGCCCCAAGGCCCCGAGTAAGGCCAAGGCCATAAACGAGCGACCCCACAGAACCCTCTCTGCCGACCACAATAAAGCCTGGGTGACCGAAGCCACTCCATGGCGGGGGGCTGAGAGGGTGCGTAAACGCCCGGGAAACCAAAGCCCCACCCAGGGCCCTGTGCCCCTCAGCAATTATGAAGAGAAAGTTGAGGGGCAAAGGAATAATGTGACGCTTTAGCTTCCAATCTTGGTAGATTGGGAGGTCAATCCACGGAAGAGACGCCGTCACTCGAGATCTAGAAAATATATAAGTAAAAGGAACAGTCAGAGTAAGCTATGGGTATGGCAGAGATCGCTCAGGTCTCACTCTGATAGACCAGCCCATCACCATCTGTACCTGTGGGTTCATCTGTTTTATGGCAATATAACTATATTTTAAGTAGTTGATATTTGGTCAATACCTTCATATATACAGTATAACATAACTAAATATGTTGTTGAATTTAATGTAGCTACGCCCTTCCTTTGGCTATTACTTTACCCCACAAAAACAGAAATATCGGTAAAATGTAAAACACTAATATTAAGGTTATTGAATGTGGGGGGGGGGGGGGGCCTCAAAGAACATTCCCTAGACCCCACTTCAAGATACATTTGTAAATTCTTCGGTAGAAAAATTTCCCGGCCCAAGGCCGGTTCCTCTTAAAATTACGGGCTCGCTATCGCTCGCTAGGAAATAAAAGACATCTTAATGGCACGAGGGGTTTTAAAATTGACAATCAAATGGGGCGAAAGATCTTAAAATCGCCAACATTATGGGCCGAACGTTTAAAATTTCAGAACTAATAGGGCTAAACACGAGGGAGAAAGAGGCCAAGAGAAACGAACTCCACCCCCCCCCCTTCCTTAAAGGTTTTACGTGTACATTTTTATGGTGGTTACATACAATCCCTCCCTCCAGGAAAACATGCATGGCTAACATTATTATATTATCTACGGAACACTCTTGCCCTATCATTATTATCCTATTAAACCTGAACACACGCACATACGGGCACATACAAGCAAAAGCTGAAAATCAATAACATGCGAATACGTGTTCATGTGTCCATCCATGCATACAAGCAATTCTCCACCTTTCATTTATATAATATTTTCGATTGTCTGTGTGTGTGTGTGTGTGTGTGTTCTTAACAGGCGGCCGCAGTTTTGGACCTGGGGAGCTGAAACTTTGCATGTGGGTGTCAATTGATCTGGATCAGGTCATAGAGGGGGCGAGGCCACGATCGGAGGTCGTTTCGAGGCCGAAATTGAAAAACAAATGAAAACAATTGAACAAAATTGCCGTTTGGGGCAGAAGGAGGCCTCCGATCGAAAAGGTGTATGGAACAAAAGTTGTTCGCAGCCCCCCAAAATGGGGGTACGAATGAGGTCAGATCCAAAATCGGAGGTCATTTAGCGGCCGAAATCGAGGTCGCCGTTTAATGAGGCACAGGGAGGTCGAGGCCGGTGATTATGGTAGTAGTAGTATTGTGATGATTGTGGTGATGATGGTCACCATCATCAATCACTACTACCACAATCATCACAATACTACTACTACCATAACCTCCCTGTGCCTCATTAAACGGTGACCTCGATTTCGGCCGCTAAATGACCTCTGATTTTGGATCTGACCTCATCCGTACCCCCATTTTGGGGGGCTGCGAACAACTTTCGTTCCATACACCTTTTCGATCGGAGGCCTCTTTCTGCCCCAAACGGCCATTTTTTCCTACATTATCCATACGAAGAAACGTTGCATCCCTTGCATTATTCTACAGATATTTGCACAGCATTTGTTCCGAAGAACTTGCTTCAATTGTGCCGCCTCTCCACATCTATCCCCGTAGAACTAGGGCAGCTGAGAGCGCCCATGAATTTACACTTTCTCCTCCACAATGCAGAACTTCTGCTTATCAAAATTCATTTATCCCCAGAACTACTACTCTTTGGAATTCACTTCCCTCGAGTTGCTTTCCACAAACTTACAATCTACAACAGTTTAAATCCAGTTGTTACAAACATTTTATGAATGGAGGATGCCTTTAGGCACATGAACCTTTTTGGTTATCTGTGTTTTTCCTTCCTCCGTTCATTGTCTCTTAAAAAAAAAATAAAAAAATAAAAATAAAAATGTTTTTGTTCTGTCCTTTTCTATCTTTCTCTGGCTTGTATCCATTTGGCCCCATTCAGCCTACTGTTTTAAGACGTTTATCCCCATCCCGGTGTCAATTTTTTACTGGTGAGCGGTAGAGACCCAGCATATTTTTTATTTGTTTGACAGCAGGCTAAATTTGTACATTTTTCGATAGAAAAATTTCTCCGGCGAAGCCGAATTTCTTCATAGAATGCTGGCTCGCTATCGCTCGCCAGGAAGAAATCGACACCTAGATGGGGATAAACGTCTTAAAATAGTTGGCTGAATGGGGCCGAATGGATACAAGCCAGAGAAAGAAAGAAAAGGACAGAAATAACAAAAAGCAGGTCACCCCCCTTAAGTAAACAGTAAACAGATGATCGGTTGTCGAATTATATACTGTCAATATTGATTTATATAGGAAACGATGACATGAACAAGTTCAATAAACGGATAAATATAACAAAAACAGGAACATTGAAGCAAGTTAGGCTAAATGTAGCCGTGTAAATCCTATGATAACATAGCCTAAGATTTGTTGTTATTACTTTGCCGTGAGTTTTGTAATGTTATGAACTTTAATTGAATTGGGGATACTTGTTTAGCTTGTAGATGGTGTTGGTGGCATAGTTGTTGGTCTGTGGTCAATGTGTTATACGATAATTAATGTAAATCGATAGATGCTGGTTGGAGGGTAGCAGATTGGCATCGTCTGCACCTACGCATGTCTCCCCTTCGTCGATATTGCCGTGCATTTTAATTATGTTAGCCTATATATTTTTCCTCATCTTAATGTTATTAATTTTTATCTTTAAAAATCGGGCTATTTGGGATTTTTGTACTACCTGTGTTCGAATTATCAGAATGTTACTGGAACAGACAATTTAATAGACACACCTATCTTCCTTAAGTCAGTGTTGTGGTTTCATATTGAGTATATCCGTAAACACACTCGCCCCGGTATACATCAATAATGAACTATGAATTTGTAATGTGATTAAATAAAAATATGGCATAGACTAAAGCTGGCTGTTCCTAAACATGTTTTTCGCCGTATCCAATTAATAAAATTATATACGGCTATAGACGTGAAGTCTTTTATTGGGGAGATGGTAGGCACCAGTCGAGCAGGGCAGTACCCAGAGGAAGCCACATAGCCATATGGTAATGAGTTACTGGAACGTGGTGAAAAACAAAGCCATACCAAAGGAACTGGAAACTGATTATTCATAAGATAATTTAAATACAATATAACAATTTATATTGGAGTGAGGGGATAAAGTTGTAGTACCGAGAAGAGGAGGAAGAGTGGAGAACAAACGTTTATATTGAAGAGACCTGCGCATCCCGGAATGGGAGAGGTTTAATTAGGTTACATACAACAATAAATACAATGATTTAACGTAATTTTTCCATTACATACATTATAACAGCTCAGACGGGGTTGCTTTTCAGTAGTTGGAGTGTACTGTAGTACAATCAAGTCCAGCCAAAGCACTGCCCCACCAAGTCATCACTGTTGCTGATGTTGGTATAGTGCTAACCGTGCCTCAGCAAGACTCATCAACAGAGTCCCCCTGCAGCACTTGCACCTGCAGTATCTGCAACCACACCAGCCTTAACAGTATTACAAAAAGACAGCACCATGACAAGACTCTACTGTATATTAGGCAATTGGACTACAGGTTATTGAATGGAACCTTTAATGTCCTCCTCAAATATTCAATGTTTTTACCCATCAACGCGCCATAGAAAATACTATTGATATTTCCCAAAAATGAGTAATGTATGAGTTTTCCAAAACTCAATAAGCACTGTGGACATACAATATGCAATTTATAGAAGCCGGTGGCATTTTTGTGAATGTATGTGTTGCTTGATGAGTTAAAACAAATTAAATGTATAAGGGCAAGTGAACAAAAATGTCGGGGTAAGTGAAAAAAAGGTCAGAGCAAGTAAGTTTCAGGAGTCACCAGCCCGGGGCAAGTAGATCCGCAACACTAATTTCCCAGCCTGTTATGCGGCCAACTACGGAAATGGATAGAACTGAGATGGACAGTCGTGGACATTAATGGCGATACATACATTCTCAAAGCAGTCTCGAGCTAAATTGAATCTTCTTATATATTGTTTACCATATTTTTGAATTACTGAGGTTCATTTAATCAGTTCGAGGCTTCAAAATGTATCAGAATATATGTCCACAAACTGTACACTCTAGGACACTAAGACGTGGTCTTAGGTTTTCGAAGCTATCCCAAACTGAATCGAATCTTCTCATTAATTTTTGACCAAATATATACAGTTCGGAGGTTAATTTTGTTGTTTTGTTCGGAGGTTCATATTGGACCAGGATTTGTGTCTCAGAGTGTACGTACAACTCTTACCTGGGGTGCAGTGTGGAGGTAGGGTGGCTGTTCTGAGTGTCTGGTCACGTCTCTTGGCCATACATTAATACGTTCGTCCTCTGCCATACCGTCCTTCTCTTACCTTCAAACTCCCCTGTGCCTTACTCTCCCTTGCTGCCCTCCTTGGCATACTGTATCTTTCATCGACCTCCCTAGACCCCTATAAAGCTTTAAACATTAATAACCCCAAGACCACCCTTCGATATAGATTTGTACATTTTTCGGCCGGGACAGCTCTCCTAAATTACAGGCTCGCTATCGCTCGCCAAAAAAAAACGACACCTAAATGTTACGAACGGTCTTAAAATTGACAGAAATTGGACGAAATGTCTAAAATCGCCAAACTAACTGGGCAGTTTTGTCTTTTGTCTCCCTCATCCATATATACATTTTTGTTTGTTTATATATTGCATCATTACTCCCCTTCTCCTACCATTCCTACCACCCATGTTCTTCAAGGTGCCTTACTTGCTTTCCATCATGTGTTCATTTTTATCTATGTGGATGCAGGACACAAAAGGTAAAGCTGCCTGTAACAAGTGGCCCCCCCCCCCCCCACACACACACACAGATTGAAAACGTGATAGAGAACCAAAATCAAAGTTATTTGTTGTATATTCTCTCTAAGGTTGCTGTCACAATAACGCATATTCCGGCAATTTTTGAACACATTTTTTCTCGTACTAGTTTGAGGCTCTTTCGCATTGGAATCGGAAACTAGATCGAAGGTTGATTATGTTAGGTAGTTTAATTCTTGGGTGAAGGCTGGTCCTATCCAGAGTGAGGTTTGGCATCCTCTACCCATCATTAGCTGTTTCTGTCCGTCTCTTTTACTGTCCTATTTTTCCTTCTTGGGGCAGGGGGCTAGGAATACTCCTCCCCTTGTAAAATTATCCTACTCGACGAGACAGAAAAACGGGCGAGGACGCAAAAGTGGACTCTGAGAATAGGAACTTTAAATGTTGTTTCTGTTCGGGCTCTGTCTCATGTCGGCCAACCCCAGCAATGGGGTATGTGCCCGAGTATATACATACATACATAGTTAAATTCTTATGGAACTTAAACTTTGAAGTTGGTAGGTGTTATGCCGGACTATAATATTTAACCGATTAAGTCAGTTCTCTCTTTCCACCCTAGGAAAGCTTTTAAGAACTATAACACTCAGCAGGAACACAGCTGACTCCAGATATGCAATTATAAATCTCCTCATTTTCTACCAATGATACAGAATACATAGTTGGGTTTCACAAGTTGTTATTTCACTTTAGATCAGGGCACCTGCATGGATAATAATTGGTAATTGATTGAGTCGTATTTATATGGAAATACTCTCAAACCTACTTCAAGAATGAATAATAATAATATAAAAGCATGGATGATATATAAATCAGTTTATATTAATAATATTTGATAAATCACAATTGAATAAACATAAGATGAATATATAAATATAGCATAAATGCTAACAGAGCGCCAGAGCGGTTAGTCTCAAATATTAGCTGATATCCTGAAGTCAAGGTTAACGCGAGGTAGAACGTGACTCGGGGTAAGGTCAATAATACTTAGGTCACAACGTCTCAGTGAAGTAGAATATATAAAATAAGAATATCAGCTGAATGGCAAATAACGAATGAGTTATAAGTAAAGAGAGATTTTAATTCTCTACTAACGTATACAGTTATATTTAGTAATAATAGTTCAGGGAACTGAGTAAATAAATATTAGTCTTGTGGGAAAGACTGAGCCTTCGACATTGAAATATTAACGCAATGTGGGCAAAATAGAATTGCTATGAATTCAAGTTAAATGTTTAAACTGGTTGTGAAGCCAGGAAACAAATAAAAATGAGTCTAACTAAGAGACACGATAGATAACACTCTCTGTGAACATTTATACACGATTCACGTACCCTGATAATTCTATTAACCCTCTCCGTCTCATATGATGCGATCGCGTCATATGGCGGTTTTGCCCAAATGTATCATATGACGCGATCGCGTCATATGAGCCTAGTGAAATAGCTCAATAATAGGTTATATGACGCTTCTGTGTCATATTGAGCTCAGTAAGTTAGGTAAGTTAGATCAGAATCTGTCGATTGGTGGCAACCCCAAGTTCCTCCGACTTCTAACGGTTCCTCAGTGTGGGATTGACTATTGTGGGGTAAATACCTGGCGGTCTGCCAACCCGTCAGTAAGTTAACTATTCCTGTCTGAGGGGGTTAAGTTAGTATCAGATATGTCAGGGGTGTTCACAATATTTACGTGTAGTGTGCGGGTAATATGGCCGAATGGATATATATATATAAACCTTAGTGGCAATATATGAAAATATATCACGTAGTATATATATAGATGAATCCCAGGTTAGCGTTTGTATGTACTCCTGACAGAAGTAACAAAAGGGCTAAGGTGAAAATAAAAAGATGTCAGGTATTTACGGTAACTTGAACACAAAACATATCCTACACAACCTTTGCAATAATCACGAAACACAATAAGTAAACAAGAAGCACTTAATTTGAGTCAGAGTATAGTAGAGAGTAGCCTTGTAGAGGTCTGACACACGTGGTGGCGACTGAGTGTGTGGTCTGTCTTGGCCTGTTTGCTAAGGGGGGGGGAGGCCCGGGAATACCCTCGGACAGGTAGCACTAGCGTAGGTCACTTCCGGTACAGCCTACACACACTCTCTCGTCCAGACACCGTCGCAGCTTATAGGGCACGATCTAAGAGGATTTTGGCTAGCCTCTATGGATGGTGCTATCTGGTCTATTGTTCATGTATACTCCCCTACAGGTTACTCATGGGACACAGTGCCTCGACTTGCCTAACTTTACCCTGTTTTCTGCCAGGTAGTGTTTGATTTTACGGAGAGTGACAAGTCAGGTGTTTCCGGAACATGAGAGGCATGGGAAATGTAGTTTCTGATTTATTGCATGAATGTCTAAAGCCTTAAAAATACAATGCATACATATTTATGTGGGGAATGGTATTGGAGGCCTCTCTCTATTTAGAGGCTTGTATGGAGCTGTCTGTTTGTCCTCATTTCTAGCTGGATTGTAAACATTGTCTCGCCTAGCGGTGGTAGTGATGAGTGGAACCGCCAGGGTAACTGGAGAGGAACGAAGGAGGTTGATGTCTCATTTGCATAAAGTCTTCCTCCTCGTAGTCTAGATCCGGGCCTGGTGTAGGCGGCCATTGCTCACCTGGCGCCTGAGGCCACATACCAGAAGCCGCGCATTTTTCCTGGAGCTGTGATACGGGTGACTGAGGTATGTTGCTGTTGTGCAGAGGAGACTGTTTCCGGTCTCTCTTCAGGTTTCTTATGGATGCAATTCTAAATGCGGAAGTTGTTGGTCCTTCGGTTGATGGGAAAGGATTTGTGGTCTGCTTCGGTATTATATTTTCCAGCCCTGTCATCTCAGTAGGTACAATTGCCCGTAAAAATTGACGGAAAAATAACTAGAGTCACACCACCTTTGCTACACTGTTCCTTGCCAGATTGCACTGCCCTCTTCTACTATTCTTCCCTGCCTTTCCCTTGAGGGGTCGCAGAACCTGTTGTTGTTTGTTTTCCTTTGTACTCCTTTATACTGTACCTGTCGTGAATAATTACTTTTCTAAGAACTATAAACTCGTCTTTGCTTACCCATAAGATAGTAAACAGTTGTCTTTCCATTTGATGATTAATAAAACAGACCCCTCAAATTTGTTCTAATCAACCAAATGTTCTCTATAAACCCAAGACATTACCTGCTAGTACCCAAAGGACAGTAAGCATTGGTCTTCCCATTCACCAGTTAATGAAAGAGCCTCCCTTCATTGTCATCACCAGAACTTGGAAAATTATGGGACATTCAAAACATCCCTTTGTCTCTCCGATGTGATGGGCGCTAAAAACCTCAGCCACAGAAGAGGACTTGACAAAGGGTGCCACAGTCCAAGGCCGCAGCAGACCCTAGCGAATCAAACGCAAGGAGCTGAGTTACAAAAGAATAACAGACAATGCCGCGTGAAATTTAATTAACTCGAAGAAAAGTCCCCTGAGATTACGTGAAAAGGGTGATGGGGGGGGGGGGGGGGGCGGGAGAGAGAGAGAGAGTTTGTAGATCCTTCAGTAAACGTAGACTGACAAGCTGATTATATTGATTCCTGTTATCAATATTAAGGGAGAGGGGGGTGTTATTTTGCTCCCTAAACCTCTATCTAGCTTTAAGAAAATAATAATAATAATAATAATAATAAACAAGAATCAAGATAAATCTGTAATGAAAAATGTGTAGAAATATATCCTGGCCGAAAGCCGGTACCTCCTAAATTACAGGCTCCCTATCGCTCGCTAGAACAAAATCGACATCTAAAGGTCACGAACGGTCTTAATATTGGCAAAGAAATGGGGTGAAAGGTCTTAAAAGCGCCAAACTAATGGAGCGAACGTCTTAAAATCTCAAAGCTAATGGGGCTAAAAATTAGAGAGAAAGGGTCCAGCACAAACAAAAGCCTCCTCTTAGCTACCAAAAACTGAAATATACAGTATATTCATGTTAGCCTGTCTAATTATTACACTTTGAAGCTCAACAGTTTATAGATCGTAAACAAGGACTGAAAAACTGACTATATTGATTCCTGTTTTCAATGCCTAAGAGATGTGAGTTTTATTTATGTCAGACTGACTAATGACAACACTTTGAAGATCAAGTCTTTTAGATAATTTCAGTAAACAAAAACTACACAACTGATGACATATGATTCTTCTTTTTAATATTAGCCACCGACAAATAAGTAATAATTATTATTTACTTTCTTGTTAGTTTGTCGAATTAAACCAATTTGAAGATGATGAGTGTTAATATGAATCATGGTGATATTAACATGGTATCAGTGACATTATATAATTCGCTTGCTGTGTATGTGTGTGTGTGTGTGTGTGTGTGTGTGTGTGTGTGTGTGTGTGTGTGTGGCAGGATTAGGAAGTTAATAGGGGACAGATGGGTTAGTAACATAACACAGATGTAAGTGATCTTTCGTATATCTGGGAAAAAGAGAGTAACGTCTTAGTAATATATATAAGCAATAATCCTTGATGAATCTGATGGGGGAATAAAATAAAGTTATTCATTCACAAACGCAGTCAGTCGCAGGTTTGATGCAAGATATTTGTCTAGGGAAAATTAAAAAGAATCAACGGTGCTGCAGTCTATAACATCTCGACGAAGCCCATTCTATAAGTTGACAACTGGATTGAAAAGGAAATTCTTAGATTCGTGTGAGTTAAAAGATTTACCAAAAATGTTGCAACCGTTTCCCCGCGTGTAATTAGATTGATCGATAGTGAAGTACTTACTACAGTTCATATCGTCGATGCCTTTAATGATTTTGAACACTTGAATTAAGTCGCCTCTTAATCTGCTCTGGGTTAAAGGAAATAAATTTAATTCTCTAAGACGTTCCTCGTATGTTTTTTTTTTTCTTCTACATTCCAACTACTCCCTCTCGGGCATAGGCTGAGAGCCTGTACATTGAACCGTACATTGAACGGCGCTGCCCGTGAGGTCTCGTTCCAGTCTAGGGAGTGAGACATGTGAATTAGCACTTTGGGATACAACCAGCCCGATATCTTGCCTTCGCAAGATTTGCCCACCCACGGCTCGAAGCTGCCACATCTCTAAAGCTGCTTCGCTCCAGTGCTTCATTGTCTCACCACCTAGACTCGGACCCTCACTCTCAGAACGCCACCTATTGAGCAATGATCTCACTTGGCATTGCCCCCTGCAGCATATTTTGAATATGGCAATATTCATACAATGCTATTTAATCAGGGAACAATAAGAGTACTGTATTTTATTTAGGCTAGGTATAATTTTGGTTACTCTACATTGAACTCGTTCTAACTTGTCTATATATTTTTGGTAATAAGGGCACCAGGATTGAACGCAGTATTCCAGAAGAGGGCGGACTAAGGAATTGTTAAGAAATTGTAAAGAGTTAGGATAACTTCTTTGGATTTATGCCCAATGACCTGCCTATAAAGCCAATTATTTTGTTTGCCTTCTTAACATCTTCTGAACATTATTGACTCAGTTTTAGGTTACTCGACATTGTTACTCCCAGATCGGTGTCTCTGTCTACACTCTTAAGCTGAGTGTCATTCATCGAATAGTTTGCTTTCTCATTTCGGTATCCGATATGTAGTACTTTACATTTATCCGCATTGAAACTCATTTGCCAAATTTGAGTCCAACATGACAACGTATCTAGATTGTGTTGCATATCGTCAACTTGTTCTTTTGAGAGTACGCTATTAGCAATTTTTGTATCGTCAGCAAACTTTGAGGTTGTACAGGTGAGACCCTCATCTATGTTGTTGATGTAAATTAGAAAGATAATTGGTCCTAGTATCGATCCCAGGGGTACCCCGCTACTTACATTACATAGGGTTGTGTAATCAGTGTCCCTAAATTAGTGAATGGAGACAAACAAATATATAATAACACCGATAAAAGTGGTGTTGTATATTGGGTTACAGTGTACATATAGTTTGAATGGCCATATGTGATAATGTAGTAACCCTAATTATTAATTTTCAAAATAATTATGTTCTGTTATTATTCCAAAGTCATGTTATGCCTATCACTAATATCTCATTACCTTAATATCATGTACTGTATAATAAGATTTTACGATTTAATTTTCTTCTGAAAATGTATGGATAGAGAAGTAAGTATCAGAAGTATGTATTTAGGTTATATGAATGCATGGATAGAGAAGTAAGTATCAGAAGTATGTATTTAGGTTATATGAATGCATGGATAGAGAAGTAAGTATCAGAAGTATGTATTTAGGTTATATGAATGTATGGATAGAGAAGTAAGTATCAGAAGTATGTATTTAGGTTATATGAATGCATGGATAGAGAAGTAAGTATCAGAAGTATGTATTTAGGTTATATGAATGTATGGATAGAGAAGTAAGTATCAGAAGTATGTATTTAGGTTATATGAATGCATGGATAGAGAAGTAAGTATCAGAAGTATGTATTTAGGTTGTTGTTGTTGTTGTTGTTCCTCAAGCTGCCTGACCGAACAGCCCCAAGGCCCCGAATAAGGCCAAGGCCATAATCGAGCGCCCCCAAAGAACCCTCCCTGCCGACCACAATAAAGCCTGGGTGACCGAAGCCACTCCATGGCGGGGAGCTAAGGAGGGTGCGGAAACGCCCGGGAAACCAAAGCCCCACCCAGGGCCCTGTGCCCCTCAGCAATTATGAAGAGAAAGTTGAGGGGCAAAGGAAGAATGTAACGCTTTGGTTTCCAATCATGGTAGATTGGGAGGTCAATCCACGTTAGAGACGCCGTCACTTGAGATCTAGAAAATATATAAGTAAAAGGAACAGTCAGAGTAAGCTATGGGTATGGCAGAGATCGCTCAGTTCTCACTCTGATAGACCAGCCCATCACCACATGACTAGAACCCAATCCTCTCAGCATCAGCTAGGAAAGGCCCTAGAAAGCCGCCTTAGGCGAGGGGATAGCTCCCCTATTTCAACCCCTTTCGGGGTTGGGCACCCGCCTGGTTGGGCACCCGCCCAAGTAAGTAAGTAAGCAAGTAAGTATCAGAAGTATGTATTTAGGTTATATGAATGCATGGATAGAGAAGTAAGTATCAGAAGTATGTATTTAGGTTATATGAATGCATGGATATAGAAGTAAGTATCAGAAGTATGTATTTAGGTTATATGAATGCATGGATAGAGAAGTAAGTATCAGAAGTATGTATTTAGGTTATATGAATGTATGGATAGAGAAGTAAGTATCAGAAGTATGTATTTAGGTTATATGAATGCATGGATAGAGAAGTAAGTATCAGAAGTATGTATATAGGTTATATGAATGCATTAAGGGGGAAGTAGTCGCTTTTTCTAGACCCCCTTCTCCCTCATGTTTAGCCCCGTTAGTTTTTATATTTTAAGACGTTCGTTTCATTAGTTTGGCGATTTTGAGACGTTTCGCCCCATTTATTTGTCAATATTGAGACCTTTCGTGCCATTTAGGTGTCGATTTTTTCCTGGCGAGTGATAGCGAGCCTGTAATATTTGGAGGAACCTATCTTCGGCCGGAACATTTTTCTACCAACAATATATAAATTTTTCTTGAAAAGGGGACTAGGGGATAGTTTATTTAAGCTTGATGGATTTCTAGCAAGGAAACTAAAACATATGTTAATAAATATTTATACTGTATATAGACCAACAAACAAGCACTACCCCCTTAAGGAGATATATTTCTTAGGACTGCCATCCAACAGTTACCCATAACTATCAATTAAATCTATCTTAAACATAGTATTTTCGATCACCTTTATCTGATGTAGTTTAGAAAATAATGCATTCAAAGCAAGGGTTACAAGTTTGAAGATCCAGAATAAAATATTTATCCATACACTTTGACTGAACGAGATTGACCATTCACTTTTATACATCTTCAATCGACGTAGTTCCAGCGATTGCAAATATATATGATATATGTCCTCAATTACATATGAATAATAGCTAACTTTATCACCTCTATATTTCTCAAGCTTAGCAGATGATAATGACATGCTTGTAAAAGTAATATGATTTTGTATATTATTTTGTTATGGGGTGGTATGTACTTTTTACTTATTGGAGTTTATGGCTTCTTATAAACAGAAACTTCAGCCTACGAATCCACTGTAATATATAACTGTAATTAATGTGCTATACCTGTATATGCAAGGCGAAATTCTACAAACATTTCATCATTAAATCAATAATGCATTGCTATTACTGGATGTAGAACACCATTGAAGGGGTAGTGGTTATTTTGTTGGTCTATTTATTCATTTATTCCTTTGCTTTTTAGTTTTCTCGTTAGACCTACATCAAGCTTAACCCCTTTTATACTGGCGAAGTTCTTTAATTTGATTCTGGCTACAATTAAGCGATTTGGTTCAGTTTAAAAGGGGCCTCCAGCAGTTAACAGGCTTCCAACTATCTCACTTAACCCATTTCACCATCACAGACCCTTCTTTAACTGCTCAAAATCGTCTAAATATAGCTAGTAGAAAATTAAGAAGACGTCGCCGGTACAGAAGGGGTTAAACAGTCACCCCCAAGACTCCCCTTCAAAATTACATTTGTATATTTTTCGGTAGAAAAATCTCCCGGCCGACGGCCTGTTCCTCTTAAAATTACAAGCTCCCTGTCACTCGCCAAGAAAAATTCGACATCTAAATGTCACGAAAGGTCTTACAGTTGACAACGAAATGGGGCGAAGGTCTTAAAACCACTAAGCTAATGAGGCAAACGTCATAAAATCTCAAAACTAATGGGGCTAAACATGAAGGAGAAGGGGGTTCAGAAAAAGCAAATACTTCCTCCTTAAGGTTTTTGATAATATTCCTAGCTTACGTACATAATTATATTTGGGTACATGTTCCCACTTCCATTCCTTTCATAATATATACTGAATGAGATGTGCTAAAATAATTGCTTATGATTTTGATTTCTGCTATATTGTGTTAATCTCTTTTAGGCGTGTAACTTCCAATCATGCTAAGATATTTTGTGTTTAACATGGATAAACGATAATTTGCTAAGATATTTTGTGTTTAACATGGATAAACGATAATTTGCTAAGATATTTTGTGCTTAACATGGATTAACGGTAATTTGCTAAGATATTTTGTGTTTAACATGGATAAACGATCATTTGCTAAGATATTTTGTGTTTAACATGGATAAACGGTAATTTGCTAAGATATTTTGTGTTTAACATGGATAAACGATAATTTGCTAAGATATTTTGTGTTTAACATGGATAAACGATAATTTGCTAAGATATTTTGTGTTTAACATGGATAAACGATAATTTGCTAAGATATTTTGTGTTTAACATGGATACACGATAATTTGCTAAGATATTTTGTGTTTAACATGGATAAACGATAATTTGCTAAGATATTTTGTGTTTAACATGGATAAACGATAATTTGCTAAGATATTTTGTGTTTAACATGGATAAACAATAATTTGCTAAGATATTTTGTGTTTAACATGGATAAACGATAATTTGCTAAGCTATTTTGTGTTTAACAGGATAAACGGTAATTTGCTAAGATATTTTGTGTTTAACATGGATAAACGATAATTTGCTAAGATATTTTGTGTTTAACATGGATAAACGGTAATTTGCTAAGATATTTTGTGTTTAACATGGATAAACGATAATTTGCTAAGATATTTTGTGTTTAACATGGATAAACAATAATTTGCTAAGATATTTTGTGTTTAACATGGATAAACGATAATTTGCTAAGCTATTTTGTGTTTAACAGGATAAACGGTAATTTGCTAAGATATTTTGTGTTTAACATGGATAAACGATAATTTGCTAAGATATTTTGTGTTTAACATGGATAAACGGTAATTTGCTAAGATATTTTGTGTTTAACATGGATAAACGATAATTTGGCTAAGATATTTTGTGTTTAACATGGATAAACGGTAATTTGCTAAGATATTTTGTGTTTAACATGGATAAACGATCATTTGCTAAGATATTTTGTGTTTAACATGGATAAACGGTAATTTGCTAAGATATTTTGTGTTTAACATGGATAAACGATAATTTGCTAAGATATTTGTGTTTAACATGGATAAACGGTAATTTGCTAAGATATTTTGTGTTTAACATGGATAAAAGATCATTTGCTAAGATATTTTGTGTTTAACATGGATAAACGGTAATTTGCTAAGATATTTTGTGTTTAACATAGATAAACGATCATTTGCTAAGATATTTTGTGTTTAACATGGATAAACGGTAATTTTCTAAGATATTTTGTGTTTAACATTGATAAACAATAATTTGCGAAGATATTTTGTGTTTAACATGGATAAACGGTAATTTGCTAAGATATTTTGTGTTTAACACGGATAAACGATAATTTGCTAAGATATTTTGTGTTTAACATGGATAAACGATAATTTGCTAAGATATTTTGTGTTTAACATGGATAAACGGTAATTTGCTAAGATATGTTGTGTTTAACATGGAAAAACGATAATTTGCTAAGATATTTTGTGTTTTACATGGATAAACGATAATTTGCTAAGATATTTTGTGTTTAACATGGATAAACGATAATTTGTTAAGATATTTTGTGTTTAACATGGATAAACTTCCAATTTGCTAAAATATTTTGTGTTTAGCATGGATAAACGATCATTTGCTAAGATATTTTGTGTTTAACATGGATAAACGATCATTTGCTTTACAAAGACAATGTTTACTTGATCCCAGCCGGATTCCGATATGTGAGGTCATAAACAAAATATCCGTCATATGATGCAAGAGCAGATCTCCACTCCAGGGATTTTTTTCTTGACCCATTTCTCCCTCATGTTTAGCCCCATTGCTTTTGATATTATAAAACGTTTGCCCCATTTGGTTAGCAATTTTAAGAACTTTCACCCTATATTAAGACCTTTCGTGCCATTCAGGTGTCGATTTTATCCTGTCGAGCGATAGCGAGCCTGTAATTTAAGAGGAACCGGCCTTTGGCCGGGAAATTTTTCTACCGAAAAATGTACAAATTTATCTTGAAAGGGACTCAAAGGGGTGTAATTTTAAGCTTGATGGAGGTCTAGGGAACAAACTAAATACCTCCCCTTAACTCAGTCAATCCACTGTTATACAGGGATGGCCAGCAATTTTTAAAACTACTCTGCATTCAACATTGATACGTAACACGCTGTTTTGCTAATTCAGCGTTTTCCTTACTAACAATACGGCCCCATCCCGGCATATGCGGTTATAAAAAAATGCCCAGATGAATTCATTACTTGGTCTATGAACTTGCATGTCGGCACAAAACAGCGAGCACCGACAGTCCTGATGGGTTCTCTGAAATCACAAAGCCATTGCAATTTTGCCAGAATTCCACATAGCCCTTTTTTTCCATGCCGAACACTGCCCAGGCCTGGTGAGCGAAAATAATAATAAAAAAGGGTGGATTAAGGCTGATTCACACGAGCGATTCCGTCTGGCAATTGTTGATTTTTGCAACATATCCGGGATTTTTCGGGCTAATATCGGTAACTAGAATTATTGTAGATTATCATGGGTGAGCAAATCTATATACAAATTTAATTCAGAAGCTACAAGATTAGAGTTACCAAGTAAAATTGATGGGAAAATGGGTGGTGTGCATGTGTTTTTAATCTACGTACATATCGGGCGGACACCCCCTGCGGGAACAAACTGCCAGTGACGCCAACTCTTCATCTGGAACAGAATCCTCGCCACAAAAGACCTATCAGTGATGGCTGTAACACCCTCTCAAACACACAGTAGAGCCGCTGAAAAAGGATACAATCCCTTACATTCATTGCTATTGGCGAGCATTTGGTTCCAATCGCTGGATACAAGTCCCAATCCCAACAAAAGCCCCAATGAAAACAAAAGGCGGAGCCCATCGCTCTGATAAACTTTCCAGCTGGCTTGACTCTGCAGCAATTGCTTTCAAATTTCGGGCTGCCTCTATTATAACCTATATGACTGTGAATATCCGGCGGGCCCGAGCTGTAGGGGAACTCACAATCATCCAATATTGACCATCAAAACATTTCTCAGCTTAATCTATCTATTTAATTTATTGCGTTATATATATAAAGTCATAGAGATTCCCGCCAAATAAATAAAGATATGAATGACATCAGCTGACTCTATGCAGATCACGTATCAGATAATCGTCATCCAATGCCAGATCATAGGCGAGTAATATATTTGGCTCAAGTAATGTGCAATGTGCCGACATAGTACAGTGTAATAAATGTACATAAGTCAATATTGGTATATATGAGTGACATACATCATACGGTAGCATAGAGATATATATACGGTAGATATTTGTTATCGAGTTGAAAATTGTATGAAGTTTTTCAGTGACATAAACAGTCGTGATCATAATTATTGAAGAGGATAGGGCTTATATTTTGTTCGGTTTATATATATATATATATATATATATATATATATATATATATATATATATATATATATATATATATATATATATATATATTATTATTATTATTATATATATTTTGTTTTAAAGTTTCCTCCCTAGACCTCCATCTAACTTAAACAAACAAATATTAGATCCCCTTCCTAGATTAATTTGAACATTTTCGGTAGAACAATATCCCAGCCGAAGGCCGGTTCTTCCAATATTACAGGTTCACTATCGTGGCCAGGAAAAAAATCGACACCTAAATAGCACGCAATGTCTTAATATTGACAAAGAAATTGGGCAAAAGGTTTTAAAATAGACAAACTAATGGGACAAACATCTTAAAATCTGAAAACTAATGGGGCTAAACTTGGGGGAGAAGGGGATCTAGAAAAACGACCCATCCCCACTTAATACGAAACCTGGAATTTCTTTATCATATGTATAATGATATTTCAGCCAAATCTCTCTGTCTCTCTCTGTCTCTATCTATCTATCTATCTATCTATCTATCTATATATCTATCTATATATCTATCTCCTCTCTCTATCTCTATCACTCTCTCTCTCTCTCTCTCTCTATATATATATATATATATATATATATATATATATATATATATCTATCTATCTAGTATTGAGGTTATTAAAGTCTATCAATCCTTTCATTCAGCGTAACTCCTTCCCGCCCCGTAATGTGATGAATCCAAGAAACCCGACAACCAAGTGGCTTATTCATTACGGTATCGTCTGCCCTGATCCCCTCTTTTCTTCATCACAATGGCCTAGTCTCCCCTCGCTGGCTCACAGAAAGAGGGGAACGCCTAATGAAGGTTAGTTGGATTTGCTGGTTTGAACCGACCGTACCGGAAGATGGTACACCTCTACGTAGTAAACTTGAAGGGAAATTTTGTTTTATTTGTTAATTTATTTATATATTTAATATTTTCTTTAGCTTCCTCCCAAGACTTCCATTATGTGTATATAATATACCCAAGACCCCCCATCGAAATAAATTTGTAAATTTTTCGGTAGATAAACCAGTGTAAATGAGCGTGCGTTTTCGTCTCTCTCTCTCTCTCTCTCTCTCTCTCTCTCTCTCTCTCTCTCTCTCTCTCTCTCTCTCTCTCTCTGTGCGTGTCCAATTTAAGTGCAATATATCTCACATATTGACCAGTTCGCTACCAAATCGTAAACTTAATTGTGAAATATATTTTACCACCTGGCCTAAACCACCAATTCATAACTCATCATAACCTATTTCAGTCAGATATAGGTGGTTCGTTAATTGCCTTTAATTGAACAAATGGTGAAACTGATCGTACACATTTTAAGCCGCTCTAATGGCCATATTTCCGAGTAGTCTCTAATTATTATTTTGTATTATTATTATTTTTGTTTTTATGTAATTCACCTTCATTTAAGAGCACCTAATAAAACTGATCTAATTTAACGTAACCTGCCCGACTTTTTGGTTGGCTACGTAATGTGAGTTAGAATTTCTTATCAAAATATTGTTATTTTAAAATACTGTATATATATATGTCTTGTGTTCGTTTTTTGGTAGCGAGATGTGTTGATTATATTTAGTGAGGAAAAGGAAGATTAGTTAGTTAATTAACGAGAAAACTAGGTACATACAGTATATGCTTCCCCTCACACACAAATTTCCCCTTACACTCCCTTCCCCTCACCCTCCCTTCCCCTCACCCTCCCTTCCCCTCACCCTCACACTTCCTCCCTTCCCCTCACCCTCACAATTCCTTCCTCTCACACTCCCTTCTCCCCACACTCCTTCCCCTTCCCTTCCCCTCACACTCCCTCCCTCCCTTTCCCTCACACTCCCTCCCTCCCTTTCCCTCACACTCCCTCCCTCCCTTTCCCTCACACTCCCTTCCCCTCATCCTCCCTTCCCCTCACACTCCCTTCCCCTCACACTTCCTTCCCCTCACCCTCCCTTCCCCTCACCCTCCCTTCTCCTCACACTCCCTTCCCCTCACCCTCCCTTCCCTTCACCCTCCCTTCTCCTCACACTCCCTTCCCCTCACCTTCCCTTCCCCTCACACTCCCTCCCTCTCACCCTCCCTTCCCCTTTTTTTTTTTTTTTTTTTTTTTTTTTTTTTTTTCTATATTCCAACTACTCCCTCTCGGGCATAGGCTGAGAGCCTGTACATTCCACCGCTCAACACGGTGAAGCCCGTGAGGTCTTGTTCCAGTCTGGGGAGTGAGACATGTGAAGCATCCATCATGGCTCGAAGGAGCTCCATCTCTGAAGCGGCTGGTTGCTTCCATGCTTCACCGTCTCACCCTCCAGACTCAGACCCTCACTCTCAGAACGCCACCTATTGAGCAGTGAACTCACTAGCATTGTCCCCCTGTAACATTTTGAATATGGGAATATTCATACAGTTTATTTAATCAGGGAACAATGAGGGTATTTTTTTGGCATTTCGGTGGCTTTGTGGTAATGCACTGATACTAGGTACAGCACAAATTCAATCACAATAATATCTTCCCATTGACATATCGGGATTTGAACCCGGGTCCATTCCCCATCACATGACCACTCCACCACACCTCCCCTTACCCTCACCATCCCTTCCCCTCACACTCCCTTCCCCTCACCCTCCCTTCCCCTCACACTCCCTTCCCCTCACCCTCCCTTTCCCTCACACTCCCTTCCCCTCACCCTCCCTTTCCCTCACACTCCCTTCCCCTCACCCTCCCGTCCCCTCCCCCTCCCTTTCCCTCACACTCCCTCCCCCTCACACTCTCTTCCCCCCCCATCACACTCCCTTCTTTACCCCCTCCTTCACCCTCCCTTCCCCTCACACTCCCTCCCCCTCAAACTCCCTCCCCCTCACACCACTCTTTCCCCTTTTCAGTCACAGTACCGCCTCCTCCCCTCATATAAGCCACCAGTTCTTTACCTCTAGTCTTTTACCCCCCCCCCCTCCTCCCCTCCCCTTCTCCGCGGTAGAGTCCCTTTCATCCACGCTTCTTCTCTTTTCGGCCCACCCTTATTATTTTTGGTCTGACACCTTAAGGGAGAGGGGTTTTCGGAACATCTTCTCCCTCAAGTTTAGCCCCATTAATTTTGAAATTTTAGGACGTTCACTTCATTAGTTTGGGAATTTTAAAACCATTCACTTTCATTTTTTTGTCAATCTTAAGACTTTTCGCGCCATTTTGGAGTCGATATTATCTTGGCGAGCGATGGCAAACCTGCAAAGTCGGTCTTTGGCTGGGGAATACTTCTACTGAAAAAAAGCAAAACTTTATCTCGAAGGGTGTCTCAAACTAATTTCCAGTACAATATCATCCTGAACTCTGCCCCTACCATTCTTTATCCGACTCAGTTCCTTCCCAATACCAATATCTTCCCCAACAATGATCATTCCCCAGATCAGAAGCCTCCCCGATCCCTTCCGCAGCCCAGCCTCTCTTCTATCTCAACTTAATCCCGGCCAATCTATTCCCCTTCTTCATCTCAAACCAAGCCCTTCAACAGCCCAGCCCAGTCCCCATCCTCATTCAATCCCTTCCCCATTCAGCCCCTTCCCCAGCCCAGTCCCCTTCCTTATTCAATCCCTTCCCAATTCCATTTCCCTTCCCCATTCAGCCTCTTCCCCAGCCCAGCAGCTTCCACAGCCCATCCCCTTTCCTAGCCCAGTCCCTCCCCCATTCCAGTCTCCTTCCCCATTCAGTTCTTTTCACAGCCCAGCCCCTTCCCCACCCTAGCTGCTTCCCCAACCCAGTTCCTTCCCCACCCAGTCCCTACCCAAGCCCAGCCCCTTCCTCTCCCCAGCCCAGCCCCTTCCCCCGTCCAGTCCCCACCCAAGCCCATCCCCTCCCCCACTCGCCAGTCCAACAGCCTTCCTTGCTGACAACAAAGGGCTGGGGGAGGTGGCCATAAGGCTTGGGTTTACACCTTAGTGATTGAGGCCGGCCAATGGCGCCCACAATCCTCCGCTGTTTGTTTTCAATTTGGGCGGTACAGTCCCACGTGTTGATTTTCCTTATTTTGTTTGTTTCCGTTGTTTGTCGTGGCGCCCGGTGTCGTGAGGGGGGTGGTGATGGGGGAGCGGGTGTGACAGGGGCGATCGACACCCCTCCCCTTCTGGGACAATATTGTTGTTTATATAAATGACATAAGACAGCTATGGTGAAAAGAGAGGGGGTCGGTCGGGAGCTCGGGCGTATCCCATTGCCCTGTCTGTCACTATTTTGTTTATATTTTCTCTAATAATCCTAATCCAATCACAGAAAAACTGTCGTAATCTACCTCATATTTTGGTAAGATAATACTAATAATTTAGGCTACATTTTCACAGTTAGGGTATTTAGTTATGTACTATATTGTTGTTTCATCCGCCATTAAGTAACTCCGAATTACAACAGAGAAAAATAAATGATTTGAAAGCACAAGATGGTAAAAATATAGCTAAATATAGATACCAATGACATGACATGATGAAGTGGCCACACTTGCAATGCACATCATTTACCTCTCGATATATCAGTATTCACCCAAGAAGATGAAAATGATAACAAAATGTGCTTTATTAATCATAATACTGCCCAGTGAATAGTTGAAATTAGAATAACAATTACCAGCAACATAAAGTTTCGTCTATTCCTATCCCCCCCCCCCCCAATACACACATTTAAATTCACACAATAATAATAATAATAATAATAATAATAATAATAATAATAATAATAATAATAATAATACATAAATACAAAATCACTCCTATTTCACACGGATCTATTTGTATTCACAGCCATACACACACTTAAATGTACAAACAAAAACACACACACTTTTATATCATACGGGTCTATTCACATTCACAGCAAAACACCTGTTCATTGAAAACTCTAACATCGACGGTGAAAGATGTACGCAGAATATTCTATTTTATGTGTGTATAGGAATTTTCTAACAGCTTCCAACAGAGGGGAGCAAGATTACACTGCCAGGAGGGGCCAGTCAGAAAATATATAAATAAACTCGACTGGTCACTATTGATCCTCACACGGGCCTTGTAAAAATGAGTTCCATTAACCGGGAATCGCTACAAATGTTCTTCAATTTCTAACCTGCCTTTCACTCGTCTCACTGGACGGCCCCTCACACACAGGCTGGACACAAGGAATGGCAGGGGCGTTGATGTTGGGGAGGAAAATGAAAAATTGAGCTATGGTTGAGGGTCCGATTGTGATTCACGCGTCTGCTGGCACCTGAATAATATGTTGAAAATATACACCATGCGAGGAGGAGCACTTTATTGACAACGCTTCACATATAGCTTAATCAGGCCAATGACTAATATGGTGTTTTGTTTTGTTATGCCCGAATAATAACAATAGCACCACCAGCACACTTAACATTTTGAACATTTTGTTACACAACCTGCCTTTAACTCGTCTCACAGGCGGGCCCCACATACACAGACTGGACATAAAGAATGACAGGATGTTGATGATGTTAAGGTAAAATGACCAATGGAGCTATGGTCAAGGGTACGATTGTTATTCACGTCTCCTGAATAATATGTCGTTTTGTTTACATGCATCAACAACAAACATAACACCAACAACAAACTGGATATTAGAAGTACAGTTGTGAACAAAAATTCCTGGAAAATATTTGAAGGTTCCATAATAATCAGCTGGTGAAACATTATAATAACTGCTTGGACCAAAATATTGAATGTCTAAATTTTCAGTAGTTTAGGCTTACTGTTTTGTGTATATCATTATCCAGTGTTCAGGCATAGATGCCCACTACTAAATATACTAATTGATGCAAGACATTTATAGTGTTATATAAGTGTTGCTTTGATGGTTTGGTGGTTTCCCTAACTTTCTAGTCGCAATCTTCCTCCCTTCCTTTTAGAGAAAATAGAAGTACATCCTATGACAGTAATGACGATAATGGCTCTGTATTTTAGTTCGTATGAAGCCCTAATAATTTACTAAAGCCTTGATATAAAGTCTAAGGATTTGGAATTACTGCTTAACCCCTTCAGCACCGCTAACATCCTTTTCATTATATTCTTCAAAATATTAGACGGTTTTATTCACATTAAGAAGGATGTCTACCAATTAAAATGTTACATACTATCTAAATTAATCCTTTTAGCTACTATACATCCTTCCTAAGCTTAATTAAATCGTCGAAAAACCAAAAGCCGTCACCGGTACAGAAGGAGGTAAAGGTAATAATCAGATATTGCCGGATAATATCTTTCCTTCCATATAAAAAATCACGTATACAAACTCACGTATACAAATTCCTAGGGACAAGACACACACCACACCAGGGGAAGGAGGGAGGGACAGGGAGGGACACACCTTCACACCTCAGGTAGGAGTGAGTAATCTCCTTCACACCTCCCAACCCCTGCCGCACCTCAACATGTACGGTCGCTAGTAGAAGTTCCATTTTCCTTCCATTAACACACTTTAAACAAGAGAAAAAAGGTCAATGATGTGAAGTATATGCTTATGAAATACGTGACAGGTTTTATGTTCAAAATGAGTAACCGCTGGCTTTGTATTCAGTCCCTAGTACCTCTATTTAATATAATGTTGAGTGTATATATTTATCCAGGCCTGATGAACATATTAGGGAGGAGTAGAACCTTCGTTGGCAACTGTTCAACGTTGATATATCCACTCCCGGCTACCCAATTGGAAGGAATGTAGACACATCCTGTCTTTTTGGTGCATTTTCTTGCAAAGGTTTGACGTAAATTTGTATTGCGATTAATTCAGAAATTGTGTTTAATTTGGCTGAATTTAGATACTCCAATCAATTGTGTGTGATCTATTCAATTATTGAAGTCAACAATATTGCCATCATCCCCTTATTTAAAGTGCTACGAGCAATACACTTCAATAGACTTATATGCTGGTCACCCAAACTAATGCTTAGTTCAATGTCTTACACAGCTTATTAGTGTCCTGTATATTCAAAGTTTTATAATACGTTATAGTTGGCCTATAAGCTGTTTGTCCAAAAATAATAAATGCTGCAATTTGTATCCCTTTGAAGTTTATGGCACATTTTGACAGTTTATTCTGGCAATCATTAGACGATTTTATACTGAAGGGCTTAATCTTGGATGACGCCTTTGGACAAATGTAAGCTTTTGAATGAAGTAAACGTGTATACGTGCCACATTTTATGCCATTTAATTATCACATGACTCGAATAAAATATGCGCCTGTGTGGGCCCGTTCCCCACACGAACGATTAACAAGCTTTCGTAAATTCGTAGGACTAATTTCATGTATTAGCATAACACAGTGCAATTCGTAAGAAATTTTACTTGATTTCTGAAAGTATGTTAACTGAAATTATGTATGTATATAATATATATATCATGTAAGCAAGCATAATATTTCTATATTCTTTCTGAATTAATATTAATATTTCAAATGCCTACTTCCTTTTCCTTTTGAGAATATTACATTTTGTGTATAGTTGCATTATTGCATAATCTATTCTGAATCAATTATATTGAGAAAAAAATAGTTATTTCACTAAATGTACATCTTATTGATTAAAGATGTTTGTAGAGAGTGGCAATGATAATATATAATGTTGTCTCTATATGAGACTGCAGTTAGCCCTCTCAAGACAATATTTTCACAATTCTTTTCTGTTTCTGACTATTATTAGACGATTTAATTTAGATTTCTAAGGGTATTTTGAAGTCATAATTCCCAAACTGTATAAAATCGTCTAATGATAGCCAGAATCAACTCTCAAAATGCATAATTATATTCAAATGGTTAAGTAAAGGTTAGAAAGGCCTTCCATTATACAGTATTTGGTTGCTCGAAATAACTGATTATTAAAATGTATTGTATTATTATAAACAAAAATTTGTCATATAGAATATGAAGCACTATCATCATATAATAATGTTACAATGTGACGAGATGGGTTGGGCGTGAGAGGGATCTGCCTTGGATGGGCCAATCGGCTTTCTATAGACTCTCATTTTCTAATATTCTTATGTTTTTACGTTTAAGGGAGTTTCTGGTCCTTCTTCTCCCTCATGCTTAGCCCCATTGTGTGTGCAAATGTTACAAAATTGTGTACAATATATTGTTCAACATAGCACACATAAGTAATTGTGACATTTAATATATCCATCATTCGTGTTACTTATCAACACACAGTTGTTACGGTGTACAGGAATGTCCTATATTACCTATTGTATCTATATATAAAAGGGACAGGCGAGGGTACATCCAGCTCACAATATCTGGAACAAGTATATACATAGAAGAGCCCTCTCTCTCTCTTCTTCCTCTTCTCTGTCTCTAGTTCTCTTACAAACGTCGGAGCCTAATACTGATTTATTGCGCTCGCTTGGTCGTTCCTTTAATTTATTCCTTTATTCCTTTATGCTTTTTCCTTTTACCTGCCTGGGCCGGAAGCCACGGGGATGCTTGCCAGAACGTCCCAATCTTTCAACTTCCCCCATAATCAGTTGATGATGTTCATATATCGAGTGATTTAAAGGGCCTGTGGTTTGATGTGGATGCATAGGAGTTAGGAAATATTCAGGGGAATGCTTGAGACTGCAGCGGGTGTTCAGATTTGGGTAGAATATGGTAGCCTGGGTATCAAAGTCGTGGTCGAGGGTAGGGTTTCGGAGGTCGGGCTTAATCCTGTTGAAGTCACACCGCAAGTATCATAAAATACAAGATGTGGCTATCTTCCCCGGCCGCTCACCTATGTGAGAGAGAGAGAAAGAGAGAGAGAGAGATTCACATAAATTTACATATATTTACATAGGTACACCAGCTGATCACGCAGTCCTTACAATCCAAGCGAGGCAGCCATGACCTAATTCTAATAGAGATAGTAGAACCCCAAATATGGAATTCAATAGACGAAGAAAAGGATACCACAGGGGAGAGAGAGAGAGAGAGAGAGAGAGAGAGAGAGAGAGAGAGAGAGACAGAGAGACAGACAGAGACTGTACAGGTATGTGTGTTTTCATACACTAATTGGTATCTTGGAAACAAGGTTGTATATTCTTCAGAGACGCTCCGGATAAAAGATAGGAACAGAACCTGTGTGTGTGTGTGTGTGAGAGTTTGAGAGAGAGGGATATTTTGCTTTCTTGTTAATTTCGGTTTTCTTATATTCGTCGTGTATGTACGTTAGTGTTTGGTGTATACGTGTGCCCTTTGCTTGTACAGGTTTGGATACTAGCTGGAGTGTGTGTACTCACCTAATTGTACTCACCTAATTGTAGTATACAGGCTTTGAACCTAAGCTCGTGTTGTCCTGTCTCTCTCTCTACATTTATCCAATTTTGCTTTAAAAGTTTGTGTTTGTGTGTGTGTGTGTGTGTGTGTGTGTGTGCGTGTGTGTTTGTGTGTGTGTGTGTGTGTGTGTTTGTGTGTGTGTGTGTGTGTGTGTGTGTGTGTGTTTAAGCTAGTTTGCTTGAATACTTGTTTGTGTGGAGCTTGTTTTTGTGTTTGTGCATAGGCTTCTTTTATTGAGCTTGTTTTGTGTGTGATGTGTTTTCATATAATGGGCCCTACCATGTTTACGTTTTATTAGCATGTACAGTATGTGCGGTTTTTGTGTGTACTTCTATGTACGTACATGTTCGATTGCCTATACCTACTAGTGCTGATGGTTTCCTTTGCGTGTGTGTGATTGCTTGGGTGTGATTTTGTGAATGTAAGTGTGAATGCAATATATACCGGTATATATAGACAGTATATATATATATATATATTATATTATTATTATGTTTGTGTGTAAATGCTTGGGACTGTATATTTATTAAGTTTGTATACTTGTGTAAATGGCTCTTTTTTGTAGTTTTTGTTAGTTGGAAGTTTTTTCTTTTAGTCTGGCTAATATATCGTGATTTGTCAAGCTAAAAATTACCTCAAAGAATTAAAGAGTGTAGGCATAGTTTTGAGCACCGGTACTCAACTCAATAAAGAGAATATACGTCCTTAAATGATACCCTTGAAATTGTGAAGGAACGTTGTGGTTTATCTACGCTGTAATATTCCTCCGTGTAATATTAATCATATAGAATAATAACAAAACTCGTTGGCTAACTATATGTAAAATAGTTAAATCTCTTGTTTAGGCCTTTTGGAACACTTTCATTATTCTTATTACAAATGTGTTCTGCAATGAGTGGAAAATTAGTGAGAGATTATAGCTGCGTGTAAATTGATACTCCTACGGTGTGCACTAGCTTTTCTACATTGATATGTATACAATAATACATAATTGTTTGTAGTGTAGGAAATAGATTATCATGATCCTATTATTGACGTTATTTCATTCAGCATTCTTCATTATTCTTTGTTGATATATATAAATAAATAAATATATACAGTATATTATACAGTATATATATTTATTTATTTATTTATTTATTTTGTATCCGTGTTATCACCATTTGGTAGGCTTGTATACTATTATATATGATTATATAATTTATATTGGGTATTGTATCCGCATAATGTAAAATATATAGCGTAACAAATTGTAAGAGCAAAAAAAAAAGGGAACATTATTCCACACTATATGAGTGTCACACCTGCGAGTGTGCCTAATATAAGATATAATTATCAGTTGTTGTTGTTGTTGTTGTTCCCTAAGCTGCCTGGCCGAACAGCCCCGAGTCCCTGAGGAAGGCCATGGCCACGATCGGGCTTTCCCACAGAGCTCTCATTGAGTGTAGATTGTGTTGTTGGCGTAAGTGGTTGTGTGAAATGCAGTCTTCTATGATGTGTTTAATGGTATGGGGTGCTGTGTTACATCCCGGGCAGGCGTCGACAACGGAGTCATCCAGTCTCTTCTGATAGCTCAGGAGAGCTGGATGGTGTCCGCATCTCAGCCTGGCCAGGTGGACTCTGTCCTCGCGAGGAAGGGAGGATTCGGAAGGATGGATTTCGGGAGGTCGTGCATGCAGCTGCGTGTTGTCTGTGAGTGAGTGGATGGATCGGTGAGAGATATGAGCATGGATGTGCTTCTGGAAGTTGGTTCGGGGTGGGCAGGGAGGGAGAGAGGACAATAATTGTGTGTGATACCGTGTGCTGGGTGTTGTTTTGATATTTCTTGGTGTCTGTGGGTGTGTTGCCATGTAGTTTAGTGGGTGGTCTTGGTTCGTGGAGGCTGCTGCCAGGAATTGAGTGCCTCTCATGTCCAGATGGTCTTTGACTTTGAGGATTTTGGTTTCTTGATGTAGGTGATCTGTGGGTGCAGTAGCTGTGCAGCCTGTAATGATCTTCAGGGCTTTGTTTTGAATAGTCTGTAAGGTCTTATGATGTGTTTCAGCTAGGTTAGAAGCCCAGGCTGGGCTTGCGTATTCCATCACTGATCTTATGTATTGTTTATATACTGTGGTGGTAGTTTCTTTGTTGTGTCCAAATTTTGTGTGAGCAAGTGACCTGAGGGCGTTAAGTCTGGGTGTCAGTTTCTTTTTAATGTTTGTGGTGTGCTGTTTGAATGTCATATGAGTATCATATGTTACTCCTAGGATTTTGGGTGTGTGTGTATGTGTTAGGGGTATGTTGTTTATGGTGAGTTGAGGGATGTATTCGTGTTCTCCTGTCCAACTTGTGAGCAGGGTTGCGGTGGATTTGGCTGGGGCTAGATTAAGTCTGTTTGTAGTGCACCAGCCATGTAGTGTGTTGAGATAGGGTTGAAGGAGATCTGTTGCTCTTTTTGGGTCATGGTGTGCATGTGAGTGTTATGTCATCTGCATAGGAGGCTAAGTTTATTTTGGGCGTATTGGGTGTAGTTATATCGTGCATGTACAGATTGAAGAGTGCGGGCGATAGGACGGATCCTTGTGGGACTCCGTTTGGAAAGTTTCTGATTTTAGATGACTGACCGGCAAAAGATACGTGTGCACATCTGCCTGCTAGGAAGTTGGCCAGCCACCTTTTTGTGTTGTTGTGCATGTTTGTGTTGTAGATTTTGTTTGTTAGGTTGTGGCGGGGGATGGCATCGAAGGCTTTACTAATGTTGAGTGTGGCTAATAGTGATCTGTGTGGTGGTCTAGCTGAGTTGATGCCGTCGAAAGCTCTTTGTGTAAGGTCTGTGAGAAGAGTGTTTGTGGAGTGCAGTGGCCTAAAGCCATGTTGTGTTGGAGCTAGGGGTAGGTCAGGTGTAATTAGTTGTAATACTAGGCGTTCCATGACTTTGGAGGGGGAGCAAAGGAGTGTGATGGGGCGGTGCGAGGAGGGTAGCGTGGGGTCTTTGTTGGGTTTGGGGAATGTGATGATGATACCATGCTTCCAAATGTCTGGTATTGTGTTGTGTGAATAGCTGTAGTTTGATATGTTAGTGAGTGCTTGTATGCCTTGTGGTCCCAGGTGTCTGAGGTGTATGTTGCTTATGTTGTCTAGGCCACAGGCGGGTGAGTGCTTGAGATTGTTGATGATATGCTTTGTCTGGTGATTGGTGAAGGGTGTATAGTCTGGGTCTGTGGGGAATTGTCTCTTACGTCGGATGACACGTCGGTCGTCTTTGTGAGGTTTTAGGTGGCTGACATGTGAGAAGTGATTGATGAGAGTGTTTGCTTGTTGTTTACATGAAGGAGTAGAGTCTGTTGTTGTGATTGCAGCATGTGATTGTGTTGTGTTGCTGTTGGAAAGTGTGATGCTGTTTAGTGTTTTGTAGAGTTTTTTGGGGTTTGTTTTGTGATCAAGTGTTTGTAGGAAGTTATTCCAATTTAATTTTTGTTGTTCTTGTATTTTGTTGTTAGTTTGGGTGTTGAGTGCTTGAATTTGTTGTGTGATGTCTTGTGTGTGGGGTGCTGGGGGTGTTTCAGTATGTCGCGTTGTCTGATGAGGTTTTGAATTTCTGGTGTGAAGTTGGGGTTGTGTCTTTTTCTGTTACCTCTTGGAATGTGTTTCTTGTCAGCGTTTTGGATAGTTTAATTGAGTATGTGTACAGCATTGTTGATGTTAGTGATGGGTGTACTGTTTAGAGTTGTGAAGTGTTGTTCTGTCTCATTTGTGAATGCTTCCCAGTTAGCTCTTTTATAATTGGTGTATGTGTGTTTGTGGCTAGCTGGGGTGAGTCTGGTTTTGGTGGTGATAATGATCGGGAGGTGGTCAGAGCCTAAGGTTCTGACCACCCTCCAGGATGTTGTGGGGGCGAGTTCTGGGGAGCAAATGGTGATGTCTGGAGATGATGGGTTATAGAGGGCTTGGTGAGGAATATGGGTATGTTGATGGATGTCGTTAAGGATGATGAGGTTATCGGTTTGGTTTTGTAGTACCAGCCCTCTGTCTGTGTCGGGGTTGTCGACAAACCAGGCCGACGGCTTGGCGTTGAAGTCACCACCCAGGATGATGTGTGGGGTGTGTGGGGTGTTTGTGATGTGTTGTAAGTGTGGTCTGTATTCATTTGGTACTGCAGGGGATGTTTGGGGAGGGATGTATGTGTTTATGATGGTTATGTTGGAGTTGTTGCCAGTGCGTATTTTAATTGACTGTATTTCTGTTGTGTTATCATTTGGGGGGAGGAGGGATTTGGTTTGTACACTGGTTACTATGTATGATATTTCTTTGTGTACCAGGGTGATGAGTCCACCGCCCCCGCCGACAGCCCGGTCTTGTCTGATGGTGGTGAAATTATGATATGTGGGTGTTTTTTGTGTTGTGCGGAGTTTTGTTTCTTGTATGATCGCAATGTGTATGTTGTGTTGTTTGATGAAGTGTGAGAGTTCGTGTTTCTTTGTGTTGATGCCATCTATGTTCAGTTGAAGAATGTTAATGTTATGTGCACGATGTATGTTGGGTGCTGCTGCACGAGGATGGGGTGGGGGTGGGGGTGGGGGTGAGGGGGGTGGGGGTGAGGGAGGGGCTGGGAGTTGGGATGGGTGAGGTGGGGGGGGGGATTGGGGAGTAGGAGACGGTCGTTGGAATGGATTAGGAATGGGTGTGGTGTGTTGAGTTGAGGATGTGGATGGTATGGGAAGGTTAGGTGGGTTAGGGAGGAGAGGTGGACGGGTTTTAGGGGGGGAGTGGATGATATGGGAAGGTTAGGTGGGGTGGGGAGGAGAGGTGGACGGGTTTTAGGTGAGGGATTTGACTGGGAGAGGGAGGGGCATGAGGAACAGGTCCAGGTGTTGTGCAGGTGAAGTGGGTCCAGTTCCCGCATGAATTGCAGAGAACTGAACCCTTAGTATGGCGACTCGAAGTGATGGGTTTTGAGCAAGTTGGACATATGTATGTGTACGTGGGTCCTGGGTTGCTCTCAATGTCTCCGGCTAGAAGAAGTCTTCGAGAAATGACAGCCGGAGAGTCATTTCTCGGTGTAGGAAAAACTGTGTGATGTGTGTGTGTGGTGTGAGAGGTGTGGAAATTCCCGGCGCGACCGAAGCCGCTCCAAGTACCCGTGCCCCCAGGGAGGGGGCAGGGGATGGTTGTGACGGTTTTGCTCCCGAAACTGCTCCCCACGGCCGGCATCCGGTTTTCCTCCACTGGTCGTTGATTTTGTCTTCTGCCGTGGAGGCTCGGCAGCCATCCGCGGTTGGCAGCCTCGGGAGGTGGCCCCACGGCGTAGACGCCGCCACATCAGGACATCATTAGACAAAACAGTTGAAAGCTATTCAACTATTTCCAACTTAACATCTTGGTACTTGACTATCTCGCTATTCAATACTAAAGTCCATTGCCAAGCTTTATAAAGCGTAACTCACTGAATGCTAATAGCCTCTA
The DNA here is from genome assembly GCA_032716605.1 of Paralithodes platypus. Classification (NCBI taxonomy): domain Eukaryota; kingdom Metazoa; phylum Arthropoda; class Malacostraca; order Decapoda; family Lithodidae; genus Paralithodes; species Paralithodes platypus. Next base: position 21,841,579 of record CM064520.1, on the reverse strand, counting down.
ACCTAAATCTAACATTGGATTTCTTTGTTTTTTTCATGTCCGCAGTTGCTCTAAACATATTGAAAACCTTTGAGTCTGGCACAAGTCTTAAATTTCCAAACTAGTCTCCTTCGGTTTCTATCCCTCTATATGTGCCTTTGTCTCTAATTTCCTTTCAGATCGCTCCATAGCTGCTGTTGTGGACGGCCATCCTTCACTTCCTCAACCTATCAACTCCGGTGTTCCTCAGGGTTCTGTCCTGTCTCCAATTTTCTTTCTAATATTTATCAATGATCTCCTCAACTGTACTTCTAGTCCTATCCATTCATATACTGATGACTCTACCTTACACTATTCAACTAGTTTGTCACATCAACCCAGCATGCAAGCACTCCAAAACAAACATGACTAGGCCATAGAACGCCTATCATCTGATCTTTCGAATATTTCTGATTGGGGCAGAGAAAATCTTGTTACTTTCAACGCCTCCAAGACCCAGTTTCTCCCTCTATCTCTCCATCACAATCTTCCACAAGACTATCAACTATTCTTCAACAATACACAACTCGACTCTTCATCGTCTCTCAATATTCTACATGTATCTTTTTCATCTTACCTTCTTGGAAAGATCATATTACCACTCTTGCTAAAAACAGCTTTCCAAAAGTTAGGTGTGCTCAACTGTCTCTGTGGGTTCTTCTTCCCCGCACAGCTTCTTGCTCTGTATCGGGGCACAGTGCGACCCTGTATTGAGTATTGTTGGGAGGCTCCACCCATACCGCACTTCTCGAACGGGTAGAATCAAAAGCATTTCGCTTCATCTACTCGCTTCCTCTTACAATCTCTTTCTATGCGCCGCAATGTTGTATCTCTTTCACTCTTCTATCGCTATTACAAAACTCAGTGTTCATCAGAGCTCTCTCAGTGTATACCCCCTCCCCTGCAGCGAGTGAGAGGCACCCCCCCTTTCAACACAGTCCCACTCCTATTCTGTCTAGCTCTCTTTTCTAAGTCTTTCTTCTACTTAACAAGTGAACTCTGGAACTCTCTCCCTCAATCAATCTTTCCTTCATCCGATGATTTAGACTGCCTCAAACTTCGTGTGTCCAGGCATTTTGACTCCAACGTCCCTTGAATTTGGCTCTGTCACTCTTTTTACTTTGGGGGAGACACTCGTTGCAGGCAACCTGCCTTCTGTCTCCTCCATATACATACACAACAAAATATATCCTCTTAGTTCTATATGTGGTGAACATTGACGAACGAATAAAAGGGGGGCGGTGATATGACCATATTCGAAAGTTATCATTAACCCAGTCAGTAGCAGTGATATATTGTCATCATATTCTGGACACTATTAGACGATTTTATTCAGCTTAGGAAGGACGTCTACCAATTAAAAGGCTATACATATTTTCTCAGTTAATCCTTTTAGCTATCGTATATCCTTCGTAAGCTGCACAAAATCGTCTAAATATAGCTAGAATAATATTGAATATAAGGGGTTAAGGTTATGGCACACATTATAATCTACCTTCAGTCATGTTGCCGATACCAGAGCTAAAAAGTGTCATAATATTCCCAGAATGAAGCTACAGATAAAGCAACAACAAATATATATATAATAATAATATGACATAATTATTAATAACTAACTAAATACATCGATAAATAAATGAATCGATAAATAAATAAATATATAAATATATGCATACCGATAAAAGTTCTCTCGCGATACGCCCTTGACGTAACATGACTGCGTACTCTACGGGTGGTGACGCCAACACTGTGGATGTGTGTCGTCGCAATCATCCCACTCTAAAAAAACTAGTAGACCGACTGAAAGCCTTCGGTATATATATATAGAATCTGAGACAATAACACACCATTGTCAAAATATTCCGAACAAAGAAAAAACGAGAATGGAATATAAAGGACGTTTCTGCCAGGCAACCTAAGCGAATCGTGAATTTTTGTACTGCACCAGCGGGTATCAAGATGAAGCTCTTGTGTTGCCTCCGTGCAGGCTGTTGTCAACCCCAATGCCACAGGAAAAAAAATAAACAAGAACACGCGGGCCAAAAGTAAAAACAAACGGCATGAGACAAAAGGGGGAGGAAAAAGAACACAAAAAGCTAGAGAGAGAGAGAGAGAGCAGCGGTGAAAGAGCGAAAGAGGAGCAGGAAAGTAAAAAATCCTCCAGAGGAAATGAAAAAATAGTAGGACAAAAGCAGCGACAGGGGGACAAGGGAGATTCCCCAGCGCGGTATCTTCCAACCGCGGCAAGACAGACGTGATAATACAAACGTTCGATTTCCTTGTTTCCGCCTTCGACAGAGAGTTCAAATGGAAGGAGAAACGCGACGCCCACTGTCCTCCAACTCTCTCTTTTGTGGCCCTTTATACTGGGGAGACTGGAGAATTTTACCCTCCCCTCTCTTCTGTCCAGCGCCAGTCTATTTCTTTTGTCCGGGTTTGGTTGGATAGGGAGGGAATATAAAGGTAACTTGAATGTTGCGTTGTTTCTCTTCTGTGTTTGCTTTGTGTATAGTTTGGATTTTCTTCTGCGTGTTTGCTTTGTTTTATATAATTACCTTGCTGCAGGTGGAGACATTATTGTAGTCGTAGGATATTTTGTTAATACTACGGTGGAAATGGAAAGAATATTTAGGTAACTTAAGTATTTCGTTGTTTATGCTATCACATGCATTGTGCTCGTGTTTAACTTTGATTTTCATTAGTTCGGTTGATTAAAATTACCCTGTAAGTGAACAAATAATTGATAATACTCCTGTCTGTGTGTATGTCAATCAGATCTTTTTAAAGTTAAGTAGGACATGCATTGACCCTATTTGGGCATATTAATCCATACTAGACCAAGGACCAGAGCTAAAATCACAATCATCCATGTGGGCTAACAATTAGAAGTATAATCGGCAAGACTTTCTTCGAATTGCTATGGAGTTGTTGTATTGACTTAATTGATAAACTTGATCAGTGAGTATTCATAGCGTATAGTAACCGTTTATTGGTGTATATGCTTAAGGGGGGATGATTCACTCTGTGGTCGATTTTTGTTTGTATGTTTATTATTTATTTAGTTTCCTCCCTAGACCTCCATCAAACTTAAAAATACAACACCAGGATCCCCCTTTCAAGATATGTTTGTACATTTTTCGGTTGAAAAATTTCCCTGTCGAAGGCTGCTTCCTCCTAAATAACAGGCTCTCTATGGCTCGCCAGGAAAAAATCGACACCTAAATGGCATGACAAGTCATAACATTGAAAACAAAAAAGAGGCGAAAGAACTTAAAATCGCCAAAATAATGGGCTGAACGTCTAAGAATATGAAAACTAAAGGAGCTAAGCATTAGGGAGAAGGGTGTCCAGAAAAACGGCCCATCTCCCCCTTAAATCTTCCGCCAAGGACAATACTAATAAGTAAAGGTATGGGATCTGGCCGAGGATTATGTTATTTTGGTTCAAACTTTATTAATCCATGCCCTTTCCCTCGCCTAAAAAATACCATCCTAAATATATAGTATTAACCCTTTCAAGATCTAATTACACATTTCTGTTCTGTCTTCTGGCTAATAATAGACTATTTTATTAAGATTAGGAACGGTGTATGGCAGTCAGAGTAATAATTGAGATTGTACTCTCTACTTTAATCCCCACCGATTTTTCCTAATCTGTATAAAATCGTCTAATGATAGCCAGCATATACTGTCAAAATGCGTCATAATTTTCAAAGGGTTAACTGTCAAAATATTTGTGGGTATGTTGGGAAGGATACAGGTATACCTAAATTGGACTTCACTATTTTATTTTCTGTCAAGTGTTCAATTTCTCTGTATTCCTCTTTGCTGGCCAAACAGAAAACACCTGCCCCTGTTCCAAAACTCTTGACCACTAACCTCTATAACTCACAAACGACTAGAGTAATCGAGTAAATATTTCTACCATTTGGGAAGAGGCAGCCAGGAAAAAGGTGTAGAAATTTACAGCCCATTTACTTTAGCCCTTTTTGAGTGATAGAGGTTATAGGATTCACGATATCTGGCCTACCTATTTAGAACAGGGTACAGTCATAGAACTGTGATGTTTATATTTACCTCCACTTATCTATCAGTCTTGTAGAATTAATAGTATTTCGTAATAAAACACCATATTGACCAACAGAATCATAATGCACATTGCAGCTATAAATTATTGTTAAATAAACATTCCATGTTAACTTTTATTTCCCTCCACCCCAAATAACTTCCACTGTCCCTAATGCTATCCGTACTTCCTTCACCCTCCTCATTCACCTTTAAACACCCTACCCCCCCCCCTCTCTCTCTCTCTCTCTCTCTCTCTCTCTCTCTCTCTCTCATATTCATTCATTCCCTCAACTCTATATTCCTTACACTATCCTCAATTCCACACTCTACTCCTCTTATCCCCCCACCCCACTCACTTCCTCATTCCCTTTCTATCTTCATCATCCATTCTCTCCCTCCTCCCTCATCTCTCCATCACCACCACCACCACTGACCATCCCACTGACAGGCTGAGAACATGAAGCTACCGATATATCCCTCCCCTAGCTCAAATTTCCTCGCCTCGCTTTATTGTGCTGCATCGATCCTATGTTTGGGATTTTTACTAGGGTATGATCAGATTTCCCAATGCACTGGAAAAAATAAATAATAATTGTAACACAAATGGTACACATAAAGGGCGTTGTAATCGTTTATATGTTCATTGGTGGGTTGGTGATAATATGAATGAATGGATAAACCCAACATCACTGTTTATGGGTACTATACTTTATCATATTTAATGTTTAACATTTTACGGTGTACAGTAGCTGCTTTACTATTCTATAAAGGACGTCTACAAGGAGAAACAATATATATATCGACCTTAGCAGACGAACTTTCCTATTTACTATTTAGATGATCACGCCACTATTCTCCTGAAGTATATACAGTAGTTTGCTCTGCTAATACGAATTAAATTTTCCACCAAAGGCATTATTGATAAACTATTTATGACGTGATTATTATAAAAAATATAGAAGGGTTCTTCTGATATAACTTCTACGATTAACTTTTCACAATGCTTTGTATTGGCTATACAATTGTTTTTGTCTCTTGCAACTTATTAGTGGGACAGTTAATATGTATAATCTAACATTAATTATATCCTTGGCATTGTTATATTTATATGAATAAAAACCGCTCTCAAGACGACATTCAACAGCCTTAGCGTTAGTAATGATTTTCACTAGTGTTTGGATTGTACTTGTATGCATAAACACATCTCAATTCCTTAATGGGGATTAAAATTTAAATTTGTCTAATATATGATTTAATCTACCTCTACAATATATTAATTTATTATTGAAATTTGAATAACCTCAACTTATTAAGACTGTGATTTTTGTCTGTAAATGCTAATTTGCAAGTGTTTCTACTTATTTTATTGCATACCAGCACATATGCTACTAAACATATTGTAGTTTGCATCATTTTCCTTCTCGATAAGTACTGATAAAATTTCATAGTGATGAAGCAAATATGACTGGTTATCCTCATCACACTTTGTCCCCGGGAAAATGAAAACTTTTAAGGGGGTAGGTAGTGCACATGTTTTGTTGGTATATATATGAAAGTATTAATTTGTTTTATTAGTTTCCTGACTAGACCTCCATCAAGCTTAAACAAAAAAAAACACCCCTAAGATCCCCTTTAAAAATAAATATGTAATTTTTTTCGGTAGAAAATGTCCCGGCCGAAGGCCAATTCCTTCTAAAATTACAGGCTCGCTATCGCTCGCCAGGAAAAATCGACACCTAAATGGCACGACAAATCTTAGAATTGACAAATAAATGGGGCGAAATGTTTCAAAATCGCCAAGCTAATGGAATTAACGTCTTAAAATATCAAAACTAATATGATAAACATGAGGAAGAAGGGGTCTTGAAAAAGCGACTACCTCCCCCTTAAGTAAAAATATTACCCATGTGTATTTTGACTGTTTTCCATTATTTAAGTTTCCTATATTTTTTGCAATATAATAATGTCTTCAGACCAATATTACAATGTGTTTTGCAATGTTATATTCAAATGTGATAGAGAGGTATTATAACGATTATCCCTTTGCTTTATGGCTAGTATTATCAGTATAGATACCATACATGTTAGTTCAGTTAAGATAGCTTTCGGTATTGTTAAGTGGATATTCTGTAACAAAACTTCTCGTCTTGAAACGTTACTGGCAGAAGCCAAATGCACCTCCAAAAATATACATAAATAACATAACGCATATACAGTATTATAACATAACGCATATACAGTATTATAACATAACGCATATACAGTATTATAACATAACGCATATACAGTATTATAACATAACGCATATACAGTATTATAACATAACGCATATACAGTATTATAACATAACGCATATACAGTATTATAACATAACGCATATACAGTATTATAACATAACGCATATACAGTATTATAACATAACGCATATACAGTATTATAACATAACGCATATACAGTATTATAACATAACGCATATACAGTATTATAGCCTGTGAGTTAACAAAACGCATATACAGTATTATAGCCTGTGAGTTAAGGGCAGATGGCTCGTTTTTTGGTCCCCCTTCTTCCTTATGTTTAGCCCCATCAGTTATCAGATTTTAAGACATTCGGCCCATTATTTTGGCGATGTTAAGACCTTTTGCCCATTTCTTTGTCAACATTAAGAGTTCTCATGTCATTTAGGTGTCGATGTTTTCCTGGCAAGCGATAGCGAGCCTGTATTTTGAGAAGAATCAGCCTTCGGCCGGGACATTATTTTATCGAAATATTTACACAATTATCTTGAAGGAGGGTCTTGGTCGGGTGTTTTTTGAAGCTTGAAGGAGGCCTAAGGAGGAAACTAAAAACAAAATAATAAACAGATACATAAATGAGGAAATATTACACCCATCCCCCCTTAATGTGGAATAATGCCATGAGCACGAGTACACTATATACAATTTTAGGTTGTGAGGAAGGGATATATTGTGATACATAACATCTAGTGAATTATTATGTTATATTAAAAGTCACCTATTGCGTCAAAGTAATATCAACACCCAAGAAACATAAGTGCATATATTACTATGATTTTGACATTATACACAAATAATTATAAAGTAAAAATTTGCATTCAGCAAATATTGTAAAATACAAAAAAAAAAAAAAAAAGGAATGTTCCAGTCATTGTAGGAATGTTCCAGTCATTTTAGGAATGTTTGTGACTGAAAGAAAAAATACAATTGTATTTAAAACCAAATCAAGGTAAGCATAATCTAAGTTGAAACTTTATTCAAAATAATAAAATAAAGTAAAAACAAATGTGAGATATCAAAGGCATTTCAGGTGAATTTCAAAGTGATAATATACTGACGTGAAATAGACAAGGTTTATTCACCACGATCTCAAAAACATTCCTGGGTTGGGGAAATTATACCTACATCTTGGACACAAACATATATATATATATATATATATATATATATATATATATATATATTTTTTTTTTTTTTTTTTTTTTTTTTTTTTAAAGAGACAATGAACGGAGGAAGGAAAAAACACAGACAAAACAAAAAAGGTCCATGTGCCTAAAGGCATCCTCCATTTATAAAATGTTTGTAACAACTGGATTTAAACTGTTGTAGATTGTAAGTTTGTGGAAAGCAACTCGAGGGAAGTGAATTCCAAAGAGTAGTAGTTCTGGGGATAAATGAATTTTGATAAGCAGAAGTTCTGCATTGTGGAGGAGAAAGTGTAAATTCATGGGCGCTCTCAGCTGCCCTAGTTCTACGTGGAAAGATGTGGAGAGGCGGCACAATTGAAGCAAGTTCCTCAGAACAATTACTGTGAAAATATCTGTAGAATAATGCAAGGGATGCAACGTTTCTTCGTATGGATAATGTAGGAAGGTCCTGTGTGATTGCAGGGTTATTGATTAATCTAATAGCTTTATTTTGAATTTTGTCCAACTGCCTCAATGCAACCACTCCACTTCCACTCCACAGAGGTGAACATTAATCCATCTGAGAACGCACATGACTTTTATATATTACGGCCAACTGCTCGTCAGTGAAGAATTCTCGAACTCTGTACAGGAGTCCCAGTTTTTTAGAGGTATTCTTAGCAATGCTTCTAACATAATGTGTCCAGCTCAGGTTAGTAGTTAATGTTACACCGAGGATGTCAATACTAGGGGAAGTGGGAATATTTACATCATTAAAAAATATATGGGAGTCAGTGAGATCCTGTCGGTTAGAAAATTGAATGTACTTGGTTTTCTGTGCATTAAAGGACACTAGATTCTTTTGCCCCCATTCATTAATTCTAGAAAGGTCCTGGTTCAGAGAAATTGCAGTGTTTATTTTTGAATTTATAAGATCGGGTTGGGTGAAAGAATTGGTAAATGTGAAGGAACTGTGGAGTGTTGAGTCATCTGCGTAGGAATGTATTGGATTATGAGTGGTAGATATGAGATCATTGATATGAATGAGGAACAGAGTTGGGGCCAAAACTGATCCCTGGGGAACACCAGCATTTATTGAGTGAAATTGAGAATAAAGGCCATCTACCATTACACGTATTTTTCTGTTATGAAGATAAGAAGAAATTAGTGGAACTAATGATGCAAGGTCGTAGTGTGACATCTTCGACAATAAGGATTGATGCCAGACCCTATCAAATACCTTTGATATATCCAGTGCTATTGTATGTGTTTCACCATGTTGGTCTGTAGCTTGGTTGATTTGATGTGTAAGAAGGCAAAGAATGTCTGCAGTTGATCGACATCGTCTAAAACCATATTGCCTATCACTGATTAATTGATTATTCTCAAGATGCTTAATTATATGATTATTTAATATAATTTCAAAGACTTTACCAAGAGTGGAAGTTATAGCTATTGGTCTGTAGTTTGATGGATCTGAAGAGGCACCTTTTTTAGGAACTGGATGGATGTTTGCTTCTTTCCAGGATACTGGGAAGCATGAGGTATGAGTACACAGACGGAATAATTTTGCCAATACAGGAGCGAGCACCAAGGAGCAATTCTTAAGTACTATTGGAGGAATTTCATCTGGACCAGGAGCCTTATCTACTGAGAGATTCTGCAAAATAGTTTTGACATGTCTGGTGTGGATCTCAAGTGAGGGAATTTCAGGCGAATTAAAATTAAGTACAGGGACATCTTGATTTATTTCATCTGAGGTTGAGTTGGTGGAGAAAATATCTGCAAGAAGGTTAGCTTTACCTCGTGGGTCACTTACAAGATTGCCAGTCGGAGATTTTAATGGTGGAATGGATGAAACAGTAGTGAAATTGGATTTGAATGAGTTAAGAGTAGACCAAAATATTTTGTTATCATTTGGATTATTTAGAAGTTTATTTGCCTGCTTGTGGAGAAAGTTTGATTTAGTTAGATATAATACAATGTTGGCATGATTTCTAATACGTATTTCCATCATGTGAGTACAATTTCTCTATTCAGGTATTCACGACACTGTGATTTTCTCATCTCACATTATTGGGTTATTTCAAAGGGGAAGCGAAACCATGTCGATGGCCAGACAGACTGATGAAGATTCGAATCACTCCCCATCACAGGCCGGACTCATTCCATCAAGCAGCATTAGTCACAGCCAAATTAAACTCTTTCAAGGGGGCAAGCGCATTTTTACGTGATATGGATAAATTCGTTAGTGGCTCTATACGCTCTTTAGAAATGATGATAACTTGTTGGGAGTGCATGTTTCCTTTTGTTTCCATTTTTAGTGTTTGGGAAATTGGAAAAGCGCAGAATTAATCAATGGAAAGATAGATATGTATATGCACAGAGATAAATAATTATAAGAAGCATTTAGATAAACATAGAATAATAAATACATTGATACGAGTAATTTGTAGAGATGTTTACATATATAAATACAAGGGTACAGACGTAAAACGCTATATAGAAATATACAGAGAATGACAGGAAGGAAATAGGCAGGCAGACAGACAGGCAGGCTTAATAGACAGAGCTATCAGACACACAGACAGAAAAGCTATTAGAGAATGTGAATGGTAGAGTAATCAAAATGCAATTTAAAGACATTCATTTCTCTGGTCCTGGAAGAAAAATAACGTATCAGATTAAGCCAAAAGTACTCTGAATTACATATTTTTTTGGTTTGTTCCCGTAGAAGTAAGTCGTCATCGTAGTTTTCCAGCATCATCATATCACTAGCATTATCCTTCTCATTATTCTAAAACTGTATCATCATCTTTTTGTCATCATCAGTATGGCTATCATGAATATTTATTAATGTTAGCCCTAAGCAATACCATCATCCCTCGACCCTCGTCATTAACCCTTAGAAGATATTATTACTCATTCATTTTCTGTTTTCTGGCTATCATCAGACGTTTTTAATTCGGATTAGTAAGGGTTTATGGAAATCAGAGGGTTAATTGTGATATTCGTTACCGATATATTTCCCAAAGATCCTTCCTAAACTGTTAAATCGTCTAATGATAGCCAAAATAAACTGTCAAAATGCGTCGTAATCTTGAAAGGGTGAACGTTAATAGTAATTTTGATTGAACATACCTGTATATACTGTAGCTAATATTCATCCTAATGTTTGACTATCCTCTCCTATGCTGGAACATATTATTAATTAAAACAAATATTTGTGGTTTTCCAAATTAGTACTAATATAGCTGCTGGTGACATCACTTATCCATGCAACATGTCATTAGGTTTAGCTTTCGTATTGTCTATCATTACATTTTTTTTGAGTGGGCGGAAATTTGTGCAACACAGGTGTCTGGGCAAAAACTGTATTTATGATATTGCTGAGCCTATGTGAAAGTATTGAAACTAGAAACAGTATAAAGCATGCAATTCAATTTAAATTGTCTTATGATTTGCCGTCATCAAACCTGCGAACTATGTGATAAATGTCATTAGACTATTTACTTAAAAGTTAAATAAAGTTTTACTATCTCTCTGACAATCAACATTACTCCTCGTAGACTTCATTAGGAATATGCTCATTCTCATATAACACAACTTATCTCTTTCACTTATTCTGAGCATACTCATCGGTTTAAGAACGTACACCGCGTTGAATACAAATCATTAGTTGAAGCCAATCGCTGCCTCGGACAAATTCCGCTCTTAAAGGAAGGACAAACCAAGGATAAAGGCCAACTCACACCAACGCTCTACTTCCGGCAATTTCTAATAGGCAACTTGATTCTGGAAATAGTTCGAAGTCACGTTTTCTTTTCTGCTGGCTCTCATTGGCCAGCGTGTAATGTTTTTTATATACTGTATATATATTTTGTTTGTTTTTTAACAGAAATTCAGGAATAATTTATGTTATGTTATTTGCCGATGTCAATGCAAGATAAATACAGTCTTTTGAAAATAGAAATTACAAAACGGCCAGGTTAGGGTTGCCGAAAGTAATTGTCAGTGAAGCAAAACCAAAAAAGACAAACGGTACTTCGAACTCTTTCCAGAAACAAGTTGCCTATAAGAGATTGCTGGATATAGAGTGTTCGTGTGAGATTGCCTTTGTCCACAGAAACAGTGTTCGTATACCTCTTTTCTCATAGCAAAAGTAAACGCCGACCCCCCCCCCCCCCAATACAAAAAAACGGACTCTGAGACCTGGGAAAATACCTGGAATGGACATTTAACCCAGGCTAAATGGACATAAGGGCTACTGAATGGGGTTGACGTGTAATGCCCTAAAAGGTTGTTGGTGACTTGACAGCTAAAAAGGACACACGGTTTGGGGGTGTTTGTGTTTGTGGGGAGGGATTTTTTTGTTCCTTTTTATTTTCGCAGAAACCTTGAAGTGTAGTAGAACATGTGGGGTTGTATATGGGGGATTGTCTTTTTTACATATATACAGTATATATACTGTATATATTTTTTTAATACATGTAATTCGTATTATTTTCCAAGAGGGAGAGACGGGAAGAAGACCTTGAAGTGTGAGCAGAATGTATAAGATTGTAAGTATGGAATTTAGTTATAAGTTGAGCTTGTAGTTCGATCCCTTTTCGGTGAGGGAGGGATGAATGAAAGCCCGTGAAGTGTGTATAGAGCATGTGGTGTTGTACGCATGTAATTTATCTCTGTACTGAAGCTTGTAATTCGTGCGGTTTATTTTTTGAAATGGTGGGATAAATTTGGGTTGGTAGTATGTGCAGAAGGACGTGTGGATATGTTTTGTGGGGGTATGGTCATGGGGGTATCCTAGGGGTGTTGCGGCTGGCACTGCGGGTAGGTTGAATGTGGCACGTATAATGTGTGGAGGTATGTAGGGGGCTTGGATGATGTGTTGGATAAGTAGATGTAAATTTGTGGATATGTAGATGGCATGTCAGGTCAGGTGAATGTGAGTACAAGACCCTCTTTATCCTGGTGTTGTTTAAGGGGAAGGGTGTATTTATTGGTCGATTTATTTATTATTATTTTAATTTCCTACCTAGACCTCCTTCAAGCTTAATCATTTATCCTCAATATCCCCCTTCAAAATATATTTATACATTTTTCGGTAGAAACATTTCCCGACCGAAGGCCGGTTCCTCCAAAATTACAAGCTTGCTATGGCTCGAAAGGAAAGAATCGAAACCTAACTGACACAACAGATCTTGATATTGCATATCGGTATGGCTTTTCGTAAGTTAATTCGATAAAGATGGTTGAATCAGCCCCTGTTTGGAAAATACAAGTAGCGTATCTATAGGAAGGTTCTAAAGTTAAAGACTAATCAAGTATACAAACAAAAGGCTTCTTACCTATACCAACGCGCAAGTCCCCCCTCGTGAGATCAGCAAATTTTGATTATCCAGGGCACTTGAATCCGGATGAAGCATAAAATAGCGAGGTAGGTAAAAAGCGAGGCTGGGGGTCATGGTGGCATTGTGTATATCCCCCCACCCCTCCAGCACTTCTCCGCTACCGTCAGGCTGTTAATGAATCTTTTTTACTGTGTCGTCCTTCAATTATTTCTCTCTCTCTCTCTCTCTCTCTCTCTCTCTCTCTCTCTCTCTCTCTCTCTCTCTCTCTCTCTCTCTCTCTCTCTCTCTCTCTCTCTCTCTCGTATTCAGTCCAAATAAAAAATCCGATTGTATTATTACCTCTCCTTCTGTTGTATATCACTTCGCTTATTTCTGTTTTCCACTGGTTCATATCATATTATCCCTTTATCTCATATCTCTCTCCCACCTTAAGTCTGACACCCCTTCCTTCTCTCACTGCACATTAATTCTTTTTTTACACACTCCCATCCTATTCTTTCACTATCCCATTGCATCCAGTATTCAATCACTTATTCTTTATATTCTTTCACCTCTCACCTCCTCTCTCAAATCGTCTAGCCCCATCTTCTCCTTGTTTCACCTCTATTTTCCTTCCTCTCTATTAATTTCCCCACTCCCTTCCCCTTTCTCTACGTGCCCATCTCTCATTCTCTTCCCTCTCCCTAACCTCTTACCACTTGTGTTCACTCTATTCAGTGTCTCGTTCAATCCCAGCCTCTTACCGTCCCTTTCTCTCCCTGTCACTCCTTTCCAGTGTCTCCCTTACCCGTTCCTCCTTTCTTTCTCACCCTAACACAGCCTCCACTCCACCCATCTCTCACCTACCTCTCTTCACCCCACTCACCCTCAGTCTCTCGCCACCCCTCATCACCCTTTCCCTCTCCCATCTCACCCCACCACTCCTCATCGCCTCTCCCTTCATCACCCTATCCCTCGCATTACCCCACTCCTTAACCTCTCACCCCCTCCTGGCGCTTCATTACCCTTCCCCTCCCATCACCCCTTCCATCTCACCCCACTCCTAACCTCCCACCCCCTCCCTCCCCTTCCTTACCCCCCCCCCCTCATCACACCCCACTTATCTTCGTCTCCCCCCCCTACACTTTCATCACCCCACTCCTCCTCAATCTCCCACCCCCTTCCTCTCTTGCATCACCCACCCCATCCAATCACCCCTTCACTCCTCCCCCCTTTGATCACCCCCATTCCCTCCCCTCCATCACCTAACCATCTCCTTTCTCTCTCCGTCCCATCTCACCCCACTCAACTTCAAAACATCCACCACCCCTCCCTTCCCTTCAATTACCCCTTCCCCTCCCATCTCACCCACTCCTTATCCTCCCACCCCCCATTCCCTCCCCTTCATCACCCCTAATAATCTTCTTTCCCTCTCCCTCCCATCTCACCCCACTCAACCTCAAATCACCCACCACCCCTCCCTTCCCTCCAATCCCCCAATCCTCTCCCCTCAAATCACCCACCCTTCCCTCCTCTCCCCTCCAGCACCCCTCCCCAGTCTCCTTAACCTCCCCCCCCCCCACCACACACACCCTTCTTTCTCACCCCCTTTTCTCCTCTCCCATTCAGCTCCGTGTCAGAGGAACAATTTCAGCCATTGAGTCGCGCTTTTGCCCCTGACACAATCTCTTAAAAGTGCCGCATTCATCGGAAAATGGGAAACGTCAGCGGTGGGGTGGGGTGGGGGTGGGGAGGGAGGGGGGGGGGGGGGGACCAACTGTGTCTAATGCCAAGGCGGGTAGTGTTTTGGTCACCCCCCCCCCCCTGTTTCACCCCGTTATGAGACGTTTCGCTACATTAGTTTTGCGAGTATGAAACGTATCGCTACATTATTATAGTAATTATATAAGGGTTTGCTACATTGGGTCGGAGATCCAAAGACATTTCACCCCATTCAGGAGTAGATTGTGTCCTTACGAGCGATAGAGAGCCAGTAATATAGAAGAAACCGGCCGAAAGGGCGGGTAAAGTAAAGTAAGTGTAGTATAGTGAAGTAAATAAGAAGGTCTAGTAAGATAAGTGATAGTAATAGTAAGAGTCTATGAAAGTAAGTAGGAATCTATTAAAGTAAGTAAGAGTCTATGAAAGTAAGTAGAAGTCTATTAAAGTAAGTAAGAGGCTATGAAAGTAAGTAGGAATCTTTTAAAGTAAGTAAGAGTCTATGAATGTAAGTAGGAATCTATTAAAGTAAGTAAGAGTCTATGAAAGTAAGTAGGAATATATTAAATTAAGTAAGAGTCTATGAAAGTAAGTAGGAATCTATTAAAGTAAGTAAGAGTCTATGAAAGTAAGTAGGAATCTATTAAAGTAAGTAGAAGTCTATTAAAGTAAGTAAGAGGCTATGAAAGTAAGTAGGAGTCTAGTAAAGTATGTAGGAGTCTAGTAAAGTATGTAGGAGTCTAGTAAAGTAAGTAAAAGTCTAGTAAAGTATGTAGGAGTCTAGTAAAGTATGTAGGAGTCTAGTAAAGTAAGTAAAAGTCTAGTAAAGTATGTAGGAGTCTAGTAAAGTATGTAGGAGTCTAGTAAAGTAAGTAAAAGTCTAGTAAAGTATGTAGGAGTCTAGTAAAGTAAGTACAAGTCTAGTAAAGTATGTAGGAGTCTAGTAAAGTAAGTAAAAGTATAGTAAAGTAAGTAGAAGTCTATTTAAGTAAGTAAGAGGATATGAAAGTAAGTAAGAGTCTACTAAAGTAAGTAAAAGTCTAGTAAAGTAAGTAGGAGTCTATTAAAGTAAGTAAGAGTCTAGTAAAGTAAGTAAGAGTCTAGTAAATTAAGTAAGAGTCTAGTAGTGTAAGTAAGAGTCAAGTAAACTAAACTAAAAATATAATAAAGTATGAATCTAGTGAAGTAACTAAAGTCCAGTAAAATAACAGTCTTGCTAGTCAAGTATGTAAAAGTCCAGTAAAGTAAATAAGTCTACTAAAGGCAATAAAGTCTAGTCAAGTCAAGTTTAGTAAAGTAAATAAAGTTTAGTAAAGTTAAGTTTAGTAAAGTAAATAAAGTTTAGTAAAGTCAGTATGAGTTTAGTAAAGTAAGCAATAGTCTAGTAAAGTAAGTCAAATATTTTAAAGTAATTAGGAGTCTAGTAAAGTACCGTAAGTAAAACATATAAAAGTACGAATCTAAAAAGGTAAAAGTCTAGTAAAGTAAGAAAAAGTCTAATTTACTAATAATCTAGTGAAGTAAGTCTAGAAATTGCAAAGAAGAGTCTAATAAAGTAAGTAAAAGTTAAGTAAGGTAAGTAAAATTCAAGTAAGGTAAGTACAAGTCCAGTAAAGTAAGTAAAATTTTGTAAAGTATGAATCAGTAAAGTAAGAGTCTAGTAAAGTCAGTAAGATACCAGTAAAGGAGTAATAGATTAGTAAAGTAAAGAAAATCTAGAAAAGTAAGTAACATCTAGTCAAGAAAGTCTAATAAATAAGTAAGAATAATAGTGAAGTATGTAAAAGTTTATTAAAGAATATAAGTCAAAATTTAGTAAAGTGAGTACAAATCTAATAAAGTAGGAAGCTAAGAAAGTAAATGTCTAGTAAAGTCAGCAAAATTCTAGTAAAGTAAGTAAATTATATTAAAATAAAGTCTCGTGAAGTAAGTAAAAGTGTAGTTAAGTAAGTAAGAGTCTAATAAAGCAAGTAAGAGTCTAGCTTGGCAGAGTGACAGGCAAAGTGACACACAAGACAAACAGGTAATATTAAATCCAGCTCTGGCCACGATAAAGACGCCTGGGATGCTGAGCTACGCCTTGGTCCCTTGATACTATTCTGTACCTCTGGGGGGGACATGGGAGAGTTGTATAGGTGAGGTACTTTAGCATATACAGATCGGACAAATGCAGACAGTTTTCCTCTCTTTATTCATGTGAAACATAATTAAACTGTGAATATACAGTATGTGTATCCTGTACATATTCATCTAAACATCTTGTGTGTGCAGATTCGATTATATGTGTTCATAGGAGAGATTCTCAAATTATAAAATGACTATATCTCTGAAGATTGGTCATGTCGACCTTGAAACATAATACAATACACTTTACTGTAAGTATGATATTTGGTGTTATTCCTACCTACCCAATTATGTGCCCCAGGTATGAGACAGTTATATTTTGCTTTAGATACAATGCACCACCTTGTATCTAAAGTATTGTATAGCATTCATCATCAATATAGTATGTTCCTTAATGTTTTCTTCCTTTTCACATAATTGTCTAGTTAAGTTTGGTTTGTCAACGTGAAATATTTAATGTTTGCACTCCATATTTGATCCCCCAAGATGGCGAGAGGTAGCCATATTCCGGTATACTCCAGGTACCCTCTAATGTATAGTGCCCCTTGCCAAGATAACATCGGTGGTTCGTGTATCAGGCACACACACACACACACACACACACACACACACACACACACACACACACACACACACACACACACACACACACACAAACCCACACACACACACACACACACCACAAAAGACAGATTAAGTCCTCGCTGGCAAAGGCACTGCACAGTGCACAGTTACCCTCCAAAGTTGTGTCCTCTACTATAAAATTCGTGTGTACAAAATAAACAATCAGATAGACTGAAACAAACTGGTACACATCATCAGTGTGTTGTTTTTATTTTTGTGCAATCCTTTGAAAACTTTCTTCACACATTTCCGATGAATATATATATATATATATATATATATATATATATATATAGATATATATATATATATATATATATATATATATATATATATATATATATATATATATATATATATATATATATATGTGTATATTATTTATGTCTAATGTAATTAATGTAAAACCAGGTATGCTTTCAAAATATGTTCAATTGAATATTTATGTGATGTGAACTAGAAGTGTTTCAGGCTGTGTTCTAATATGCACGCGCAACTGTTGCAGTGTTCACCCGGCAAGATTTGACAATTGGCCCAATACCAATTGTATCTATGCAATTATAGCGTAATAAAATAGAGTAATTGTAAGCAAAATATACAGACTCAACCTACCCATAAATGTGTTCATTTCTGCCAATGTAGTTGTGCTATTATAGTACAATAAAGTAGAACAATGGCAACTAGCATATACAGACTTTACCTACTCACTAGTTTGTTAATTCCTGTTATTGTATTTATGCTATTATACTGTAATTAAATAGCGTAATGGCAAATATCATATACAGACTTAACCTACCCACAAGATTGTTCATCTTTATCACTGTATTTATGCTATTATAGCAAAATAAAGTAGAGTAATGGCTAACAAAATATACAGACTTGATCTACCCTCTAGTTTTTCAATTTATCTCATTTTAGGGTAATCAAGTAGAGTAATGGCAAACAAAATATACATGCCTAACCTTCCCATTAATTTGTTCAGTTCTGGCTTATGTATTTCTCTTTTTTATATTTGTAAATAGCTTAAATATCACAAATAAAAGAAGCCGTGGCCCAGCAGAAACTCTTGCCGACTAACCTGATTTCCGGGCGCCTTAACCAGTGTACCGATTTTGTTTTAAGTCACAGGTTCGCTTTCGCTCGCCCAGACAAAAATCGACGCCTAGGTGGGGATGTAGTGTCATTATTATCACCAAATTAAGGGAGTGAAATGTCTTAATATCTCCAAACTAATGGAGCGTACCAGGAGAGTCCAAAACGACCCCCCCTCGGACCAAATAGAGTTAACCAGTAATGCCAGCTAACTCAGTGTTAACCTCAACTCCTAACATAAGCTCCGAACTAACCTAACAGTACTAATTAAGTTGGCACTGGTTGACGTATACTGGTTTAATTGTTAGATCACCGTTCATAGTTCCATCTTTGATTATCACCAAGTAAATAGAGAGCGAATAGGGAAATGTTATAAGTGCTTACAAACAAAGCCTGCATATTCAAACTCCGCTTAGTTTTGCTGGAAGATATTATTAGCATGTACCAAGAGTCTAGAATGAAGTTTAAATGATGGAGACAAAACTCGACTTTCGCTCCTAGCTGTTTGACCCTCACACACACACACACACACACACACACACACACACACACTGGCATTCAGACTTACGTGGCACACTTCAGGAGACACTGATAAGGATACCAACTGAATTTATGGCCGTGTAAAGCACAAGAGACGCCATCCAGTAAATATCCAGCCAAAAGCAATTATAGATATCATGGGGATGGACAACGAAAATATGGCAGCCTAACCTCTCCTAAAGAAAAATATTAAAAAGAGACGCCATGCAATAAATAACCTGTAAAACGTATGCACAAATTGATCATAGTGGATATATTTGAAACCTATCCTCTCATTATGAAATCTGAAGAACATCAAAGCAAATATATTTGAAAACTATTCTATCATTATGAAATCTGAAGAAGCTGAGTTCAATGGTAGGATACACTCAACTGCGTTTAATCCGCGTTTGTGAGTCTGTAGAGGTTGTTTTTCAATTTTAAGCAGATTGTTTATTCAAACGAGTACAAAGACCGGTACTGTTTGAGTAATTGTTGAGGTATTTGACCAGAAGTGTGGATACAAATATTATTTGGTAGTATAAAGTTCTAAAAGCAGACTTTATATCGCAATATCCTCCTAATAATTTAAGCATTGATACTTTATATTAGACAATATAGGAGCTACTATTTATATATTAAATCCCTTCAGCACCATGACGCCTTATACCTTTGATTCTGGCTATAATTTTTGTTTCTATGTGATTGAGGGAGGCAAAAGGCAGTACTGCCTATAGCGAGTGCCTCCCCCATAGTTGAAAGAGTGACAGGGCCAAAATCAAGGGACGTTCGAGCCAAAATGCCTGGACACACAGAGTTTGAAGCAATTTAAGTCATAGGAAGAGGGAAAGACTGATTCTGGGAGAGAGTTCCAGAGCTCAGCTGTTGAGTAGAAGAAAGTTTGAGAGTAACGTTTCACTCTTGGGTTGGAGAGTTGCACAGAGTAGGGGTGGGATTGAGTTGCAAGACGGGTACCACGTGCCCTACGTAAAGGAGGTGATATGCACTGGGAAAGTTCTGAGGATCACTGATTATTATAGTAGCGATAGAATAGCGAGAGAGATGCAACATTGCGGCGGAGAGAGAGAGATTGCAGAGAGTTGGTGAGTGGACGGGAGTTAATGATACGAAAGGCCTTCCTTTCAACTTTGTTAACTGATGTTATGCAGCTTAAGAAGGACCTGTGTTACTAAGAGGGTTTATGATGACCGTATTTACCCATATGAGTCATAGAGGTAGATTATAAACTTAGGACATCGTCTAAAGGTAACCAGAATATGATGACAGTTACATAATGTTGGTGAAGTGGTTAACAATAACAACCCGTTATGTTTCCAAGGTTTTAGGGAGATTGGTCATATATATCGTTCAAACAATATCTGGATTTTATTGAAACGTTACCGAAGTACTATATAATTATATTGCATACCTGCTACATATTTGTAGTTCATTTTAATGCTCGGTAGTTTTCTCTGGTTTTAGCAGTCCCCCTGTTTTCTGAAAGGGGTGTTTCCGGGTGGATGGAAATCGATAGCCTTGGTGGGCAACCCAGCTAGGGGAATAAACCCTAAACATATTACCGATGAGCGCCACGCTAATCGGTGCCATTTGCAGATGGCGATCTTTAGAACAGATAACAGATACTTGACTACCTTTTCCATACTCCGAAGGAAAACAAATATAGCTGTGTTGGTAGTGTAATGGTTTAGATGCTTATTTTCTGGGTGTGGTGTCCCGAGTTCGAATCCCGGTAGGACCATATGCTTTCGTTAGTTTATTCAAGTGCATTGGGGTTTGTAATTGATGATTAATGTTAAGTACGGGGTGTTACTTAATTGCATATCTCCTTCAATGAAATACCTAATAGTTTATTTACATTGTGTATATTTATAAAAAAGGTCAAGGTGGCCACACTCCTAAACAGCCACAGTTTGAACGGCGTCAATCCTAATCAACTTTGGTTAAGTTCGGTTACGCTAAATTAGGCTTGGTTAGGCTATAGTTAGGTTACATTACATTATATCAGGTAAATTATGCTATAGTTAAGTTATATTACTTTAGATCAGGTAAATTAGGTTATAGTTAGGTTACATTACATTATATCAGGTAAATTAGGCTATAGTTAGGCTACATTACATTAGATCAGGTAAATTAGGCTATAGTTAGGTTATATTACTTTAGATCAGGTAA
Organism: Paralithodes platypus; assembly: GCA_032716605.1. NCBI lineage: Eukaryota > Metazoa > Arthropoda > Malacostraca > Decapoda > Lithodidae > Paralithodes > Paralithodes platypus. The sequence continues at coordinate 21,820,469 of CM064520.1, read as the reverse complement.
ATTAGGTTATAGTTAGGTTAGATTACATTAGATCAGGTAAATTAGGTTATAGTTAGGTTAAATTACATTAGATCAGGTAAATTAGGTTATAGTTAGGTTAAATTACATTCGATCAGGTAAATTAGGTTATAGTTAGGTTAAATTACATTAGATCAGGTAAATTAGGTTATAGTTAGGTTAAATTACATTAGATCAGGTAAATTAGGTTATGGTTAGGTTAGATTACGTTAATCGGGTAAATTTGGTTATAGTTAGGTTAGATTACATTAGATCAGGTAAATTAGGTTATAGTTAGGTTAGATTACATTAGATCAGGTAAATTAGGTTATAGTTAGCTTAGATTACATTAGATCAGGTAAATTAGGTTATAGTTAGGTTAGAATACATTATATCAGGTTAGATTAGGCTAGGTTAGGCGAGGTTAAATTGAATAGGTTAGGTAATTGAGCGGTCTCGGTTGTGGCCATTTTGGAGTGTGGCCGTATTGACTGGTAACTAATTCAAAACATACGAGTAAATTCCCAAGACTTTACCATTTGTACCTCAAGCGTACAGTCACGGGCATAATCCCTGCCCGACCTATACTACTTCCTCTATTTATTGTACTCTACTGTATATGACAATAATATTATAATCTATTTATTATACTCTACTGTATATGACAATAATATTATAATCTATAACAAAACTTAGCTAATTGTACAGCTACTGATTAATGGACGTGAGCTCTAATTTGGTGTGAACATCAATCATAATGGATATATTTGCATAAAGGCAATCGAAAGAGCTCACGACCATTAATCAGTAGCTGTACTATTCGCTAAGTTTTGCTATAGATTATAATAGTATTGTCATATAGAGTATAATAAATAGAGGAAGTAGTATAGGTCGGGCAGGGAGTATGCCCGTGACTGTACTCTTGACTGTATGTATGTATGAATGACTTTGACTTATGTCCTTATTTCGATATTTACTACTACTACTACTACTACTACTACTACTACTACTACTACTACTACTACTACTGCTACTTCTGCTACTACTACTTCCACCCTGTATTACACGAATACATAAAAAGAAACTTGAAGGGAAAACGCGACCAGGACAAAAGCCGGACCACCTCCCGAGTTCCACAAAGGAGACTCGGCGGAATAAAATCGCGGGAGCACTAATGTAATCCCGTACTGAAAACGGACATAATTTCATGCTCTAATAAGGTCTTTGGGTGTGTGTCTCGGCCCGGGGTGTTGTTCTGTCGTGGGGCTGTCACCTCTCAATGGGTCCCTCCCCTTGTAGTTTGGAAAAAGAAGGGAAATTACTCGTTTCTCTTCTGCGACGTGAGTTGGCCTTCTTCAGGTATCGGTAGCTTCTTTATTGTATACACGTATCTATATCTATCTATCTACCCCCCCCCCCCCCTCTCTCTTTCTCTCTCTCTCTCTCTCTATATATATATATATATATATATATATATATATTATATATATATATATATATATATATAAATATATATATATATATATATATATATATATATATATATATATATATATATATATATACTGTATATACAGTATATATACAGTATATATATCCATCTATTATTGCGTGTGACATATTTAGTAATGCCCTAGAGAGACGCCCGTTTAAGTGTTGTCATTCAATTACAGCACCGATATTTCTCTTTAGTAATGCTATTTACGATATAGAAACGGACGCTGGCATTTGGGAAAGTAAAAAAAGAAAAAAGAAAATAGAAAACACACACACACACACGCTCACACCCACACCCAAATGTATAATACACAACACGCACACAGAGTCACACATACAATGTATAATACACAACACGCACACAGAGTCACACATACAATCACTGGACACATTATCTAAGTAGCTAGATTATCTCATCATTACTATTAACCCCAGATGAACTGCTTTTACAAACTAATAGGACCATTTTCTACTCTGCTATCGTTACCGTTTTTCACATGGGTTAGGTATTTTCAGTTACAAACAGCCTTGTAAGGATCAGTATATCTGTTGTTGCTTGTTTTCCTTTGTACTAACTTCAAATAATCAGCAGAACCTAACACCCATTTCTAGTCTCACTCCCACATCCCATAGGAAGTCTAAAAATATGCAGCCTTCTTCAGTTTCCGACCTCACAGGTTTCCCAAAGGTTGCTAAGCCAAACGAATGTCTTCCTCTCCTTTGTGGGTGTGTGTTGGTCTGTCCTAACTTTGTCTCCAGAAGGCCCCCCCTTCCCATAATCCCCCCCCCCCCACCCCCCCGCCCCTCGTCCCCCACCCTACACCTTCCTGGAGGACCATGCCTACCAACCATACCCTCCTCCCCACACATGAGTCACATTTGGGGAGAATTGTGGGAACTTATTTTACAGTACCCTTTTTTGATTCCCTAACATTTGTCTTCAGAAGGCTCCCCCCTCCCCGCCACTCACCCCCACACTCCCCAAGAGAACTATGCCTACCAACACTATCTTCAGAAGGCTCCCCCCTCCCCGCCACTCACCCCCACACTCCCCAAGCGAACTATGCCTACCAACACTATCTTCCTCCCACACATGAGTCACATATAGAGGGAATTGTCGCCACGTCTTTTACAGTAGAAGCTTTGATTTTATTATTCCTTATGTGTTGAAATTACACCTTTCAGTATTAAAACGCTCAGTTTTGAAAGGTCCTCTGGGAGTCAAGGGGTGAAGTCTATCTCAACCCATTGACTTTCAAAATCCCCTCCTAAAGTGGATAAAATTGCTTCATGATAGACAAATTGAAGTGAGAAATGCGTTCACGAATACTGAACAGGTTTAGGCCTATATATTTAACCACTTCAGTATGCTACCGTTGGTTTAATTTTATTCTCGCTAACGATAGATATTTGTATACATCCAAGAATGGAACTCTCTCTCTCTCTCTCTCTGCATATATATATATATATATATATATATATATATATATATATATATATATATATACTGTATATGTATATAAAATGATGTATACTGCTATCTAACTTTTAAATGTCTACCTATTAAATATAAATGTTTCTATCTCTCTAGTTTTCTATGTCAATCTCTGTATATATCTATCTATCCATCTCTCTCGGTTGCAAAGAAAAGAAAGCCAAGAACTGAAACCCCAAAATCGCCGCCACCCAACCGAGCTCACTTCTTGTTGTTGCATTGAAGTCTCTCGCGGCGGTCCACCCCCCGAGATGGATGATCAGGCCCTTTGTCACCCCGCAGAGTATTATTGCTGCTGATGGCCCGATACGCTTCAGGGGCTGTTTTATATGATGGGGGAGAGGGGTCAGGGGGGGCGTAGTGGGATGGAGTGGGGAGAGGAGCGGGGGAGTGGGGAGAGGAGTAGGGGTAGTGGGGAGAGGAGCGTAAGAGTGGGGAGAGGAGCGGGGGAGTGGGGAGATGAGTGGGGGGGACTGGGGAATGGAGAGAGGAGTAGGACATAATAGGGTGGGTATAGGGAGGGTCGGGTTACAGCGGGACATAGTGGGGAAGGTGGAACAGCGGGAAATATTGGGGAGAGTTGGCAGATGAGTGGGGAAGTGGGCAGAGGAGTGGGGAAGTGGGCAGAGGAGATGAACATATTTACAGTTTTAGTGACACAAGAACACATTTTCCGGTGATTTTCTTTATAGGTATCCTTAAGGGGAGATGGGTCGCTTTTCTGCTTCCCGTTCTTCCTCATGTTTAGCCCCATTAGTTTTTAGATTTTTAGATATTCGGCCCATTAGATTAGCGATTTGAGACCTTCCGCCACATTTCTTTGTCAATGTTAAGAGTGTTCGTGTTATCTGATCGATTTATTCCTGGCGAGCGATAGCGAGCCTGTAATTTGAGTGGAAACGGCCTTCAGCCGGGATACTTTTCTACCGAAAAATTTACAAATTTATTTAGAAGAGGGATCTAATGGATGTTTTTTTTTAAAGTTTGATGGAGGTTCTAGGGAAGAAACTAGAAAAACAATAAATACATGAACAAATCTACCAAAAAGTGAAACATCTCCCCCTTAAGGCCGAGTTACATGAGCTCTTTTTCGGGCGCCTTTCGATTGCCACCATGATTGCAATGCACAGTCAAAATAAAGAATTTGTCGAATATCTTGCTCGTAAACTGTGTAATTGTGTCATCTTACTTTTCTATAATTTTTCCCTGACAGTTTATAGTCCGTTCATAAAAAAAACAGGCCCAAAATCGAAACTCCTAACCTCTGTAGCTCAAAAAGGGCTTGAGCAAATGGCCTGTACCTTTCTACACTTATTCCCTGGCTGACTCTTCCCAAATGGTAGAAATATTAGCTCGATTCCTCTAATCGTTATTGAGTCATAGCGATTAGTGGACACATGTTTTGGCCTACTTTTAAAGAATGGACTATAGTACTCTTTACTTCACGTCGTAGACATTGTGAGTTAACCCCTTGAGGATCATGACGCATTATGTCACTTTATTATGGCTATTAGTTGACGATGTTCTCAGATTTGAAAGGGTATATGAAAGTTAAAGGGTTAATTGAGATAGTCTTTACCCTTTTAATCCCCACAGAACTTTCCTAAGCTGTGTGAAATCGTCTAAGGATAGGCAAATTAAACTGGTAAAACGCTTCATAATCCTCAAGGGGTTACTATTCCACTCTCTAAATGTCCCACAGTTACATCAAAGTTTTAGTCGAACTATTGATTTGTACTGTACAATAACAAAGTGCAGATTTAAATACCAATTACCGATAAAAGACATTAACATGAATGTCAGTAAAAATATACACTAATTAATAAAGTCAATATATATGAAATAAAGTAGCGCATGTATGAATTCATATCGAACACATTATGAAAAAAACATATTATCGACAAGAAAACAAAACAAAGCAAAACACAATGAATATGGCCTAAAAAGAAATATTCACATGTATCAACAATATGTTATTAACTTACAGTAGCTCGTTTTTGCTTAGCATAAACATTTACTCTCTCTCTCTCTCTCTCTCTCTCTCTCTCTCTCTCTCTCTCTCTCTCTCTCTCTCTCTCTCTCTCTCTCTCTCTCTCTCTCTCTCTCTAATGTACCCGAAGTAAGCCTCTCTTTTTTATGCCCCGAGTCTTCAAGAAATCCTCATTGACGCCAATAATCCGTCTGGAGATTCCGTGCGAACTTTTGTAATCTCCCTCCTCTCTGTGTCTATGTCTGTCTTTGTTTGTCTGTGTGTGTGTGTGTGTGTGTGTGTATATGTGTGTTTCGTGTGCGTTAAATGTTGTATGATTGTGTATTTGCATGTTTATTCTGTATGTGTGTGAGTGCGTGTCATGTGCGTGTCGTGTGTGTATATGTGTCGTATGTGTGTGTGTGTGTGTGTTTGTGTAAGTGTCGTGTGTCGGCCTTTCTGATTCCAAGTGCAAGTTGAGTTATGTGTGATTGTGTGTATGTCCACTAAGTATACAGAATGTGTCATGTGTGTGTGCGTGTATCTATATTATATGTACATGTGTTTCCGAGTATGTATTTAGCTTTGTGTGATTGCATGTATGTATATCCTTTCTGTGTGTACAGTATGTGATGATGTTTGTGTGTGTCTTCTGTCTATATACCTCTCTCTCTCTCTCTCTCTCTCTCTCTCTCTCTCTCTCTCTCTCTCTCTCTCTCTCTCTCACGTGGAATAATGTTCACATCATGATATTTGTTCTACCAAAAATCTATTGTTATCTTGGATACTATAAATAGTTATAAAGTAAAGCAGATTAAGGAAACAAATTAGTATTTCAAACCCCTTTCAATGAGGGAGCTGCACTACACAATCACTTGACACTTTCAATATAAATGAACTATCTCCTTGAAAGGAACCACAAATCGTGGAAAACACTAACTATTCCTTCGAAATTCATGTCATCATCTCTCTCATCTCTCTATAGTTCTCTCATGAAACAAAACGGTGTTGGTGTTGTAGAAACAGAGGAGGGTTTGTGCTGTAGTCTTTGTGCACTCCCCCCCTCCCCCCTCACCAGCCCCTTTCACATCCTAGGGTATAAATGACATCGCCAATAGAGGCCATAGACTGCGCCCTTTACAATTTTATGTTTTCATTCCTTTGACCTTCGTTTTCTCCGTCATCCCTCTTTCATTTGTGTTCCATTGTGGGCCTTATTTACCCCTTCTTTATCCCTTCGCTATTCACCCTATTCTTATCCTTTTATTTATCTCCTCCTCCTTTTAGCCTGCTTTATCCTTCGTGGCTAGCGAAGGATCACGTAACTATGCCGACCCCCCTCCCCCTGGGGTTCGTTCCCACGGTCCCGGGTTCGGGTGGGGATATAATATACCGATCAGACCCGGTTCATTTTAACATTTCAAACAACGTTTAACCCTTGGCTGACATCGACGGCAGGGCGCTGGACCCAAAGAGAATAAGCCCCAATCCGTAAAACAGCCCCAAACAACCCGCGCCCGTTTCCGAGAAGATTCGCCCTTATCCTCATCTGACAATAGGGATGAAAGTCAGGAGGGCGTGCATGCGGAGGTACAAGGCGCTGGGGCAATGGATGTACGTGCAGAAATGTTGTCTCTGAAATTTATGTCCCGCAGTGTTTTCAAGGTGTGAAGAAACCTGGTATAAATGTCACTTCTCAGCGTGTCTTCGGCCCCAGCTCAGCGGGATTGGATGTGCTGGTGGGGTCCCTTTAGTCAATAGAAGGAGAGAGAGAGTTACACAGAGTTACACAGATACTCAGACCACACTAACCTTGCGGTCCCAACTAGGTGGTCCGGCCTTAGTACTACTTGACAAGGACAGTTTATAGTGAGAGTGAGAGAGAGAGAGCGTACAAATGAGTACATAGTAAATCAAGCAACAACAGGTCTCGCGACTCCTCTGGGCTGCTTGTCCTCCAAAACACTGAGGATCAAGTGTTCAAACAGTGGTTTAGAGTGGGTAAGGGAAAATTGGAAAAGGAAATACTGCCCTGGAACTAATGTCCGTAGCAGGATGAGAGAGAGAGAGATAGAGAGAGAAAGAAAGAAAGAAAGAAAGAAAGAGAGAGAGAGAGAGAGAGAGAGAGAGAGAGAGAGAGAGAGAGTACAGAACCCCAAATAAAGGAAAGTGGAAACAAGGATCGTACAAAAGAGACAGAAACAGATAAATATACATACACTGTATACTTACAGTACATAGTTGCACGACCATAATTATATACTGACCTTCCGATATAAGTGAGGTGGTGAGGACTTGAGTTTAGTAGATATATCAGAACAACTCCGATTAAAGGCAAATGGACGAAGAGGAGAGAGAGAGAGAGAGAGAGAGAGAGAGAGAGAGAGAGAGAGAGAGAGAGAGAGAGAGAGAGAGATAATAGGCAGCGAGGTTGTTGTGAAGTAAACGAATTGTTAGATTTACAAACTGATTATGTAGTTTATTGTGCAATCAGTTGTGGTAAGCAACTCTTGTACTAAATGAGTCGGACATGAAATGTATAGATTATTTGTATTATTATTATTATTATTATTATTATTATTATTGTTATTGTTGTTGTTGTTATTGTTGTTGTTGTAACAATAGCTTGGTTATCTATTTCCATAACTTCCCTCACTGAATTTCATGAATCTCGCTTTTCCTCTATGTACACAGGTCTGGTGAAATGTACGCTTGCACACACACACACACACACACACACACACACACACACACACACACACACACACACACACACACACATTTCCTCTATACAATAATATGCCTTGCCATTCCGTTGAGTGTTTTATGCAGTGGGGAAACAACCCTTTACTCGCAGATGGGAGTATTACAATAGATAATGTGTTAGTTGCAGGTGAATGTAATAGTAAATAGTGCATGAATATATTGAGTATCATGAGAAGTTTTGTTCTATGGTCATAAGCTGATTTCATATTTTACTTATCAATCAATGAATAATGTTAACTATATATATATATACAGTATATATATATATATATATATATATATATTATATATATATAAATATATATATATATATATATATATATATATATATATATATATATATATATATATATATGTATATATATATATATATATATATATATATACACTGTATGTATATATACCTCTTAGATATCGTTAAAAATGTACCAACAATATTAATAGCACTATGAAAAATAAGTAAGCTATGAATATGAATAAACACATAATTATAACACTAAAATTATATTAATGCTTATCAATATATAACTCAACTTATGTAGCTAAATTTGTACCTACCAATTAATTAACTAAAACTACACGATTTAATAGATAGATACATACAAAATAAACAAATACCTATATCGGTAAGGAAATAAATAGATCCATAAGTAAATACATCTTCCTCTCGATTATGACCTTGAGGGACGACCACCACCCCCAGCATCCACCCTCCCCCTCTCCACTTCCGAAATATAACCTTGAGGTACGGTACTACGGTTTTCACAGTATTTCATATAATTACTTGGCGACTGTGTTAGCAAAGGTTCGAACGTCGTATCCACCGGTGTCAAGCAGAATTATCCATAGGGAGCGTCTGGCCTTCCTCTTGTTGATTGTATGCATTATCCACGCTCCATTCCTTTTGTTGCGTTCTGTTTGCTTTCCAGGATAAAATCGTGGGAAGAAAATACTTAGATGGTGCCAAGATCGCCTTCGTAACCTTGCACTGTAAACAAAATGGTAAACATAAACATTGTTCTTCCGTTTATCTATTCATATTAGGACACATCAATAATTAGACCACTGTGTGTGTGTACCAATTTGGTTACAATTAAGTGTTCATCTTTACTGTGTAGTATCAATGCCATGTGTATGTGCACTGGTGTAGTAGTAAGAGGTATATACTCTAAGGCTAAAGTTGTGGAGTTTACATATCTTGTAACAATTTTAATGAGATCCCAGTTAACCGGCGAACTTATTTCCTGATAGATGAGTCTGCCTAATTTATCAATGTGTATAGTTATCATTAATATTTTATGTGCAACATTTAAACCATGTCAAGCTCCATGTGAGCTATCTCAACTATAGTTTTAGAGTGAAGTGGGCAATTGCAGTGGGGCATCATATATTTACCACACCTGCTCTAATCTAATTGCAGTGGGGCATCATATATTTACCACACCTGCTCTAATCTAATTGCAGTGGGGCATCATATATTTACCACACCTGCTCTAATCTAATTGCAGTGGGGCATCATATGTTTACCACACCTGCTCTAATCTAATTGCAGTGGGGCATCATATATTTACCACACCTGCTCTAATCTTATCACTGAATTCCAATATTAACCCCTTGAGGATTTTGACGCATGTTAACAGGTTTTTCTCGGCTATCAATAGGTGATTTTATGCAGGTTAGCATGGGCATATGGAAGTTAGAGGGTTTATTGGGTCTATCTTTCCCTTTTAATTCCCACATATCCTTCCTGAGCTGTATAAAATCGTCTAATGATGGCCAGAGTAAGATGCTAAAATGGGTCATGATCCTCAAGGGGTTAAAGATCCTATGCAGATGTAAGGCGCTGGCTTACATCTTCAAGGTCTACAACATGGTGGTAGTGGCTAACATAAAGCTTCAGACACTGCAACACCTCAACTCTACACAGACAACACGCCCCCGATGTAAAGGCAGTGTCCCCACCCCAGGCATCAGCAACCCCCGCCCGTAGCAGGCACATTGTTGCTGCTGATTATTATTTACGGCCGCTTTGTTGCAGGTGAGAGGCGGTGCAGGGACGCTGATTTGCCTCACACCTTCCCCGCACGGCGTAAAATAATACCTGTGCGGGTTGCTGGGGTCCCGGCTGTCGAGTTGATTACGGACGATAGGGATAGGAGTTTTATGGCCGGTTTGTTAGGACTCAAGGGGTGCCAGTTCGGTTGGGGTGTCGCTTTGATTTAATCTTATTATATTCTATATTTTATTAATATTATTATTATTATTTTTTTTTTTAACTTTTATTTGTATTATTATTATTATTATTATTTTAAAATCCCATCCAGTACAATAGTTGTTACAGTTGCCAAGACTTGAACCTTGGACAAGTGCTTTCAAGGAATGAGAGGATTAAATATTCTACTTTGTGGCTTTATTTTCAGTCTAAACATGACTTTATGAAGAGACACCTAGACACCTTAATTAGGCGAGATTCGTTGTTTCGTTTCTCTCCACATAGACAATAACTCTCCGATATTCCTTGTTATTTTCAATTGCAAAATCTATATTATTGAACCCTTTGAGGATTATGCTGCGTGTTGATAGTTTAATCTGGCTATCATTAGACGATTTTATACAACTTAGGAAGGATATGTGAAAATTACAAGGGTAAAGACTATCTTAATTAACACTCTGACTTCCACATACCCTTCCTAATCTGAAAAAATCGTCTAGTAGTAGCCAGAAATCAGAAAAGAAATACGTCATCGTATCTTGTAATGTTAAATACTGTATATGGGTACGAGGAACTTAGATTAGTATAGGTCAATTTACGTCAGTTCTGTCCCATACATGTACAGTCGCCAAAATATCCAGTTGTTTTTCAACAATGGTAAAACTGCACATCTTTGTCAACACTGCTAACTATGAATATAAACACCATTTTCGGAGGAACATTATATTGGCAACGTTTCGTAGATAGCTTCTTTATGTCACTTAATAATGTCTTCCTCCTTAAATGGTGTTTTAATTCACTCTGTTTCCTTTTCGGTGTTAATTTCCTCACTGGTAATTGTGCATGAGATCACGTGAAATATTGTGTTGGTCTACACAGTTGTTGTCATATTTTATTGGTTAACCCCTTCAGCACCATGACGCCTTTTTACCTTTGATTCTGGCAAAAAATAATTATTTTATGCAGTTTAAGAAGGACTGATGTTATGAAGAGGGTTTAGTGTGATCGTATTTACCCATTTGAATCGTAGAAGTAGAATATAAACGAAAGATAATTGTCTAATGGTAACCAGAATACGATTAAAGTTGCGTATTGGTGGTGAAGGGGTTAATCAGTTCTCATTCCATTTAATCATAGTTGTCTGCGTTAATAGTGCCTTTTTATTCGACTGTGAACAAACGTCTAGTATATGAGAAGCTTTGATGTAGAGCCTGTGTTCGTGATATAAAAATTTCTCTATATAAAGTCTCTAGTCAATACCCTGCATATTTACTCTATTTATAGTGAAAGGTTACCATTCTGGCCAACAGTACATTCCAGCCCTTCTTATGAAAACACGTCAACTATATGATATACAAACTTCTGATGCAATTTAAAAGAACACAACAAATATTCAGATCTCTATCTAAATTGAAATCCGTTTATGGGTGCAAGTGAACCATGTCTTTCGCCTCCTATATCAGCATCTCCTGACGTTTTAGTGAGCGGGTTCCCGACTACCAGGCTCTGTAAAAAACATATTGTCCTCGGGTGAATTATGAGACATCGTAATTCAAGTTTACTGAATTTCATTCAAAGTTAGTGTGATCTTTTATATTAGTGTGATATTTTACTATATAAACTATGTTTCAATGATACAGGGTGTTAGTAGAGAAGGCCCAACTTAAATGTTACTGAAGTAGCGTTTTAGCTTAACAAAATTAACAGGGAAAACACTTTGATCAGTAGCAAGGGTGACAACCCTCCACCTTTTACTCTATTACTTTGCTCTGTCTTTCTTCCTTTTCTAATCTTTGATTCTGAAGAGAGGTTTCACCCCCTCAATTTGTCTATTTCACCTCAAATTTAACGTTAGATTAAACTTACTTAAGTTTGATTTATATTAAATTTGTCCTCTATTGTTCCTTCTTCATTCAGAACAAGAGATTGGCAGTAAGTTAGTATGTACGGTGGAACAATTATTGTAATGAAGACAATGGAACAACTTGGTTGAGCCCAAGTACTTTTATCTTTTACTGTACTTCCCATTTCTCAACTTATTCTTCCTCTATCCAAAAGTCTCTAATCTCCTACTTATCTATAGCCATCATTCATTCAATGAAGGAACTTGGTTGAGCCCGATAACTTTCAGTCTTCTACTGTACTTCTCACTTCTCAGCTTGTTCTTCCTCTGTCCAATTACTCTTCTTTCCTATTTTACTCCAGCCATCTGGTCTGGTCTATAGCGTCGACATATAAGAGGCACCGATTGAATAATAACTTGTATCTCTTTAATATCTGTGTGTACTGTAAATATGCTTAAGAACTTTTACTTCACTTTTACCTTATTGTTTGCATAATAAGAGAATAGGAATATCCTTGTCTACTCCTGTGTAGAGTGTCCGCTTCTATCCGATAGCATCAAGGTCGAAAAATGGCTACAATGATCGTCAATTGTACGAGCGGTAATAAAATTAAGCCTGCATTTTGAAGGTGACATAAAGATGGTACAGCTTAGCAAATCTCACTTTTACTCCTCCTGCAGGGCCATAGTCTTGTTTATGACCACTGGGGAGGAGGAGGAGGAGGAGAAGGAAGAGGAGGAAGAAGAAAATGAGGAGGAACTGGAGGTGGAAAAGGAGAAGGTGGAGGTAAAAGTGAAACGAAGGAATTGGTGGAGAATGGGGAAGAGGGGTGTGAGGTGGAGGAAGAAGTGGAGAAAGAGGTAGGCAAAGAGCTGGAGGTAAAGGAGGAGGAGGAGGTGGAGGTTGGGGGTGATAATGGAAGAGTAGGAGGAGAAGGTAGGAGTGATGGTAAAGGAGGAAGAGGAGAAAGGAACAGTCACAGGGAAGGAAACTTTCACACAGACGATAAACTAAACTGTCTACGCCGCTTTCTTTTTGTACTTTATTTAATTTACGTTTTCACTGTTTTGGGGGTTACTCCTGTATCCAACTACAGCACACACACACACACACACACACACACACACACACACATACACACACACATACACACCACCACCATCAACAACAACAACAACAACAACAACAACCGTACCAGAAACTAATCCAGGAGTGTCCATGGTAACACAGAAGGTACTAACACGGTGCAACTTATTGGTGTAAATATTGTGTTAGTATGTGGTCCATAATCGCATTGATAGTTCATACTAATACTGACTTAATATAAAAATATATAGTATGTCAGACCCTGACAAACATTTCTCTTTATAGCAAAGTCGTTGTTGCAGCTTCAAAACAATTTATATTAGTGCATGCACAATATGCAATTCTAAATATTTTTGTATTAACTACAGGTTCTTTACTATATGCAGATACATCTTTGTAGCATCCCTTACGCATACATACCAAACGTTAAAATTATATTTGTTTTGTATTAAACATGTTCTTTTCAAGAAAGCAACAATATTGGTAACATTAGGTTAAGGTAATAACAACCTCCAATCAATAATATTATATTAATATTCCAGCTTCGTGGTAACAAATATATTCTCGTTAATATAATGTTGACAAAAATATTAACCTTGCCTAAATAATGTCATATTGGCACATTGTGTATTCAGTAAAATGAAGTCCTATCAACATCAATGTGAAAACAACTTCAATATTACCGAAATATATTGTGTACCTAACACCAATTTTCTAGTGCAGTAAAGCTAACTCCAAGTATAAAGATACTCACAAATGTTACCATTCGCAAATAAGATACATTTGATCAAACTCGTAACAAGCAACTATTGCATGTTTTACTACTTTAAGATAAGCTAAGTTTTAACACTAGCTTGACAGTATATAGAAGTCAATATAGCATCATAGCACCATGGACTTTCTCCTTGCCTCATTCAAACACAATACTAGATTTTGAAAGCAGCTCCTAGCTAAAAGTAAAGCTAATATTTACAAGAGAATCGAAATATTGATGCAGTTTTTAGCATTATTCATAATATGTTCAATACTAATATAGTGGAGCTAAAACAAACAACTACACCTCACACATAGAACACAGTAGTTGGGCTAAAATAAACGTGTGACGAACCCTTTAGTATTAGCACCATCAAGTCTGCAGCCCCTGGGTAATATATTGCAGGGAGGAGGGTAGATATCCTGCTGTTGTGGCATTCATAAAGCTAATGTATTGGAGCATCAGGTATTGTTCTTTATTTCAGGAGTCTATTGTGGTGTTAGTGATGGTCCTTTGTTTTTATTTTAATCCGTGTGTGTGGCTGTGCATGCTTGTGTGCATGCATTTATGTATGTATTTGTGTAAGTGACTCCTGAGGGTTTTATATATAGTTAGTTGTGTGTAATTCACTTACTTGTTTGTCAAGGAGAATCCATGCAATGCGAGCTAAGCTCATTATTATTATATTAACTGGGAATGTATTGCGTGAAATGCATGTTAAGTGTTTATGTATCGTTTGAATGGCTGTGGATGTGTGTGTAGTCTGTATTTTAGCCAATTGGCGACATCTGGAAACGAAGGCTTAAGGTTTATCTGTACGGTACCATTCTCACTACGGTACCAGTCTCACCCGAAGGTTTAGGTTGACCAGTAGCTTAGGTTGACCAGTACGATACCCATCTCACCTTGTAACCGATCACCAACCCCAGATGGGACGTCACAACTTCGTCCACTTATACCAGGTTCCTATTTATACTGCTAGGTGAACAGAGGCTACACCGTTAGGAAACTTGCCCAAATGTCTCTTCCCCGCCCGGGTCACGAACCCGGGACCTTCTGGTTGTGAGCCAGACGCGCTATCAGTTAAACCACGGGGAGGTGTGTTAGTGTGTGTGCGTATTAGATGTTATGTATTTATTTTATGTGTATGTCTGTGTGTTTTTTGTGTGTATACCCACGAGCGTGTGTATTTATTTATTTAACATCTGTATTTTTTTAGTTTAGCCTGCGTGTACAAGTGTGCTGTTCACTTACAAATCTGCGTTATACTTCACATTTGTTTTAGCCAACCCTGAATGGCGTGGCGCTGAGTTCCAAGGTTGTGCGACGCTCACCTATCTTCCGCTAACGAGATTATGAACACGATTAGCACGGGTTTCGGTGATTCCCCGGGGCTTAGAGGGGGACGTTTATTTGTTGGGCCATTGTTGTCCAATTTAGAGCAGGAGGTGGTGGTGGTGGTGGAGGTGTGGGATGTGTCTTACCTGGGTGGGCTGTGGAAGGGTTATGTTTTTATTTGAATTCTGAATGTTATATTTTGTATATAAGTTTGTTTTTCATTGTTATATATGTTTTTCTTGCATTATCAATCAATATATATATATATATATATATATATATATATATATATATATATATATATATATATATATATATATATATACTGTATATACTGTATATTATTATAATACATACATTCTCACTATATAAGTATGTGGTTGTGGGCGTTTCATTATTTTGAATATGTGTTTGTCTTTCTTAAAATGCTATATTGGTGAATCTAGCTGTTTCAATTTGAGTGTGTATTGATATTTATATTTAGTTTTAATTATGGTAATATAAATTGATGGGATCCCGATGACCAGTTAATCTTAATTGAACATTAACTGAAACAATGATCTTCAACGGACAGTTTTATTACTTTGACCATTCTCTCAAAATAACTTTACGAATGTTAATGAAAGAAAGAGGGATCTACTGAATATTGGTGAAGCTGTCTTGGTCAGACTTTGGTATTTTTTTTAGATTATTTAGGAATTACATATTAATGAATTAAAGTAGTTTAAAGCTTGATTAAACGATCTCAAAAACATTTAATAGCCTCTATTTTGACGAATTTTTAGATTAGTGTGTTGCAAACTAATATGGATATCGTAAGCTGGTACATATTCCTGGCAAATTAGCGTGTTAAACAAATGCAATAAATACTACGGCATAGGTTGAGTTTAGCGCTCAATTGGTTGACAATAGATTATGCAAATGTATTCGAAGCTAAAATAATGTCATTGTTTGTTTACTACTTCTGATGATAATGCAGTCCTTTAGTTTATCATTGTCCTATGTAACACCACAGCAGAGGAGGGGAAAGGATTGTACACTGAAAGTTATAGAATAGTACACCAAAATAGTGCACCACAATAGTACACCCCAAAAGTACACCCCAATAGTACACCCCAATAGTACACCCCAATGGTACACCCCAATAGTACATCCCAATACTACACCCTAATAGTACACCCCATTAGTACACCAAAATAGTACACCCCAATAGTACACCTCAATAGTACACCCCAACAATACATCCCAATAGTACACCCCAATAGTACACCCCAATAGTACCCCCCAATAGTACACCTCAATAGTACACCACAATAGTACACCCCAATAGTACATCCCAATAGGACACCCTAATAGTACACCCTAATAATACACCCCAATAGTACACCCCAATAGTACACACCAATAGTACACCCCCATAGTACACCCCAATAGTACACCTCAATAGTACACCACAATAGTACACCACAGTAGTACACCTCAATAGTAAACCACAAAAATACACCACAATAGTACACCACAATAGTACACCATAATAGTACACCCCAAAAGTACACCACAATAGTACACCCACAATAGTACACCACAATAGTACACCACAATAGTACACCACAATAATACACCACAATAATACACCACAATAGTACACCACAATAGTACACCACAATAATACACCACAATAGTAAACCACAATAATACACCCCATAGTACACCATAATAGTACACCCCAAAAGTACACCACAATGGTACACCCACAATAGTACACCACAATAGTACACCACAATAGTACACCACAATCATACACCACAATAATACA
Source organism: Paralithodes platypus (assembly GCA_032716605.1). Taxonomy (NCBI): domain Eukaryota; kingdom Metazoa; phylum Arthropoda; class Malacostraca; order Decapoda; family Lithodidae; genus Paralithodes; species Paralithodes platypus. The sequence continues at coordinate 21,803,695 of CM064520.1, read as the reverse complement.
CCACAATAGTACACCACAATAGTACACCACAATAATACACCACAATAGTAAACCACAATAATACACCCCAATAGTACACCCCAATAGTACACCACAATAGTACACCCCAATAATACACCACAATAGTACACCCCAATAGTACACCACAATAGTACACCACAATAGTACACCACAATAGTACACCACAATAATACACCACAATAGTACACCACAATAGTACACCACAATAATACACCCCAATAGTACACCCCAATAATACACCACAATAATACACCACAATAATACACCCAATTAATACACCCCAATAGTACACCCCAATAGTACACCACAATAATACACCACAATAATACACCACAATAATACACCACAATAGTACACCCCAATAATACACCACAATAGTACACCACAATAGTACACCACAATAATACACCCCAATAGTACACCCCAATAGTACACCACAATAGTACACCACAATAGTACACCACAATAGTACACCACAATAGTACACCACAATAATACACCCCAATAGTACACCACAATAGTATACCACAATAGTGCACCCCAATAGTACACCCCAATAGTACACCACAATAGTACACCACAATAGTACACCACAATAGTACACCCACAATAGTACACCACAATAGTACACCACAATAGTACAACACAATAGTACACCACAATAGTACACCACAATAGTACACCACAATAATACACCCAATAGTACACCACAATAGTACACCACAATAGTGCACTCCAATAGTGCACCCCAATAGTACACCACAATAGTACACCACAATAGTACACCCACAATAGTACACCACAATAGTACACCACAATAGTAAACCACAATAATACACCACAATAGTACACCCCAATAGTACACCACAATAGTACACCCACAATAGTACACCCACAATAGTACACCCCAATAGTACACCACAATAATACACCACAATAATACACCACAATAGTATACCACAATAGTACACCACAATAATACACCACAATAGTACACCACAATAGTACACCACAATAATGACCTTATTAGTGCACTCTGAAATGCATCATCGTCATCTTAACCCATTTAGTACTGGTGACGTGCTTTTCTTTATATTCTGGCAACTATTAAGCGATTTTATTTAGCTTAGAAATGTGGTCTAATAAATAAAACACTACATATTATCTCATTGAATCGTTTTAGGCAGCAAAGATCCTTCCTAACTTAATTAAATCGTCGAAATGTAGCTGAAATCATATATGAAATACGTCACCGGTACTGAAAGGGTTAAGTAATATTAGTACATAAATTGTAGCATTAAGTAGGACGTCTTTCTCATAAACGCATTAAATGCTTACCATTGCAAATACTAATTTGAAAAAAGTGCAAATACATTACCATAATATACGATCGAACGAGAGAGAGAGAGATAGATAGAGAGAGAGAGTGAGTTAGTGTGTTAAAAATAGATAGATAGAGAGAGAGAGAGAGTGAATTAGTGTCAAAAATAGATAGATAGAGAGAGAGAGAGAGAGAGAGAAGGTGAGAGTGAGTTATGTGTGTCAAAAATAGATAGATAGAGAGAGTACAAAGGAGTACAAAGGAAATCAAGCAACAACAGGTCTAGTGACCCTTCTAGGTTGCTTGTCCTCCAAAACACTGAGGATCAAGTGTCCAAACAGTGGTTTAGAGTGGGTAAGGGAACATTGGAAAGGGAACTACTGCCCTGCCACTAACGTGGCAGGACTAGGAAGTTAGTAGGGGACATATGGGTTAGTAACTGAGGGGAGGATAAAGTTATTCATTTACAAACGCAGTCAGTCGCGGGTTTGATGCGAGATATTTGTCTAGGCGGAATTTAAATGAATCAACGGTGCTGCAGTCTATAACGTCTCGGGGAAGCCCATTCCACAAGTTGACAACTCGATTGAAGAAGAAATTCTTAGATTCGTGCGAGTTAAAAGATTTACCAATAATTTTGCAACCGTTTCCCCGCGTGTAATTAGATTGGTCGATAGTGAAGTACTTACTACAGTTCATATTGTCGATGCCTTTGATGATTTTGAACACTTGAATTAAGTCGCCTCTTAATCTGCGCTGGGTTAAAGGAAATAGATTTAATTCTCTAAGACGCTCTTCGTATGGTTTGTTCTTTAGGCTAGGTATCATTTTGGTAACTCTACGTTGAACTCGTTCTAGCTTGTTTATATCTTTTGGTAATAAGGGCACCAGGATTGAACGCAGTATTCCAGAAGAGGGCGGACTAAGGAATTGTAAAGGGTTAGGATAACTTCTTTGGATTTATGCTCAAATGACCTGCCTATAAAGCCAATTATTTTGTTTGCCTTCTTAACAACTTCTGAACATTGTTGACTCGGTTTTAGGTTACTCGATATTGTTACTCCCAGATCAGTTTCTCTGTTTACATTCTTAAGCTGAGTGCCATTCATCGAATAGTTTGCCTTCTCATTTAGGTATCCGACATGTAGTACTTTACATTTATCCGCATTGAAACTCATTTGCCAAATTTGGGCCCAACATGACAATTTATCTAGATTGTGTTGCATATCGTCAACTTGTTCTTTTGAGAGTACGCTATTTGCAATTTTTGTATCGTCAGCAAATTTTGAGATTGTGCAGGTGAGACCCTCATCTATGTCGTTGATGTAAATTAGAAAGAGAATTGGTCCTAGTACCGATCCCTGGGGTACCCCGCTACTTACATTGGTCCATTTAGATGCCTTACCGTTTATGACTACCCTTTGCTTTCTGTTGCTGAGCCAATTTTCTATCCATTTCAACACACCGTCTTGTATTCCATGCGCTTTTAGTTTTAGCAGTAAACGTTTGTGGGGAACTTTGTCAAAGGCCTTTTGAAAATCAAGGTATATAATATCTACAGCTTTATTCTCATCGTAGAGGTTGAGGATATCGTGGAAGAAGTCTAAGAGGTTTGTTAAACAGGAACGTTTTTTACGAAAGCCGTGTTGAGTATCTTTAAGTATGTTATTTTCCTCTAAGTGATTTACGAGTCTGTCTCGTATGACCGTTTCTAGCATTTTACATACAACTGAGGTTAAGCTAATTGGACGATAGTTACTGGGTAGGGATTTGCTGCCTTTTTTGAATATCGGTGTTACGTTGGCTAGCTTCCACTGATCAGGCATAGTTCCAGACTGCAAGGATTTATTGAATAGTAATGTCAGTGGTTTGGAGAGCTCATTCTTAGCTTCCTTTAGAACTCTAGGCGAGATTGTATCAGGTCCTGGCGTTTTATTTACATTGAGTTTATCTAAACAATTCAATACTTCTCTCTCTGTAACGGTGATATTGCTTAGAACATCTGAATTATCAATCTGAATCGGCGATGGTGTAGGGATATCACTGAGGTCTTCTGTTGTAAAAACTGATGCAAAGAAGGTATTGAGGGCATTACTCATTTGTACTTCGTCTTTGGTGTATTCTCCTTTTTCATCGACTAACGGTCCAACAGTTGAAGTAACTACTTTTTTCTTTCTGATATAACTATAGAATTCTTTCGGGTTTGTTTTACTTTGATTCGCAATATGTAACTCTAAGGTCTTTTTACTTTGCTTAATTAACTTTTTGGCTTTGCGTCGTAGCTCTACAAATTTCACCCGTTCTTCGTCATTTTGTGAGGATTTTAATCTATCATTAGCAAATTTTTTAGCAAGCAGGCAGTTTGAAATATCTTTATTCCACCATTTGGGCTTATTATTATGGCCTGGACGCCGTATTTTCGATGGTATGCAGTCTTGCACTGCTTTTAGGTAAGTGGTTTCGAATAACTTCCAAGATGTATTTATGTCGTTATTGTTAATTAAAAAGCTCCAGTCAGTTTCTTTAAACATAGCTCTAAGTTTATGGAAGTTTGCTTTCTTGAAATTAGGGACTTTTTCGATGCTACTATTTGGTTCGTTACTAGTAAACTTTAAAGTGAAAGTTATCGTACGATGGTCGCTGTTACTGAATTCATCACCAACATTCAAATTCTCTATCAATTCTTCTTTTGTTGCAAGTACAATGTCAAGAACGTTAGACGTCAAGAACGTTAGAGAGAGAGGGAGTGAGTGTGTGTGTGTGTGTGTAAGAGTACAAAGGAGTACAATGGAAATCAAGCAACAACAGCCCTAGTGACCCTTCTAGGCTGCTTGTCCTCCAAAACACTGAGGATCAAGTGTCCAATCAGTGGTTTAGAGTGGGTAAGGTAACAATGGAAAGGGAACTACTGCCCTGGAACTAATGTCCGTGGCAGGATTAGGAAGTTAGTAGGGGACAGATGGGTTAGTAACTGAGGGGAGGATAAACTAAAGTTATTCATTTACAAACGCAGTCAGTCGCAGGTTTGATGCGAGATATTTGTCTAGGCGAAGTTTAAATGAATCAACGGTGCTGCAGTCTATAACATCTCGGGGAAGCCCATTCCATAAGTTGACAACTCGATTGAAGAAGAAATTCTTAGCTTCGTGTGAGTTAAAAGATTTACCAATAATTTTGCAACCGTTTCCCCGCGTGTAATTAGATTGGTCGATAGTGAAGTACTTACTGCAGTTCATATTGTCGATGCCTTTGATGATTTTGAACACTTGAATTAAGTCGCCTCTTAATCTGCGCTGGGTTAAAGGAAATAGATTTAATTCTCTAAGACGCTCCTCGTATGGTTTGTTCTTTAGGCTAGGTATAATTTTGGTAACTCTACGTTGAACTCGTTCTAGCTTGTCTATATCTTTTTGGTAATAAGGGCACCAGGATTGAACGCAGTATTCCAATAGAAGGCGGACTAAGGAATTGTAAAGGGTTAGGATAACGTCTTTGGATTTATGCTCAAATGACCGGCCTACAAAGCCAATTATTTTGTGTGCCCTCTTAACAACTTATGAACATTGTTAACTCGGATTTAGGTTACTCGATATTGTTACTCCCTGATCGGTTTCTCTGTTTACATTCTTAAGCTGAGTGCCATTCATCAAATAGTTGCTTTCTCATTTTGGTATCCGATATGTAGTACTTTACATTTATCCGCATTGAAACTCATTTGCCAAATTTGGGCCCAACATGACAACTTACCTACTGTAGATTGTGTTGCATATCGTCAACTTGTTCTTTTGAGAGTACGCTATTTGCAATGTTTGTATCGTCAGCAAATTTTGAGATTGTACAGGTGAGACCCTCATCTATGTCGTTGATGTAAATTAGAAAGATAATTGGTCCTAGTACCGATCCCTGGGGTACCCCGCTACTTACATTGGTCCATTTAGATGCCTTACCGTTTATGACTACTCTTTGCTTTCTGTCGCTGAGCCAATTTTCTATCCTTTTCAACACACCTTCTTGTATTCCATGCGCTTTTAGTTGTAGCAGTAAACATTTGTGGGGAACTTTGCCAAAGGCCTTTTGAAAATCAAGGTATATAATATCTACAGCTTTACTCTCATCGTAGAGGTTGAGGATATCGTGGAAGAAGTCTAAGAGGTTTGTTAAACAGGAACATTGTTTACGAAAGCCGTGTTGAGTATCTTCAAGTATGTTATTTTCCTCTAAGTGATTTACGAGTCTGTCTCTTATGAGTGTTTCTAACATTTTACATACAACTGAGGTTAAGCTAATTGGACGATAGTTACTGGGTAGGGATTTGCTGCCTTTTTTTAATATCGGTGTTACGTTGGCTAGCTTCCACTGATCAGGCATAGTTCCAGACTGCAAAGAGAGAGAGAGAGAGAGAGAGAGAGAGAGAGAGAGAGAGAGAGAGAGAGAGAGAGAGAGAGAGAGAGAGAGAGAGAGAGAGAGAGAGAGAGAGAGAGAGAGAGAGAGAGAGAGAGAGAGAAAACAAAAAGTGAGAGTGAGTTAGTGTGTCAAAAATAGATAGATAGAGAGAGAGGGAGTGAGTGTGTGTGTGTGTGTGTGTGTGTGTGAGAGAGAGAGAGAGAGAGAGAGATAGAGAGATAGAGCTAGCTACAACAATAACATGAGTGGAGAGCCCTTCGTCTACCCTGGTGTTTTCTTGGGTTGCGGCTCCTCTGGCCTTTGTGTCCCCTCCTCAAGACAAACAGACTGGCCCGTCCAAGGCTGATGGTGAGTGATTCCTTCCACAATCGTTCCCTTCAGACGGACGATGGACCTTTAAGAACACCGGAGAGCAGATACCGAAGCATGCAGGGGTTCATCCACTTCACTATTTTGCTTCTTACTTGTTTTTTTCTGGACGACTCTACTCTTACTTAATAATTATGGAGGCACTAGTGTGAGATTTTACAACTGGGCTCTCTTGGGAACTGCTATAAGTAGATTACCTAGTTTTATTGCAGATAATGTGCAGTATGTCGAGGCTAAATTCAGAAGATGGAAAGAGGGCATGGTAAGTAAAGGATTGCAAATTAATATACAGTAAATAAAACTAAGGTTATGCACAGTGGATTAGGGCATCAATATGTTGACAAAAGTAGTACATTCAATTCAGTGTAGCGTCTGTCGTTGCTGGTTACGCCATAAGAAGAAGCGCTTTACTAGAATAATAGGAACTCTGGCGAGGAAGATATCCGAACTTTATGAATGTGTATGTATAGTATGAAAAGGTTAGCTCGTGTTGAATGACCGGCTAGAGAGTGTGAGTTTTGAAAATGAGTCGCTAGAGCTGGTGACACATTGGACAGATAATATTGTCATACATTTTTCGGCTAAATGTCTTCATATACTGTATTATACAAAGTGTTTTCATAATAGTAGATTTGCACTCAAGCATATAATTTCATGTTTAATAGGCAGTGTGTATAGGCCTTATTACATTGACCGAATAATATCGTCATGATGTGCTTTGCTAAAAGGAAATGTCACACGAGCGCATTTCCGGCAATTTGCGATGAACAAGTTTTTGTCTTGTACTATTTTGAATTTCTTTCGCATTGGAATCGGAAATTAGATCGAAGGTAGAATGTGTTAGGTAGTATAATTTTTATGAAACTTAGATTTTGAAGATGCTAGTCTACAATTGCCCGTATATATTGACGGAAATTCGCTCGTGTGACACCGCCTTAAGCTCTTCAGATAATCCCCGTAAAATATGACCTGCATCTTTTAATAGAGTTACACCAGACCTCTCGAAGCGGTTTCATTATTGGATTATTTTGACTGGATAATAATGTTAATACTACGGCTCTTTAATCTTGTTGAAGAAGGCTCGTTAACCCTCTCTGTACCGGCGCCGTCTTTTTAGCTTTATTCTAGCTTAGACGATTCTGTGTAGTTTAAGAAGGATCTGTGCTAGTAAAAAGGGTTAAGTGAGATAGTTCGAAGCCTGTTAATTGCTGCATGCCCTTTTGGGACTGAATAAAATCGTCTAATAGTCGCCAGCATATAATTAAAAGTATGTCACCAGTACTGAATGGGTTAAATAACTGCTGATTTTGTCGAGTAGCAGCAAAACACTCGCACACTTTGCTTAATTATTGATAATTGACAGTTTGTGTATGTTGACGGCATATATCTCTCTCCATAATAGGTATCTCTAATTCCTGATAAATATTACAACAATGGAACACTCAAATCATTCTCTCTTGATATTGGTTTGTAGTTTTTTTAAGTGGATAATATGTAATGATGGCCCTCACTAATTTCGTCTGATAAGCATTACAAGGAAAATAATAACAATTTAACAAAGTAGCATCTCAAATCTTAAGCCGATTAACTTTCTGGTAAATGAATGACACAGTGTGCAAATTGACAGGATAATGTTGCCATTATATGCTTAGGTAATCTTCTCAGACATATCTAATATGATTTGAGATATAAATGAGCAGCAGCACGTCATTCAAGACATTTGTTTAGACAATAATATATGAAAAATAAATAACGATAAGTAGCCCTGCTTTATATATGACTTAAAATAGTATGTTCGCTTTCTTGTTGGCTGTTAACCTTTTCAAACACAATGCCACCTATTCTATTTTGTTTTGCGTACGATGATTTTCGATTTTATGTAGTCTAAGATGGTCTAATGATAGATATAGATGATTTATCGAGATATTCGTCAAACCTTTGAGTTTTAGAAATAGATTGTAAGTTGAAGAAAAACGTCTAATGGTAACCATAACAAGACGAAAAATACGTCATCATGTTGAAGGGGTTAAAGGGAATTAAAACTACACAAACATTACGTCTGTGTGGCTTCAGAAGTTCCCTCTGGTCGACCTCCTGTACTCGTGCATTCCAGCGCGTTGAGGGACGTTGTTTAGTTCGCAACACTTAAAGGGATTACCGCGGCGGAGCCCAAGTGAGGGGGACTTTTACTTCTCTCTGCGCTACGTTCCTTCCCAGTTTATCTCGTCCTTCCACTCGTTTTCTCTCTCTGTATTAGTCTCCTTGTTTTCTTAGGAGTTTTCTCGAGACCAAAATGTGTGTAATGGATGAAAAAACAAGGTCTATTTGCATAATTTGTTGTTGATGTTGCGTGTTCCGTGTGATTGAGTGGAATTGATGGGTGTTGATAAGGGGGAAGCTCATTTGGTATTCGGGGATGTTGAAATAAAGCAGTTTGTGCTAAATCCGAGGAGAAAATATTCTTTTGTTAAGATATCCCCCTCCTCCTCCTCCTGAGTTGTGCAATACCTGTATGTAACCCTTACAGTACCGGTGACGTCTTTATGGTTTTATTTCAGCTGCATTTAGACGATTTTATGAAGCTTAGGAAGAGTATATGGTAGCTAAAAGGATTGAGATAGTCTGTAATCTTCTAACGGGTAGCCACCCTCCCTAAGCTGGTTAAAACCGGCTAATAGTTGCCAAAATATAATTAAATGGATGTCAACGTACTGAATAGGTTATTGCCTCCCCCTCCCCCCCCCCCCCCCCGTCCCAGAGTCCCTGTAGTAATATGTTGGTGCCCCTGGTGTAAATAACCTCTCTCTACAAGGCGGCTTTCTAGGGCCTTTCCTAGCTGATGCTGAGAGGATTGGGTTCTAGTCATGTGGTGATGGGCTGGTCTATCAGAGTGAGAGCTGAGCGATCTCTGCCATACCCATAGCTTACTCTGACTGTTCCTTTTACTTATATATCTTCTAGATCTCAAGTGACGGCGTCTTTTCCGTGGATCGACCTCCCTACTGCCAACCTAAAAGTTGGCAGATTGGGAGCCAAAGCGTCAACAATTTTTCCCTTGCCCCTCAACTTTCCCTTCATAATTGCTGAGGGGCACAGGGCCTTGGGTGGGGCTTTGGTTTCCCGGGCATTTCCGCGCCCTCCTCAGCTCCCTGCCTTAGAGTGGCTTTGGTCACCTGGGTTTTGTTAGTGGTAAGCAGGGAGGGTTTTGTGGGGGCGCTCTATGGCCTTGGCCTTGCTCGGGACCTTGGGGCTGTTCGGCCAGGCAGCCTGGGGAACAACAACAACAACAACAACCTCTCTCTACGCTCATGTTGTATTTGATATTCGTATCATGTTAAGGACCAACACCTGTATATAAATTGTAATATACATTTTGTTGCGGTCAATAAACTATCTAGCCTATCTATCTATCTATCTATCTATCTATGTCTTTATCCACTACAAACATTAGACAAATACTGATGCACAGGATACAGTGTGGTCTATTGGCTACACATTCCACATGATGTAAAATAAAACCATACCCCGTTGTTAAATAATTACGACACCAATATGAAGCTCAATGAATGATATGCCCGATCTCTCTTATAGTAGGATCTCAACTACATCATACCCATATCCTACTACTCCTCCTCCTCCCCATCAGTCCCTCCCAAATCCTACCCATCCTTCTCCCCCTGAGTCTTACCAATATCTTCCCTATCCTGCCCATCCTTCTCCCCCTGAGTCTTACCCATATCTTCCCTATCCTACCCATCCTCCTACCCCTGAGTCCTACCCATATCTTCCATATCCTACTCCTCATGACTCCCACCCATATCCTATACCCATCCTCCTCCCCGTGTGTCCTACCCATATCTTACCCATCCTCCTCCCCTTGAGTCGTACCCATCCTCCTCCCCCTGAGTCCTACCCCTATCTTACCCCTCCTACTCCTCCTCCCCTCATCCATCTTGACTCATCCTACCAAACGCCCAAACCACATCCTTCTCATAGCGCTCACCCGCCCAGCTCCCCCCACTGTCCGGCGACCCCTGGCAGTATCCTTTGGTGTCAATTTAGGACGTAACGCATAAAAGGATTAGTAGAAACGGAATGTTCCTGAGTGATTTCTTCCTTTGGGCTCCTCTAAAGGTGCTTCATTCACCTCTGATGTGTGTTTTTGTGCCCCTTAACCGCGGTCGAGTCGCTATATACAAACCTTTAGAATTTTAAGATTTCAGAGGAAGTTACCCAAGGTCACAGAGATGCCTTGTGTTCCCTTTATGTTTCCTTTGAAGATGATATAGAAAGATGAACAGTGCACTACACCACCCATGTGATGTGCCTGCCCCAGGATACACGCCCACAATATGTTTGAGGAAAATACCCGATTTTTATGTCCTAGTCAAACTATACAGCTTAAACAGGTTTACAAATGAGTGGTGTTGTAGAGTCACCCATCTTGAGAAATATGGCTTCCGTCCGGGTTTAGGGTATCTGAGGAATTTGTCATGTAGTGCTAGAAGTGAAGGGGTTATGGTTCATTTGTCTATTGCTGAAGGGGATGTCTCACGAGAAGTTTTTCCTGCAATTTTATATGAACAAGTTTTTCTCGAAATATTTCTGTGACTTTTCATTGTCATAGGAAACCAAGCTGAAGTTAGATTTCGTTAGGTAGCTTAAAACTGATAAAGCGATTATTTTGAATCTGTCAGACGTGAATTGCTCCAAAATATTGCCCGAAAAAACATTCCTGTGATACCGGCTTAGTTATGTCGCCACTCGTCCCGCTATCTAACACAAGTAGAATGCAAATTTGTACTACCTATGATGCATAGTACATATATTGTATTACATTATATTGAGGATACTATTTTGTGATGGTTATCTTTGTCAATTAGTATCTGTATAATTTAGTAACTGCGTATTGAATATTTGGCCAAAAATGTGCTTTATTTCGATGGTATCGATTCGTGATTTTATATTTATTTGCTTATGTATTTTTTTGTGTGTTTTTTTTTTTTTTTTTAAACTGGTTCTTGGACAATAAGTCTAAATATGCCTAAGGTCGTTTTATTTCGGCCTGTTTCTCGGGAGGTGTGGCAGAGTGGCTTGCCACTGGACTGGTAATCCAATGGACCTGGGTTCGAATCCCAATATGTCAATGGGAAGATATTATTGGGATGGAATTTGTGCTGTACCTAGTATCAGTGCATTACCACAGCACACCGAAATGCCAAAAAAATACCCTCATTGTTCCCTGATTAAAATAGCATTGTATGAATATTCCCATATTCAAAAATATGCTACAGGGGGGCAATGCTTAGTGAGTTAATTGCTCAATAGGTGGCGTTCTGATAGTGAGGGTCCGAGTATGAGGGATGAGACTGTGAAGCGCAGAGGCAAGGCGGCTTCAGAGATGGGATTGCTTTGAGCCGGGGTGCTTCGCATATCTCACTCCCTAGACTGGAACAAGACCTCACGGGCCTCACCGTGTTCAGCGGTAGAGGGTAAAGGCTATCAGCCTATGCCCGAGAGGGAGTAGTTGGAATATAGAAAAAAAAAAAATTGGTTGTGACGTATAACATCCATATTATTACGGATTCAGCCAGAAATATCTCTACTTTAAATTAGTGAATACTGAACTTTATTCCGACCTTAGCTGGTATGTGCAATTAAGAATATATCTTAATACAAATTAGCTTTGTTATCGCTAAAATTGGTCTTATAATGCCCCATGGTGTTGAACTAATTGCCAACATATCTGCACTATGGTTCCTTCTCTGTGCTCTTATATATAAGTTAAGCTAATCTAACATACGGTAGATTAACGTACTCTAACATAATCTAACATAATCTAACATAGTCAACATTATGCTAAGAAAAACTAATCCTGCCTAATTAAATATAATATCGTTTCAAAGCTTAACCTTGCCAAGTTGACGAAATGACCACAGTCAAAGATATTAACTTTATGCAGGATTCAGTAAAACGGTACATACATTAACGCAATATATTATAAGTTATTGAATGTTTATCTTTACGACTATCTCCGTATGTCTTTAAGTGGTTTATGTGTGTGTGTGTGTGTGTGTGTGTGTGTTTGTGTGTGAGAGAGTGTGTGTGTGTGTGTGTGTGTGTGTGTCTGTACGAGACTTGTGTATTTGATTTTCTGTATAGTGTATGTTCACACACACACACACAAACTGTTGAGTGGTTGTTTAACATTTGTATCTGTGTGTCTGCGTTTACCTGAGAGTCTGTGTCTGCTGGTGCATATGACTTTGCTTGCTTGTGTGGAGTCAGTGTAAGTGTGTATGTATGTTATGTACATATGTATATAATATTGTTTTATGGGTCCTAGTTGTTGTTGTAGTTTGTCAATATTGGACATAAATCGTTGCCTTAAGGTTTTGAATCTATCCCGACTAAATTGAATCTATTCATTAGTGCTTTATTACTATTTACATTTCAGAGGTTCCTTGCCCTGTTCGAGGGTTCATATTTGGCAAAAATATGTATTGGAATGTGTACGTGTAATATATTACTGTAGCCTTAACTGGCAGTATCTAGTGTTACTGAGATGATATTTAATGCTAATCAACTCCGGTGTTCCTCAGGGCTCTGTCCTATCTCCCATTCTTTTTCTAATTTTCATAAATGATCTTCTCAACTGTACCTCCAATCCCATCCATTCATACGCAGACGACTCTACCTTACACTACTCATTTTGTTTTCCTGAACGCCCCAGCCAGCAATCTCTCAAAAACAAAAGTAGTGAAGCCATGCAACACTTATCTTTTGATCTAACTACTATGTCCATTTGGGGCAGAGAAAACCTTGTTACCTTTAATGCTTCCAAAACCCAATTTCTTCATCTTACTACCCATTCATAACTCCCAGAGGACTATCCCTTACGCTTCAACAATACAAAGATCAATCCTTCATCTTCTCTCAATATTCTCGGTGTCTGTTTTTCTTCTGCTCTCACTTGGAAGGACCATAGTACCAGTCTTGCTACTCCCAAGAGCTGGGTGTGCTCAACCGCCTCAAGGGGTTCTTTACCCCTGCACACTTGCACAGTATCTGGCTCTGTACAGGGGCACAGTGTGTCCTTGTATTGAGTATTGTTCACATGTGTGGGGAGGATCCTCTCACACCGCACTCCTTGACAAAGTAGAAAGGAAAACCTTTCGCATCATTAACTCCCGCCCACTCACCAACTCTCTGCAAGCTCTTGCTCTCTTCGCCGCAATGTTGCAGCTTTCTCGCTATTCTATCGCTATTATAATAATCAATGTTCCTCAGAACTTTCCCAGTGTATATCACCTCCTCTATGTAGGGTATGTAGTACCCATCTTGCAACACAATCCCACCCATATTCTGTGCAACTCTCCAACCCAAGAGTGAAACGTTATTCTCAATGCGTCTTTCTTCTATTCAACTGATGAGCTCTGGAACTCTCTACCAGAATCAGTTTTTCCCTCTTCCTATGACTTAAATTGCTTCAAACCCTGTGTGTCCAGTCATTTTGGCTCGAACGTCCCTTGATTTTGGCCCTGTCACTCTTTCAACTCTGGGGGAGGCACTCGATACAGGCAGTTCTGCCTTTTGTCTCCCTCACTAACATAGAACAAATATATACAGTATATATATATACGCTCCTGGGTATTGTTTATGCTTTCCATCCAAGTATGATATGTATAAATATATAGTAATTAATAAGTGTTATGTGTTATGCTGTGGATATTAGTTTATATGCTTCTGCAATAATATATAGTAATTAATAAGTGTTATGTGTTATGCTGTGGATATTAGTTTATATGCTTCTGCAATAATATATAGTAATTAATAAGTGTTATGTGTTATGATGTGGATATTAGTTTATATGCTTCTGCAATAATATATAGTAATTAATAAGTGTTATGTGTTATGATGTGGATATTAGTTTATATGCTTCTGCAATAATATATAGTAATTAATAAGTGTTATGTGTTATGATGTGGATATTAGTTTATATGCTTCTGCAATAATATATTTTAAACACACATACTTACAATGCCATATTTAGATTATTTTGTGAAGTTAACCCCTCAATTTCAAAATTTTATCTGAGCAATGTGGTAAAAAAGCTATGAACTCTATATACAAATATAAAGAAATCGGTAATATGAAGGCTGGTTGATATGAATATTAAAAGAGAAGTAGAAAACATAAAATTCAACGGCAGAAGTCTATGACATATTCATAATTTGTAAACAATTAATATGGAATGTGATAGGCATGGATACTATAGTTTCGAAAAGACACAACACCAATTAATGAACGATTATTGATATATAATATACAATGACAAAGTATATACAGCTGTGACATCAACCTCAATGTTCGAGTTGAAATGAAAGTCTCTATATACAGTCGTCAGAATATGTTATTTACTACCTTGTGATTGTCATTATGCAAGTATTACATATGGCTAGGAGCGGCTTATAAATAGTTAAGCAATAATTAATTCAATGGTTTGTAAAAATATGCAAAGGAAGGTATATTCGGAAATTGATAATACAGGTTTTATTTACATAATGAATATGACGGGGTGGTAAAGAACTTAATCTGATTACTGTACATACATTTAATATTATTGAATTACAAAATTTATTTATAAATATTATTAATGCACAAAGTGTAAGAGCTTACATCAACGTCGTGGATAAAATATATACAAATACAGTAAATAGTAGTAATAATAATAATAATAATACTAATAATAATAGTATAAGTATTATTATTATTATTTGTATTACAGGTATTATTGTTATTATAATTTAGCCTCTCATTATACTATTATTATTTTTTATTATTATTATTATTATTATTATTATTATTATTATTATTATTATTATGTTTAGTATTATTATTATTAGTAATAGTATCAATATTATTATAATATCAGGTAATAATGTATAATAAATATAAAGGCCTCCCTTCTGCACCCCATTTTCCCTGGTACCACTGACCCCGCCCCCCTAAACCCACCATAGAAAACGGGGGCGTGCGGTTCACTGGTCGAGCCCCTTTGGTCGGGTCCCATGGTTGAAGGGGGGTTATTGTTTTTTCTTTACCCTCAATTCCTTTCGTCCTCAAGTAGTTTCGTCCGTACTCTAGTTACCATAAGTCAAAGTTGCCTTGCCCACGCCTTGAAATTGATAGATTGGATAAGCTTGGGTTGTTTTGTGTATTATGTAATGCTTGCTAAAATTGTTGTTTCTGTTGGTTATTTATTACATATGTAAACTGGCAGAGACTGTAAACTAAAAGACTCCAACAAGGAAATCAAATTGCTTTAACAAAAATACCATGATGTGGTTATAACAAACTTTTAGGATTTTTTTTTTTTCCTAGGCTATAGGAAAAATAAAAAAATAATTAATGATATAAGTATTTGGAACCAGATTAACTTACATTAGACAAGACTAGGTTATAGATAATACTAGGTATCGGAGGATTGAATCTAGGCTAGGCAAGATTCAGTTAGAACAGAAAAGTTATATACAGTACGATTTCCTTTTTCAATATATGTGGCTACTTTACATGATTTTGTTCTGTTTAGGAAGGATGTGTAGGAGCCAGAAGGTTAATTGACTTTGTTTATGCTCTTTTGATTCTAGATATCTGTACTAATATAATACATAACAGTATATTAGTAACCAGAGTAATCTGAAGAAAGGTGTCAAACTTCTGAAGTGCGGTTCTATCAACTCACCAAGACTAGCCTATGTTGCAATTGAAAATCTCAACTTCAAATTTGGGATATATATACTGTATATATTAAACCCCCGACGGTTTAGGCCGAAGTCTTCGTGATCTCACAGTATTCACAGTTTTCGCAAATGTGGGTTTACTATTTCCATGATTGTGCTTATGGTGTTGTGGAATCGACTCCCAGGATAAATTAGCTTAGGGATGGATGAACTAACTCTCTACATATAGGCGAAATCCCCATGGGCGAAAGCAATACGTGGGCCTTGTCTTGTAAACCCAGGTGACCACAGAAGGCCACCACCACACGCCCTTGTTTGTTTCTACACCCCACCACCACCACCCACCATCCTCACGCCCGCCATCTTGTTAGGTGGAGGAACTAAGACATTTGTTAATCCTTGTTGATATGTAAAAAATTGTCTGGATAATGCAAACAATACATAAATAATTACTATTTTTTATGTATATTGATATGTAAAAAAAAAAATCTGAATAATGCGAATAATACAGAAATACTGTAATTAGTTTTTTAAATCCCTATTCATATATATACTATGTCTGGATAATGCAAAAAATACAAATAATAATTACTACTTTTAATCCCTATTGATATGTACAGTCGGGCTAATAAGTGATATCTCGGCAGCAAGTATATTTCGATAAATAATTGGTATCAGCATTGTCTAAAACTTGATTTTTCGTTTCGAGTGAGATCTAAAAACATGATCCTACACTTATCCACCCAATTCAACGTATGACAGACATTAATACAGCACAGAGAGAGCCAAACGTAATGGCAGCTGAAACATGACTTATTAGCGCCACCGTGCAATATGTCTGGATAATACAACAAATACATAGATAATTACTACTTGTATTACTTGTTATGAAAGGAAATTCCGGATAATGGGACAAATGTAAAATTTTGGGATAAATGTTAGTCCCTATTTATATTCTATGGTGAAATAATGGAACAGAAGCAAAACTAATTATGCCATTTTTAACTCTTTCAGGACCGGTGCCGTCCTTTAAACTTTTTACTGGTCAATATTAGAAGATTTAATTTAGTTTAAAAAGGGACTCCAGCAATAAACAGGTTTGGAACTATCTCACTTAACCCTCTTTGTGCTTCTTAAACTACACAAAATCGTCTAAATTTAGCTAGAATAGAATCACAAAGACGTCGCCGGTACAAAAGCGATTAATCCCTAGTGTAATGAGAAAATATGCCGAGACACTGATATTGTTCTGTTTTATCCCTATATTAAAACTGATAAGAGAACACATAATTTATCACGACATTGCAGATTACCCATGAATAACTTGAATTGCTTTAGGATTCACTTCCATATTCTCTGATTAAGAATAGTTTCTTAGTTATCCGTTCAGTGAAATCTACAGGAATTTGATATTGTTCACATTGCGTATAGCTTCTAATCACAGATTGTAAGACTTCATATTTATTCGTCACACATGACGAGACTTCATATTAATTCAAGTAACAAATGGCATGACCTCATAAGTATTCAAATCACTAATGGCAAGAGCTCATATTTATTCATCACAAATGGCAAGACTTCATCATATCTATTCAAGTTTCAAATGGCAAGAATTCATATTCATTCGAGTCACAAATGGCAAGACTTCATAATTATTAAAGTTAAAAATGGCAAGACTTCATAATTATTCAAGTTACAAATGGCAAGACTTTCATAATTATTCAAGTCACAAATGACAAGACTTCATAATTATTCAAGTCACAAATGGCAAGACTTCATAATTATTCAAGTCACAAATGGCAAGACTTCATATGTATTCAACTACGTATTGTCGCATAATGATGGTAGTTACCGCCATTATAGTTGTTGTTGAGCGAACTAAAGATCATTGTAAGGCTCTTAAGGAATTAATGATCCAAGTCCTCATTCTTCTCCTAATCTTTATTTTCAAAAGCCTCTCTAAAACCATTGTATAAAACACCAAAAGCAAAACGCGCCTCTAAAACCGTGGGCCCAACTGGAGAACAACTTTGGAGTGTTTTTCAGGGTTGGCGTTCGTCGTTTTTATGACCGCCCCTTTCTTCCGTTCAACCCAGAGATCCTGCAGTAAGAGAGAGCGGCCATATTTGTCTTTGGACGCCATTTTGAGGCCGTAATTATCAAGCAGCGCCCCGGGGCGATAGTTTAAAGTTGATCGTCTAAATTTTAAATAAAAAAACAAAAAAAAACACACACACACACACGATTATCCAGCACCGTTATTGCCGAATGTATAGTATGGTTCTTGTATTTATAGGAATGTAAAGGCAGGCTAAAGAGTCACCAGGACACCAAAATGGCGTAAGTTAGCTGATATCTGTTATGGTAGGGTGTCTTTCTCTCGTCCTACCCACAGTCTTTGTAGCATCGTCCCCCTGCTTTCTTTGCTCTCCGTAGTCCCCCTCCGCCCTCTTTTCTTTCGTTTATTGCCCGTACGTTTGGCGACAATGTCCTCAACTTTAGCACCTGCGCTTAATCCGGAAGCTTGCGGGTTCTCGGACTCAATAGCATCTTGGAAAGTGCCTTGAGGAACTAGCTGAGGGGGGCCCGTAATGTAGTTCCCGAGGCTGGTTTGACCAAAACCAAAGACCCCCTCCATCCTGGCCGACCTCCTTCCTTCCTGCCCCGTGGTCTCCCTGTGTAGCTCCAGGTTAGCCAGGCATTTTAAAAATCCCCCTCTTAAAATTCACCTCAGCCTATGCTTCTCACTCTCATTTTAACTAATACACTGGCTTTTGTCAATGAATTGTGATAGTATTTATCTCTAACCAATAATTCTGCAAACCTTCATTATAAACCATGTACTCAATTTAATCTACACATTAATGTTAGTGTATCCCTCTGACCAGCATTCTTCCTCTTATAATTCTCCTTAGCTTAGCCTATGTTCCCCACCCTCATTTTACCCCGAATCCTCATTTTAGGCTGCAGATGCATATTAGTGTATTTCTTCTTAATCCCTTTTACCAACAGCTTTTTCTTTCATTCCTACTTGCATCCACACCCTCCATCTGGCTTATAGTTATTCTCTCACCGATACTTTTGAAATTATCATCATTAACACATAAGAACATAAAAACATAAGAAAAAACGGGAGTCTGCAGAGAGCCAATTGGCCCACACTCGGTAAATCCCTTTCTCATCCAACCCATCTCGTCCACACCCAACTATAGCTTACAGCCTCATCTTCCCCTCTGCCTGCATCACCTTTATTTATACTTGCATCCATATCCTCATTTATATTCTCACCTAAAGATAGCTACACCTTTTGAATACACCATCACTTCTGGCTTGGCTTACACCTTCATACTCCCTTTAGCTTACCAATTTGTGGTAATTTGTTTCATTTATTTATTATTTTTCTATATATTTTTTCAAAATATATTTGTACATTTTTTTGGTAGAAAAATGTCTCGGCCTAAGGCCGGTTCCTCCTAAATTACAGGCTCGCTATCGCTTGCCAGGAAAAAATCGACTCCTAAATGACACAAAAAGTCTAAATATTGACAGAGAAAAGAGGCGAAAGGTCTTAAAATCGCCAAACTAATGAGGGAGAAGGGTGTCCAGAATAATATACCATCTCCCCTTAACTACACATTAGTAAAAACCCGGAACAAACCAGCAGCTCACATATTTCGCCTTCCCTTTACACAGCTAAAACTTCCTCTTTACTTGAGCTAATGCCAAAGTGAATCGGCAAAGCGAATGTACTTTTATTTCATTATAGAGACAGGACAGTTTCGGTTCATTTTGAGCCATTTTCACGTACCCGAAGAGGGCTCAAGATAAACCTAAAATGCTGTGTTTCTAACCTGCTTACGATATACAGGATTCGTTTACCCAGTCCTGTTTTCACGGCACTCGGAATTATTCCTCACATTAGATTTGTTGTTTCTAAATGTATGAAGGAGACAAAGGGTTGTCTGTAATGAGCGTCTCCCCAAAAGCCAAAAGAGTGACAAGAGTGCTAAATTCAAGGCATGTTAGGGTCAATACGCCTGGACACACGAATTTTAAATCAGTCTAATTCATAGGGTCAAGGAAAGATTGATTTAGGGAGAGAGTTCCAGAGTTAACTTGTTGAGTAGAAGAAAGACTGAGAAAATTATGTTTCTCTTCCTCGCCTACACACTTGACTTTGCGATCACCTTCACTATTGCTTACCTGGAGGTATATGTCTATGAAGGACTGCCCTGCCAAGCATAACCAACTGTCTCGTGTTCAATCCTACGAACCTCGCCTAGAGTCACAGGCTATCCAGGTAATTGACAAACTAAATCGAAATTAATGGATATAAAAAGAAAGGGAAGGAAAGGGGGGAGACGGGGTATACCAAAGAGAGAGAGAGAGAGAGAGAGAGAGAGAGAGAGAGAGAGAGAGAGAGAGAGAGAGAGAACGAGAGCGAGAGCAAGCAAGCAAGAGAGAAACAGAGATAACCTAAGAAGAGGACACCGAGAGAAAATGAGAGGAGAGGCATAGAGGGGGCACTAAAGGTAAGGTGAGAGGCGAGGAGAGGGCCGCGTCTGTCTCACCTTTATGACCCCCACCTCCTCTACCTCAGCTTAATCCTATTATGTGTTACAAACGGTTCTCTAATGATGAGCCCTGTCCACCCCGCCAGTGTCGAGAGGAGCTGGCTGGCATGTCCTGGAGGGGGTAACAGGAAGAGAGAGAGAGAGAGAGAGATAAATTGTTCAGAGATTCACTTGTTTATATATATACAGTATACTAGTATACTGTATAGTCGTTTTTGTTTCAGTTGGAGAAGGAAAGATTAACCCCATCACCACCATTACGTAATTCTCATCATATGCTGGTTACCATTAGACGATTTCCGTTAATTTGTAAGCTACGGTAAATATGATCTGTCTAATTATAGCCAGAATCATAGGTAAAGGGGCATCATCGTGCTAAAGGGGTTAACCCCTTGATGATCTAAGACGCAGTATGTTTATATATACATGGCTATTATTGGACGATTTTAATCAGATTAGGAAGATAATAATTATGGAAGTCAGGGTTAATTGAGAGAGTCTGTACCTTTATCATTATTACAGATCCTTCCTAAGCTGTATAAAATCGTCTACTGATAGCCAGAATAAACTGGTAAAATGCGTCATAATCTTCTAAGGGTTAATGTGATACAGATATATATTATTTTGTTTATGTTCAGCAAGTATCGAGAAGACTTTACAATTTCCGTATCATCTATCCTTCTCCTTCTCTCACTCCTCTTAAAAGGCGGTGTCACACGAGCGCTTCTTTCCGTCAATTTTACGAGCAATTGTTGTCTGGAAGATTCGGTATATTAGTCCATAATAATTACGCTACCTAACATAATCCACCTTCGCTCTAGTTTCCGATGCCAATGATCATGACTCTCAAAAATGTACGAGAAATAATTTGTTCATCGAAAATTGCCGGAAAATGCGCTCGTGTGACACCAGCTTCATACTCCCATGCTCCACACTCTCCCCTCCATATTATGTTGTTCTCTCTCTCTCTCTCTCTCTCTCCCCCCCCTCCTCCCCCTCCTCCCCCCATCCTTCGAACCTCTACCTCTCATTCTGCTCACCTTGAAATCTCCCCTTGCCCCACCATGAACTATAACCCCCCCTCCCCAACGCATAGCTTTGATAAATTCCTTACCTGAACTTCCTTCCTCTCTATTAGTTATTTGGTGTCTTGCTCTCTCTACTCTACTCTACTTTACTATTCTTCAATCTATTCTACTCTACTTTTCTCTACTCTACTCTACTATTCTCTACTCTACTATTCTCTACTCTACTCAACTCTTCTCTATTCTACTCTTCTCTATTATAATCTACTCTACTATTCTTTATTCCACTCTACTCTACTCTACTCTACTCTTCTCTTCTTTTCTCTACTCTACTCTACTCTACTCTACTCTACTCTACTCTACTCTCTACTCTACTCTACTCTACTTCTCTCTCTCATGCAGCACACTACGCTGCATGACTATAGCACGCACACTTGCCGAGTAGTATTCAGTTGTATTTTATTTATGCTAATTGAGATAGTTTGCTCACTTTTTATTGCTAGAGGTTCTTCTTAAGGTGAATGTTATGGTTTAATAGTAGCCAGAATATAATGGAAAGAATGTCACTGGTACTGAAAGGGTTAAGAGAGAAGTCATATATTATGTCAATTAACGTGATGCTGGTGATCATGTCTTCGAAGCCTTTTAGTTCTTGAATAGTGGATATCTGATAACCCTTTCTGTACCGGTGACGTCTTTTTATATGATATCAGCCATATCTAAGCGATTTTATGAAGCTTAGAAAAAATGTATGGTAGCTAAAAAGATTAATTGAGGTTGTCTGTAACATTTTAATGGGTAGACGTCTTTTCTAAGCTGCATGAAATCGTCTAATAATTGACTGAATGTAATGAAAAGGATGACACCGGTACTGAATGGGTTAAGACTTATTTTAGGTGAGTTACCTATGTCATTATCGAAAAAGAAAAACGCAATATAGCAATACATTAATAGCAACAATCAGTTAACCTTTTGAAGATTGTGCCGCATTTTGACAGTTTATCCTAGCCATCATTAGACGATTGTATTCAGTTTAGAAAGGATCTGTTGGAATCGTTAGGATAAAGACTATCTCAATTGACCTTCTAACTCCCATATACCCTTCCTCATTTGAATAAAATCGTTGAATAATCACCAAAAAAAAAAAAAAAATAGAAAAGATATACGTAACCGGATCTTGACAGGGTTAAGTTATGTTATTTGTATTTATTTTTTCTATGTGATTGAGGGAGGCAAAAGGCAGAAATGCCTATAGCGAGTGCCTCCCCCACAGTTGAAATAGTGACAGGGCCAAAATCAAGGGACGTTCGAGCCAAACTGCCTGGACACACGGAGTTTGAAGCAATTTAAGTCATAGGAAGAGGGAAAGCCTGATTCTGGGAGAGAGTTCCAGAGCTCAGCTGTTGAGTAGAAGAAAGTTTGAGAGTAACGTTTCACTCTTGGGTTGGAGAGTTGCACAGAGTAGGGGTGGGATTGAGTTGCAAGACGGGTACCACGTGCCCTACGTAAAGGAGGTGGTGTACACTGGGAAAGCTCTGAGGAACACTGATTATTATAGTAGCGATAGAATAGCGAGAGAGATGCAACATTGCGGCGGAGAGAGAGAGATTGAAGAGAGTTGGTGAGTGGACGGGAGTTAATGATACGAAAGGCCTTCCTTTCAACTTTGTCTAGGAGAGCGGTGTGAGAGGAACCTCCCCACACATGTGAACAATACTCAATACAAGGACGCACTATGCCCCTGTACAGAGCAAACAGCTGTGCAGGGGAAAAGAACCCCCTATAAGGCGGTTGAGCACACCCAGCTTCTGGGAGGCTGCCTTAGCAAGACTGGTAATAATTATGGTCCTTCCAACTGAGAGCAGAAGAAAAGGAGACACCAAGAATATTGAGAGAAGATGAAGGATTGATTTTTGTATTGTTGAAGAATAAGTTGCAAGCTTATACTAAATGGTTTCTGTATAAAATTGAGTTTAGCTTATTATAGCCTACTCTTATTATTTCATCTGACGGTAAATTGCCACATCTCCGTCTTGATGATTCAGCTATTACGAAGATGTTTTGCCGAAATATGATGATAATTATGAAAACTTGGCATAATTATGACTTAGTCACGTAATAATTTCATATTTTGCCATTATTTTCGAGAAATGTGTTGCCAAGGGATGAAATTTACAGTCAACTGAAATAAAACTGAATATAATAGGTCTTGCTGTCATTAAATTTGTAAAAGACTGGTCAAAAGTTCATAATATATATGTAGGCTACATATAGTCAAGTATATATAATTATATACTTATACATATATGTATATATATATATATATATATATATACCAAGTCAGAGTGGGGAGCAGTCAAAAGTGGTGTCCCCAGGGATCGGTATTAGGTCCCCTGTTGTTTCTTATATACATAAATGACCTAGATTTAGGTATAACTAGTAGGGTAAGTAAATTCGCAGACGATACTAAAATGGGGAGATCAATTGATTCAGATAGCGACGTAGAGTGCCTCCAATGGGATCTAGATACCTTACATGAATGGTCAGTAAATTGGCAGATGAAGTTTAACATTGACAAATGTAAGGTATTAAAGATAGGGAAGATGCAAACAAATGTTAAATATAAACTAGCTAATTTAGAATTAGAACATTCAGACTGCGAGAAAGATCTAGGTGTGTTTGTTAGGAATTATTTGAAGCCTAGAAATCAGTGTATAAGCGCTCGTAATAAGGCAAACAGGATTCTCGGGTTCATATCTAGGAGTGTGAGTAACAGAACTGCTGATGTTATCTTAAAACTTTACTTGTCATTAGTGAGACCCCATATGGATTATGCTGTCCAATTTTGGTGTCCTTATTACAGAATGGACATAGATTCATTGGAGAGAGTTCAGCGTAGAATGACAAAAATTATCCATAATATTAGAAGTCTTCGTGGTGCAATGCATAAGTGTGTTGATTTTCGATGTGAGCATCCTAGGTTCGAATCCCCGGACTGCCACATGTGTTTGTTAATTTCATTAATCGAGTTTAGGAGTAAAGTTGGTTGGTGGAGAGAACATAATAATATGAAGAAAGGTTGAAGAAATTGGGTTTACATTCGTTAGAGAGACGCAGAGTTAGAGGGGATATGATAGAGGTGTTCAAGTGGGTTAGTGGGATTAACAAAAGGGACATGACAAATGTACTAAAGCTCAGTGATAGCGAAAGAACTCGTACCAATGGTTTCAAATTAGATCAATTTCGTTTCAGAAAAGATATAGGCAAATATTGGTTTGGTAACAGAGTTGTAGATGGGTGGAATGGACTACCAAGTGCTATAGTGGGATTAAAAAC
This sequence comes from Paralithodes platypus, assembly GCA_032716605.1. Classification (NCBI taxonomy): domain Eukaryota; kingdom Metazoa; phylum Arthropoda; class Malacostraca; order Decapoda; family Lithodidae; genus Paralithodes; species Paralithodes platypus. Next base: position 21,778,902 of record CM064520.1, on the reverse strand, counting down.
GGTAGGGAGCTTTAAGATAAAATTGGATAAGCATATGGACGAAAAGGGTTGGGTGTGAAGGGGAATCAGCCGGGTTGGGCCAATCAGCGCTCTGCAGACCACGGTAATCCTGCGTTAATCTCTAACCGTTTTGGTAAGATGATCCTCAGGGTATTAGAGTGTTGAGCCTATAATTGGGCTTTGTAATTGGGGTTGTGTGGGACAGGGATCTGCCTTGCTTAGTCCAATCGGCTTTCTGCAGACTCCCATTTTCTTATGTTCTTATGTTCTTATGAACTTTGAACAAATCCGTCTAATCAACGCTATTCAAGATTGACATGGTTTTTTATTATCTTGTTAGATACAGTTGCTCTAATTTTACTTTTATGTGAGGCAGACAGACGGAACGAAGCTAGTATGATAAGCGCCATAACAGCTATAAATTAAAACCTTAAATAAAACAGCCTCCCCCCCCCATCTCTTTCATGCCCCCCAGTTCGCCTGTAAAGTCGCCCCCTCCCTCCCCCCCCCCCCCCCCCCTTCCAGGTATTACACTAGCTTGACACTCGCAGATCCCCCCCCCCCACCACACACACAGTCACACACACAGTCTTCTAAATTCCCATTGAGCGTATCACACGAACCTGTATGCCGCGACGTCACCAAAGCCTCGCCTCTCCCATAATGCCATTGATACCGGCCCAACCAAAGTCTGCGGCGCGTATGTCGGTGAATATGCTGAATAAAATTATGTAGAAATGTGCAAGTGAATTTACATATACTTTGGCAGGCTTATCACGCCCGTATTGTCGCGGCAAATCTTCTTTCACACCACAGGAGACTAAGACCTATGATACAGGGCCCCAGTTATATATACTGATACGACCCGTGCTGAAATGTAGCATATCAAGCACATATTATTTGCATACGGGTGTTTTTTTCAATGCATATAATATCATACTCCATAAGTGTAACATAATTCTGAATAGGAACAATGTAGCCTGCGCAACGAAGAGTAATGCTGTACATATTAAACAAATAAGTTCCAGTTTAAAATCCAGCTTCCTATTACTCATATACAGTATATATATATATATATATATAGTGCTATTTAAGAGAGCAATGAGTTTGTAGCAAAGTAATGTGACTGCGAGTGTTATGCAAGAAGCACAGAGAAACTACGATTACCCTATGCCAATGTTGTCATTTAGAATTAAGGTTATCATTGAAGTTTTCTGTAACTCCATTTTTTCCCTAATAATATGTTTAATAGTATGTGCTGAAAATTGTACACAGAATAATACAACTGTAAATATTAGATGGTCTTAGTTCATGGTGAGAGATAATTAGTTTGTACACAATGTTGTCTTCTTTAAACTTAATCTTCTTTCACATTATGGTATACCATTGAAATGACGGGGTTGGCGAGAACGGGCTCCAGTTCATATAAGATTGCAAACATCAAAACAAAGAGGGAACGAAGGAAGCCAAGTTTACCTGAGCACCCCATGACCTCAGGAACTTCTCAGATTCTATGGGACACAGGATATCTAGGACAGTCACCCCAGTTACAGGGAAATCCTGATGTCCTATCAGGGCCGCGGTTTTAAAACACACCCGCCAATCACCAGCCCCCATTTGTTCCAACCCCAGATTTGCAGTATAACGAAGAAATGTTTATGCAAATGAAACACCAAAGGCCTGAATGCTACCGGAACAAATGGAACTAAGGAGGCCTATAAATTATGATGGACCTGGAGAACCATCTAACCTAATAATAGAAGAGAGCCTAGGCGAATTATTACCAAATTGGCCAAAGAGCTCCAATTATGAAGTAATCAGTAAAATCATTTTCGCATGTATACAAGGCCACGTAACGAACCCTTAGGTGTTCAATAAAATAACCATTATATGTATGTACCTAATAATAATTCCCATGTATGTATTAGTTAAGTATTAATCATCACAACTTGATCACAATGTATTACAATATCCCTTTTACCTTGAAGTCCTATAAGTAAAAGACGAGAATTAAGCCAAACATAGTCTCAACTAAATATAGGAAAAGTATGCAAACAACCACTGGGGTAATGTCCTTAACTCTGAATAAGAACGGGATATCTAACAGCAGTGGAACAATTTTCTTGCCTTTCCCCCTACCGTGAGAGCTCGCCGAACCTGTTGTGTGCCTCCTGAAGTCTGGATCCTGAAGTCCTGATTGTAAAAAGCAGTTCATCCTGAAGTGCTGCCCTGTGGACCTACGTCTTCCTGAAGTGCTGCCCTGTGGACCTACGTTCAACATCGGCCAGACTTTCTCTCAGCCCTCTACCCTCCTTAATTACCCTAAGTGTTTCTGAGTATCTTAAGCCACTTTCACACATTCACGATGTTGGTCCCGATGTACCCCGATTTGAATATCGGGACACAACGTGGTGCAATCCCCAACGTGTGTCGGGGTCGTCGGGGAGCGTCGTGTTACCCGGGTGCGGGACGGGCAAATCGGGCTTGGCCACCAAAGTTTTGGATTTGTTCAAAAATTTTGGACGATGGACTTTTGGCGTGGTACCATCGGGTAACGTCGGGTACAATGTGTTGATGACGTGGGTCTGGCGTGTCTGCATCAGGGATCACGGCATGGACGTGGCGGCGTCGGGGTATAAATAGTTATAATATATTACAGTAAAAGTCATGTATCCGAATGGCAGCGGACCGACAGTGCTTCGGATTAGTGGAGTATTCTGACAACACTATAAATACGCACATGATGAATAAATAAAGACCTGTTATGGTATAGGCCTATACCGTATATACCGTATATAATATTCCATAATCAACTTATATCAAACGAGTTAATAAGTTCAAATGAAAAATTAGTGTACTGGTATGATTACCGAAACACGTGTGTGTTAATTGTCGAGTGAGTGTGTGTGCGTGTGCGTGTGTTATTGTTCTTGTGTGGCTATATCGACCGCCACTGATACACGGTATGCAATAAATGTTATTATAATTATTCTCTATGGAATTGAATTTAATTTTACCTAATACAGTAGTGTTTATAATAGTAAAAGCCAAAGGAAATACTAAGTGTTATTGATTAATTTAACACAAGGTAGTGCTTGTGTGGGTGGATGGGTTTAGAAAGAGGAGATTGTTCCTGTGTTTTTGACGATTCCATCCTTACACAAGCTATGTTTATATCAATCCTTTTGCACAAGATAGGTTTATATCAATACATTTTACCTTCCACAATTAGAGAAAATATGATTCATCACGAAGTGTAGCCTACCTGTGGAGATTAAACGCAATGTTATATTATATACTATATAATATGAGATATACCGGTACCGGTATATCGTTTTTTTATCGTTTTTTTTATTTTCATACTAAATCATAGCAATTTTTTCCACCAAAATATTCTCTCTCAATTGGTTTTCACCCATAATAATTGTTGTTTTTTATTGTTTTTGTTTTTATTAACGGCAAGAGACAAGGTTATTATATAAGATTTCAAAAAAACAATGAATACTAATAATAATATGTGGAATTTCACCGTAGGTGAAGGTTACTGTTCAGTCCGCCCATACTTTCCCTCCCCATTTTTACCGATAAAATGTGGGACAATGAATATTCTGTAAGCAAGTGATATATAGGATTTTTCATTAGCTTTCTAATGGTACATATATGGCCAATGTACGATCAAAACTTTTATTTTTCCTGAATATTTTTTGTCCGTCGCCGCTGTCACCCACTGGTAAATATTTTCGCTTCAATTCATGGTCTATTTTCATATAATTTAACGTTTGATACAGTTTTTAGATATTAATTTCGTATATCGGCAATGAATACAGATTGTTATTTACGAAGAACCAGCTCTCTATGACAAAAACTTGATTTTATATAAAACATTTCATACGCCTATACCTTACAAAGAAATAATTCGACCTTATCTTACCTTAAACTTGACCGTTGAGCGTAATACCTTTAAAACCATATGTATTGACTATATCTGTCAGGCTGCCTGACGTTGTGGCATCGTCCTCGTCGGGTCAGCCACTGTCACCATCATAAGTCCATCGCCCCTCGTCGTGTTCCCCTCGTGCCACGTCGGGGTACGTCGGGGTACGGTTTTGACAGGAATTTTGACCGTTACAGCATTGACTTGGCGCCGTCGTGTTGCAACCGTGGTACCATCTGGGTAGCCGTGTCACCGTCGAGGCTTCGTCGTCAACGCGTACATGTGTCACTATCACTGCCGATGTACCAATTTGTGTACCTCGGGGTGCATCGGGACCAACATCGTGAATGTGTGAAAGTGGCTTTAAGCCACTTTCACACATTCACGATGTTGATCCAGATGTACCCCGATTTGAATATCGGGACACAACGTGGTGCAATCCCCAACGTGTGTCGGGGTCGTCGGGGAGCGTCGTGGTGTTACCCGCGGTGCGGGGACGTGGCAAATCGGGCTTGGCCACCAAAGGTTTGGATTTGTTCAAAAATTTCGCACGATGTACTTTTGGCGTGGTATCATCGGGTAACGTCGGGTACAACGTGTCGATGGCGTGGGTCTCGCGTGTCTGCATCCTGTCACATCGGCATCGACGTGGCGGCGTCGGGGTATAAATAGTTATAATATATTACAGTAAAAGTCATGTAATCCGAATGGCAGCGGACCGACAGTGCTTCGGATTAGTGGAGTATTCTGACAACACTATAAATACGCACATGATGAATAAATACAGACCTGATATGGTATACGGTATGCCTATACCGTATATACCGTATATAATATTCCATAATCAACTTATATTAAACGAGTTAATAAGTTCAAATGAAAAATCAGTGTACCGGTATGATTACCGAAACACGTGTGTGTTAATTGTCGAGCGAGTGTGTGTGCGTGTGTGTGTTATTGTTCTTGTGTGGCTATATCCACCGCCACTGATACACGGTATGCAATAAATGTTATTATAATTATGCTTTACGGAATTGAATTTCATTTTACCTAATACAGTAGTGTTTATAATAGTAAAAGCCAAAGAAAATACTAATGTGTTATTGATTAATTTAACACAAGGTAGTGTTTGTGTGGGTGGATGGGTTTAGATAGAGGAGATTGTTCCTGTGTTTTCGACGATTCCATCCTGACACAAGCTATGTTTATATCGATCCTTTTGCACAAGATAGGTTTATATCAATACATTTTACCTTCCACAATTAGAGAAAATATGATTCATCACGAAGTGTAGCCTACCTGTGGAGATTAAACGCACTGTTATATTATATACTATATGAGATATACCGGTACCGGTATATCGTTTTTTTATCGTTATTTTTATTTGCATAATAAAACACAACAATTTTTTTCCGCTGAACATGATAGCGGTGTTTAGAATATGCTATCATCAATATTGGATTTTATAGAAATAAATCTATAACGATAGTTTTTTGTTTTTATAGAATCCCAGCCGCACCAAAATATTCGCTCTCAATTGGTTTTCACCCATAATAATTATTTTTTTAATTACATTTTTTATGAACGGCAAGAGGAAAGGTTAGTATATAAGATTTCAACAAAACAATAAATAAAAATAATAATATGTGGAATTTCACCGTAGGTGAAGGTTACTGTTCAGTCCGCCCGTACTTTCCCTCCCCATCTTAGTTGGTTTTCACCCATAATAATTGTTTGTTGTTATTTAAAAAAAATTATGAACGGCAAGAGGAAAGGTTATTATATAAGATTTCAACAACAAAATAAATTAAAATAATAATATGTGGAATTTCACCGTAGGTGAAGGTTACTGTTCAGTCAGCCCATACCTTCCCTCCCCATTTTCACCGATAAAATATGGGACAATGAATATTCTGTAAGCAAGTGATATATAGGATTTTTCATTAGCTTTCTAATGGTACATATATGGCCTATGTACGATCAAAACTTTATTTTTTCCTGAATATTTTTTGTCCGTCGCCGCTGTCACCCACTGGTAAATATTTTCGCTTCACTTCATGGTCTATTTTCATATAATTTAACGTTCGATACAGATTTTAGATATTAATTTCGTATACCGGCAATGAATACAGATTGTTATTTACAAAGAACCAGCTCTCTACGACAAAAACTTGATTTTATATAAAAACAAAATCATACGCCTATACCTTACAAAGAAATAATTCGACCTTATTTTACCTTAAACTTGACCGTTGAACGTAATACCTTTAACACCATATGTATTGATGGTATCTGTCAGGCTGCCTGACGTTGTGGCGTCGTCCTCGTCGGGTCGGCCACGTGTCACCATCATAAGTCCATCGCCCCTCGTCGTGTTCCCCACGTGCCACGTCGGGGTACGTCGGGGTACGGTTTTGACCGGAATTTTGACCGTTACAGCATTGACGTGGCGGCGTCGTGTTGCAACCGTTGTACCATCTGGCCCGGCGTGGCTACGACGTGTCACCGTCGAGGCTTCGTCGTCAAACGCGTACATCCTGTCACTGTCTCTGCCGATGTACCAATTTGTGTACCTCGGGTACATCGGGACCAACATCGTGAATGTGTGAAAGTGGCTTTACATTGTGATTATTGATGTGAAGGTAATGTTAAAGTATGTGAATATTTCATTGGTTAATTATTTAGAGATCTGTGTCCAAGATCCTTGTCCCTTGGTATGTGTTAATCCCTCAGAATTTGTAGTAACTGTTATATAAATCTGTGCCTAAGATCTAAGTGTTCAACTTTGATAATTACTTCCTAGAACGTACCACGCATACGTTACATACTTGTGTTCATAAAACGCACTTAGCTAAATACTCACAGACTTTCCTTGTATAAGTTTAATTTCTATTATGTATGTTACAAGTTGAAGTCGAAGTGTATAACGTGTAGTTATTCCCTTCTTTAAAATAAGAACCTGTGACCTAGAACCTACGCTCAATTTCATATTTTGTTTATCTCAGTCCCCCCTCGTGAAGAATTGTTATCAATTATCATATATACTTTCTTCCCGAGATCTTAAATCCACGCTCGTTTGTTTAAGCGTTATTCCCCTTATTGTATGAACTGTATTCACTTCACTTGATTATTGATGTAGATAATTTGATTCTTATCGTCTAGGAATTCTAGTCTTGCATAGATCGATTATCTAATTATTCATCAATCCTAATACACCGCATTGTGTGAATTCTTTACAAGACTCTGTTAACTCGTTCAGATATCTTATTATACCTTTTCGGGTATTTCAATTAGTACAACTTTGTCGTGTACGTCATTTTACCTATAATTAATATTGTAATTAATTTTTCGTATACGCTGCTTTTATAGAAAGCGTTCTTCAGTATTGTCTAACTACGCTAGTTCTGTTAACTGTACAGTTTATCCATTTTCGCTTAAGAACATAAGAACATAAGAACATAAGAAAATGGGAGTCTGCAGAAAGCCGATTGGCCTACACAAGGCAGATCCCTGTCACACCCAACCCTAATTATAAGCCCAGCTTAGAAACACCATTAGGACTTACCTCACCTAAACGGTCAGAGGTCAGAAAAACGGGGATCTGCAGATCCCCACACCTGGGCCACACCTGACAGATCACCCTCACACCCAACCCATCTCGTCCATATGCCTGTCTAACTGTACCTTAAAGCTCCCTATCGTTCTTGATCCCACTATAGCACTTGGCAGCCCATTCCACCCATCTACAACTCTGTTACCAAACCAATATTTGCCTATATCTTTCTTGAAACGAAATTTATCTAATTTGAAACTATTTGTACGAGTTCTTTCGCTATCACCGAGCTTTAGTACATTGTTCATGTCCCCTTTATTAATCCCACTAACCCACTTGAATACCTCTATCATGTCCCCTCTAACTCTGCGTCTCTCTAACGAATGTAAGCCAAATTTGTTCAACCTTTCTTTATACGGAAGATTTCTAATATTATGGATCATTTTTGTCATTCTACGTTGTACTCTCTCCAATGAATCTATGTCCATTCTGTAATAAGGACACCAACATTGGACAGCATAATCCATATGGGGTCTCACTAATGACAAGTAAAGTTTTAAGATAACATCAGCAGTTCTGTTACTAACACTCCTAGAGATGAACCCGAGAATCCTGTTTGCCTTGTTTCGAACGCTTATACACTGTTTTCTAGGCTTCAAATCATTGCTAACAAACACACCTAGATCTTTCTCACAATTCGAGTTTTCTAATTCCATATTAGCTAGTTTATATTTAACATTTGTATGCATCTTCCCTATCTTTAATACCTTGCATTTGTCAATGTTAAACTTCATCTGCCAATTTACTGACTATTCGTGTAAGGCATCTAGATCCCCAAATACAGATCCTGGGGGAGACCACTTTTGACTGCTCCCCATTCTGACTTCGTACCATTTATGCTGACTCTCTGCTTCCTACCAATTAGCCATGACCTAATCCATCCTAACAACGCCCCACCTATTCCATGTGCCTCAACCTTTCTCATCAATCTCTCATGGGGGACTCTGTCGAAAGCTTTACTGAAATCTAAATATATAATATCATATGACTTGTCATTATTTACTGCTTCATATACCTCTGAGAAAAAACTAAGCAAATTAGTAAGGCAAGAACGTCCCTGAGTGAATCCATGCTGAGAAGAATTTATTAAATTAAATGTATCTAAATGGTTTCTAATTTTACTAGCAATAATTGACTCTAGTAGCTTTCCTAGGATTGATGTAAGACTAATGGGACGGTAATTGGATGCTATTGATTTGTCACCTTTTTTGAAGATCGGAACTACGTTTGCAAGCTTCCAAGCTTCTGGAACTATACCTGTCTCTAATGATTGTTAAATAGAAATGTTAATGGGTAACTTAACTCATCCCTACATTCTTTTAATACTCTAGCATATACCTCATCAGGACCAGGCGATTTATGAGGTTTCAGTCTGTCAATTTCCTTAAGCACATCATTTCTACTTATAGTAACCGTACTTAACCCTCTCACATCCTGACGCGATTTTTGAGCCTATTAGGGATACTTTAAAGCCTTTGTTACCGTCAGGGGTATCTATAAACCTTTAGTTTGATTACTTCAACCTCTGCAGTTGTCTTTGAGTTAGCTGTGGGCAGAAAACTAATTTTGGAGAGGTAATTATAACAGTGAGAGTAATCTATTTCTTATTGTTAATCTGGCAACCTCTGCGTCCTATGGTCGTGAGAGGGTAAACCTATTTTCTATACTATCGCTATATACCTTACGGACTTCTGGAAACTGTGCCAAATTTTCATTAGTGAAAACGGAAAGAAATTGACTGTTTAATGTACTGCACATTTCTAAATAATTTTCTGTCATTTCTCCTATCAAAGTTTTAAGGGGACCAATTACATCTCTAACCTTGGATTTATATAGTTGGTAAAAAGCTTTTGGATTATTTTTTGAGTCATTGGCAACCTTAATTTCATAATTTCTGTTTTCTTTCCTAATATCCCTTTTTACCTGTCTTGATAGATTCTGATAGTAAGCAAGTAGGTGAATTTCGCCTTTCCTAATTTTTCTATATATTCCTCTCTTTTGTCCTAGAAGATCTAATAGTCTATTATTCATCCATTTGGGTTGGTTCTGTGTTGATCTAAGTTTTCTTTTTGGGATGTATTTATTTTGTGCATTGAATACTGACTGATAAAATTATCGTATGTATCTACCAAGGTTGACGTCTCTTCCTGACTTAAGATGACAGGTGCCTGAGAAGGGGTACACTCATTTGGACACCTGGATCAACTTAATTTGTTGACCATAGGGTCCGCTAATAGGGCTCTTCTTAACCCACCATAATTGGCTTTTCTGAAGTCAGGTATTAATGTTGTATTCTCTCTGGTATTACCTTTCCATTGTATATTAAAATACACAGAATTGTGGTCACTATTTCCTAGGTGGTCCCCTATCTCTACATTATTTACCATATGTTCAATATATGTAACATATATACCATATATTTCTCATTTGTTCACCATTATATAATTTGGAGAATGGGTATAATTTTATAATTTGACCAAATATCTTATAGTATTTGTATCTTAGGCCCCATTTAGTGCTGTATTATTGTCAATAATTCAGTTCGAAAAATCCCACTTGGCTACCGACATCATTATATTAATCCACTGAGTTTATCGGCATATATAATACATTCTGTATTATATCACTCGCATAGAAGAGTTGTTCGTGGTCAATGTCTCATCACCTAGTATTAAGAAGGTGTTCTTGATCCTGCTATATCAGAAGACTACCTTTAATGTTATTCTACAAAGACTACACACAGTTGATTTCATTGAAATTGAGGAACAGCGTGGATTAAATACTTTACAATCAAACTACCGTCAATTACCGTGTGATTATGTAAGACCCTTCCTAAGCTAAATACAATGTTCACGGAGCAGTTAGAACGATATACTCTAATATATATTCCAAGTTGGCATAGGACTGCATGTCTATTTATATTTCACAGAGAGAGAGAGAGAGAGAGAGAGAGAGAGAGAGAGACTAAACAAATACTGTATATATATATATATATATATATATATATATATATATAAGCAAACTGTTTACTTGATACGATACGGACACTAACTCTTCTCCTTGCCTTGACTATTTGCATGTTTATATTTCCAAGATAGAACGAGAGAGAGAGAAAGAACATTACATCTGGAGTTAATAAAACACCGCATTAATTACCTTAAGCTGTTTACTTGACGATACAATAGTGACACAACTTACTAATCACTTTTTTGCGTATTGCAAGGGCGATTAAAATTCAGTATTGACACATTTCTTTTTCTAGGGATGGCCTTAAATCTGCATTTAATATATTAGTATGCAGTTTGATCTAAACTGTGTTTATTTATATTTGGAATGTAACACTTGTATGCTAGCTTCGCTCCTTATCTGATCATATTAATATCATATATATTAACGATCTTGATGTAGGAATAACTACCAAAATAAGTAAATTTGCAGGTTACACTAAAATAGGAAGAGTTATAAATTCTGATCATGATATTCAGGCTCTCCAAATATATTAGATACACTACAGGAATGGGCAGTAAATTGGCAGATGAAGTTCAATGTAGATAAAATAAATGCAGTATAGTAAAATTTGGGAAATCGATAAAAAATGCAGGATATAGATTACATAACGTGAATATAAGAAACTCAGATAATGAAAAATATTTGGGAGTCATCGTCAACTGTGATTTTACACCTACTGTAGAAATCAATGCATTAGTGCTTTAAATAAGGCAAATAGAGTTCTCGGATATCTATAAGTGTGAGTAATAGAACAGCAGACGTAATGTAAAATCTACATCTCTGTTGGTCATTCAGCTCTGGGGAAAGCACTTGCTATATATGACATTATGACACTAATAAACAATAATAACATTATAAATAAATGAACAAATAAATACGCAGAGAGAGAGAGAGTGAGAGTGAGTGAGTGAGTGAGTAAGTGAGTGAGTGAGTGAGTTAGAAATAGTTAGAGTGAGTGAGAGAGAGGTTGAACATGTGCAAGTTTACTAATTAATTGCCCTAGCCAATATTCTAGACCAAAATCAAAATATTAATAACATTAAATTGATTCTCAGTAAATCCTGAATAGAGAGAGATTATATTGGTAATTAATTTATAAATCTAATCTATCATGGGATATATTATATTTTTTTGGACTTTGCCGAGAGAGAGAGAGAGAGAGAGAGAGAGAGAGAGAGAGAGAGAGAGAGAGAGAAGATAGATAGATAGATAGATAGATAGATAGATAGATAGAGAGAGAGAGAGAGAGAGAGAGAGAGAGAGAGAGAGAGAGAGAGAGAAGATAGATAGATAGATAGATAGATAGATAGATAGATAGATAAATAGATAGAGAGAGATGATCGATTAGATACATAGAGAGAGAGAGAAGATAGAGAGAGAAGATAGATAGATAGATAGATATAGATAGATAGATAGATAGATGGAGAGAGAGAGAGAGAGAGAGAGAGAGAGAGAGAGAAGATAGAGAGATAGATAGATAGATAGAGAGAGAGAAAGATGATCGATTAGATACATAGAGAGAGAGAGAAGATAGATAGATAGATAGATATAGATAGATAGATAGATAGATGGAGAGAGAGAGAGAGAGAGAGAGAAAGAGAGAGAGAGAGAGAAGATAAATAGATAGATAGATAGATAGATACATAGAGAGAGAGAGACTCTTCACCTATAGCTCTACCATTCCATTATTTTTTGTTTTGTATAAATCTTCTCATTTCATATTTCTAACTATTTTATGTGGATAGGCTAACCCTTTTCATTAAAGATAAAAATTATCGACTAAAATAATCTAATGCTAGGAAAAATATAATAGATAGATTGCTAGAGATAGATAGATAGATAGATAGATATGTGTGTGTGTGTGTATGAGAGAGAGAGAGAGAGAGAGAGAGAGAGAGAGAGAGAGAGAGAGAGAGTAAAATAAAAACACGTCCCCCTAAGCAATTATACATAAATAAACGTATATAATTAGCTCTATGCTATAACTGTCTTAATAGTGTAATGCAAAAGTGCGCGGAATTTCGGTGCGAGTGTCCTAGGTTCGAGTCCTTGGAGAGCCACATGCATTTGTTGATTTCATTAATTGAGTTTAGAAGTGAAGTTGGTTGGTGTAAAATATAATACAAATTAAAAAGGGCATTATAAAGGTATATAAGATCATTGGGTATATTGATAGTGATTTACCTGCCTAAGGAGGGTCACCTGCTTTTTTTTCTCTCCTTTTCTCTCTCTCTCTCTCTCTCTCTCTGGCTTGTATCCATTCGGTTCCATTCAGCCTACTGTTTTAAGACGTTTATCCCCATCCAGATGTCGATGTTTTTCCTGGCAAGCGGTAGCGAGCCAGCATATTTTTAAATATGTTTTTGACAGCACGCTAAATTTTTAAATTTTTCGATAGAAAATGTCTCCAGCGAAGCCGGATTTCTTCATACAATGCTGGCACTTGGAAGGAGATAAATGTCTTAAAACAGTAGGCTGAATGGGGCCGAATGGATACAACCGAGAGAGAGAGAGAGGGAGAAAAGAAGAGAACAATAACAGGTGACCCCCCTTAACTGGTATAAGATGGGTTTATTACCACCAATATACCTTTAAGTTGGTAGAATATTGTGGACAATTTAAGGGGGGTCACCTGCTTTTTTTTCTCTCCTTTTCCCTCTCTCTTTGGCTTGTATCCATTTGGCCCCATTCAGCCAACTGTTTTACGACGTTTATTCCCATCCAGGTGTCGATTTCTTCCTGGCGAGCGATAGCGAGCCAGCATTGTAAGGAGAAATCTGGCTTCGCCGGAGAAATTTTTCTATCGAAAAATTTACAAATTTAGCTTGCTGTAAAACAAAAAATATATATGCTGATATTGACGCCTGGATGGGGGTAAACGTCTTAAAACAGTAGGCTGAATGGGGCCGAATGAATACAAGCCAAAGAGAGGAAGAGAAAGAGAAAAAAAGCGAGGTAGGTAGATTATTATGGACACCTTAAATACCCCTTTCATACCCATCTTGTTTGAGAGTGTTACGATTTTATGCAGTTTAAGGGGAGGTGGTCGTTTGTTTTTTGGCCCCCCTTCTCCCTCATGTTTCACCACATTAGTTTTGAGATTTTAAGACGTTTACCCCATTTGTTTGGCGAATTTATGATCTTTCACCCCATCCTTTGCCAATATTAAGAGCTTGTATGCAATTAAGGTGTCAACTTTTTCCTGGCGAGCGAAAGCGAGCCTGAAATTTATGAGCAATCGGCCTTCGGTCGGGCCATTTTTCTATCCAAAAAATGTACAAATTTATCTTGAAAGTGGGTCTAGGGGGTGTAATGTTAAGCTTGATGGAGGTCTAGGGAACAAACAAAAAGCCTTCCCTTAAATACTAGTGGTAGATCGTAAGCTAAAGACAATCGTCTAATGGTAACCAGAGTATAAAGGGGTTAAAGAGTTCGTAATAATCTACCGTTATAAAGGTATACACAAAGGAAAAGCAAGGAACAACAGATATATTGACCCATACGAGGCTACTTGTAAAAGCAGTGGTAGCGAACCCAGTTAAGGGGGTCACCTTTTTTTCTCTCCTTTTCTCTCTTTCTCTGGCTTGTATCCATTCAGCCTACTGTTTTAAGATGTTTATCCCCATCCAGGTGTCGATTTCTTCCTGGCGAGCGATAGCAAGCCAGCATTGTATGGAGAAATCCGGCTTCACCGGAGACATTTTTCTATTGAAAAATATACAAATTTAGCCTTCTGTCAAAATAATTTTTTAAAATATGCGGGGTTGCTACCGCTCGCCACGAAAAAATCGATGCATACAATGCTGGCTCGCTATCGCTCGCCAGGAAGAAATCGACACCTGGATGGGGATAAACGTCTTAAACAGTAGGCTGAATGGGGCCGAATGAATATAACCCAGAGAGAGAGGGAGAAAGAGAGAAGCTTATAAATGGCTAGAGGCCCTTCTTAAACTGAATAAAATGGTCGACAAATAACGAGAGTCAAGCTAAAAGGAAGTCACCGGTACTGAAAGGGGTAAATATAGCATAGCAATTTAAGGGGGGTCACCTGCTTGTTTTCCTCTTTCTCTCATTTTCTCTCTTTCTCTGGCTTATATCCATTCGGCCCCATTCAGCCAACTGTTTTAAGACGTTTATCCCCATCTAGGTGTCGATTTCTTCCTGGCGAGCGATAGCGAGCCAGCATTGTATGGAGAAATCCGGCTTCGCCGGAGACATTTTTCTATCGAAAAATGTACAAATTTAGCTTGCTGTTAAATCAAAAATTTATATGTGCTGGCTCGCTACCACTCGCCAGGAAAATATTGACACCTGGATGGGGGTAAACGTCTTAAAACAGTTGGCTGAATGGGGCCAAATTGAAACAAGCCAAAGAGAGAGGGAGAAAAAGAGAAAAAAAGCGAGGTGGGCTCCCTTAAGTCACTATCAATATACCCAATTATGTTATATATATTTTTCATACTCTTTGTTTATAGCTTTGATTTTTCCAGTGCACACGAGTTTGATCGGGTACAATCACGCTAATAAGTGATGTCTCGGCACCCAGTATGTTTTGATCAATAATTGGTATCAGCAATATCTAAGCTTCATTTCTTCATATTAAGTGAAATATACAAATATGTTTCTACACTTACCCACCCTATTCAACATCTGACAGACATAAATACAGCACAGCGAAAGCCAAACGTAATGACAGCTATAGTCTATTCTCTGTAAGTAGGAGAGAAATCATGACCTCTAACCTCTGTAACTCAAAAAGGACTGGAGTAATTGACCAAATATGTCTACCATTTGGGAAGAGTCAGTCAAGGAATATATGTGGAAATTTACAGCCAATTTGCTTAAGCCCTTTTCGAGTTACAGAGGATAGAGGTCATGATTTTTCGCCTACTTACAGCGAATAGACTATAGTATCGGAGTCTTGATGGTGGTGTTAATAAGTCATGTCCTGGCTGTCATTACGTTTGGCTCGCTCTGTGCTGTATTAATGTCTGTCAGATGTTGGATAGGGTGGTGTAGGAACATGTTTGTATATCTCACTCGAAACGAATAAATCAAGTTTTAGTCATTGCTGATACCAATTATATAATTATTGATTAAAACATATACTTGGTGCGAAGACATCACTTGTTAGCGCGACTGTACAATCGCGCTAATATGTGATGTCTCGGCAGCAAGTATGTTTTTACTAATAATTGGTATAAGCAATATCTAAGCTTCATTTCTTCATATCGAGTGAAATGTACAAACATGTTCCTACACTTAGCCACCCAATTCAACATCTGACAGACATTAATACAGCACAGAGCGAGCTGTACGTGTGATCATATTATTGAGGCCACTCTCTCTTAATTCAGGATTTCTAATTTATCCTCGCGATTATTTAAATATGTTCTGAGAATCTACTATTAACCCCTTCTATACCTGCGACGTCTTTTTACTTTATTTTGGACACTATTAGACGATTTGATTCCGTTTAAAATGGGCCTTCATCAATTAACAGGCTTTGAACTTTTTATTTAAGCTTGATGGAGGTCTATGGAAGAAAATAAAACATGATAAAAAGATACATAAAGGAACAAATATATACGCTAATTCCCACTTAAGGGAGCCCACCTCGCTTTATTTATCTTTCTCTCCCTCTCTCTTTGGATTGTATCCATTCGGCCCCATTCAGCCTACTGTTTTAAGACGTTTACCCCCATCCAGGTGTCAATATTTGCCTGGCAAGCGATAGCAAGCCAACATATATATGTTTTTGTTTTGACAGTAAGCTAAATTTGTAAATTTTTCGATAGAAAAATGTCTCCGGCGAAGCCGTATTTCTCCATACAATGCTGGTTCGCTATCGCTCGCCAGGAATAAATCGACACCTGGATGGGGATACACGTCTTAAAACAGTTGGCTGAATGAGGCCGAAAGGATACAAGCCAGGGAAAAAGAAAAAAGGAGAGAAAGATAAAAACAAAGCCGGTGAGCCCCCTTAAGGATTGAAGGAAATTTGGGAAGGCGTTTTTGTTAGCCTAGGGGACAATCTAAAATAAATTGCTCGATAATTTGTGTCCTAGAGGTAGAATACAAGCTAAAGAAAGTCGTCTAGTGGTAACCAGAATAAAATGACAATTACTTAATGATGCTGAAGGAGTTAAGGGAGCCTACTTCACTTTTTTTCTCTTTCTCTCTCTCTCTCTTTGTCTTGTATCCATTCGGCCCCATTCAGCCTACTGTTTTAAGACGTTTACCCCCATCCAGGTGTCAATATTTTCCTGGCGAGCGGTAGCGAGCCAGCATATATATATTTCTATTCTGACAGCAAGCTAAATTTGTAAATTTTTTGATAGACAAATTTCTCCGGCGAAGCCGGATTTCTCCATACAATGCTGGCTCGCTATCGCTCGCCAGGAAGAAATCTACAATTGGATGTGGATAAACGTTTTAAAACATTTGGCTGAATGAGGCCGAATGGATACAAGCCAGGGAAAAATAGAAAAGGAGAGAAAGATAAAATTGTGCCTACAATCTCTCAATAAATGGTGGACTATCCTTGACTAGCGAAATAGTTATGGGTTTGGATATCTTTGAAAGGGTAGTGGCTTTTTATTTATTTATTTATTTATTATTTTATTTTTGTATTTTTTTGTCTATTAATTAATGTAGTTATATATATTTTTATTTTCGTCGCTAGACCTCCCTCAAACTTAGAAAAACATCCCCTAGACCCCCCTCAAGACAAATGTGTACATTTTACGGTAGAAAAATGCCGGTTCGTCCTAAATTACAGGCTCCTTATCTCCTGCCAGAAAACAATCGACACCTAAATGGCAAAATAGGTCTAAAATTTACCGAAATAGGGCGAAAGTTCTTAAAATCGTCAAACAAATGGGCCGAACATCTTCAAATCTCAAAGGCAATGGAGCTAAACACGAGGGAGAAAGGGGACCAGAAAAACGACCCATCTCCCCTTAAGGGGAGGTGTGGTGGAGTGGTCATGCCACTGGATTGGTAATCCAATGGACCCGGGTTCAAATCCCGATATGTCAATGGGAAGATATTATTGGGATTTAATTTGTGCTGTACCTAGTATCAGTGCATTACCACAAAGCCCACCGAAATGCCAAAAAACTACCCTCATTGTTCCCTGATTAAATAACACTGTATGAATATTCCCATATTCAAAATATGTTGCAGGGGGACAATGCCTAGTGAGTTCACTGCTCAATAAGTGGCGTTCTGAGAGTGAGGGTCTGAGTCTGGAGGGTGAGACAGTGAAGCACTTGAATGAAGCAACCAGGCGCTTCAGAGATGGAGCTGCTTCGAGCCATGAATGGATGCTTCACATGGCTCACTCCCCAGACTGGAACAAGACCTCACGGGCTGCACCGTGTTGAGCGGTGGAATGTACAGGCTCTCAGCCTATGCCCGAGAGGGAATAGTTGGAATATAGAAGAAACAAAATTTAGCTTGCCTTTACATATGTGTGTGTGGTTGGGCAAAGTAAATATATATATATAAATGTGTAATGAGAAAGGGGATAAATACAGTATATGCCACCTGTGTGTATGTGTGGTAAGGTCCATATGTATATAAACACATATTTCTCTCTCTCTCTCTCACACACCAAGGATATATGACAAATTAACTCTCCACATGAAACCAAGCATTACCAAACTTTCCGGACAAACATACACATACACACTTAACTTACACACACACACGCACATACATATAGATAGATAGATAGACAGTTTATTGACCACAGCCTACATTTTTACATTAGTCTATAATACACACACTTTACAAAGTTCGAATATCAAACATTTAGAATGTTGAATTACAACTGTAGTCCAACATAAGATTAATATCGTTATTTATCTATAACATCAAATCATTAAAGGTAAACATTTTCATATTATTACATACACATCACACACACACACACAGAGACTCATACACACACACACACACACACACACAACACACACCCAGACACACACAAACACACACACATACAAAAAAAAAAAAAAAAAACACACACACACCAATGTTTCCCACTATAAACTTGGAATCACACGAACGATTTTCCGTCAATTCTCTACCAGCAATATTTTCCATAATATTGTTGTATTTATATTATAATCAATATTGATATCGATCTTCCTCCTTGAAATTGGTATGTAAAACAACCACATTATTACAATATATGTGATATAGACCCAGTATCTTGTGGTATTGATATGAATATCCAAAGTTCAGGACTTCGATGTTTCCATAGTATTTGTCCTATTATAAAAGAATAAATATTGATATCGATCTTCCTCTTTAAGATTGATATGTAACACGACCATATCAGTACAACATATGTGATATAGACCCAGTATCTTGTGGTATTGATATGAATAGCCAAAGTTAAAGACTTCGATTTTTCCATATTATTTTGTATTTATATTATAATCAATATTGATATCGATCTTCCTCCTTAAAATTGGTATGTAACACAACCATATTAGTACAAGATATGTGAAATAGACCCAGTATCTTGTGGTATTGATATGAATAGCCAAAGTTCAGGACCTCGATTTGTCCATAATATTTTACCTATTATATAAGAATAAATATTGATATCGATCTTCCTCCTTAAAATTGGTATGTAACACGACCATATCAGTACAAGATATATGATGTACCATAGCCTTACCTAACATTATTCAGATAACCATTATTATGACAGTGGATATTGCATAGCCTAATCTAACCTAAAATAACATAGCATAACACAAGGTAAGGTAAGGTTAAGTTACATCCTGTGAATCATATGTTTAGAACAGCTGTGTTGATCCAAGGGGGATCAACTGAAGATCCGCCACCCCGGGCTAGATCGTGTGATTAATTCCCCCCCCCCCCCACCCCCACCAACCCACCCAATATACTGTATATGAGTGGGGGGGTGGGGAGGGGGTAATATATATATATATATATATATATATATATATATATATATATATATATATATTTTATCCCCATGGAAATTGTATACTACATGTAAGAACACACAAAGGCTACTTGTTAGATGTGTATGGAAGAGGCAGGAGGCATTGCTGTCTGTAGCAAGTGCTTTCCCCAGAGCTGAATGACCAACAGAGATGTAGATTTTACATTACGTCTGCTGTTCTATTACTCACACTTATAGATATCCGAGAACTCTATTTGCCTTATTTAAAGCACTAATGCATTGATTTCTAGGTTTAAAATCACAGCTGACGATGACTCCCAAATATTTTTCATTATCTGAGTTTCTTATATTCACGTTATGTAATCTAAATCCTGCATTTTTTATCGATTTCCCAAATTTTACTATACTGCATTAATTTTATCTACATTGATCTTCATCTGCCAATGTACTGCCCATTCCTGTAGTGTATCTAATATATTTGGAGAGCCTGAATATCATGATCAGAATTTATCTCTCTTCCTATTTTAGTATAACCTGCAAATGTACTTATTTTGGTAGTTATTCCTACATCAAGATCGTTAATATATATGATATTAATATGATCAGATCAGGAGCGAAGCTAGCATACAAGTGTTACATTCCAAATATAAATAAACACAATTTAGATCAAACTGCTTACTAATATATTAAATGCAGATTTAAGGCCATCCCTAGAAAAAGAAATGTGTCAATACTGAATTTTAATCGCCCTTGCAATACGCAAAAAAGTGATTAGTAAATTGTGTCACTATTGTATCGTCAAGTAAACAGTTGTTGTTGTTGTTGTTGTTGTTCCCCAAGCTGCCTGGCCGAACAGCCCCAAGGCCCCAAGCAAGGCTAAGGCCATAACCAAGCGCCCCCACAGAACCCTCCCTGCCGACCACAATAAAGCCTGGGTGACCCAAGCCACTCCATGGCTGGGATCTGAGGAGGGTGCGGAAATGCCCAGGAAACCAAAGCCCCACCCAGGGCCCTGTGCCCCTCAGCAATTATGAAGAGAAAGTTGAGGGGCAAAGGAAAAATGTGACGGTTTGGCTTCCAATCTGCCAACTTTTAGGTTGGCAGATTGGGAGGTCAATCCACGGAAGAGACGCCGTCACTTGAGATCTAGAAAATATATAAGTAAAAGGAACAGTCAGAGTAAGCTATGGGTATGGCAGAGATCTTGGAAATATAAACATGCAAATAGTCAAGGCAAGGAGAGGAGTTAGTGTCCGTATCGTATCAAGTAAACAGTTTGCTTATATATATATACAGTATTTGTTTACTCTCTCTCTCTCTCTCTCTCTCTCTCTCTCTCTGTGAAATATAAATAGACATGCAGTCCTATGCCAACTTGGAATATATATTAGAGTATATCGTTCTAACTGCTCCGTGAACATTGTATTTAGCTTAGGAAGGGTCTTACATAATCACACGGTAATTGACGGTAGTTTGATTGTAAAGTATTTAATCCACGCTGTTCCTCAATTTCAATGAAATCAACTGTGTGTAGTCTATGTAGAATAATATTAAAGGTAGTCTTCTGATATAGCAGGATCAAGAACACCTTAATACTAGGTGATGAGACATTGACCACGAACAACTCTTCTATGCGAGTGCTATAAAAATAATCAATATTATTTCACGTCTCTCTCTCTCTCTCTCGTTCTTTGATATATAAATATGCAAATAGTTAAGGTAGGGGGCGGAGTTAGCTAGCATAACGGTGTTATACTACACCGATATCAAACACACTCATCAAAAATAATATTAGTTTAGATGGAGCACAATGAGAAAGGGAAAAGGGAAACGAAGAAAGAAGGAAGGTAAGGAGAGAATATGGAAGGAGGGAGGGTAAAGGTTAATCTATAGTCGTATCGGTCTTCACACCTCATTAATGCGATAGTCCGGGGCGGCGGTGACAGATCTACATATTTCTCAGAGAGATGGGCAAATGGGTGGAAGGGACTTATGGCCGGGACTGTACATATAATTCGAACTGACCCTTTGGTAGGGCTACAGGTCCAACACCATGGGGAGCTTTGTTGATGAAGGTGTGTGTTTGCAACCGTAGGCTATTAATTGCCTACGAAATACATTTTTATCTAACTATTAGTCAGTCCTAAAATGATACATGTTCGGTTTTCTTTACTAAATTATAAAAAGAAAACGTTAATTATCTACAGCTAAGAAAGATGGAGGCAAAGGATTTTCTATGTTAATAATGTATGTTTAACAGCAATGACACAAGTGAAGTTGGTTCCAGTACATAATTGAAACCATACGTACACACATAAACCTGCGCAAGATTGCTTACCAGAGTACCGGGACTCTTACTCAAGTGTAAATAAGGAAAATAATATGATTACCGAGTGTATTTTTCCCCTCTCGGTATTTTGACCATATTTATTGAAAAATTGCAGTAATATAGGGGTAAACTGCATACTCATATGAAGTCAATTATTTATGTAATATCCCTACTTATGATAGCATAATGTACAAACTACTTCAGAAGCTATATTTCGATAATATATGTAACAAAAGCCCAGAAGATGCTGAGAAAGGCTTCATTAACACCAACAGTATCGATATATACCTTACCTTTGGATACCTTTGGATGTGTTCGCCGCTCTTCTAGCGGCACCAAGGAGCGCGACGCCCCTCGTTATGGGTGGTGATTTGGTGCAGTAGACTGTTTGAGGCGACAGCTCGCTCCCTTGCGAGGATGGGCTCGTCTGGCACTTTTTGCAGTTCGACATCTAGGGCTCTCTTGAAGTTGTCTAACGAGATGTCCCTCATGTCTCTTACTCGCCGTGGGAGTTTGTTGAAGAGACGTGGGCCTCTGTGTGATAACCAGCCCTCTCGCAGAGAGCCCATAGCACCCCTGTTATTCATCCGGGGGATTTCGCATTCCCAGCCTCTCCTATCACTGAATTTCATGACTATCGGAGTATGTAGGTTTGGTACTAAACCCTCTGCGATTTTCCACGTGTATATTATTAGGTAACGTTCTCTTCTACGTTCCAGTGAGTACAGATTCAGTGCTCTTAAACGCTCCCAATAGTGTAGATGTTTTATCGAACTTATATGCGAAGTGAAATTTCTTTGTACACTCTCTACGTCATTTATTTCACCTGCTTTGTATGGGGATGTTAATACGCTACAGTATTCAAGCCGCGGTAGCACTAGAGATTTGAAGAGCGTTATCATAGGCAATTCACCGCGTGTTTTAAAAGTACGCAGAATCCAACCCGTTAGACGTTTCGCAGCCGCCACTTTGACCTGGTTATGTACTTTGAAACCCATATTTTCAGACATTAATACCCCAAGGTCTTTCACACTGTCTTTCCGTTCTATTATGTGGTTTAATTCTGTTAAGTAAATTATAATTTCTTTAACACCATTATTATCTCCGTACCGTATTAATTGGTATTTTTCCTCATTGAATTGCATGTTGTTTTCCCTGGTCCACTGGAACACTACATTCATGTCTTCCTGCAGTCGGCCCGTATCCTCTTGTCTTGCTTAATTTTGTGTCATCAGCAAAAGACGACACCGTACTGAGTCTGGTGTTGGTATCTATGTCGCAAATTAGTATGAGGAACAGAAGGGGCGCTAGCACTGTTCCTTGGGGCACTGAGCTTTTGACATCCAAAGGCTCAGAAGTGACTTGGTTTACTGCTACCGATTGTTTTCGGTTTACGAGGAAATTGTATATCCACCGTCCGATTTTCCCAGTTATACCTTTTGCTTTCAGTTTGTGGGCTATTATACCATGGTCACATTTATCAAATGCCTTAGCAAAATCGGTGTAAATGACATCCATGTTTTTCTTTTCTTCTAGCGCTTTAAGAATTTTGTCATAGTGTTCCAAAAGTTGTGAGAGACATGATCTTCCCGCTCTGAACCCATGTTGACCGGTGTTGTGTAGTTCATTTGTCTCCATGAATGTTGAAATTTTGCTTCGCAGGACTCGCTCGAAAACTTTAATGATGTGAGAGGTTAGAGCTACCGGGCGGTAGTTTTTTGGTAGTGCTTTACTCCCTCCTTTATGCAGTGGGGCAATTATTGCGTTTTTCAAGCTATCTGGTATGTCACCAGTGTCTAGACTCCTTCTCCACATTATAGCCAGGGGTTTTGAGAGGTTTTCCTTACATTTTTTCATTAGGATCGAATTCCATGAGTCCGGGCCTAGTGCCGAGTGGGATGGCATGTTGGAAATGGCCTCTTCTATGTCTTTTGGACCGAAATCAATATCCAGCATCTGAGGGGTTTCCGTGGGAGAGGTTTCCATGAAAAATATATTTTGGTCTCTGATGACTTTTGTTTCATCAGGCTCACTGAATGCCATTTCATACTGCCTGCTTAAGAGTTCGCTCATTTCCTTTTTGTCCCCTGTGAAAGAGCCGTCCCCTTTGCTCAGTGGGCCGATGTTTGATGTTGTTTTAGCCTTTTGTTTGGCGTATGAAAAGAAGTATTTGGAATTTTCCTTTATACCTGCAATAGCTTTCCTCTCCTCTTCCATATGTTCTAGTTCATATGATATTCTTAGCCTTTGTTCAATTTCCACAATTTCTCTATCTATTTCGACCTTTTGCCTATCCTGTAGATTTTGATGTGTGCGTCTTTGTGTGAGTAATTTTCGTCTGTACAGCCTCCTCCTTTCCCGATCTTGTTTGCTTCTTCGTTTTGTTTGTCTTGCCGGTATATGGTGGCTACAGATTTGGGTCATGGTTTCTGTTATTAAGAATAGACATTCTGCTGGTGTCAGGTTATCCATTAAATCTTCCCAGTCTATTTCCTCCATTTCTTGATTTACCTCTTCCCACCTAATGTTTTTGTTATTGCAGTTAAATTTACTGAAGGGGCCGGTTTTTGTTCTCGATTCTGAGGTTGTCTGTACACTTTCTAAGGTTGTTTTGATCTCAATTAATTTATGATCTGAGTATGTTGTGTCCGATATGTTAATGCTGTGTACTAGAGAGTCGTTGTTAGTGAAGACCAGGTCTAAGATATTGTTTTCCCGTGTGGGTTCAGCAATATGTTGGGTAAGACTAAAAAAATCGCAAAGTTCAAAAAGCTCTCTCGTATTAGTATTTGCTTCTCCGGTGTTATTTGCCACTAACTGGTTTTCTAGTTGTCTCCATTTAATGTTTGGTAGGTTAAAGTCTCCTAGCCATATAATATTTGGTGTTGGGTTCCCCAGGGTTTCCACTTCTGATTTTATTTTGTTGAGCTGGGTTTTGAATTTTTCTCGGGATGAGTCTGGAGGCCTGTATGTAACAATAACTGCTAAATTTAGGGATTCTATTTTAACTCCAAGTATTTCCACCACTTCATTACTGTTATTTAGGAATTCAGTACATATCAGTGAGTCATGTATGTACAAGGCTACACCTCCATGTGATCTATGCGTTCTGTCCGCCCTATGTAGGTTGTAACCAGGAATCCATACCTCACTATCTTCCTGATCTTTAATGTGAGTTTCTGTGAGAGCCGCAAATATAGCGTTTCCTTCCTCTAGCAGGCCCCTAATAAATGGTACTTTGTTCGTGGTTCTATTTTTTAGACCTTGGATATTTGCAAACAAGATTGGGGAGGGATTGTTTGGAGTACTATGTGTACCTAATAGTCTTCGGGATGTATTGGCCACTCTTGGGAGGCCAGGAGGTGCTCGAGGTGTTCTATGTGCTCTTCCATCTCCCTCAGTCTCTTCCTCTTCATCTGCCCTTTCCCTCCTTGCCTTTTTCCTCTGTCTCATCCTCGCATAG
The DNA here is from genome assembly GCA_032716605.1 of Paralithodes platypus. NCBI lineage: Eukaryota > Metazoa > Arthropoda > Malacostraca > Decapoda > Lithodidae > Paralithodes > Paralithodes platypus. The sequence goes on along the minus strand of CM064520.1, from coordinate 21,753,604 downwards.
CTAGAGAGTTTTTTGGGCTACCATTCGTGTTAGGTCTAGCATATCTCCAAGTCCCTTTCATATGAAAAGCTGGGCATTTCATATTGTAGCAGGTCTTGTTCTCAAGTGATGTCTTGCAAAGGGATGGGTGGTGGTATTTGCAGGTTTCACCAAATCTACATTTTCCATGACTGGTTATGTTGTTGCAAATTTTGGGATGAGCAAATCTACATGAATTCCCATTATATTCGCCCTTTTGACCAAAGTAGCACCTTCTTTCCAGATAATATCTGCACACTGGTGTAGACAACCCCAGTAGGTGTGGCTGGGGCTGCAAGGGGTTATGTGGTGAGCTAATTGTGGTTGTGGGTGATAGTGGGCTTGGTGTATGGGTGGGTGAGGCCTGCAGGGGGGTGGAGTTACGGACACATTAGGACCAGTTATATACTAGAATTAAGTTGTTTAGTCTTTTATCAACTCATTAAAACCATTGTTACACAACCGTATATACCAGTATTCCATATGCTTTGATTTTACCAGAACCACCGTTAGTAAATAAGGAGGTAGCAAGCGTGGAGCCTACTTCGTGACGTCACAGGTTCCAATATTGTTTTGGTAGGTTTACTTGTTAGAGGTATATATATTGGATCTACCTACCCACGAGCGCCCCTCACCCCCCCCCCCCCCCCCCCGTGAGCGTTTCTCGAACCAACCGTTTCTGCACTTGTTTGAAATCTCAATTCACCTAATTCTCTCCTACTCGGGGAAAATCTGTGTTCTAAAGAATAAGAATACGTTAGACACTCGACTCACATATATATTATTATCAAGGGTTGACTCTATATGTTACATGTTCTTTATAATTAAGAGTATATTTCCTATTATAGGTTAGAGGGTAGAGGTTAGCGAAGGTAGTGAGGCCATAATTATTGGAGTTATTTATAGACCACCAAATATGAGTAGAAACGAAGGTACAGCTTTATGGCAGGAAGTGAAAATAGCATCAAGGTTTAGCAATGTGTGTATTATGGGGGATTTTAATTTTCCGAATATTGATTGGCAGCATCAAATCGGCGACTCAGATTCAAAAGAGTTTATTGAGGCGGTACAGGATAGTTTTTTATTTCAATTCATAGACTCGCCTACTAGAGGTAATAATATCCTCGATTTAGTTCTCAGTAATAATGAACAAATTATAAATAATGTAGAGATAGGAGACCAACTAGGAAATAGTGATCATAAATCAATTTATTTTAACATACAATGGACAGGAAAGGCTAAAGAGAATACGACACTTATCCCAGATTTCAAAAAAAACAATTATGGTGGATTAAGAAGAGCCTTAAGAGTCGATCCTATGGTTAAACTATTAAGTGGACCCAGGTGCGCTAATGAACATTGTTACGTATCTTGATCCTCAAGTGGTTAACTTGATGAATCTAGATAGCACAGAGATATATATTAAGGTATCAGTCAGCTGAAGGCAAAACAAAAGTAAAATCTAATAAAATAATTTCCTGTTGTTGCTTCCTTTCCTTTTGGATCTTAGGACTTGGTATCCTTTATTGACTGATACTCTTTACTTATGAAAAATACTGAAACTAATTAAAGTCATGTAGTATTTATAAAGAATTATTATTTAACCGAAGCTTAGTAGGCTATGGTTATGAACCGAATAAGTTAATAGCTAAAGAAGGACTATTAATTTTATAAAAAGTCTTGAAAGATAAATATTAAAGTAAGAATATTTCTGTCTCTTACCCTCTTTGAAATGAATAGATAGTTTTCTTATGTCCTTTTATTTATATTTAATGTAATTTTTCTTGGTTCTTGTCTTACGTTAATAGTATTATATCATTATTATCATCAGGAGTAATATCAAAGTCACATAAAAAGTTAGATATATATTTAATAATTAGTTAAATTTATTTCTTAACCACGTAACATTGAGGTTTGATTATGAGTAAATAAAGTTACAGGATCGTTTCATAGATTCGATTCAGGTCTCACTCAAATAATATGAAAAGCAAAATATAATATTTTGAAGCAAAAGAATTTTCTTCAGCTTAGGAAATCACTAGAATTAATATTATCACAGCCATGTTAGTCTAAGGCGATATTACTAATACGAGACAATAGCATCACCGTACTAAGCACCATTAAGCAATGTAAGCTTAATTCAAAGAAAATGAAAGAACTCGTAAGTATTAATATAAAACAATAGTATTACTTTCATCATAACCCAATTACTTAAAGAGTTGCTTTAGTCCACAAGTTAGTCAACTAAAATAGTTAAGTACATAATAATAGCGTTAACGTTAATTCCCAATTAAATAGTTAAACACATAATAGTAGTGTTCACGTTAATTCCCAATCAAATAGTTAAACACATAATAGTAGTGTTCACGTTAATTCCCAATCAAATAGTTAAACACATAATAGTAGTGTTCACGTTAATTCCCAATCAAATAGTTAAACACATAATAGTAGTGTTCACGTTAATTCCCAATCACATATCTCACTAACCAACATAACATAAGTGTTTACACCGAACACACTTAACACACATTTATATAATCTGACTGACAGTCACAATCCCATTATAATACTTCACCCCGTCTTCCTCCAGCTGCAAGTTCACCTTCCCCAACTCCAAATGAGACTGATTTGAATGCCCACAACTCGGGTCTTATATACCAAACAATGATGGTGTAGGAACGAATCAGGAGGCGGCGGGTGGTGCGCGCTCCAATCATAGCTCCTCGAATCACATAACAGGTGTGTCGTCCACTCACAGCTCCTGGCGTCGATCATACGTCATAGCATCGGTCATCGAGGTATGGGGCGAGCTGGTATGGGGCGAGATGGTTTGCCCACTCGCTCGTTCGCTCGCTAGTCTGCTTCACCACTTGGGTAGTTTGGCTCCTTGAACTCTAATTCTAACTCTTAAATTAACATACAGGGCTCCGTATGTCAGACCTCCCCCCTAGAAAAGAGTTTAAGGAGTATAGTACATAATATTAAACATAATACATAAATAGATTCACCACCAGATTGGCAACAGCAAGATTATAATGAGGATATAATAAGGATATCACCCAAAGTAGGCAACGTCTCCAGGTACCACATCAGAACATAGCCGGAACGTAGCTGGAGCGTTATTCGAACTGCAAGGCATCTCACAGCTGAAGGCTTAAAAGCGCACTACAAAAGCATGATATTTACCTCGCTACAAGGGAGAGCTAATTGCCAAAATCCTCTCATTAAATTATACTTACTGCTGCATGAGGCCAAACTGGTAAATGCAATCTTTGATCCGTGGCAGTGGGTAGGTATCGTTCTTTGTGACAGCATTGACTTGCCTATAGCCCCTACAAAACCCATGGCTCCCGTCTGGCTTCGGCACAAGTTTGACCGGACTACTCCACTGGCTGAAGGCCCTTGTGATCAGCTAGTTTGAAAAAATTAAGTCAAGCTCGACCTGCAGTATACTCCTGCGTTGTGGCGAGACACGGTAGGGGGATAGGTTAATGGGAGTTGCATCCCCTACGTCGATGTCGTGCATGGCCAAAGAAGTGAGCCCTGGAGTATCACGGAACACACTGGGAGACTGAGATAAAACAGAGATTAGTTGGTTCGCTTGATCAGAGGGAAGATGACATAGTTTAGATGGTAATTCCCTCAAAGCCACCGAATTATACTGAAAGTTGGATAGGCTACATGACAAGTCAAAGTCTGCATGGATACCTTCAGGCTCTGGAACAGTCTGTTGCGGATCAGTAAGAGAACTGAAGACTTTGTCCGCACCAGGCTGCTCACAGGTCCTGACATTCACTGCCACAGTGGGAGAATCTGGAGGAGAGGAATCAGGGGACCTATGGTAGGGTTTCAACATATTTATATGGAATACTTGCGTGGGCTTTCTCCTGTCTGGGGTAGTTACTAGATAATCGGTAATGCTCACCCTCCGAATTATCTTATATGGGCCCCTGAACTTGGCAGATAAAGGTTGGCCAAAAACTAGCTCATTAGGGGAAAAACCCAGGGATTCAGTTGGAACCTCACGAGTAGCAAATAAAAGAAAAGGTACCCCCTTATCCCACTCAACTCCGATCTCTGTACAATACTTACGTAACATTCCCTTTAATGTCTGATGATATCGTTCGAGAACCCCTTGACTCTCTGGGTGGTAGGTGCTAGACTTTACATGCTCGATACCCAACTCCTTCAGGGACTGCTGGAAAATGTTAGAGGTAAAATTAGTTCCTTGATCACTTTGCACCTCATGGGGGAAACCCATTCTGGTGAAAAATTTGAGCAGTTCCTTGATTACAGTTGGAGCAGAGGTAGTCCTTAAGGGTATAGCCTCTGGGTAGCGAGTTGCCATGTCCATGATAGTTAATAAATAAATGTTACCTTGGGAAGTCTTAGGCAATGGGCCTACAATGTCCACTACCACCCGAGTAAAAGGATTCTCGAAAACGGGCAAGGGCACCAGAGGATGTACAGGCACCTTCTGATTGGGTTTTCCTGTCATCTGGCAAGTGTGACACACTCTACAACACTCCACTACATCTGCACGCATTCCTGGCCAGTAAAAGTGGGATCGGATTCTGTCTAGAGTTTTTCTCACACCTAGGTGTCCTGCCAATGGTATACAATGTGCCATTTCCATTATATCTCTACGACAAGGTTTGGGGACTACTACTTGATGGACGTCCCAAGCCCCGTCATCGATTGGTCTGTGTGGCGGTCTCCATCTTCGCCACAATACTCCTCCTTTGAGGTAGAAACATTCACCACCCTCCTTCTCACATTCCTCTTCACTCACGGACCTGGCAGCTAACTCCTTGCATTCACTATCATCTCTCTGTAGCTCTACCAGGCCGCTAGGACAATTTGGAGGGGTTTCATGGTCATCGTTAGGGTCAAGATGAGCCATAAAGGTGTCAGATAAATCCACCTCAGTCACATCATCAGGCACAGTTGGAGCATCATTCACACTCTCATCATCCCTTTCATCAACTCTTACATTCGGTACATTTCTGTCTGAGGGAACTGCTACTTGAGACATTGAAAGTTTGTCAGCACACCCAGGGAAAACTGTTGGCATCTCCTTCTCGAGCTCACCGGTTAGTGGCTCGTTAACAGGGGAAAGTGACAAAATGGGGTCTGGTCGGACCTTCTCACCTGCTACATCATTCCCCAAAAGGAGAGTTACCCCAGGCACAGGGATATCTTGGGACCTACACAAAGCTATGGTGGCCTCACCCTGTAGTAACTCACATTCAATTTCGCCTTTTACCAAGTATGCATAAAACTGGCCTCCAGCACCTCTCATTACAACTGGTTCGCCAGGTGGGCACTCAGTGTAAGGATTCACCATGAGGGTGCTAGTAGAACCTGTGTCTCTCAGAATTTTTACCTCATGCATGCAACCATTTAATCTCACGTTGCCAGATGAAATAAAGGGACGGTAACTGTCCTGCACTGATGGTGAAATTATTATTGGTTTAACCCTTGTGGGTTGCACCACACATGCTACTACACCCCTGTCTAGATGATTTACGTTAGCTGCTAGGTACTCCTTCTGTCGAGAGTCCTGCATTAAAGGAACTTTTGGTGCTAGGTACTCCTTCTGTCGGGAGTCCTGCATTAAAGGAACATTTGGTGCTAGGTACTCCTTCTGTCGGGAGCCCTGCATTAAAGGCACACATGGAATTTGAGATACGGCGGCAACTGTCTGCCCCGATCTCTCGGTTTTTTCCTTGGCCCAGCACTGATAAGCTAGGTGGCCTCTCATGCCACAAAAAGTACATACTTTAGGGGATACGGGAAAGTTCCCTCTTTGAGCATTACTATTAGTTTGGGGCCCACCTCTGTTACCATTGCCCTGAGTCGCATTTTTAGTTGGGGGAACATTTCTATTTTGGCTAGCTGGGGAAGACGTTATAGGCTTGTGACTGGGTCTGTCAGATTTGTGATTGGGATACTTAAAATTAGAACTAGAATTATCGTAGGGCTTCTTTCCACGAAATTTGTTGTTGAGCACGTATGTGTCAGCCATGTCAGCGGCGTCAGCAAGACAATCTACCTTTTTCCCCTTTAAATGATAGGATACAGAAGAATCAATTTTCCATAGGAAATTTTCTAACAGGACCAACTCCTTCAGATCGTTGTAGCTTGTGACTTTCTTACTCTTGACCCAATGATTGAAAGTTTTAGTCATGGTCCTGGCAAATACCTTATGGGTTTCTTCTACTTTCTTCTGGTTTTTACGGAAAGATTGCCTGTAAGCCTCAGGCTGCAATTGATAGGTTTTTAGGATAGCTTCTTTGAGATTGTCATAATCCTGCCTAACTTCTGCTACTTCTGACAAATACGTGGCTCGAGCCTGCCCTGTCAAAACAGTTTGTAACATAAAAAGCCATTGATCTCTTGTCCACTTCATACCTCCAGCAACTTCCTCAAACAAAACAAAGAAATCCTGCACATTATCCTCAGTGAAAGGTGGAATGACACTAGTCATAGTTAATCCCAGAGGGGGAGCAATTTCGGGAGCATTTGTATGGACATTTAGTTGAGCCGTACGATATTGATATTCACATTGTTCGGTCGTTGCACTGGCATTTAGTCTGGCTTGTTCGGTCTTTGCTTCGGCATTTATTCTGGCTTCTTCGGTATTTGCTCTGGCTTGTTCGGCATTTATTCTGGCTAGTTCTAAGTCAGTGTTTGCTTTTATTCTGGCTAGTTCTAATTCGAATATTTGATCACCGGTCAAACCAGGTGGCAATTGTATATCAAGTTGGCTAGGTTTACTAGGGATCCCACCAACTGCTCCGTCACCCTCCCCGCCTTCTACAGGGAACAAGTGGGTTTTTATGGTCTGAGCCACCTCTACTTTAGACATGTTTGAGACAGTTAATTGGAGATGTGAGGCAAGCACTTTCAGTTCAGACTTTGACAGACAGTCAATATCAGGGGCTGTGGGTTCTGATTCTATGAAAACTCGAGCATCTTCTTCATTAATTAGTTGAGGCATGATTAATATTTGGTTTTTAAGTAGTGAAACGTTAATGAAACTGAGTGAAACTGTATGAAACGAATCCTGGCAAGGTCGCCACTCTTCTGTTACGTATCTTGATCCTCAAGTGGTTAACTTGATGAATCTAGATAGCACAGAGATATATATTAAGGTATCAGTCAGCTGAAGGCAAAACAAAAGTAAAATCTAATAAAATAATTTCCTGTTGTTGCTTCCTTTCCTTTTGGATCTTAGGACTTGGTATCCTTTATTGACTGATACTCTTTACTTATGAAAAATACTGAAACTAATTAAAGTCATGTAGTATTTATAAAGAATTATTATTTAACCGAAGCTTAGTAGGCTATGGTTATGAACCGAATAAGTTAATAGCTAAAGAAGGACTATTAATTTTATAAAAAGTCTTGAAAGATAAATATTAAAGTAAGAATATTTCTGTCTCTTACCCTCTTTGAAATGAATAGATAGTTTTCTTATGTCCTTTTATTTATATTTAATGTAATTATTCTTGGTTCTTGTCTTACGTTAATAGTATTATATCATTATTATCATCAGGAGTAATATCAAAGTCACATAAAAAGTTAGATATATATTTAATAATTAGTTAAATTTATTTCTTAACCACGTAACATTGAGGTTTGATTATGAGTAAATAAAGTTACAGGATCGTTTCATAGATTCGATTCAGGTCTCACTCAAATAATATGAAAAGCAAAATATAATATTTTGAAGCAAAAGAATTTTCTTCAGCTTAGGAAATCACTAGAAGTAATATTATCACAGCCATGTTAGTCTAAGGCGATATTACTAATACGAGACAATAGCATCACCGTACTAAGCACCATTAAGCAATGTAAGCTTAATTCAAAGAAAATGAAAGAACTCGTAAGTATTAATATAAAACAATAGTATTACTTTCATCATAACCCAATTACTTAAAGAGTTGCTTTAGTCCACAAGTTAGTCAACTAAAATAGTTAAGTACATAATAATAGCGTTAACGTTAATTCCCAATTAAATAGTTAAACACATAATAGTAGTGTTCACGTTAATTCCCAATCAAATAGTTAAACACATAATAGTAGTGTTCACGTTAATTCCCAATCAAATAGTTAAACACATAATAGTAGTGTTCACGTTAATTCCCAATCAAATAGTTAAACACATAATAGTAGTGTTCACGTTAATTCCCAATCACATATCTCACTAACCAACATAACATAAGTGTTTACACCGAACACACTTAACACACATTTATATAATCTGACTGACAGTCACAATCCCATTATAATACTTCACCCCGTCTTCCTCCAGCTGCAAGTTCACCTTCCCCAACTCCAAATGAGACTGATTTGAATGCCCACAACTCGGGTCTTATATACCAAACAATGATGGTGTAGGAACGAATCAGGAGGCGGCGGGTGGTGCGCGCTCCAATCATAGCTCCTCGAATCACATAACAGGTGTGTCGTCCACTCACAGCTCCTGGCGTCGATCATACGTCATAGCATCGGTCATCGAGGTATGGGGCGAGCTGGTATGGGGCGAGATGGTTTGCCCACTCGCTCGTTCGCTCGCTAGTCTGCTTCACCACTTGGGTAGTTTGGCTCCTTGAACTCTAATTCTAACTCTTAAATTAACATACAGGGCTCCGTATGTCAGAACATACTCTCTCTCAGATACCTGTCTTAACTCAGGATAATTTGACAGCTACATATAATCATTTTATTTCTTCACTCCACAATGCGCAAAATAAATATATCCCCAAAAGAACATAAGAACATAAGAACATAAAAAAATGGGAGTCTGCAGAAAGCCGATTGGCCTAAGCAAGGCAGATCCCTGTCCCACACAACCCCAATTACAAAGCCCAATTATAGGCTCAACACTCTAATACCCTGAGGATCATCTTACCAAACCGGTTAGAGATTAACGCAGGATTACGGGGGTCTGCAGAGCGCTGATTGGCCCAACCCGGCTGATCCCCCTTCACATCCAACCCTTCTCGTCCATATGCTTATCCAATTTTTTTCTTAAAGCTCCCTATCGTTCTTGATCCCACTATATCACTTGGTAGCCTATTCCACCCATCTACAACTCTGTTACCAAACCAATATTTGCCTATATCTTTTCTGAAACGAAATTTATCTAATTTGAAACCATTGGTACGAGTTCTTTCGCTATCACTGAGCTTTAGTACATTTGTCATGTCCCTTTTGTTAATCCCACTAACCCACTTGAACACCTCTATCATATCCCCTCTAACTCTGCGTCTCTCTAACGAATGTAAACCTAATTTCTTCAACCTTTCTTCATACGGAAAATTTCTAATATTATGGATCATTTTTGTCATTCTACGCTGAATTCTCTCCAATGAATCTATGTCCATTCTGTAATAAGGACACCAAAATTGGACAGCATAATCCATATGGGGTCTCACTAATGACAAGTAAAGTTTTAAGATAACATCAGCAGATCTGTTACTCACACTCCTAGAGATGAACCCGAGAATCCTGTTTGCCTTATTACGAACGCTTATACACTGTTTTCTAGGCTTCAAATCATTGCTAACAAACACACCTAGATCTTTCTCGCAGTCTGAATTTTCTAATTCTAAATTAGCTAGTTTATATTTAACATTTGTTTGCATCTTCCCTATCTTTAATACCTTGCATTTGTTAATGTTAAACTTCATCTGCCAATTTACTGACCATTCATGTAAGGTATCTAGATCCCTTTGGAGGCACTCTATATCGCTATCTGAATCAATTGATCTCCCCATTTTAGTATCGTCTGCGAATTTACTTATCCTACTAGTTATACCTAAATCTAGGTCATTTATGTATATAAGAAACAACAGGGGACCTAATACCGATCCCTGGGGGACACCACTTTTGACTGCTCCCCACTCTGACTTGGTACCATTTATGCTGACTCTCTGTTTCCTACCAATTAGCCATGACCTAATCCATCCCAACAACGACCCTCCTATTCCATGTGCCTCAACCTTTCTCATCAATCTCTCATGAGGGACTCTGTCGAAAGCTTTACTGAAATCTAAATATATAATATCATATGACTTGTCACTATCTACTGCTTCATATACCTCTGAGAAAAAGCTAAGCAAATTAGTAAGGCAAGAACGTCCCTGAGTGAATCCATGCTGAGAAGAATTTATTAAGTTAAATTTTACTAAGTGGCTTCTAATTTTCCTAGCAATAATAGACTCTAGCAACTTTCCTATGATTGATGTGAGACTAATGGGACGGTAATTGGATGCTATCGATTTATCACCTTTTTTGAAGATCGGAACTATATTTGCAAGCTTCCAAGCTTCTGGAACTAAACCTGTTTCTAATGACTTGTTAAATATAAATGCTAATGGACTACTTAACTCATCTCTGCATTCTTTTAATACTCTAGCATATACCTCGTCAGGACCAGGCGATTTTTGAGGTTTCAGTCTGTCAATTTCCTTAAGCACATCATTTCTACTTATACTAACTGTACTTAACATATTTTCTATACTATCACTATATACCATATTGACTTCTGGAATCTGTGCCAAATTTGCATTAGTGAAAACGGAAAGAAACTGACTATTTAATGTACTGCACATTTCTAAATCATTTTCTGTTATTTCTCCTATTGAAGTTTTTAGGGGGCCTATTACATCTCTAACTTTAGATTTATATAGTTGGTAAAAAGCTTTAGGGTTATTTTTTGAGTCGCTGGCTATCCTTATTTCATAATTTCTTTTTGATTTCCTGATTTCCTTTTTGACCTGTCTTGATAGAGTCACCGTTTCTGCACTTGTTTGAAATCTCAATTCACCTAATTCTCTCCTACTCGGGGAAAATCTGTGTTCTAAAGAATAAGAATACGTTAGACACTCGACTCACATATATATTATTATCAAGGGTTGACTCTATATGTTACATGTTCTTTATAATTAAGAGTATATTTCCTATTATAGGTTAGAGGGTAGAGGTTAGCGAAGGTAGTGAGGCCATAATTATTGGAGTTATTTATAGACCACCAAATATGAGTAGAAACGAAGGTACAGCTTTATGGCAGGAAGTGAAAATAGCATCAAGGTTTAGCAATGTGTGTATTATGGGGGATTTTAATTTTCCGAATATTGATTGGCAGCATCAAATCGGCGACTCAGATTCAAAAGAGTTTATTGAGGCGGTACAGGATAGTTTTTTATTTCAATTCATAGACTCGCCTACTAGAGGTAATAATATCCTCGATTTAGTTCTCAGTAATAATGAACAAATTATAAATAATGTAGAGATAGGAGACCAACTAGGAAATAGTGATCATAAATCAATTTATTTTAACATACAATGGACAGGAAAGGCTAAAGAGAATACGACACTTATCCCAGATTTCAGAAAAAACAATTATGGTGGATTAAGAAGAGCCTTAAGAGTCGATCCTATGGTTAAACTATTAAGTGGACCCAGGTGCGCTAATGAACATACTCTCTCTCAGATACCTGTCTTAACTCAGGATAATTTGACAGCTACATATAATCATTTTATTTCTTCACTCCACAATGCGCAAAATAAATATATCCCCAAAAGAACATAAGAACATAAGAACATAAGAAAATGGGAGTCTGCAGAAAGCCGATTGGCCTAAGCAAGGCAGATCCCTGTCCCACACAACCCCAATTACAAAGCCCAATTATAGGCTCAACACTCTAATACCCTGAGGATCATCTTACCAAACCGGTTAGAGATTAACGCAGGATTACGGGGGTCTGCAGAGCGCTGATTGGCCCAACCCGGCTGATCCCCCTTCACATCCAAACCTTCTCGTCCATATGCTTATCCAATTTTTTCTTAAAGCTCCCTATCGTTCTTGATCCCACTATATCACTTGGTAGCCTATTCCACCCATCTACAACTCTGTTACCAAACCAATATTTGCCTATATCTTTTCTGAAACGAAATTTATCTAATTTGAAACCATTGGTACGAGTTCTTTCGCTATCACTGAGCTTTAGTACATTTGTCATGTCCCCTTTGTTAATCCCACTAACCCACTTGAACACCTCTATCATATCCCCTCTAACTCTGCGTCTCTCTAACGAATGTAAACCTAATTTCTTCAACCTTTCTTCATACGGAAAATTTCTAATATTATGGATCATTTTTGTCATTCTACGCTGAATTCTCTCCAATGAATCTATGTCCATTCTGTAATAAGGACACCAAAATTGGACAGCATAATCCATATGGGGTCTCACTAATGACAAGTAAAGTTTTAAGATAACATCAGCAGATCTGTTACTCACACTCCTAGAGATGAACCCGAGAATCCTGTTTGCCTTATTACGAACGCTTATACACTGTTTTCTAGGCTTCAAATCATTGCTAACAAACACACCTAGATCTTTCTCGCAGTCTGAATTTTCTAATTCTAAATTAGCTAGTTTATATTTAACATTTGTTTGCATCTTCCCTATCTTTAATACCTTGCATTTGTTAATGTTAAACTTCATCTGCCAATTTACTGACCATTCATGTAAGGTATCTAGATCCCTTTGGAGGCACTCTATATCGCTATCTGAATCAATTGATCTCCCCATTTTAGTATCGTCTGCGAATTTACTTATCCTACTAGTTATACCTAAATCTAGGTCATTTATGTATATAAGAAACAACAGGGGACCTAATACCGATCCCTGGGGGACACCACTTTTGACTGCTCCCCACTCTGACTTGGTACCATTTATGCTGACTCTCTGTTTCCTACCAATTAGCCATGACCTAATCCATCCCAACAACGACCCTCCTATTCCATGTGCCTCAACCTTTCTCATCAATCTCTCATGAGGGACTCTGTCGAAAGCTTTACTGAAATCTAAATATATAATATCATATGACTTGTCACTATCTACTGCTTCATATACCTCTGAGAAAAAGCTAAGCAAATTAGTAAGGCAAGAACGTCCCTGAGTGAATCCATGCTGAGAAGAATTTATTAAGTTAAATTTTACTAAGTGGCTTCTAATTTTCCTAGCAATAATAGACTCTAGCAACTTTCCTATGATTGATGTGAGACTAATGGGACGGTAATTGGATGCTATCGATTTATCACCTTTTTTGAAGATCGGAACTATATTTGCAAGCTTCCAAGCTTCTGGAACTAAACCTGTTTCTAATGACTTGTTAAATATAAATGCTAATGGACTACTTAACTCATCTCTGCATTCTTTTAATACTCTAGCATATACCTCGTCAGGACCAGGCGATTTTTGAGGTTTCAGTCTGTCAATTTCCTTAAGCACATCATTTCTACTTATACTAACTGTACTTAACATATTTTCTATACTATCACTATATACCATATTGACTTCTGGAATCTGTGCCAAATTTTCATTGGTGAAAACGGAAAGAAACTGACTATTTAATGTACTGCACATTTCTAAATCATTTTCTGTTATTTCTCCTATTGAAGTTTTTAGGGGGCCTATTACATCTCTAACTTTAGATTTATATAGTTGGTAAAAAGCTTTAGGGTTATTTTTTGAGTCGCTGGCTATCCTTATTTCATAATTTCTTTTTGCTTTCCTGATTTCCTTTTTGACCTGTCTTGATAGAGTCTGATATAGTTAAGAACATTTAGATCAACACAGAACCAACCCAAATGGATGAATAATATACTATTAGACCTTCTAGGAAAAAAGAGAGGAATATATAGAAAAATTAAGAAAGGCGAAATTCACTTACTTGCTTACTATCAGAATCTATCAAGAGAGGTTAAAAAAGGTATAAGGACAGACAAAAGAAATTATGAAATCAGGATAGCCAATGACTCAAAAAATAACCCTAAGGCTTTTTACCAGCTATATAAATCTAAAGTTAGAGATAAAATAGGCCCCCTTAAAACTTCGATAGGAGAAATGACAGAAAATGATTTAGAAATGTGCAGTACATTAAATAGTCAGTTTCTATCCGTTTTCACTAATGAAAATTTGGCACAGATTCCAGAAGTCCGTAAGGTATATAGCGATAGTATAGAAAATAGGTTAGGTACGGTTACTATAAGTAGAAATGATGTGCTTAAGGAAATTGACAGACTGAAACCTCAGAAATCTCCTGGTCCCGATGAGGTATATGCTAGAGTATTAAAAGAATGCAGAGATGGGTTAAGTTACCCATTTACATTTCTTTTTAACAATTCATTAGAAACAGGTATAGTTCCAGAAGCTTGGAAGCTTGCAAATGTAGTTCCGATTTTCAAAAAAGGTGATAAATCAATAGCATCCAATTACCGTCCCATTAGTCTCACTTCAATCATAGGAAAGCTACTAGAGTCAATTATTGCTAGGAAAATGAGAAACCACTTAGAAACATTTAACTTAATCAATTCTTCTCAGCATGGATTCACTCAGGGACGTTTTTGCCTTACTAATTTGCTTAGTTTCTCAGAGGTATATGAAGCAGTAGATAATGACAAGTCATATGATATTATATATTTAGATTTCAGTAAAGCTTTCGACAGAGTCCCTCATGAGAGATTGATGAGAAAGGTTGAGGCACATGGAATAGGTGGGGCGTTGTTAGGATGGATTAGGTCATGCCTAATTGGTAGGAAGCAGAGAGTCCGCATAAATGGTACTAAGTCAGAATGGGGATCAGTCAAGAGTGGTGTCCCCCAGGGATCTGTATTAGGCTCTCTGTTGTTTATTATATACATAAATGACCTTGATTTAGGTATAACTAGTAGGATAAGTAAATTTGCAGAAGATACCAAAATGGGGAGAACAATGTATTCAGTTAGAGATATAGAGTGTCTGCAAAGGGATCTACTGTAAATACCTTACACGAATGGTCAGTAAAATGGCAGATGAAGTTTAACATTGACAAATGCAAGGTATTAAAGATAGGGAAGATGCATACAAATTTTTAAATATAAATAGCTAATATGGAATTAGAAAACTCAGACTGTGAGAAAGATCTACTATGGGTTTCAGAGGCCGTGTTACATGGTTTTTCGGGAATAACTTATTAACACAAATTTGGATTAGTATGATATTTTGACACAGCTTTATTCACACCGTGCCCTAATTTTCGCCAATATCGTGCATTACCAAAAGTGTAGAATTAAGGTACTTGTCCCTGTGTCATGAGGTTAAAGTCGCACCTGGTCACACCTGGATGATGAGGAAACGAACAAGGTTAGTCACCCCCCATCTCTCTTTCTTTCCCTCTCGCTCTCTCTCTCTCTCTCTCTCTCTCTCTCTCTATCTCTCTCTCACTTTCTCACACATGGAAACTACGGCCACTGGCGCATTCATTATATAAAAGTGAGGCATGCAAAATGTGTTAATTTTATATTAATATATGATAGTGACATAAACTGACTGCAAGGGCAACAGTAGGGTAGGGTGGTGGGTATAAAACGAGCGTGTGTGATGGAAGAGCAGTGGTTTGGTGGTTTCCAGGTGTTGTGTGGTTTTGTGTTGGCATGATAATGCATCTACTGTAAGGTGTAATATGGTCATCGTATCGTCAGGTTGTGTTGGATGTCAGGTGGGATGGGGCAGTTGACGCTTGGTCATTAATTACGGGTTGGGTAGGGGTTGGGAAGGGGTGAGGATGGGAAAATGTTGGGGGAGGAAGGGTAGTGTAGGGTAAGTAAGTACAGTCACTTATACAAAATCGTGGACCGGTACGATTTTCGTTATGCAATTACTATCTGGGTTGATTATTGGCTGGGACTTGCTTTACAATCAATGGTATATGTAGGTTCGTAATTGATGTATAGAAAATCATATTCGTAAATCCGTTTGTAGAGATATACTTCCATAATTATAAAAAAGGTGAGGTCCATGAATTGTTATGAGTGATGGTACGTTGAGGAAGATGCTGCCGACAATAAAACAAACAATACACAAAAACACGGAGGAGAAGGGTGGGACAATGGGACATTTATACAAAGTTTATAGGAATGTGAAGGGGTGAGTGGCCAGGTTTTATTAATAGGTCATTTTATACAACGAAAGGAAGCGGAGACATGAAGGGTGGACAAATGATTGGACAAGCCGATTGGCGGCTTTCTCCCTGCTGTATATGTAGTAAAGACGCATGACAAATGCGTCTTTACACCCACGCGGACAATGACGCAACATGGTTGTCATAATTTGCCTTGCTGGAGCCAATGTCACGTATGGCTGACTGTATACGACTGCTGGCGTAAGCCCGTGGCACCCGACGAAAACACACAACACCCGGAAACAACCGAACCATTGCTCATCGATGAAACACGGTCGTTATATACCCAGCACCCTACCATACTCTTGTCCTTACATTCACGTTATGTCACTATACAATATAAATATATAATTAACACATTTTGCATGCCTCATTTTTATATGTATAATGCATGCGCCAGTGGCCGTAGTTTCCATGTGTGAGAAAGTGAGAGAGCGAGAGAGAGAGAGCGAGCGAGAGAGAGCGAGCGAGAGAGAGAGAGAGAGAGAGCGAGAGGGAAAGAAAGAGAGATGGGGGGGGGGACTAACCTTGTTCGTTTCCTCATCATCAGGTGTGACCAGGTGCAACTTTAACCTCATGACACAGGGACAAGTACCTTAATTCTACACTTTTGGTAATGCACGATATTGGCGAAAATTAGGGCACGGTGTGAATAAAGCTGTGTCAAAATATCGTACTAATCCAAATTTGTGTTAATAAGTTATTCCCGAAAAAACATGTAACACGGCCTCTGAAACCCATAGTAGGTGTGTTTGTTAGCAATGATTTGAAGTCTAGAAAACAATATATAAGCGTTCGTAACAAGGCAAACAGGATTCTCGGGTAAATATCTAGGAGTGTGAGTAACAGAACTGCTGATGTTATCTTAAAACTTTACTTGTCATTAGTGAGACCCCATATGGAATATGCTGTTCAATTTTGGTGTCCTTATTACAGAATGGACATAGATTCATTGGAGAGAGTACAACATAGAATGACAAAAATTATCCATAATATTAGAAATCTTCCGTATGAAGAAAGGTTGAAGAAATTAGGCTTACATTCGATAGAGAGACGCAGAGTTAGAGGGGACATGATAGAGGTATTCAAGTGGGTTAGTGGAATTAATAAAGGAGACATGAAAAATGTACTAAAGCTCAGTGATAGCGAAATAACTCATACAAATGGTTTCAAATTAGATAAATTTCGTTTCAGAAAAGATATAGGCAAATATTGGTTTGGTAACAGAGTTGTAGATGGGTGGAATAGGCTACCAAGTGATATAGTGGGATCAAGAACGATAGGGAGCTCTAGATAAAATTAGATAGGCATATGGACGAGATGGGTTGGGTGTGAGGGGAATCTACCAGGTGTGGGCCAATCGGCGCTCAACAGACCCCCGTAATCTTGTGTTAATCTCTGACCGTTTTGGTGGGGTCAGTACTCAAGGTATTAGTGAGATGGGTTTATAATTGGGCCTTGTAATTGGGGTTGGGTGTGACAGGGATCTGCTTTTTATGGGCCGATCGGCCTTTTGAAGACTCCCATTTTCTTATGTTCTTATGTTCTTATGTTCATATTATTATATTACCACAATAGGTTATATTTTGTGTTCCTGATTTAAGACTGAATATTTATGCATTCCTTGTGTTACTTCCTGTTCTTTATAATAGTGAAGGAAACTCTCAGTCTTTATTGTGCTTAATACATGCGTGATCTCAGCATAGAAATAATTATTCCACATACTGAGAGTTCAGGAGTATATGATCAGAAACAATAAATACATCAACCCTTTTTCCATTGAATAAATTAAATGTGTACAATTACCTGCGTGTTATTATTGAATTTTGTAGCACCTGATTGAATAACTATTTCTGTGATTAAGAACGTGTTAGATGTGTTCCTGTTGAGGAAATTTACAGTCTATATCTGGATTTTAGTGCAGACTTGATAACGAGATATAAATATTATATCACGGCATAACAACCATATTCCAAATAAATAGTCCAAAACTCTTGAACATTAACCTTTCTAACTCTAAAAAAAAATAGAATAATCGAGCTAATATATCTACCATTCAGGAAGGGTCAGCCCGGAAATAGGTGTGGAAAATTACAGCCCAATTGTTCTAGTCCATTTTGAGTTATAGAGGTTAGAGTTCACGATTTCTAGACTACCTATTCGGAACAGAGTATAGCTACATCCTGCCCCCCCCCCCCCCCCCTCCTCGTCATTTTGTCTGTCTCTGTAATTATATATCGTAAGCACTATAACAATGTCTTATTTGTCCATTTATATCTTCCCCGTGTAGCCATTGAATTAATAACACGAATATTGTTTAACAGTGCATTTTGAGTCATTCAAATTTTGTGCATTGTATTTCCATGTGTTGTAATTCTAAAAAAAAATATATATATATATATATATATATTAAATAATCCGCAATATGTAACCTTAAGGGGAGGTAGTTGTTTTTTCTGGTTCCCTTTCTTCCTCATGCAAAGTCCCATTAATTTTCAGATCTCAAGCCGTTCGCCCAATTTTTGTTTTAATATTAATACTTTTCGTGTCATTTAGGTGTCGATTTTTTCCTGGCGAGCGATAGCTAGCCTGTAATTAAGGAAGGCCGGAACATTTTCTACCAAAAAATATACAAATATATCTAGAAGGGGAATCTTGGATTTGTTTTTTTTATTGCTAAGTTTGATAGAGAGGAAACAACAAAATAATACTAAATATATACATCGACCAATAAATATACCCTTCCCCCTTAACTGATAATTGGTTGCCGTGGGACATAATGAGAATAGTTGGTTCTGGTATATAACACGCTTGGTCCACGACATTTCTATACGATGAAAGTTGTATTCTTGTCTTTTCAGGGTATTAATGTCCAATTAACTCAACTTGGCTTTTGAGGTCATTGTTAACTGCCTCACTGAACAAGAATTTAATATTGCTTTACAATACCATTAACTGTCTTGCAATCATTGTTCTACTTGTCCTGCTCACATTTAACACGCGTTTCTTCCTGTGCTTTCATCTTGTCAGTTTTGCTTCTCTCATCATTCCATCTCTGATTATTCTTTTCCCCAGGACACCTCTTTTATTATCTTCTATTCTGTCTCCTACTCTCTTCTTTTCTCAGTCCAACTCTCTCTCTTACTCAAACATTAATGCTTCTATTTTCTATATTTAGCCTTTCTACTCTCTTATCCTCATATGTGTCTGTTTTATTTCAGTCTTGTTATGCCACCATTCCATCCTTCCGCTGTGCTTACTTCAACTCGCTTCTACTTTCACGTCAACTCTCTTTTACTCTTACTTTAGCTCTCTTCCAGTTTGTTTTCTCCACTGCTTTGATTATCTCGTACCCCTCCTCGCTACTGTTCTCACACTAGGTTTGTTCTATTTTCATTCCATTTCTCTCCTACTTTCACTAAATCCGTCCTTTACCCTTTCTACGACCATTATAAACAAATATCCCGGTACCTTTCCTGCATTGCACACATAATCTTAGAGTAATTTTGTTCTACCCTCACACTGTATTCAATGTTATTTTCATCTGGTGTGAAGATTAGTTCCTTAAAGGCTGATTTATCAATAATTGCAATAAGAATATAGGACTATTATAGCAATCCAGAGTTCTCGCATGCCATCCATCCAACCTTCTTCTATTCTCATCCAAATCCTCTTCGGTTATTATCCTTATCTATGCTCTCTGGCAAGTCTGTTCTGTCGTCCTTCAGTTCCCTCTGACATTTACTCTTAAACCAAGTTTGCATCAATCTTTCTTCGGTCTCACCCCAACTCTCACTTCGGAAACAGCACAGTTCTCACCTCATCTACCCTCAACCCTTCCTTCACCAACTCTCACTCTAGCCCTCAGTTAGCCTCACCCCAGCGTAATTTATCCTGGAAACATAAGAACATAACATAAGAACATAAAAAAATGGGAGTCTGCAGAAAGCCGATTGGCCCGATATTTCGTGTTTATATATAATTAAAGTTTTATATTTTCCATTTATATATACTGTATAATATACAGTATAAATATATTTTTGTTTACTTGCGTACCATATTGGGGACTACTTGCTTGCCATTAGTACATAAGGACGGATCAAGTTATTGTCATCAATTATTCAATGTATTTTTTTTTTTTTTTTTTTTGTATAATCCAGCCCTCGTCTTTCTTCACCCCATACACTCTTACGCCATCAATCACTTTCCTTCACCCCATACACTTTCACCCCACAGATCGCTTTCCTTCACCCCAGCCACTTCACCCCAGCCCAATCTCTCCATCACCCCAGCTCCCTTCAGCCCCTCCCTTGGCAGCTTAGCCCCTGTGCCCTGCCAGTCGACCCCTAGAGCTCCAGGGACTCTTGTGAATCTCTGGAGGTCATTTCGGCTCCTTCGTGGATGCTTCACACCTCAGAGCGTATGCAAAAGTGTTGGTTTTTCAAAGGCCTTCAGGTCCGCGGCAGAAGGCTCTAATACCACAAACCTAAAGCACAGCGAATGGGTTTCTACAGAGCCACGGAATAAGGGTCATTCTGGAGAGGCTTGGGTGAAGGGAGCGTCCGCCCCTTTGCCGTATGCCCAAATGACCAACCTGGAGTCCATATCAGTCCCATTGAATCGGCCAATAGCCAAGTGTACAGACCGAAAAATGGACTTTGCACTTCCCAATCGCCAGCGACCCAGACTCCTCCCAATTTTCTAACCATTTCGTCCGTCTTCATATTATCCCAAGCCCTCGACGTACACTCGGGGTGATACACTTTTTGCCCCAGTCTTTGAGAATCGTTTCTAAATGCAAGCGGATTAGCGGTGCGAGGCTTATGCAGAAGTATGTAAGATCCGCAAGCGTTACATTGGCACTCTATGGCCTAGCGGCTTATAAATTCGCCCGCCGCTACACAGCCAGCCGACGTAATCCTCTCCCGGGAGTGACCACATATCCACATACTTTCGCTCACTAGCCGGGTTACGCCGCGTACAAGAAACTCCCGATGAATTTCCAAACCGTCCCAACTGCACCGGGAAGACAAAGAGGAGCTCATTGTATCGAGCATTTCACGGGGAACTGCATTACGTCTATAGACCCTTCTTTAGCTTCTTTATGTACCCTTGTATCCATTTTCATCCACCCTCTCTTCTTCCTCTTTCTCTCCTCTCCTCCCTGCGTCACACCTCTTAATCGGGGGGGGGGGGGGGGGAGATGGTTGGTTTTTGTGCCCCCCCCCCCACCTCCCCACCCCCACACACACCTTCTCCCTCATGCTTAACCCCACTAGTTCTGAAATTTTAAGACGTTTGTCCCATTAATTTGTCAATTATAAGAAATTTGTCCCCATTATGTTTGTCAACATTAAGGCCCTTCATGCAATTTAGTCAATTATGTCCTGGTGAGCGATAGCGATCGAAATTTTTCTATCGAAACATTTACACATTTATCTTGAAGGGGTATCTTGAGGGTGTGTTTTTAAAGCATGGAGGTTGAGGGAGGAAACTAATATAACAATAATACAAATGTAAGTAAATAAGCAAATTAATACACCCCTCCCCCCTTAAGACTAAGTTACGACGAAACCATATTTTGGCAATTTTTGTCGGCGGCTCTGGTTTGTCCGTCTCAGATTAAAAATGTCCTAATAATTCAGTCGCCTATAAAACTGTACTCCCAAATATAGTTGCCCAAACCAGTGCAAAAATAGCCCCAAGATGTTGGGTGGGAGAGGGATCTGCCTTGTATGGGCCAATTGGCTTTTTGCAGAGTCCCATTTGCTTATGCTCTTATGTTATTAAGTGGCTAGAAGGGTCGAGCCGCTGGTTGAGAGTTAATGGAATATGCGCTCGTGTGATTCCCTAACTTTAGCCCTACTCTTTTTCATCCTACTTTTTGTCAGCTTTTAGTTCGTCTTCTCCAGTTTATCTCTCCTTTACTTATGTTTATTTTTTTCGGTGCCGCTAGGGGGTTCTGAAATCGAGGCATCGGTAGAATCCCTATGGTAACAGAGATAGGCCAACCTCCACCATATTGGTACCTCTATTGTACCTTGATTTTGGTTCTCTATCGCTTTTTCAACCTTGGGAAGGGGGGGGGGGGACTTGTTACAGGTTGGTTTACATGTTGTCTCCTTCATGCAAACAAGAAAAGAATACTGTATATTATATATAAAAATACCGGTATATATCGTATATATATATATATATATATATACAGTATATATATATATATATATATATATATATATATATATATATATATATATATATATATATATATATATATATATATATATATATATATATATATATATATATATATATATATATATATATAATAACAAATTAATTCATAAACAAATACAAGAACTGATGTCATTCGCCTCTCTTTACACTCTATTATGTCTATACCCTTAATGAACATTCGGATAGACTGGTACGGGACTTATAGTTTGGACTTCGGATCAAAATTCTACATCATCAGAAAAATGATATCACCCCCAGTGCTTGATAATTACGGCCCCCAAATGGCGTCCACGGTAAGAGATGGCCAGTTTCTCTCTCAACAGTATATCTAGGCAGCAGCGGTTCATTGGCTGGTTCTTTGGGATGGTTGGGGTTTTTTCTGCCCTCCCTCATGTTTAGCCCCATTAGTTTTCAAATGTTAAGACGTTCGACCTATTAGTTTGGCGATTATAAGATGTAATTTAGGAGAAAACGGCCTTCGGCCGGGATATTTACAAATGTATCTAGAAGGGGGTAATTGGGGATTCTTTTTATATATTGATGGAAGTCTAGGGAGGAAATTAAATATATATATATATATATATATATATATATATATATATAAAACAAAAAAAACGACCAATAACTAAACCCTTCCCCCTTAAGCCCTTCACCACCATTATTGTCATCATATTCTGGTTTCTAAATTTGTGTGTGTGAAATCTTTTGTGGACAAATTACGAATTTTTTTTTTTTTCTCGAGAAAGCTAAATTAGACTATTATCTTTAATATATAATCTACCTCTAGGACTCTAATGGGTAAATAAGATCTCCATACACCTCTTAATAACACAGGTCCTTCTTAAACTGCATAAAATCATCTAATCTTAGCCAGAATCAAGGTTAAAATGCGTCATGGAGCTGAAGGGGTTGACAAAAGGGGGTTATTTTCTCAGTATGGGAGTGAGGTACAGTTGTGCATAAGGTTCAGGTTTAAGCCTATATTTTCTGGATCCCCCTTTTCCCGCATGCTTAGCCCCATTAGTATAGAGATTTTAGGACGTTCGTTCCAATAGTTTGGCGATTTTAGGGCCTTTCGACCAATTTGTTGTTGATTTTAAGACCGTTCGTGCCATTTTAGTGTCGCTTTTTGTCCTGGCGAGCGATAGCCAGCCTGCAATTTTGGAGGAAATTTCCAAACCATAATTGCCTGAATATATTGCCAGAAAAGTGTTCGTGTGACACCGGCATATAAAGTCAGATTTACACGAGTTTTTTCCTGCAAATTTTAATCTGCATTTTCATATAACATCATTGTGTGACTATTTTGAACTGGTATCGGAAACTATACCCTGTTCCTCCTCTGTAGCTCCTCAGGGACTGGAGTTCTCAAAAAAGGGCTCTAATCCTGACGCTATCCTTGACTTCCAGTGTGCTGGGTTAATAATCCATAGGAGTTGATAGCCTCTGAAATTCTATTTTAACTAACTAACTCTGTAACTCAAAAGGGGCTGCAGCAAATGAGCTGTAAAGCTTCACACCTATTCCCTGACTAATCCTTCTCGAATAATCTATTCGTTTGTGAGTTATGTAGGTCAATGTTCAAATATTTTGGCCTACATACTTGGAACAAGGTGTAGCTTCATGTTAAAGTAGAATAATTGACAACATTCTTATAATAGAGAAAAATAAAAGTTCTGGCGTAAACCACTCTTAACAGAACACTATCTAGTCTAACGTCTTGACGGTTATTATGATATTTTGTTCAATTATTGTTGAGGATTTTGTTTGTTTTTGCCATTTTCGAGCAATGCCCTTTAGTCTGTCCTCTAGGTTAACAATAATGCCTTCCCAGACTTCCTCAAAGATAACAAATAATAATAATAATAATGCTCAAGCAGACCTTCAAGCTAATTTTGTACATTATTATTATTTTTTGTTTCGATACAAAATTTCCCTGCCGACTACCGATTTCACCTAAGTTAAAGGCTCACTATTGCTCCCCTACAATGAAATTAACACCTGAAGGGGAGGAAGCGTCTTAACCCTTTGAGTACAAGCGACGTGTGTTATCTTTTATTCTAGCTATATTTAGACGATAGTATGCAACTTAGGAAGGATCTGTGGTAGTTAAAAGGGTTTGTTGATATAGTTTGAAGCCTTATTATTGCTAGAGGTCCTTCCTAATCTGAATAAAATCGTCTAATAGTTGCCACAATATAAAAAAAGGATGTCACCGGTACTGTATGAGTTAATATAGCAAAACTAGTTGGGTGAAACATAGTAACATCTCCAAACTAATGTAACGATACTGGAGAGATCCCCCCCCCCCCCAAAAAAAAAAAAAAAAAAAAACGGAGCAATTTGGGTTAATCAATTGTACAAATTAATAAGATGGGCATACTTACCTTTCTGTAGAGGTTTCATACGTCCATGCCATCCATTGAGTAAATATGCTCAAACAAACGCTCGGAATATACCAGTCCCACAAACAAACACAGATTGACACACACATTCACACTCACACACACACACAACCATACGTGCGCACTCTCTCTCTCTCTCTCTCACTCACACACACACACTCACACACACACACACACACACACACATACAGACACACACACACATACAGACACACACACACACACACACACACAGTGACCACAAAGCGTTGACCACCATCAATACCTCATGATGAATGGAAATCCAATAAAATAAAGAGGACAACTCCATCTCAATAGGGCCGCCGCTATCGAACAATCCACTACTGTATGACCCGTTCCTTGCATCCATAATACAACACACAATACAATATACAATACAACACACAATACATTACAATACACAACAAAATACATTACAATACACCACAATGCAAAACAATACAACATACAATACAGCTAAACACAATACAACATATACACCAAAATACACCACAATACAACATACAATACAGCTACACACAATACACCACAACACAAGCTGAATGCCCCATATCACTCGCACAATACCCCGGCAAATATTCTGAAGCATTGGGGGCTGGTATTATAGGTTAGTCGTATGAGCACTGTATTCATCCATTATTCCTGGCAAGTCTACTGAGGGTACTTCCAAATCAAAGAGAATGTATGTCGATAAAGCAACCTACCCTCAACTTAGTTTCCCATACCAGTGCAGGCCAGTCAAGAATAACATTAAGAGAGAATAACAAGAAGAAGGTTGGATAGAATTGCTCATCGAAAATGGCTGATATGAATGTTCGTGTATCTCCATCTCTATTCCTCCGGTGTGATCGACAAAGGAACACTTATAGAGGTAGTGGACCAATGTATGCGTATGTGTTACTCAGTTACTTGTTCGTCAAGGGGAATCCACGCAATGCGAGCTAAGCTCATTATTATCGCGCCTCCTTAACTGGGAATGTATTGCGTGAAATGCATGTTAAGTGTTTTATGTACTGTTGGAATGGCTGTGGATGTGTGTGTAGTCTGTATTTAGCCAATTGGCGACATTGGAAACGAAGGCTTAGGGTGGATCTGTATGGTACCATTCTCACTATAGACGGTACCGTCTCGCCCGAAGGCTTAGGTAGCCATCAGCTTAGGTGAACCATATGATACCCATCTCGCCTTGTACCATTTTTGCCAACCCCAGATGGGACGTCACAACGTCGTCCACTTATTCCCGGTACCTATTTACAGCTAGGTGAACTGAGGCTAACACATGAAAGGAGACAAGCCCAATTTGTCTCCGCCCGGTCTGGGATTGAACCCCCGACCCCTCGTGTGTGAGACGAGAGCTCTACCTACTAGGCTACGGGCTGTGTATGTGTGTATGTGTAATTGTGTGTGTGTATATATGTCTGTATGTGTGTGTAGGTGTAGGTGTATGTCTGTGTGTATTTGTCGGCCAGTGTATCTGTGTGTGTGTGTGTGTTTGTCTATGTGTATATATATATCTGCCCTCTGACCCCTGACAAGTGTGGACGTCCCCAGTGACCGCTAGTGAACCGGTTTACCCTTAGTGAGGTCCTAGTGAACTTTTTAGTGATGGCTGTTGTTGATGAGTCTGCTGTCTCCTCCCATACTCTCCCGCTTTGTCTTGCTTTGCAAGAAAGACTGGAGAGTGTGGAGCAGGAGATTCAGTGTCTCAAAGATGAAAATTTGGCCTTGAGACTAGCTATGGCGGAAAAGAAGTGTGAGGCTACCGGAAGTGTTCCCAGGGATCGTGAAACCCCTTGGAAAGTGGTGTCAACCAGTGCAACGGCCTGCAAGCTGAAAAGGCAGCCACTCAAGACCCACAACAACTTCAGCACCTTGGCTGATGAGAGTGATGGCGAGGAAGTGGCGATCATCGAGGCAGTGAGAGGGGAGGGGGGGAAGTCTGCTGGTGTTGCTGCTACAACTCCTGCTACACGCCGACAACGGAAAAAAGCTATGTCTATTTTAATTGTAGGGGATTCAATGATTAAATACCTTGGTAGGGCTACTAACACACATGTTGGTAAAGTTGTCTGTCTGCCTGGTGCCGGAGTCGAGAAGGTGTCAGAAAAGCTAGATGGTGTCATGGAAGCGAGTGGAGAGGACCCATCATCTTCCTCAACGCAGGGAGCAACGACATTTGGAAATGCAGGACTGAGGAGTTGCTCACCACGTACCAGGAAATGTTGGAGAGGATCAAGGAGAAGGGTGGAGTTCCTGTGGTACACAGTATCCTACCCAGAAGAGGGGTAAGGAAGGATGGTCCTCCAGGGCTATTGGTGTAAATAGCCGGCTGGAGAAGTATTGCCGGGCAAATACTATTCCATTCCTGGATAACTGGACCCTCTTCTACGGTAAGGATGAACTGTATGCCAAGGATGGAGTACATCTCTCTCGACTAGGAGTTTCGACCTTAGCCAGCTCACTCGACAAGTTTGTTGCGGGGTTTTGTTAATAAAACCTCTAGGTGTGTATAGTAAAGCAGAATCCCAGCCACATCAAATTGATAGTAATAACGAACATTCTGATAGCGGTAGAATTTCCGTCTAGGTCCAGTAGTTCAAACAGGTAAAACTAAATTAGTTAAAAACAATAGAAAAATAGTTGCAAATACCAGTAATGAGTTTGAGTGTTTAGTTATGACACCTTGCAGGAGTTTCTGTAACCGAATGAACCGAACTTAGAGGCACTGGTTAGCCAAGAAAATATAGACATAATAGCGCTAACTGAACACATGGATTAATACCAGAAACCAGGCATTTTTTTAGCAGAGTTTGATATACCGGGATAATAGTTTGTTTTGTTTTTTTTTTTTTTTTTTTTTGTTTTTTTTTTTTTTTTGTTTTTTGTTTTTGTTTTTTTTTTTTTTTTTTTTTTTTTTTTTTCTTTTTTTTTTTTTTTTTTTTTTTTTTTCTTTTTTTTGTAAATATGACACGAACAAGTAAGAGGGGGTGGCGGTTATAGCAGTGGGTTGTCAGGAGTTCATTAAACAGCTCCGTAACTAAAGCAGGTATTAGAGTAAATAATGCCAATGACCCAAGTGTTTGGGTAGAAGTTTACGAAGGTAGTGACACTTTTCGTTATTGGAGTTATGTTATAGACCGCCTAATATGAGTAGAAATGACGGAACATCATTCGGCGGAAATTAAAATAGTCTCAAGGCTTAGCAACTGTGCATTATGGGGGAGTGTAATTTTCCGTAATATAGCATTGGCAGCAACAAATAGGCGCCTCTGTTCCAAAGGAGTTTATTGAGGTAGGACAAGATAGTTTTGTATCTCAATTCCTAGATACGCCAACTAGAGTGATTAATATTCTCTGATTTAGTTTTCAGTAACAATGAACATATGATAACTAGTGGTAGAAATCGGGGACGCACCTACGGAAATCGTGATCACCATTCTGTTATTTTAATATACAATGGACAGGGAATACGCATGAGAATACAACATTAATACCTGACTTCAGAAAGGCCCATTATAGGTGGGTTTAGAGAAGCCTGTTAGGTGCGGACCCGATGGGTTCCAAACGTGGAATTATAGTCGATCCAAGCTGTACATAATTATCTTGCAAAATGCAATGGCACTGAAATAATTATTAACAATGGTATAAGGATTTTGCGGATCGTCTATACCGGGCCTGTGACATCATAGTGTCGGCCCACCAGTATCCTTATCCTAGACTGGATGGTGCGCAATGAGTGTATGACTTCACAGGCCCGCTATAGTCGATCCACAACATCCTTTATACCATTGTTAATATTATTTCAGTGCCATTGCATTTTGCAAGATAATTATGTACAGCTTGGCGATTATCATTCCATGTTTACCTCAAACCATGAGCCCCCACCTTTAAGGGTGGACCCTATTGTTAAGCAATTAAGTCAGGATATGCCAGACGTCAACTTGGTAGATACATATAACGAGTATTTTGATCAAGTCAGTATTCAATGCGCAAAATAAATATATCCCCAAAAGAAGATTTAGATCGAAACAGAACCCACCCAAATGGATGACTAATAGACGAGTAGATCTTCTAGGACAAAAGAGAGGAATATATAGAAAAAGTAGAAAGGCGAAATTCCTCTAACTTGCTTATACTATCATAAGCTATCAAGACAGGTAAAAAAGGATATTAGGAAAGACACAAGAAAGTATGAAATTAAGGATTGCCCATGACTCAAAAAATAATCCTAAAGCTGTTTACCAACTAGATAATTCCAAGGTTAGAGATGTAATTGGTCCCCTTAAACTTCTATAGGAGAAATGACAGAAAATGAGTTAGAAATTGGGCAGTACATGAAATCGTCACATTTCTTTCCGTGTTCACTAATGAAAAGTTGGCACATTTTCTCAGAAGTCCGTAAGGTATACTGCGATAGTATAGAAAATAGGTTAAGTACAGTTACTATAAGTAGAAATGATGTGGTTAAGGAAATGGACAGACTGAAACCTCAATAATCGCCTGTCCCTGATGACGTAGATGCTAGAGGATTAAAAGAATGCAGAGATGAATTAAGTTTGATCCATTAACATTTCTATTTAACAAGTCATTAGAAACAGGTATAGTTCCAGAGGCTTGGAAGCTGGCAAATGTAGTTCCGATCTTCAAAAAAGGTGATAAATCAATGAGCATCCAATTACCGTCCCATTATTCTCACGTCAATCATAGGAAAACGACTAGATCAATTATTGCTAGAAAAGGAGAAGCCCCTTAGACAACAGTAACTTAATCAATTCTTCTCAGCATGGATTCCACTCAGGGACGGTCGTGCCTTACTCACTTTGCTTAGGTTTTTCTCAGAGGTATATGAAGCAGTAGATAGTGACAAGTCATAATGATATTATATATTTAGATTTCAGTACAGCTTGTCGACAGGAGTCCCTCATGAGAGATTTGGATGAGAAAGGTTGAGGCACATGGAATCGGTGGGGCGTTGTTAGGATGGATTAGGTCATGGCTAATTGGTAGGAAGCTAAGAGTCAGCATAAATTGTACCAAGTCAGAATGGGGAGCAGTCAAAATTGGTGTCCCCCAGGGATCGGTAGTAGGGTCCCCCTTTGTTTCTTAGAGACATAAATGCCCTAGATTTAGGTATAACGAGTAGGATAAGTAAATTCGCTGACGATACTAAAATAGGGAGACTCAATTGATTCAGATAGCGATATAGAGTGCCTCCAAAGGGATCTAGATACCTTACATGAATGGTCAGTAAATTTGGCAGATGAAGTGTACCATTGACACATGGCAAGGTATTCAAAGATCGGGAAGATGCACACAAATTTTAAATATCAACTAGCTAAGGTAGAATTAGAAATTTCAGACTGCGAGAAAGATCTAGGTTGTGTTTGTTAGCAATGATTTGAATCCTAGAAAACAGTGGATAAGCGTCTCGGAATAAGGCAAACAGGATTCTCCGGTGTCATCTCTAGGATTGTGAGTAACAGAACTGCTGATGTTACTTTTTAAAAACTTTTACTTGTCATTCGTGAGACCCCCACATGGCTTATCTGTCCCATCTTTGGTGTCCTTATTACAGAATGGACATAGATTCATTGGAGAGGAAGGACAGCGTAGAATGACAAAAATGATCCATAATATTAGAACTCTTTCGTATGAAGCAGGTTGAAGAAATTAGGTTTACATTCGTGAAGAGACGCCGAGTTAGAGGGGAGATGATAGAGGTGTTCAAGTGGGTTAGTGGGATTAACAAACGGGACATGTCAACTGTACTAAAGCTCAGTGATAGCGAAAGAACTCGTCCCAATGGTTTCAAATTAGATAAATTCCGGGGGGGGTTCAGAAAAGATAATAGGCAAGTATTGGTTTGGTAACAGAGTTGTCGAGGGGTGGAATGGACTACGCACGTGCTATAGTGGGATCTAAAGTTTTTTTTTTCTTAGGGAACTTTACGATAAACTTAGATACGCATATGGACGAGAAGGGTTGGGTGTGAAGGGGGATCCAGCCGGGTTGGGCCAATCAGCGCTCTGCAGACGCTCCATAATCCTGCGTTAATCTCTAACCGTTTTGGTTAAAATTATCCTCAGGGTATTAGAGTGGGAAGCCTATAATTGGGCTTTGTAATTGAATTGGGGTGGGTGTGGGACCGGGCATCTGCCTATGCTTAGGCCAATCGGCTTTCTGCAGACTCCCAGTTCTTATGTTCTTATGTTCTTAACTGGTAAACTCCTTGATGATAGTTACCTTGTTACTATCAGATTGATTGTATTCTGTTTACGATGGACCTCTGACAATTAATAGATACATTTCTATTAGTTCATCGTTAGTTACCACAGACCCTTTAAACCTGAACAAATCGTCTAATAGTTCCAAATATGATGAAATGGACGTCGCCGGTATTACATAAGAAACATAAGAAAATGGGAGTCTGCAGAAAGCCGATTGGCCTAAGCAAGGCAGATCCCTGTCCCACACAACCCCAATTACAAAGCCCAATTATAGCTCAACAAATACCTTGAGGATCATCTTACCAAAACGGTTAGAGATTAACGCAGGATTACGGGGGTCTGCAGAGTGCTGATTGGCCCAACCCTGCTGATTCCCCTTCACACCCAACCCTTCTCGTCCATATGCTTATCCAATTTTATCTTAAAGCTCCCTATCGTTTTTAATCCCACTATAGCACTTGGTAGTCTATTCCACCCATCTACAACTCTGTTACCAAACCAATATTTGCCTATATCTTTTCTGAAACTAAATTTATCTAATTTGAAACCATTGGTACGAGTTCTTTCGCTATCACTGAGCTTTAGTACATTTGTCATGTCCCCTTTGTTAATCCCACTAACCCACTTGAACACCTCTATCATATCCCCTCTAACTCTGCGTCTCTCTAACGAATGTAAAACCTAATTTCTTCAACCTTTCTTCATACGGAAGATTTCTAATATTATGGATCATTTTTGTCATTCTACGCTGTACTCTCTCCAATGAATCTATGTCCATTCTGTAATAAGGACACCAAAATTGGACAGCATAATCCATATGGGGTCTCACTAATGACAAGTAAGTTTTAAGATAACATCAGCAGTTCTGTTACTCACACTCCTAGAGATGAACCCGAGAATCCTGTTTGCCTTATTACGAACGCCTATACACTGTTTTCTAGGCTTCAAATCATTGCTAACAAACACACCTAGATCTTTCTCGCAGTCTGAATTTTCTAATTCTAAATTAGCTAGTTTATATTTAACATTTGTATGCATCTTCCCTATCTTTAATACTTGCATTTGTCAATGTTAAACTTCATCTGCCAATTTACTGACCATTCATGTAAGGTATCTAGATCCCTTTGGAGGCACTCTATATCGCTATCTGAATCAATTGATCTCCCCATTTTAGTATCGTCTGCGAATTTACTTATCCTACTAGTTATACCTAAATCTAGGTCATTTATGTATATAAGAAACAACAGGGGACCTAATACCGATCCCTGGGGGACACCACTTTTGACTGCTCTCCACTCTGACTTGGTACCATTTATGCTGACTCTCTGTTTCCTACCAATTAGCCATGACCTAATCCATCCCAACAACGCCCCACCTATTCCATGTGCCTCAACCTTTCTCATCAATCTCTCATGAGGGACTCTGTCGAAAGCTTTACTGAAATCTAAATATATAATATCGTATGCCTTGTCATTTCTACTGCTTCATATACCTCTGAGAAAAAACTAAGCAAATTAGTAAGGCAAGAACGTCCCTGAGTGAATCCATGCTGAGAAGAATTGATTAAGTTAAATGTTTCTAAGTGGTTTCTCATTTTCCTAGCAATAATTGACTCTAGTAGCTTTCCTATGATTGAAGTGAGACTAATGGGACGGTAATTGGATGATATTGATTTATCACCTTTTTTGAAAATCGAAATTGATTAGGTTAAGGGAAACACTTAATCACAGTATGTGTTCAATTGTTTGTATATTATACCAGTGTGTCAGAATCTGTCAGTTTTATATAGCTTTGTCACGCTAGGAAGTTACACAATCAAACAGAAAATTAAACTTCTTGCCTTCGTTCTGGGTGACATCGAATACAAGCCTATTGAATGTTTTAACGTCTGAACAACCTTGTATATGAACAACATAAGGACGATATAGGTTTGTGTGTGAGGGATCTGCCTCGTATGGGCCAATCGTTGTTGCAGACTCCCATTTTTTTATGTTCAATATCCCTCCTGCCCTCCCACCTTCCCGAACTATTTGATGCTATGAACAGGTGTTCAATCTTTCAGCAGTGTTTAAGTAAGGGGAGATTTGTAATTAAGATGGTTTTCTTCTGGACCCCCTTCCCTCATGTTGAGCTCAATTGTTTCGAGATTTTAAGACGTTCGCCATTAGTTTGACGAGCTTAAGACCTTCCGCTCCATTCCTTAATTTTAAGACCTTTTGTGCCATTCAGGTGTCGAATTTTCCTGGCGAGCAATAGCGAGCCTATAATTTAGGAGGCATCTGCCTTTGGCCGACATGTACACATTTATTTGAAGGGGGTCTCGGAGGTATTGTTTAAGCTTGATGGAGGTCTAGGGAGCAACTAAAAATCTCCCATTAATGTACTTGACCCAGAAATAAAGTGGGACCGGACTTTCGCTTTAGACTGTGCATACATTATCCAAACATATTCGTCACAGAACCAGCTGTTATAGTGTCACTTTATAATTATTGTACTATATATCTGTATGCAATTCCTTGGCAAGCACAAATACACACGTTAACAACCTACTGTATTGATGTAGCTGCTTCTTTCTGAACCAGCTTTTCCCTTATGTTTAGTCATTAGTATTGAGATTAAGACGTTCGCTCTATTAGTTTGACGATTTAAGACCTTTTGTACCATTTAGATGTCGATTTATTCCTGGCTAGCGATAACTACCCCGTACTTAAGAGGGCCGGAACATTTATCTACCGAAAAATTACACATTTATCTCGAAGGGGTCTAGGGGGTGTTTTTGTAAAGCTTGATGGAGGTTTAGCAAGGAAATAATAAATAATACATAAATAAATATATGTCAGTAGACCAAATATAGCCACATATATGTTACCCCTTAAAGCTGTGTTTAGCAAGACCATAGTATATTATTGGTCTTTGTGTATTGTTCTGCTTGTTGTAATACGCTTTTATCCAAATAATCAATATTATACTGCCTCTGTAGGCCTATTATTCAATGTACTGTCAACTGTAGGGTAAGTATAATTTAAAGCTAAGTTAATAACTCATAACGTTTTGTAGCTATTCTATCCACATGGAGTATAATAACAGCCATACACAAACAAACTCCTCACTAAGGGGATACGTGCATAAACCTACTTACCTTTACACACACCACACACACACACACACACACACACACACACACACACACACACACACACACACACACACACAGTTTTCTGAGCTCACGATCATAACTCCTTTTTATTCTTCTTCCCCCCTCTCCCCTTGCCCCACTTACAATACTGTTGTTAGGGTGGATAGATAGATGGATATAATATATATATATATATATATATATTATATATTAATTTATATATATTATTTCTATATATATTAAATATATATAAAATATTATAATATATATATATATAATATATATATTATATATAATTATGGATAGATGATAGATAGGTATATAGCCAATATTTAGATAGAAAACAATAGTTATATAAGGGCAACTAAACAAACTAAGATAAGGAAGACTATGGAGAAAGGAGAGAGAGAGAGAGAGAGAGAGAGCGAGAGAGAGAGAGAGAGAGCGAGAGAGAGAGAGAGAGACAAGGATGAGTGAATGAATGTAAGAATGAATGAGTAGGAATCTGCTGAATGAGTAAGTATCTGTGAATGTAAAGTGAGGTAACTCAATGGAAGTGTTGAATGAGTCAGACTCTAGAGGAATGAGTGAATGAGATCAATATAGTAATGTATATATATGAGTTAGATTAGTGAGTCAGTTGTTGGTGATCCTGTTAAAAAGAGTATCACCGTAATTCTTTAATCTAACAATTTAAAGAATGAACATCGATACTATGTTTCATTTGATTAGTCGTATCAAGTGATTCCCACTGTAGCATAGACACGTAATACTTTTGTTTGTGTAAATTTAATTTCCCTTTTAAAGCTTGTAAGCTTCATTTTAACGCATTCCTGAAAACTTGGTTACAGATCAAGTCATATTGGGGACACACACACACACTTTAATAATTGGATAAAGAGGATAAAATAGACTAACATAGGAAAAGACAGGATATTAGGATAGACAGGAATAGGTTAGGTTGCTTAGGCTTCGGATAAACATGGTTGATATTCGAAGAAAAAAATATATATATATTGAACACGTCAGTATACTCACTTATAATGTTCGTGAACCACTAATGTTTTCCCAAGGGACTGGAGTTCTCGCAAAGAGGATCCAATCTGACGTTTTTTCTTGACTTAATGTGCTGGCTTAATATTCCAAAAGGCTTGATAACCTCTGAAGTCCTATTTTAACTAACTAACTAATGTGATATTTACAAACAAAACAGTTAAAGTCATAGATTTAAGCAATATAGTACCCTAATTGTACTTTTCTTTCATTTGCATAATTTATGAACCCTACAGTACTGCTGACTCCTTTCATTATATTCTGGCACTATTAGACAATGTTATCAGTAGGAAGGATCTGTCCTCAAGGATTAATAGAGATGGTGTGTAGCCCTTTGATTGCCATGTCCTTCTCAAGATTCATCATTCAATAGTTACCAGAATATAACAAAAGGACGTCATCGGTACTGTAAGTTAATCATTTATGTGTTCAAAGTTACATCAAAAGGCCTAGGTTGCACAATGAAACGGATCGGCATTCACGATGTTTTATTAGTGAACGCACATTATATCCCCTTCATTACCGAGGCGTCCTTTTACATTACTGGCTACTATCGATATTATTCAGTTCGAAAGTGCCTCCAAATTTATAGGCTTCGACGATCTCACTTACCCTTTTTACTACAGATCCTTTTAACTGCATAAAATCGTCTAAATATAGCTAGAGACAAATTATAAAGACGTGGCCGGTACAGAAGGGTTAAATATGGTTAGTTGTTGTATATTTTCATATTACCTTTTATTGTTTTTTTCTAGACCTCCATCAAGCTTTCAAAAAAAAAGCACACCTAAACCCCCTTTCAAGATAATGTTACATATTTCGGTAGAAGTCCGGTTCCTCCTAAATTTGGGGCTCGTTGTCGCTCGCCAGGAAAATGTCGACAACTAAATGGCACGAAAGGTCTATATATTGACAAATAAATGGGGCGAAAGGTCCTAAAATCGCCAAACTAATGAGCCAAACGTCTTACAATTTGAAAATTTGTGTTAACATGAGGGAGAACAGATAAAATAACCAACCATTCTCAAGCTTATAGTACACACAAAACAAAAGTATTTACAATGAATGGCTCTATTTTTAAGATGTAGGTGTGACTTGAGGGAGATTCTGAAGGCATATTGTGGTAAAGAACTTGTGTGGGAGGATCACTGCTGAAGTCTTGTGCTTCTAGCATACGTAAATTTGGAGTGAGATGTACAGAAGAACACATTATTATTATACTTATATTATTTTATTTATTTTTATGTTTTTGTCTGTGTTTTTGCATCTCTCGTCTTCTTCTTGTGCGTCTTTTGTATGCGCTATGCTTTATATTTGCATGCATTAATGAAATTTGCAAACTGGTAAATAACTTAGTTCCAAAAGCAATGCCACTTACCCGAAAATGGACGAAATGGGTTGGATGTGAAAGGGATCTGCCGTGTATGGGAAAATTGATCTCTGCAGACTCCCTATTCTTATGTTCTTATGTAATATACGATGTGTCGGCTTTGTCTGTACTTTAATGTATGTGAGAAAACTAGAGATTTCCCAGACTAATATCGCCAAATCTAATTCCTCAGAAAATATTTCCACTTGTAATATGGAAAGGGGATTAAGTGACAAATTGCTATACGACGTACCAATTTACTTAGCTCTTGTTTGTCTCAAGCATACCTATCACTCCAGGTTTTAAGGAGGATCACACTCCACTTGAGATTATCCTGGGAAACGACTTCACACCATACAGTAAGGCTCAAAGCTTGTATCACATCTTGACACTCTACTTCAATGTTCTCTCATGAAGACAAATATTAATACAAATATAAATATATATTCAACACAATTTAAGGCTTAGACATACATTATGGATTTATGTGTATAAGTACTTTGTGTTTAATTGTTCATTTAACGAATCGAATAGCCAATAAGTGAAAAATGCAGTGTGCCATAATCGAAACTGTAGAACAAAACCCACATTGAAGAATGCTTAAAAGAAACTGGTTTCACACATAATTCAAACTTTTTAGAGATAGTCAATGTTGGAATAATGAGTAGAACGCGACTTTTGACTATGACGGTACACATTCTTGGCAGATTTGAGGGCAGACTCTCATAAACTGGTCAGGGCCTCCTCCGGCTGCGGATTAAGACGACAATTTATTACCCCGTAAGAGAATAAGGCAGCACGGGCCATTAGAGCGGAGTTACACCTGCGCTTTCGGCAAATATTTGACGAATATTTTAGTCTGGTAACGTCTGAAATAAAAGCTTTGTACATCCAACCTCATAAATAAAGTACAATTCACGTCTATGTTTCGATACTAGTGCAAGAGAGCCCAATGTTGCCCAAATTTAGTTCGATCGAAACTTGCTGACAAAATAATCGTTGGTGTCAGTGTTTATTGGCAAGAAGGCCCCTCGTAGCCCAGCGGCTACTAAGGAGCCTAAAACTACATATGGCCAGGTATTTGTTGCCTTGTTACGTAACACAGGTAGGGGGCCTTATTCAGTATTCTGTATAATGGGTGTCAGTGTTATATTAAGCTGCAGATGCTATTATACAACAGTGGATAAATGTATAAGGATATATTGGATATTTTTTGTGTTTGACGATGACGTCAATACATTGGCACTATGCAGTAGTTAGCTATAAGATATTGAACATAATGAAAAGGTCATATTATTTGACAGATATACCCATTATGATAGAGAGAAACCATAACAGACATGCACATAATACAATTACACAGGTAATATAGAGTCTGCTTAACCCTTGAGGATTATAACGCATTTTGACGGTATTCTGGCTATTACTAGACGATTTAGTAATAAAGGAGATGCGAGAGTCAAAGGTTAATTAAGATCGACTCTAGCCCTTTAAGAACATAAGAACATAAGAAAATGGGAGTCTGCAGAAAGCCGATTGGCCTAAGCAAGGCAGATCCCTGTCCCACACAACCCCAATTACAAAGCCCAATTATAGGCTCAACACTCTAATACCCTGAGGATCATCTTACCAAACCGGTTAGAGATTAACGCAGGATTACGGGGTCTGCAGAGCGCTGATTGGCCCAACCCGGCTGATCCCCCTTCACACCCAACCCTTCTCGTCCATATGCTTATCCAATTTTTTCTTAAAGCTCCCTATCGTTCTTGATCCCACTATATCACTTGGTAGCCTATTCCACCCATCTACAACTCTGTTACCAAACCAATATTTGCCTATATCTTTTCTGAAACGAAATTTATCTAATTTGAAACCATTGGTACGAGTTCTTTCGCTATCACTGAGCTTTAGTACATTTGTCATGTCCCCTTTGTTAATCCCACTAACCCACTTGAACACCTCTATCATATCCCCTCTAACTCTGCGTCTCTCTAACGAATGTAAACCCAATTTCTTCAACCTTTCTTCATACGGAAAATTTCTAATATTATGGATCATTTTTGTCATTCTACGCTGAATTCTCTCCAATGAATCTATGTCCATTCTGTAATAAGGACACCAAAATTGGACAGCATAATCCATATGGGGTCTCACTAATGACAAGTAAAGTTTTAAGATAACATCAGCAGTTCTGTTACTCACACTCCTAGAGATGAACCCGAGAATCCTGTTTGCCTTATTACGAACGCTTATACACTGTTTTCTAGGCTTCAAATCATTGCTAACAAACACACCTAGATCTTTCTCGCAGTCTGAATTTTCTAATTCTAAATTAGCTAGTTTATATTTAACATTTGTTTGCATCTTCCCTATCTTTAATACCTTGCATTTGTCAATGTTAAACTTCATCTGCCAATTTACTGACCATTCATGTAAGGTATCTAGATCCCTTTGGAGGCACTCTATATCGCTATCTGAATCAATTGATCTCCCCATTTTAGTATCGTCTGCGAATTTACTTATCCTACTAGTTATACCTAAATCTAGGTCATTTATGTATATAAGAAACAACAGGGGACCTAATACCGATCCCTGGGGACACCACTTTTGACTGCTCCCCACTCTGACTTGGTACCATTTATGCTGACTCTCTGTTTCCTACCAATTAGCCATGACCTAATCCATCCCAACAACGACCCTCCTATTCCATGTGCCTCAACCTTTCTCATCAATCTCTCATGAGGGACTCTGTCGAAAGCTTTACTGAAATCTAAATATATAATATCATATGACTTGTCACTATCTACTGCTTCATATACCTCTGAGAAAAAGCTTAAGCAAATTAGTAAGGCAAGAACGTCCCTGAGTGAATCCATGCTGAGAAGAATTTATTAAGTTAAATTTTACTAAGTGGCTTCTAATTTTCCTAGCAATAATAGACTCTAGCAACTTTCCTATGATTGATGTGAGACTAATGGGACGGTAATTGGATGCTATCGATTTATCACCTTTTTTGAAGATCGGAACTACATTTGCAAGCTTCCAAGCTTCTGGAACTAAACCTGTTTCTAATGACTTGTTAAATATAAATGCTAATGGACTACTTAACTCATCTCTGCATTCTTTTAATACTCTAGCATATACCTCGTCAGGACCAGGCGATTTTTGAGGTTTCAGTCTGTCAATTTCCTTAAGCACATCATTTCTACTTATACTAACTGTACTTAACATATTTTCTATACTATCACTATATACCATATTGACTTCTGGAATCTGTGCCAAATTTTCATTAGTGAAAACGGAAAGAAACTGACTATTTAATGTACTGCACATTTCTAAATCATTTTCTGTTATTTCTCCTATTGAAGTTTTTAGGGGGCCTATTTCATCTCTAACTTTAGATTTATATAGTTGGTAAAAAGCTTTAGGGTTATTTTTTGAGTCGCTGGCTATCCTTATTTCATAATTTCTTTTTGCTTTCCTGATTTCCTTTTTGACCTGTCTTGATAGAGTCTGATAGTATATATGTAAATGATTTTCACCTTTCTTTATTTTCCGATATTTGATTTCAACTTTGATTGATAGAGGTTTTTTCACAAGCTGTATACAATCGTCTAATAATAGCCAGAAGAGACAACTATAATGCGCCATGATCCTCAAAGGATTATTACTGTTGGATATGATTTATCTATATACCGGTAATATGAACTTGGTTTAGGCTAAGCTGACCGTGTAATGAATATACTGCTGTGGTTAAATATCAATACCTAGGAAATATCATCCAGTGCTATTGCACTCACATAATTAAAGCCATGTTAGGGATTTATCGAATCCTTCCTTGGGCTATAGGGTTATTATTAGAAATAATCAGTCAAGATAGTGCGGATATAGTGATGTGTAATAGTAGTATCGATAACACTACACATGTAACTGATAGTAAAGATGAGAATACTCATAGAGTAGAATTTCCGTCTAGAGCTAGTAGTTCAACAGGAAATAATAAGTTAGCTAAACACAATAGAAAATTAGTTGCAAATAAAAGTAATAGGTTGAGGGTATATTATACAAATTGTAGGAGTTTATGTAACAAAATGAACGAACTTAGAGCACTCGTTAGCACAGAAAATATAGACATAATAGCGCTAACTGAAACGTGGATTAATACAGAATCTAGGCATTTTTTAGCAGAATTTGATATTCCAGGATATAGTTTGTTTAAATATGACCGAACAAGTAGGAGGGGCGGGGGTATAGCAGTGTTTGTCAGGAGTACATTAAAAAGCTGTATTAAATCAGGTATTAGACTAAATAATGATAATGAAAGTGTTTGGGTAGAGGTTAACGAAGGTAGTGAGACCATAGTTATTGGAGTTATATATAGACCGCCTAATATGAGTAGAAATGGCGGAAAATCGTTATGGGAGGAAATTAAAATAGCATCAAGGTTTAGCAATGTGTGCATTATGGGGGATTTTAATTTTCCGAACATTGATTGGCAGCACCAAATAGGCGACTCCGATTCAGTAGAGTTTATTGAGGTAGTACAAGATAGTTTTTTATTTCAATTCATAGATACGCCGACTAGAGGTATTAATATTCTTGATTTAGTTTTCAGTAACAATGAACATATGATAAATAATGTAGAGATTGGTGACCACCTAGGAAATAGCGATCATAAATCTATTTATTTTAATATACAATGGACAGGGAATGCTAAAGAGAATACGACACTTATCCCAGATTTCAGAAAAGCCGATTATGGTGGGCTAAGAAGAGACTTAAGGGTGGACCCTATTGTTAAGCGATTAAGTCAGGATATGCCAGAGTTAAACTTGCCACCTACATATAACCAGTTTATTGCTTCACTCCACAATGCTCAAAATAAATATATCCCTAAAAGAAGATTTAGATCGACGCAGAACCAACCAAAATGGATGACTAATAAGCTAATAGATCTTATAGGAAAAAAGAAAGGAATATATCGAAAAATAAAGAAAGGTGAAAATCATTTACATATATACTATCAGACTCTATCAAGACAGGTCAAAAAGGAAATCAGGAAAGCAAAAAGAAATTATGAAATAAGGATAGCCAGCGACTCAAAAAATAACCCTAAAGCTTTTTACCAACTATATAAATCTAAAGTTAGAGATGTAATAGGCCCCCTAAAAACTTCAATAGGAGAAATAACAGAAAATGATTTAGAAATGTGCAGTACATTAAATAGTCAGTTTCTTTCCGTTTTCACTAATGAAAATTTGGCACAGATTCCAGAAGTCAATATGGTATATAGTGATAGTATAGAAAATATGTTAAGTACAGTTAGTATAAGTAGAAATGATGTGCTTAAGGAAATTGACAGACTGAAACCTCAAAAATCGCCTGGTCCTGACGAGGTATATGCTAGAGTATTAAAAGAATGCAGAGATGAGTTAAGTAGTCCATTAGCATTTATATTTAACAAGTCATTAGAAACAGGTTTAGTTCCAGAAGCTTGGAAGCTTGCAAATGTAGTTCCGATCTTCAAAAAAGGTGATAAATCGATAGCATCCAATTACCGTCCCATTAGTCTCACATCAATCATAGGAAAGTTGCTAGAGTCTATTATTGCTAGGAAAATTAGAAGCCACTTAGTAAAATTTAACTTAATAAATTCTTCTCAGCATGGATTCACTCAGGGACGTTCGTGCCTTACTAATTTGCTTAGCTTTTTCTCAGAGGTATATGAAGCAGTAGATAGTGACAAGTCATATGATATTATATATTTAGATTTCAGTAAAGCTTTCGACAGAGTCCCTCATGAGAGATTGATGAGAAAGGTTGAGGCACATGGAATAGGAGGGTCGTTGTTGGGATGGATTAGGTCATGGCTAATTGGTAGGAAACAGAGAGTCAGCATAAATGGTACCAAGTCAGAGTGGGGAGCAGTCAAAAGTGGTGTCCCCCAGGGATCGGTATTAGGTCCCCTGTTGTTTCTTATATACATAAATGACCTAGATTTAGGTATAACTAGTAGGATAAGTAAATTCGCAGACGATACTAAAATGGGGAGATCAATTGATTCAGATAGCGATATAGAGTGCCTCCAAAGGGATCTAGATACCTTACATGAATGGTCAGTAAATTGGCAGATGAAGTTTAACATTGACAAATGCAAGGTATTAAAGATAGGGAAGATGCAAACAAATGTTAAATATAAACTAGCTAATTTAGAATTAGAAAATTCAGACTGCGAGAAAGATCTAGGTGTGTTTGTTAGCAATGATTTGAAGCCTAGAAAACAGTGTATAAGCGTTCGTAATAAGGCAAACAGGATTCTCGGGTTCATCTCTAGGAGTGTGAGTAACAGAACTGCTGATGTTATCTTAAAACTTTACTTGTCATTAGTGAGACCCCATATGGATTATGCTGTCCAATTTTGGTGTCCTTATTACAGAATGGACATAGATTCATTGGAGAGAATTCAGCGTAGAATGACAAAAATGATCCATAATATTAGAAATTTTCCGTATGAAGAAAGGTTGAAGAAATTAGGTTTACATTCGTTAGAGAGACGCAGAGTTAGAGGGGATATGATAGAGGTGTTCAAGTGGGTTAGTGGGATTAACAAAGGGGACATGACAAATGTACTAAAGCTCAGTGATAGCGAAAGAACTCGTACCAATGGTTTCAAATTAGATAAATTTCGTTTCAGAAAAGATATAGGCAAATATTGGTTTGGTAACAGAGTTGTAGATGGGTGGAATAGGCTACCAAGTGATATAGTGGGATCAAGAACGATAGGGAGCTTTAAGAAAAAATTGGATAAGCATATGGACGAGAAGGGTTGGGTGTGAAGGGGGATCAGCCGGGTTGGGCCAATCAGCGCTCTGCAGACCCCCGTAATCCTGCGTTAATCTCTAACCGGTTTGGTAAGATGATCCTCAGGGTATTAGAGTGTTGAGCCTATAATTGGGCTTTGTAATTGGGGTTGTGTGGGACAGGTATCTGCCTTGCTTAGGCCA
Source organism: Paralithodes platypus (assembly GCA_032716605.1). Lineage (NCBI taxonomy): Eukaryota > Metazoa > Arthropoda > Malacostraca > Decapoda > Lithodidae > Paralithodes > Paralithodes platypus. The sequence goes on along the minus strand of CM064520.1, from coordinate 21,710,114 downwards.
TCGGC
>CM064520.1:21586472-21710009 GCA_032716605.1 Paralithodes platypus | reverse complement strand
ATTTTCTAACCATTTCGTCCGTCTTCATATTATCCCAAGCCCTCGACGTACACTCGGGGTGATACACTTTTTGCCCCAGTCTTTGAGAATCGTTTCTAAATGCAAGCGGAATTAGCGGTGCGAGGCTTATGCAGAAGTATGTAAGATCCGCAAGCGTTACATTGGCACTCTATGGCCTAGCGGCTTATAAATTCGCCCGCCGCTACACAGCCAGCCGACGTAATCCTCTCCCGGGAGTGACCACATATCCACATACTTTCGCTCACTAGCCGGGTTACGCCGCGTACAAGAAACTCCCGATGAATTTCCAAAAACCGTCCCAACTGCACCGGGAAGACAAAGAGGAGCTCATTGTATCGAGCATTTCACGGGGAACTGCATTACGTCTATAGACCCTTCTTTAGCTTCTTTATGTACCCTTGTATCCATTTTCATCCACCCTCTCTTCTTCCTCTTGCTCTCCTCTCCTCCCTGCGTCACACCTCTTAATCGGGGGGGGGGGGGAGGGGGGGGGGAGATGGTTTGGTATTTGTGCCCCCCCCCCCACCTCCCCACCCCCACACACACCTTCTCCCTCATGCTTAAACCCCACTAGTTCTGAAATTTTAAGACGTTTGTTCCATTAATTTGTCAATTATAAGAAATTTGTCCCCATTATGTTTGTCAACATTAAGGCCCTTCATGCAATTTAGTCAATTATGTCCTGGTGAGCGATAGCGATCGAAATTTTTCTATCGAAACATTTACACATTTATCTTGAAGGGGTATCTTGAGGGTGTGTTTTTAAAGCATGGAGGTTGAGGGAGGAAACTAATATAACAATAATACAAATGTAAGTAAATAAGCAAAATTAATACACCCCTCCCCCCTTAAGACTAAGTTACGACGAAACCATATTTTGGCAATTTTTGTCGGCGGCTCTGGTTTGTCCGTCTCAGATTAAAAATGTCCTAATAATTCAGTCGCCTATAAAACTGTACTCCCAAATATAGTTGCCCAAACCAGTGCAAAATAGCCCCAAGATGTTGGGTGGGAGAGGGATCTGCCTTGTATGGGCCAATTGGCTTTTTGCAGAGTCCCATTTGCTTATGCTCTTATGTTATTAAGTGGCTAGAAGGGTCGAGCCGCTGGTTGAGCGTTAATGGAATATGCGCTCGTGTGATTCCCTAACTTTAGCCCTACTCTTTTTCATCCTACTTTTTGTCAGCTTTTAGTTCGTCTTCTCCAGTTTATCTCTCCTTTACTTATGTTTATTTTTTTCGGTGCCGCTAGGGGGTTCTGAAATCGAGGCATCGGTAGAATCCCTATGGTAACAGAGATAGGCCAACCTCCACCATATTGGTACCTCTATTGTACCTTGATTTTGGTTCTCTATCGCTTTTTCAACCTTGGGAAGGGGGGGGGGGGGACTTGTTACAGGTTGGTTTACATGTTGTCTCCTTCATGCAAACAAGAAAAGAATACTGTATATTATATATAAAAATACCGGTATATACCGTATATATATATATATATATATATACAGTATATATATATATATATATATATATATATATATATATATATATATATATATTATATATATATATATATATATATATATATATATATATATATATATATATATATATATATATATATATATATATATAATAACAAATTAATTCATAAAACAAATACAAGAACTGATGTCATTCGCCTCTCTTTACACTCTATTATGTCTATACCCTTAATGAACATTCGGATAGACTGGTACGGGACTTATAGTTTGGACTTCGGATCAAAATTCTACATCATCAGAAAAATGATATCACCCCCAGTGCTTGATAATTACGGCCCCCAAATGGCGTCCACGGTAAGAGATGGCCAGTTTCTCTCTCAACAGTATATCTAGGCAGCAGCGGTTCATTGGCTGGTTCTTTGGGATGGTTGGGGTTTTTTCTGCCCTCCCTCATGTTTAGCCCCATTAGTTTTCAAATGTTAAGACGTTCGACCTATTAGTTTGGCGATTATAAGATGTAATTTAGGAGAAAACGGCCTTCGGCCGGGATATTTACAAATGTATCTAGAAGGGGGTAATTGGGGATTCTTTTTATATATTGATGGAAGTCTAGGGAGGAAATTAAATATATATATATATATATATATATATATATATATATAAAACAAAAAAAACGACCAATAACTAAACCCTTCCCCCTTAAGCCCTTCACCACCATTATTGTCATCATATTCTGGTTTCTAAATTTGTGTGTGTGAAATCTTTTGTGGACAAATTACGATTTTTTTTTTTTTTCTCGAGAAAGCTAAATTAGACTATTATCTTTAATATATAATCTACCTCTAGGACTCTAATGGGTAAGTACGATCTCAATACGCCCTCTTAATAACATAGGTCCTTCTTAAACTGCATAAAATCCTCTAATTTTAGCCAGAATCAAGGTTAAAATGCGTCATGGAGCTGAAGGGGTTGACAAAAGGGGGTTATTTTCTCAGTATGGGAGTGAGGTACAGTTGTGCATAAGGTTCAGGTTTAAGCCTATATTTTCTGGATCCCCCTTTTCCCGCATGCTTAGCCCCATTAGTATAGAGATTTTAGGACGTTCGTTCCAATAGTTTGGCGATTTTAGGGCCTTTCGACCAATTTGTTGTTGATTTTAAGACCGTTCGTGCCATTTTAGTGTCGCTTTTTGTCCTGGCGAGCGATAGCCAGCCTGCAATTTTGGAGGAAATTTCCAAACCATAATTGCCTGAATATTTGCCAGAAAAGTGTTCGTGTGACACCGGCATATAAAGTCAGATTTACACGAGTTTTTTCCTGCAAATTTTAATCTGCATTTTCATATAACATCATTGTGTGACTATTTTGAACTGGTATCGGAAACTATACCCTGTTCCTCCTCTGTAGCTCCTCAGGGACTGGAGTTCTCAAAAAAGGGCTCTAATCCTGACGCTATCCTTGACTTCCAGTGTGCTGGGTTAATAATCCATAGGAGTTGATAGCCTCTGAAATTCTATTTTAACTAACTAACTCTGTAACTCAAAAGGGGCTGCAGCAAATGAGCTGTAAAGCTTCACACCTATTCCCTGACTAATCCTTCTCGAATAATCTATTCGTTTGTGAGTTATGTAGGTCAATGTTCAAATATTTTGGCCTACATACTTGGAACAAGGTGTAGCTTCATGTTAAAGTAGAATAATTGACAACATTCTTATAATAGAGAAAAATAAAAGTTCTGGCGTAAACCACTCTTAACAGAACACTATCTAGTCTAACGTCTTGACGGTTATTATGATATTTTGTTCAATTATTGTTGAGGATTTTGTTTGTTTTTGCCATTTTCGAGCAATGCCCTTTAGTCTGTCCTCTAGGTTAACAATAATGCCTTCCCAGACTTCCTCAAAGATAACAAATAATAATAATAATAATGCTCAAGCAGACCTTCAAGCTAATTTTGTACATTATTATTATTTTTTGTTTCGATACAAAATTTCCCTGCCGACTACCGATTTCACCTAAGTTAAAGGCTCACTATTGCTCCCCTACAATGAAATTAACACCTGAAGGGGAGGAAGCGTCCTTAACCCTTTGAGTACCAGCGACGTGCGTTATCTTTTATTCTAGCTATATTTAGACGATAGTATGCAACTTAGGAAGGATCTGTGGTAGTTAAAAGGGTTTGTTGATATAGTTTGAAGCCTTATTATTGCTAGAGGTCCTTCCTAATCTGAATAAAATCGTCTAATAGTTGCCACAATATAATGAAAAGGACGTCGCCGGTACTGTATGGGTTAATATAGCAAAACTAGTTGGGTGAAACATAGTAACATCTCCAAACTAATGTAACGATACTGGAGAGATCCCCCCCCCCCCCAAAAAAAAAAAAAAAAAAAAAAACGGAGCAATTTGGGTTAATCAATTGTACAAATTAATAAGATGGGCATACTTACCTTTCTGTAGAGGTTTCATACGTCCATGCCATCCATTGAGTAAATATGCTCAAACAAACGCTCGGAATATACCAGTCCCACAAACAAACACAGATTGACACACACACTCACACTCACACACACACACAACCATACGTGCGCACTCTCTCTCTCTCTCTCTCACTCACACACACACACTCACACACACACACACACACACACACATACACACACACACATCAAGCACATACACACACACACACACAGTGACCACAAAGCGTTGACCACCATCAATACCTCATGATGAATGGAAATCCAATAAAATAAAGAGGACAACTCCATCTCAATAGGGCCGCCGCTATCGAACAATCCACTACTGTATGACCCGTTCCTTGCATCCATAATACAACACACAATACAATATACAATACAACACACAATACATTACAATACACAACAAAATACATTACAATACACCACAATGCAAAACAATACAACATACAATACAGCTAAAAACACATACAACATATACACCAAAATACACCACAATACAACATACAATACAGCTACACACACAATACCCCAAAACACAAGCTGAATGCCCCATATCACTCGCACAATACCCCGGCAAATATTCTGAAGCATTGGGGGCTGGTATTATAGGTTAGTCGTATGAGCACTGTATTCATCCATTATTCCTGGCAAGTCTACTGAGGGTACTTCCAAATCAAAGAGAATGTATGTCGATAAAGCAACCTACCCTCAACTTAGTTTCCCATACCAGTGCAGGCCAGTCAAGAATACATTAAGAGAAATAACAAGAAGAAGGTTGGATAGAATTGCTCATCGAAAATGGCTGATATGAATGTTCGTGTATCTCCATCTCTATTCCTCCGGTGTGATCGACAAAGGAACACTTATAGAGGTAGTGGACCAATGTATGCGTATGTGTTACTCAGTTACTTGTTCGTCAAGGGGAATCCACGCAATGCGAGCTAAGCTCATTATTATCGCGCCTCCTTAACTGGGAATGTATTGCGTGAAATGCATGTTAAGTGTTTTATGTACTGTTGGAATGGCTGTGGATGTGTGTGTAGTCTGTATTTTAGCCAATTGGCGACATTGGAAACGAAGGCTTAGGGTGGATCTGTATGGTACCATTCTCACTATAGACGTACCGTCTCGCCCGAAGGCTTAGGTAGCCATCAGCTTAGGTGAACCATATGATACCCATCTCGCCTTGTACCATTTTTGCCAACCCCAGATGGGACGTCACAACGTCGTCCACTTATTCCCGGTACCTATTTACAGCTAGGTGAACTGAGGCTAACACATGAAAGGAGACAAGCCCAATTTGTCTCCGCCCGGTCTGGGATTGAACCCCCGACCCCTCGTGTGTGAGACGAGAGCTCTACCTACTAGGCTACGGGCTGTGTATGTGTGTATGTGTAATTGTGTGTGTGTATATATGTCTGTATGTGTGTGTAGGTGTAGGTGTATGTCTGTGTGTATTTGTCGGCCAGTGTATCTGTGTGTGTGTGTGTGTTTGTCTATGTGTATATATATATATGTATGTCGGTGTATGTGTATGTGTATGTATGTATTTGTATGTGTATGTCTGTGTGTATATATATATGGTCTTTATGTGTATCTATATGTGTGTATATTTATGTATGTATTTGTATGTATTTGTATGTATATGTATTTGAGGGTGAATGGGGGCGGAAGGGGTGTTAGGGTGGGAGAAAGGGGGGAGGAGTGGGGGCGTCTACTATAGGCAAGGACCAATAGGTAAAGATAAACATAAATATTTGCACGTTCTTACAATAGAGAACAAGGAGACCCGTTCACAAGCACAAAGCCGGTTTCACACGAGCACTTTAGTGATGGATATATCGGAGCCACAGTATCCGAGTCAAAAAATAACCAACATTAAGGCTAGTATCTGTCAATTTATTTATTTATTTATTTTATTGTTATTGTTTTCATTATGACTGTATGGTGTAAAGAGCTTCTGATTGTGTACAGTCAAAACTAATATAAGAACAAGGAGTAATACCAATCAAAATAATATGATAACGTGTAGCGGATTCAAGACCCCGATACAAGTAGCCGATATACTACTTGCTCGTGTGACACCGGCTTAGATCTGCTCTCCTTCCATTCACAAACCTAGCAAGCATATTCGCATAAGTTATTCATAAGTCCTGTAATATAATCGGTTAACCATTAATATGAAGCTATTATTCATATTCAAGTCAGTTGTTTTATACTATGACACACACGAAATTAATATGATGGGGTATATCGGAAACTTAGATGGTAATACACAGTACAGTTGCCCACGTAAGTTTATGTTCCCATCTGTGATCTTATACATATAAATACAATGTGCATTATTGAATTATGAGTGTGGGTTCTTATACAGTGGTTAACTCATCTGAGTAGTCACTCGTAATTCATTCACACGATATTATTTTCGTACATAAGAGTACGACGAGGAATTAAACCCCAGTGTGTAACAGTACAATCATCTGCACCTTCGTTAAAAAAACCTGGGTGTGTAAGTAAAATACTGTCTCCATATGGAGCAGGTACTTCATGTGACAAACCAGTGAGTAAAATAGAAATAATCAGTCAAGATAGTGCGAATATAGTGATGTGTAATAGTAGTATCGATAACACTACACATGTAACTGATAGTAAAGATGAGATTACTGATAGAGTAGAATTTCCGTCTAGAGCTAGTAGTTCAACAGGAAATAATAAGTTAGCTAAAAACAATAGAAAATTAGTTGCAAATAAAAGTAATAGGTTGAGGGTATATTATACAAATTGTAGGAGTTTATGTAACAAAATGAACGAACTTAGAGCACTCGTTAGCACAGAAAATATAGACATACTAGCGCTAACTGAAACGTGGATTAATACAGAATCTAGGCATTTTTTAGCAGAATTTTATATTCCAGGATATAGTTTGTTTAAATATGACCGAACAAGTAGGAGGGGCGGGGGTATAGCAGTGTTTGTCAGGAGTACATTAAAAAGCTGTATTAAATCAGGTATTAGACTAAATAATGATAATGAAAGTGTTTGGGTAGAGGTTAACGAAGGTAGTGAGACCATAGTTATTGGAGTTATATATAGACCGCCTAATATGAGTAGAAATGGCGGAACATCGTTATGGGAGGAAATTAAAATAGCATCAAGGTTTAGCAATGTGTGCATTATGGGGATTTTAATTTTCCGAACATTGATTGGCAGCACCAAATAGGCGACTCCGATTCAGTAGAGTTTATTGAGGTAGTACAAGATAGTTTTTTATTTCAATTCATAGATACGCCGACTAGAGGTATTAATATTCTTGATTTAGTTTTCAGTAACAATGAACATATGATAAATGATGTAGAGATTGGTGACCACCTAGGAAATAGCGATCATAAATCTATTTATTTTATTATACAATGGACAGGGAATGCTAAAGAGAATACGACACTTATCCCAGATTTCAGAAAAGCCGATTATGGTGGGCTAAGAAGAGACTTAAAGGTGGGGGCTCATGGGTTCAGGTAAACGTGGAATTATAATCGCCAAGCTGTACATAATTATCTTGCAAAATGCAATGGCACTGAAATAATTATTAACAATGGTATAAGGATTTTGCGGATCGTCTATACCGGGCCTGTGACATCATAGTGACGTCACACCAGTATCCTTATCCTAGACTGGATGGTGGACTTATACTGGTGTGACGTCACAGGCCCGGTATAGACGATCCACAACATCCTTTATACCATTGTTAATAATTATTTCAGTGCCATTGCATTTTGCAAGATAATTATGTACAGCTTGGCGATTATCATTCCATGTTTACCTCAAACCATGAGCCCCCACCTTTAAGGGTGGACCCTATTGTTAAGCAATTAAGTCAGGATATGCCAGAGTTAAACTTGCCACCTACATATAACCAGTTTATTGCTTCACTCCACAATGCTCAAAATAAATATATCCCTAAAAGAAAATTTAGATCGCCGCAGAACCAACCAAAATGGATGACTAATAAGCTAATAGATCTTATAGGAAAAAAGAAAGGAATATATAGAAAAATAAAGAAAGGCGAAAATCATCTACATTATATACTATCAGACTCTATCAAGACAGGTCAAAAAGGAAATCAGGAAAGCAAAAAGAAATTATGAAATAAGGATAGCCAGTGACTCAAAAAATAACCCTAAAGCTTTTTACCAACTATATAAATCTAAAGTTAGAGATGTAATAGGCCCCCTAAAAACTTCAATAGGAGAAATAACAGAAAATTATTTAGAAATGTGCAGTACATTAAATAGTCAGTTTCTTTCCGTTTTCACTAATGAAAATTTGGCACAGATTCCAGAAGTCAATATGGTATATAGTGATAGTATAGAAAATATGTTAAGTACAGTTAGTATAAGTAGAAATGATGTGCTTAAGGAAATTGACAGACTGAAATCTCAAAAATCGCCTGGTCCTGACGAGGTATATGCTAGAGTATTAAAAGAATGCAGAGATGAATTAAGTAGCCCATTAGCATTTTTATTTAACAAGTCTTTAGAAACAGGTTTAGTTCCAGAAGCTTGGAAGCTTGCAAATGTAGTTCCGATCTTCAAAAAAGGTGATAAATCGATAGCATCCAATTACCGTCCCTTTAGTCTCACATCAATCATAGGAAAGTTGCTAATTAGAAGCCACTTAGACAAATTTAACTTAATAAATTCTTCTCAGCATGGATTCACTCAGGGACGTTCTTGCCTTACTAATTTGCTTAGCTTTTTCTCAGAGGTATATGAAGCAGTAGATAGTGACAAGTCATATGATATTATTTTTTTAGATTTCAGTAAAGCTTTCGACAGAGTCCCTCATGAGAGATTGATGAAAAAGGTTGAGGCACATGGAATAGGAGGATCGTTGTTGGGATGGATTAGGTCATGGCTAATTGGTAGGAAACAGAGAGTCAGCATAAATGGTACCAAGTCAGAGTGGGGAGCAGTCAAAAGTGGTGTCCCCCAGGGATCGGTATTAGGTCCCCTGTTGTTTCTTATATACATAAATGACCTAGATTTAGGTATAACTAGTAGGATAAGTAAATTCGCAGACAATACTAAAATGGGGAGATCAATTGATTCAGATAGCGATATAGAGTGCCTCCAAAGGGATCTAGATACCTTACATGAATGGTCAGTAAATTGGCAGATGAAGTTTAACATTGACAAATGCAAGGTATTAAAGATAGGGAAGATGCATACAAATGTTAAATATAAACTAGCTAATTTAGAATTAGAAAATTCAGACTGTGAGAAAGATCTAGGTGTGTTTGTTAGCAATGATTTGAAGCCTAGAAAAACAGTGTATAAACGTTCGTAATAAGGCAAACAGGATTCTCGGGTTCATCTCTAGGAGTGTGAGTAACAGAACTGCTGATGTTATCTTAAAACTTTACTTGTCATTAGTGAGACCCCATATGGATTATTCTGTCCAATTTTGGTGTCCTTATTACAGAATGGACATAGATTCATTGGAGAGAGTACAGCGTAGAATGACAAAAATGATCCATAATATTAGAAATCTTTCGTATGAAGAAAGGTTGAAGAAATTAGGTTTACATTCGTTAGAGGGGATATGATAGAGGTGTTCAAGTGGGTTAGTGGGATTAACAAAGGGGACATGACAAATGTACTAAAGCTCAGTGATAGCGAAAGAACTCGTACCAATGGTTTCAAATTAGATCAATTTCGTTTCAGAAAAGATATAGGCAAATATTGGTTTGGTAACAGAGTTGTAGATGGGTGGAATGGACTACCAAGTGCTATAGTGGGGTCTAAAACGGTAGGGAGCTTTACGATAAAATTGGATAAGCATATGGACGAGAAGGGTTGGGTGTGAAGGGGGATCAGCCGGGTTGGGCCAATCAGCACTCTGCATACCCCCATAATCCTGCGTTAATCTCTAACCGTTTTGGTAAGATGATCCTCAGGGTATTAGAGTGTTGAGCCTATAATTGGGCATTGTAATTGAACTGGGGTTGTGTGGGACAGGGATCTGCCTTTCTTAGGCCAATCGGCTTTCTGCAGACTCCCATTTTCTTATGTTCTTATGTTCTTAACTGGTAAACTCCTTGATGATAGTTACCTTGTTACTATCAGATTGATTGTATTCTGTTTACGATGGACCTCTGACAATTAATAGACTACATATTACTATATGAGTTCATCGTTTTAGTTACCACAGACCCTTCTAAACCTGAACAAATCGTCTAATAGTTGCCAGAATATGATGAAATGGACGTCGCCGGTATTACATAAGAAGAACATAAGAAAATGGGAGTCTGCAGAAAGCCGGTTGGCCTAAGCAAGGCAGATCCCTGTCCCACACAACCCCAATTACAAAGCCCAATTATAGGCTCAACACTCTAATACCTTGAGGATCATCTTACCAAAACGGTTAGAGATTAACGCAGGATTACGGGGGTCTGCAGAGTGCTGATTGGCCCAACCCTGCTGATTCCCCTTCACACCCAACCCTTCTCGTCCATATGCTTATCCAATTTTATCTTAAAGCTCCCTATCGTTTTTAATCCCACTATAGCACTTGGTAGTCTATTCCACCCATCTACAACTCTGTTACCAAACCAATATTTGCCTATATCTTTTCTGAAACTAAATTTATCTAATTTGAAACCATTGGTACGAGTTCTTTCGCTATCACTGAGCTTTAGTACATTTGTCATGTCCCCTTTGTTAATCCCACTAACCCACTTGAACACCTCTATCATATCCCCTCTAACTCTGCGTCTCTCTAACGAATGTAAACCTAATTTCTTCAACCTTTCTTCATACGGAAGATTTCTAATATTATGGATCATTTTTGTCATTCTACGCTGTACTCTCTCCAATGAATCTATGTCCATTCTGTAATAAGGACACCAAAATTGGACAGCATAATCCATATGGGGTCTCACTAATGACAAGTAAAGTTTTAAGATAACATCAGCAGTTCTGTTACTCACACTCCTAGAGATGAACCCGAGAATCCTGTTTGCCTTATTACGAACGCCTATACACTGTTTTCTAGGCTTCAAATCATTGCTAACAAACACACCTAGATCTTTCTCGCAGTCTGAATTTTCTAATTCTAAATTAGCTAGTTTATATTTAACATTTGTATGCATCTTCCCTATCTTTAATACTTTGCATTTGTCAATGTTAAACTTCATCTGCCAATTTACTGACCATTCATGTAAGGTATCTAGATCCCTTTGGAGGCACTCTATATCGCTATCTGAATCAATTGATCTCCCCATTTTAGTATCGTCTGCGAATTTACTTATCCTACTAGTTATACCTAAATCTAGGTCATTTATGTATATAAGAAACAACAGGGGACCTAATACCGATCCCTGGGGGACACCACTTTTGACTGCTCTCCACTCTGACTTGGTACCATTTATGCTGACTCTCTGTTTCCTACCAATTAGCCATGACCTAATCCATCCCAACAACGCCCCACCTATTCCATGTGCCTCAACCTTTCTCATCAATCTCTCATGAGGGACTCTGTCGAAAGCTTTACTGAAATCTAAATATATAATATCGTATGCCTTGTCATTATCTACTGCTTCATATACCTCTGAGAAAAAACTAAGCAAATTAGTAAGGCAAGAACGTCCCTGAGTGAATCCATGCTGAGAAGAATTGATTAAGTTAAATGTTTCTAAGTGGTTTCTCATTTTCCTAGCAATAATTGACTCTAGTAGCTTTCCTATGATTGAAGTGAGACTAATGGGACGGTAATTGGATGATATTGATTTATCACCTTTTTTGAAAATCGAAATTGATTAGGTTAAGGGAAACACTTAATCACAGTATGTAGTTCAAGGGATTGTTTTGTATATTATACCAGTGTGTCAGAATCTGTCAGTAAATTATATAGCTTTGTCACGCTAGGAAGTTACACAATCAAAAAGAAAATTAAACTTCTTGCCTTCGTTCTGGGTGACATCGAATACAAGCCTATTGAATGTTTTAACGTCTGAACAACATTGTATATGAACAACATAAGGACGATATAGGTTTGGTGTGTGAGGGATCTGCCTCGTATGGGCCAATCGTTGTTTTGCAGACTCCCATTTTTTTTCTATGTTCAATATCCCTCCTGCCCTCCCACCTTCCCGACCCCAACTAATTTGATGCTAATGAACAGGTGTTCAATCTTTCAGCAGTGTTTAAGTAAGGGGAGATTTGTAATTAAGATGGTTTTCTTCTGGACCCCCTTCTGCCTCATGTTGAGCTCAATTGTTTCGAGATTTTAAGACGTTCGCCCCATTAGTTTGACGAGCTTAAGACCTTCCGCTCCATTCATGTAAATTTTAAGACCTTTTGTGCCATTCAGGTGTCGATATTTTCCTGGCGAGCAATAGCGAGCCTATAATTTAGGAGGCATCTGCCTTTGGCCGAGACAATGTACACATTTATTTGAAGGGGGTCTCGGAGGTATTGTTTAAGCTTGATGGAGGTCTAGGGAGCAAACTAAAAATCTCCCATTAATGTACTTGACCCAGAAATAAAGTGGGACCGGACTTTCGCTTTAGACTGTGCATACATTATCCAAACATATTCGTCACAGAACCAGCTGTTATAGTGTCACTTTATAATTATTGTACTATATATCTGTATGCAACTATTCCCTTGGCAAGCACAAATACACACGTTAACAACCTACTGTATTGATGTAGCTGCTTCTTTCTGAACCAGCTTTTCCCTTATGTTTAGCCCCATTAGTATTGAGATTTTAAGACGTTCGCTCTATTAGTTTGACGATTTAAGACCTTTTGTACCATTTAGATGTCGATTTATTCCTGGCTAGCGATAACTACCCTGTACTTTTAAGAGGGCCGGAACATTTATCTACCGAAAAATGTACACCTTTATCTTGGAGGGGTCTAGGGGGTGTTTTTGTAAAGCTTGATGGAGGTGTAGCGAGGAAACTAATAAATAAATACATAAATAAATATATATGTCAGTAGACCAAAATATAGCCACTATATATGTTATACCCCCTTAAAGCTGTGTGTAGCAAGACCAATAGTATATTATTGGTCTTGGTGTGTATAGTGTTCTGCTTGTTGTAATACGCTTTAAATATCCAAAATAATCAATATTATACTGCCTCTGTAGGCCTATTATTCAATGTAGCTGTCAACTGTAGGGTAAAGTATAATTTAAAGCTAAGTTAATATACTCATAACGTTTTGTAGCTATTCTATCCACATGGAGTATAATAACAGCCATACACAAAACAAACTCGCTCACATAAGGGGATACGTGCATAAACCTACTTACCTTTACACACACACACACACACACACACACACACACACACACACACACACACACACACACACACACACACACACAGTTTTTCTGAGCTTCACGATCAATAACTCTCCTTTTTATTCTTCTTCCCCCCTCTCCCCTTGCCCCACTTACAATACTGTGTGTTAGGGTGGATAGATAGATGGAAATATATATATATATATATATATATATATATATATATATATATATATATATATATATATATATTATATATATTATATATATATATATATATAATATATATATATAATATATATATATATATATAATTATGGATAGATAGATAGATAGGTATATAGCCAGATAGATATTTAGATAGAAAACAATAGTTATATAAGGGCAACTAAACAAACTAAAGATAAGGAAGACTATGGAGAGAGAGAGAGAGAGAGAGAGAGAGAGAGAGAGAGAGAGAGAGAGAGAGAGAGAGAGAGAGAGAGAGAGAGAGAGAGAGAGAGAGAGAAAGAGAGAGGTGAGTGAATGAATGTAAGAATGAATGAGTAAGGAATCTGCGAATGAATGAGTAAGTATTCTGTGAATGTAAAGTGAGGTAACTCAATGGAAGGTGTTGAATGAGTCTAGACTCTAGAGGAATGAGTGAATGAGATCAATATAGTAATGTATATATATGAGTTAGATTAGTGAGTCAGTTGGTTGGTGATCCTGTTAAAAAGAGTATCACCGTAATTCTTTAATCTAACAATTTAAAGAATGAACATCGATACATTTATGTTTCATTTGATTAGTCGTATCAAGTGATTCCCACTGTAGCATAGACACGTAATACATTATTTGTTTGTGTAATATATTTAATTTCCCTTTTAAAGCTTGTAAGCTTCATTTTAACGCATTCCTGAAAACTTGGTTACAGATCAAGTCATATTGGCCCCCCCCCGCCCCCCCCCACACACACACACACTTTATATAATTGGATAAAAGAGGATAAAATAGACTAACATAGGAAAAGACAGGATAGGGTAGGAGAGAACAGGAATAGGTTAGGTTGCTTAGGCTTCGGATAAACATGGTGTGGGATATTCGAAGAAAAAAATATATATATATATTGAACACGTCAGTATACTCACTTATAAATGTTCGTGAACCACTAATGTTTTCCCAAGGGACTGGAGTTCTCGCAAAGAGGCTCCAGTCCTGACGTTGTTCTTGACTTACAATGTGCTGGCTTAATATTCCAAAAGGCTTGATAACCTCTGAAGTCCTATTTTAACTAACTAACTAATGTGTTCCGATATTTACAAACAAAACAGTTAAAGTCATAGATATTAAGCAATATATGTACCCTAATTGTACTTTTCTTTCATTTGCATAATTATATGAACCCATACAGTACTGCTGACGTCCTTTTCATTATATTCTGGCAACTATTAGACAATGTTATTCAGCTTAGGAAGGATCTGTCATAGCTCAAAGGATTAATAGAGATGGTGTGTAGCCCTTTGATTGCCATGTCCTTCTCAAGATTAATAACATCATTCAATAGTTACCAGAATATAACAAAAAGGACGTCATCGGTACTGTAAGGGTTAACTCATTTATGTGTTCAAAGTTACATATCAAAAGGCCTAGGTTGCACAATGAAAACGGATCGGCATTCACGATGTTATATTAGTGAACGCACATTATCCCCTTCATTACCGAGGCGTCCTTTTAACATTATTCTGGCTACTATTAGACGATATTATTCAGTTCGAAAAGTGCCTCCAGTAATTTATAGGCTTCGAGCGATCTCACTTAACCCTTTTTACTACCACAGATCCTTCTTAAACTGCATAAAATCGTCTAAATATAGCTAGAGACAAATTATAAAGACGTGGCCGGTACAGAAGGGGTTAAGGGGATAGTGGTTAGTTGTTGGTATATTTTCATATTACCTTTTGATTGTTTGTTTCCTCGCTAGACCTCCATCAAGCTTTAACAAAAAAAAAGCACACCTAAACCCCCTTTCAAGATAAATGTTTACATATTTTTCGGTAGAAGTCCGGTTCCTCCTAAAATTTGAGGCTCGTTATCGCTCGCCAGGAAAAAATCGACACTAAATGGCACGAAAGGTCTATATATTGACAAATAAATGGGGCGAAAGGTCTTAAAATCGCCAAAATAATGAGTTGAACGTCTTACAATTTGAAAACTAGTGGTGTTAAACATGAGGGAGAAGGGGGGCCAGATAAAATAAACCAAACATCCCCCCTCAAGCTTATAGTACACACAAAACAAAAGTATTTACAATGAATGGCTCTATTTTCCCCCCCAAGACCCCGTGTAGGTGGTGACTTGAGGGAGATTCTGAAAGGCATATTGTGGTAAAGAACTTGTGTGGGAGGATCACTGCTGAAGGTCTTGTGTGCTTCTAGCATACGGGGTAAATGTGAGGGAGTGAGATGTACAGAAAGAACACAATTATTATTATACTTATATATTATTTATTTATTTATATATGTATTTTTGTTTGTTTTTGCATCTCTCGTTTCTTCTTCTTGTGCGTCTTTTGTATGCGCTTAGTTTTGCTTTATATTTGCATGCATTAATGAAATTTGCAAACTGGTTTAAATATACTTAGTTCCTGAAAAGCAATGCCACTTACCCGAAAATGGGACGAAATGGGTTGGATGTGAAAGGGATCTGCCGTGTATGGGAAAATTGGATCTCTGCAGACTCCCGTATTCTTATGTTCTTATGTAATATACGATGGTGTCGGCTTTGTCTGTACTTTAATGTATGTGAGAAAACTAGAGATTTCCCAGACTAATATCGCCAAATCTAAAATTCCTCGGAGAAAATATTTCACACTTGTAATATGGAAAGGGGGATTAAGGTGACAAATTGCTATACGACGTACCAATTTTCTACTTAGCTCTTGTTTGTCTCAAGCATACCTATCACTCCAGGTATGCTTAAGGAGGACCCCCCTCACACTCCACTTGAGATTATCCTTGGGAAACGAGCTTCACACCAAATACAGTAAGGCTCAAAGCTTGTATCACATCTTGACACATTCTACTTCAATGTTCTCTCATGAAGGACAAATATTAATACAAATATAAATATATAATATTCAACACAATTTAAGGCTTAGACATACATTATATGGATTTATGCATGTTGGATAAGTACTTTGTGTTTAATTGTTCATTTAACGAATCGAATAGCCAATAAGTGAAAAATGCAGTGTGCCATAAGTACGAAACTGTAGAACATAAACCCACACATTGAAGAATGCTTAAAATGAAACCTGCTTTTCACACATAAATTCAAACTTTTTAGAGATAGTCAATGTTGGAATAATGAGGTAGAACGCGACTTTTGACTATGACGGTACACATTCTTGGCAGATTTGAGGGCAGACTCTCATAAACTGGTCAGGGCCTCCTCCGGCTGCGGATTAAGACGACAAATTTATTACCCCGTAAGAGAATAAGAGGCAGCACGGGCCATTAAGAGCGGAGTTACACCTGCGCTCCCTTCGGCAAATATTTGACGAATAGTTTAGTCTGGTAACGTCTGAAATAAAAGCTTTGTAACATCCAACCTCATAAAATAAAGTACAATTCACGTCTATGTTCTCGATACTAGTGCAAGAGAGCCCCAAAAATGTTGCCCAAATTTAGTTCCCGATCGAAACTTGCTGACAAAATAATCGTTGGGGTGTCAGTGTTTATTTGGCAAGAAGGCCCCTCGTAGCCCACCCCGCGGCTCCCCACCCTAAGGAGCCTAACTACACTACATGGGGGGGGGGATGGCCAGGTAGTTGTTGCCTTGTTACGTAACACAGGTAGGGGGCCTTATTCAGTATTCTGTAATAATGGGTGTCAGTGTTAATATTAAGCTGCAGATGCTATTATACAACAGTGTCATAAATGTATAAGTAATATATTGGATATTTTTTGTGTTTGACGATGACGTCAATACATTGGCACTATGCAGTAGTTAGCTATAAGAATATTGAACATAATGAAAAGGTCATATTATTTGACAGATATACGCCATTATGATATAAGAGAGAAACCATATACAGACATGCACATTAATACAATTACACAGGATAATCTAGGAGTCATTGCTTAACCCCTTGAGGATTATAACGCATTTTGACGGTTTATTCTGGCTATTACTAGACGATTTGATTAAGTAAAGGAGGGATCAGCGAGAGTCAAAGGGTTAATTAAGATCGACTCTATCCCTTTAAGAACATAAGAACATAAGAAAATGGGAGTCTGCAGAAAGCCGATTGGCCTAAGCAAGGCAGATCCCTGTCCCACACAACCCCAATTACAAAGCCCAATTATAGGCTCAACACTCTAATACCCTGAGGATCATCTTACCAAACCGGTTAGAGATTAACGCAGGATTACGGGGGTCTGCAGAGCGCTGATTGGCCCAACCCGGCTGATCCCCCTTCACACCCAACCCTTCTCGTCCATATGCTTATCCAATTTTTTCTTAAAGCTCCCTATCGTTCTTGATCCCACTATATCACTTGGTAGCCTATTCCACCCATCTACAACTCTGTTACCAAACCAATATTTGCCTATATCTTTTCTGAAACGAAATTTATCTAATTTGAAACCATTGGTACGAGTTCTTTCGCTATCACTGAGCTTTAGTACATTTGTCATGTCCCCTTTGTTAATCCCACTAACCCACTTGAACACCTCTATCATATCCCCTCTAACTCTGCGTCTCTCTAACGAATGTAAACCCAATTTCTTCAACCTTTCTTCATACGGAAAATTTCTAATATTATGGATCATTTTTGTCATTCTACGCTGAATTCTCTCCAATGAATCTATGTCCATTCTGTAATAAGGACACCAAAATTGGACAGCATAATCCATATGGGGTCTCACTAATGACAAGTAAAGTTTTAAGATAACATCAGCAGTTCTGTTACTCACACTCCTAGAGATGAACCCGAGAATCCTGTTTGCCTTATTACGAACGCTTATACACTGTTTTCTAGGCTTCAAATCATTGCTAACAAACACACCTAGATCTTTCTCGCAGTCTGAATTTTCTAATTCTAAATTAGCTAGTTTATATTTAACATTTGTTTGCATCTTCCCTATCTTTAATACCTTGCATTTGTCAATGTTAAACTTCATCTGCCAATTTACTGACCATTCATGTAAGGTATCTAGATCCCTTTGGAGGCACTCTATATCGCTATCTGAATCAATTGATCTCCCCATTTTAGTATCGTCTGCGAATTTACTTATCCTACTAGTTATACCTAAATCTAGGTCATTTATGTATATAAGAAACAACAGGGGACCTAATACCGATCCCTGGGGACACCACTTTTGACTGCTCCCCACTCTGACTTGGTACCATTTATGCTGACTCTCTGTTTCCTACCAATTAACCATGACCTAATCCATCCCAACAACGACCCTCCTATTCCATGTGCCTCAACCTTTCTCATCAATCTCTCATGAGGGACTCTGTCGAAAGCTTTACTGAAATCTAAATATATAATATCATATGACTTGTCACTATCTACTGCTTCATATACCTCTGAGAAAAAGCTTAGCAAATTAGTAAGGCAAGAACGTCCCTGAGTGAATCCATGCTGAGAAGAATTTATTAAGTTAAATTTTACTAAGTGGCTTCTAATTTTCCTAGCAATAATAGACTCTAGCAACTTTCCTATGATTGATGTGAGACTAATGGGACGGTAATTGGATGCTATCGATTTATCACCTTTTTTGAAGATCGGAACTACATTTGCAAGCTTCCAAGCTTCTGGAACTAAACCTGTTTCTAATGACTTGTTAAATATAAATGCTAATGGACTACTTAACTCATCTCTGCATTCTTTTAATACTCTAGCATATACCTCGTCAGGACCAGGCGATTTTTGAGGTTTCAGTCTGTCAATTTCCTTAAGCACATCATTTCTACTTATACTAACTGTACTTAACATATTTTCTATACTATCACTATATACCATATTGACTTCTGGAATCTGTGCCAAATTTTCATTAGTGAAAACGGAAAGAAACTGACTGTTTAATGTACTGCACATTTCTAAATCATTTTCTGTTATTTCTCCTATTGAAGTTTTTAGGGGGCCTATTTCATCTCTAACTTTAGATTTATATAGTTGGTAAAAAGCTTTAGGGTTATTTTTTGAGTCGCTGGCTATCCTTATTTCATAATTTCTTTTTGCTTTCCTGATTTCCTTTTTGACCTGTCTTGATAGAGTCTGATAGTATATATGTAAATGATTTTCACCTTTCTTTATTTTTCGATATTTGATTTCAACTTTGATTGATAGAGGTTTTTCACAAGCTGTATACAATCGTCTAATAATAGCCAGAAGAGACAACTATAATGCGCCATGATCCTCAAAGGATTATTACTGTTGGATATGATTTATCTATATACCGGTAATATGAACTTGGTTTAGGCTAAGCTGACCGTGTAATGAATATACTGCTGTGGTTAAATATCAATACCTAGGAAATATCATCCAGTGCTATTGCACTCACATAATTAAAGCCATGTTAGGGATTTATCGAATCCTTCCTTGGGCTATAGGGTTTATTATTAGAAATAATCAGTCAAGATAGTGCGGATATAGTGATGTGTAATAGTAGTATCGATAACACTACACATGTAACTGATAGTAAAGATGAGAATACTCATAGAGTAGAATTTCCGTCTAGAGCTAGTAGTTCAACAGGAAATAATAAGTTAGCTAAACACAATAGAAAATTAGTTGCAAATAAAAGTAATAGGTTGAGGGTATATTATACAAATTGTAGGAGTTTATGTAACAAAATTAACGAACTTAGAGCACTCGTTAGCACAGAAAATATAGACATAATAGCGCTAACTGAAACGTGGATTAATACAGAATCTAGGCATTTTTTAGCAGAATTTTATATTCCAGGATATAGTTTGTTTAAATATGACCGAACAAGTAGGAGGGGCGGGGGTATAGCAGTGTTTGTCAGGAGTACATTAAAAAGCTGTATTAAATCAGGTATTAGACTAAATAATGATAATGAAAGTGTTTGGGTAGAGGTTAACGAAGGTAGTGAGACCATAGTTATTGGAGTTATATATAGACCGCCTAATATGAGTAGAAATGGCGGAAAATCGTTATGGGAGGAAATTAAAATAGCATCAAGGTTTAGCAATGTGTGCATTATGGGGGATTTTAATTTTCCGAACATTGATTGGCAGCACCAAATAGGCGACTCCGATTCAGTAGAGTTTATTGAGGTAGTACAAGATAGTTTTTTATTTCAATTCATAGATACGCCGACTAGAGGTATTAATATTCTTGATTTAGTTTTCAGTAACAATGAACATATGATAAATAATGTAGAGATTGGTGACCACCTAGGAAATAGCGATCATAAATCTATTTATTTTAATATACAATGGACAGGGAATGCTAAAGAGAATACGACACTTATCCCAGATTTCAGAAAAGCCGATTATGGTGGGCTAAGAAGAGACTTAAGGGTGGACCCTATTGTTAAGCGATTAAGTCAGGATATGCCAGAGTTAAACTTGCCACCTACATATAACCAGTTTATTGCTTCACTCCACAATGCTCAAAATAAATATATCCCTAAAAGAAGATTTAGATCGACGCAGAACCAACCAAAATGGATGACTAATAAGCTAATAGATCTTATAGGAAAAAAGAAAGGAATATATCGAAAAATAAAGAAAGGTGAAAATCATTTACATATATACTATCAGACTCTATCAAGACAGGTCAAAAAGGAAATCAGGAAAGCAAAAAGAAATTATGAAATAAGGATAGCCAGCGACTCAAAAAATAACCCTAAAGCTTTTTACCAACTATATAAATCTAAAGTTAGAGATGTAATAGGCCCCCTAAAAACTTCAATAGGAGAAATAACAGAAAATGATTTAGAAATGTGCAGTACATTAAATAGTCAGTTTCTTTCCGTTTTCACTAATGAAAATTTGGCACAGATTCCAGAAGTCAATATGGTATATAGTGATAGTATAGAAAATATGTTAAGTACAGTTAGTATAAGTAGAAATGATGTGCTTAAGGAAATTGACAGACTGAAACCTCAAAAATCGCCTGGTCCTGACGAGGTATATGCTAGAGTATTAAAAGAATGCAGAGATGAGTTAAGTAGTCCATTAGCATTTATATTTAACAAGTCATTAGAAACAGTTTTAGTTGCAGAAGCTTGGAAGCTTGCAAATGTAGTTCCGATCTTCAAAAAAGGTGATAAATCGATAGCATCCAATTACCGTCCCATTAGTCTCACATCAATCATAGGAAAGTTGCTAGAGTCTATTATTGCTAGGAAAATTAGAAGCCACTTAGTAAAATTTAACTTAATAAATTCTTCTCAGCATGGATTCACTCAGGAACGTTCGTGCCTTACTAATTTGCTTAGCTTTTTCTCAGAGGTATATGAAGCAGTAGATAGTGACAAGTCATATGATATTATATATTTAGATTTCAGTAAAGCTTTCGACAGAGTCCCTCATGAGAGATTGATGAGAAAGGTTGAGGCACATGGAATAGGAGGGTCGTTGTTGGGATGCATTAGGTCATGGCTAATTGGTAGGAAACAGAGAGTCAGCATAAATGGTACCAAGTCAGAGTGGGGAGCAGTCAAAAGTGGTGTCCCCCAGGGATCGGTATTAGGTCCCCTGTTGTTTCTTATATACATAAATGACCTAGATTTAGGTATAACTAGTAGGATAAGTAAATTCGCAGACGATACTAAAATGGGGAGATCAATTGATTCAGATAGCGATATAGAGTGCCTCCAAAGGGATCTAGATACCTTACATGAATGGTCAGTAAATTGGCAGATGAAGTTTAACATTGACAAATGCAAGGTATTAAAGATAGGGAAGATGCAAACAAATGTTAAATATAAACTAGCTAATTTAGAATTAGAAAATTCAGACTGCGAGAAAGATCTAGGTGTGTTTGTTAGCAATGATTTGAAGCCTAGAAAACAGTGTATAAGCGTTCGTAATAAGGCAAACAGGATTCTCGGGTTCATCTCTAGGAGTGTGAGTAACAGAACTGCTGATGTTATCTTAAAACTTTACTTGTCATTAGTGAGACCCCATATGGATTATGCTGTCCAATTTTGGTGTCCTTATTACAGAATGGACATAGATTCATTGGAGAGAATTCAGCGTAGAATGACAAAAATGATCCATAATATTAGAAATTTTCCGTATGAAGAAAGGTTGAAGAAATTAGGTTTACATTCGTTAGAGAGACGCAGAGTTAGAGGGGATATGATAGAGGTGTTCAAGTGGGTTAGTGGGATTAACAAAGGGGACATGACAAATGTACTAAAGCTCAGTGATAGCGAAAGAACTCGTACCAATGGTTTCAAATTAGATAAATTTCGTTTCAGAAAAGATATAGGCAAATATTGGTTTGGTAACAGAGTTGTAGATGGGTGGAATAGGCTACCAAGTGATATAGTGGGATCAAGAACGATAGGGAGCTTTAAGAAAAAATTGGATAAGCATATGGACGAGAAGGGTTGGGTGTGAAGGGGGATCAGCCGGGTTGGGCCAATCAGCGCTCTGCAGACCCCCGTAATCCTGCGTTAATCTCTAACCGGTTTGGTAAGATGATCCTCAGGGTATTAGAGTGTTGAGCCTATAATTGGGCTTTGTA
The DNA here is from genome assembly GCA_032716605.1 of Paralithodes platypus. Lineage (NCBI taxonomy): Eukaryota > Metazoa > Arthropoda > Malacostraca > Decapoda > Lithodidae > Paralithodes > Paralithodes platypus. The sequence continues at coordinate 21,686,996 of CM064520.1, read as the reverse complement.
ATTGGGGTTGTGTGGGACAGGGATCTGCCTTGCTTAGGCCAATCGGCTTTCTGCAGACTCCCATTTTCTTATGTTCTTATGTTCTTATTATTTAAGCATAAGTAAATTAATTGGTTATTTTGGCCTTATTTGGCCTGCCTTGATAGTATAATGATTAGAGTTTTTTTTAAATATGTGTGTGGTAACCAAGGGTCGAATCCCGGTGGATCACATGCTTTCATTAATTTCATTGGAGGTGTTTGGTGTTGGAGTGAAGTTAATAAAAATATATTATTAGTGGAGGAGTCTTCTTGTGTATTGGATAACAGGACCAAATGCAATCAGAAAATTTGAGACAAACACCATTACTAAAGCAAAGTGAATACAAAAGAAAGGTTGATGTAAAAGGTACCGAGGAATGTATGTGGACCGAGGATGGAGACCACTTCCGACTGTGGGTGCTGTAGAGGGACAACTTTCTAGCTCCAGGCCACAGTTTCACTTCAGACATTTGCCAAAAACAATGTTATGAAAGTCTTAGAATAGGTTACTTGCTTTACAATACCATTAGCATAGCAATTTACTCCTAGAAAAATATAAATTATTAAGAAACTAAAGACACAAATAATAAACATTGAGATACAAGGACATTCTGAAGTTTTCCGAAGATAAGAATATCCAGCACTGCATGAGTTCAACAAAGGAGAAGAGGCATTACAAAAAACCTTTCAGTAAACACAAATATTACAACAGTAAAGCATTACAAACTTTCAACTGTGAACTTATCCTCATGCAAATAATGTTTATCATTGTAATAAACATCAAAATGTCTGAAGTATGTCCCAATCCGATTAGAGTGTTCCTACTTCCGAGTGAGTGTGCGATTCAGCGAGCGCACTCTCAAGACCATATCCAACAGCTGCCATGTTGTTTACCTCATGTTACCAGCCGTGTGTGTCTTCAAACATAACACCTGTTAAGCATTTCTTGTGCACAATATCGGCCTTGTTTGATAAATTATACCATATGCATGGTTATTGGAACTTGGGAGGTAGATAGAACACACACGGAATATGTGCAGATGTATGAGAGAGAGAGAGAGTGTTAGAGTTAGATTGAGTGAGTGAGAGAGAGAGAGAGAGTGTGTGTGTGTGTGTGAGAGAGAGAGAGAGTGTGAGAGAGTAAGAGAGGGTGAGAGTGAAAGAGTGTGATGGTGAGATAGAGAGAGAGAGAGAGTGTGAGAGTGAGATCAGAAACCAATAAGAAGAATAGTTTCTTACACATGTGAAGATGACATTTTGGTTCTGCAGGTTTTGACATCGCGACGATTAGTTCAACCGAAGTTACAAAACTCTCTATCTGGCCGCCTAACTTCCTTAAGAGGGGTAGGTATATTTGGTTGTCTATTTATTCATGTATATATATATTTTTTTTTTTATCGCTATACCTCAATCAAACATAGAAAAACACCCCCTTGACCCCCCTTGAAGATAAATGTTTACATGCTTCGATAGAAAAATGTCCCGACACTCCTATATTTACAGGCTCGCTTTTGCTCGCCAGGAAGAAATCGACATCTTAATGGCACGAAATGTCCTAATATTGACAAAGAGGTAAGAATTATTATGTTTCCCCCACCAACCGACTTTACTCCTAAACTCAATTACTGAAATCAATGTAAGAAGAACCTAAGAAAATGGGAGTCTGCAGAAAGCCGATTGGCCCACACAACCCTCTCACACCCAACCCCAATTATAAGGCCTAATTGGGGTGAAAGGTCTTAAAATCGCCAAACAAATTGGCCAAACGTCTTAAAATCTCAAAACTAATGGGGCTAAGCATGAGGGAGAAGGGGGGCCAGAAAAATCAACCCTCACTACTTCAGCCAAAGTATAGGTATACAACATGGCGGATAGCGATATATTAAATGAACTAAGCTCCCTATATAGTCGCCCAACCCCCGTAAAGCCGTCATGTCCAGGAGAGCGATGGCCGTCTTATCCCCATGATCTTAAGTCACTTCAGAGAGACCCGCCGAGTCCCGCATAATGGCACTCAACCGGGGAACTATACCACCACCAAGACTAGGGCACAACGGCAGGGCACACCACAACCAGGACACACAAGCGGGACACAATACTAGGGCACAACGGCGGGGCACACCACAACCAGGACACACAAGCGGGACACAATACTAGGGCACAACGGCAGGGCACACCACAACCAGGACACACAAGCGGGACACAATACTAGGGCACAACGGCAGGGCACACCACAACCAGGACACACAAGCGGGACACAATACTAGGGCACAACGGCAGGGCACACCACAACCAGGACACACAAGCGGGACACAATACTAGGGCAAAACGGCAGGGCACACACTACTACCAGGACACACAAGCGGGACACAATACTAGGGCACAACGGCAGGGCACACACTACAACCAGGACACACAAGCGGGACACAATACTAGGGCACAACGGCAGGGCACACACTACAACCAGGACACACAAACGGGACACAATACTAGGGCACAACGGCAGGGCACACCACAACCAGGACACACAAGCGGGACAAAATACTAGGGCACAACGGCAGGGCACACCACAACCAGGACACACAAGCGGGACACAATACTAGGGCAAAACGGCAGGGCACACACTACAACCAGGACACACACTACAACCAGGACACACAAGCGGGACACAATACTAGGGCACAACGGCAGGGCACACACTACAACCAGGACACACAAGCGGGACACAATACTAGGGCACAACGGCAGGGCACACACTACAACCAGGACACAATACTAGGGCACAACGGCAGGGCACACCACAACCAGGACACACAAGCGGGACACAATAATAGGGCACAACGGCAGGGCACACACTACAACCAGGACACACAAGCGGGACACAATACTAGGGCACAACGGCAGGGCACACCACAACCAGGACACAATACTAGGGCAAAACGGCAGGGCACACACTACAACCAGGACACACAAGCGGGACACAATACTAGGGCACAACGGCAGGGCACACACTACAACCAGGACACACAAGCGGGACACAATACTAGGGCACAACGGCAGGGCACACACTACAACCAGGACACGCAAGCGGGACACAATACTAGGGCACAACGGCAGGGCACACCACAACCAGGACACACAAGCGGGACACAATACTAGGGCAAAACGGCAGGGCACACACTACAACCAGGACACACAAGCGGGACACAATACTAGGGCACAACGGCAGGGCACACACTACAACCAGGACACACAAGCGGGACACAATACTAGGGCACAACGGCAGGGCACAAAGGAGTACAAAGGAAATCAAGCAACAACAGATCTAGTGACCCTTCTAGGTTGCTTGTCCTCCAAAACACTGAGGATCAAGTGTCCAAACAGTGGTTTAGAGAGGGTAAGGGAACATTGGAAAGGGAATTACTGCCCTGGAACTAATGTCCGTGGCAGGATTAGGAAGTTAGTAGAGGACAGATGGGTTAGTAACTGAGGGGGGGATAAAATAAAGTTATTCATTTACAAACGCAGTCAGTCGCGGGTTTGATGAGAGATATTTGTCTAGGCGGAGTTTAAATGAATCAACGGTGATGCAGTCTATAACGTTTCGGGGAAGCCCATTCCACAAGTTGACAACTCGATTGAAGAAGAAATTCTTAGATTCGTGCGAGTTAAAAGATTTACCAATAATTTTGCAACCGTTTCCCTGTGTGTAATTAGATTGGTCGATAGTGAAGTACTTACTACAGTTCATATTGTCGATGCCTTTGATGATTTTGAACACTTGAATTAAGTCACCTCTTAATCTGCGTTGGGTTAAAGGAAATAGATTTAATTCTCTAAGACGCTCTTCGTATGGTTTGTTCTTTAGGCTAGGTATCATTTTGGTAACTCTACGTTGAACTCGTTCTAGCTTGTTTATATCTTTTTGGTAATAAGGGCACCAGGATTGAACGCAGTATTCCAGAAGAGGGCGGACTAAGGAATTGTAAAGGGTTAGGATAACTTCTTTGGATTTATGCTCAAATGACCTGCCTATAAAGCCAATTATTTTGTTTGCCTTCTTAACAACTTCTGAACATTGTTGACTCGGTTTTAGGTTACTCGATATTGTTACTCCCAGATCGGTTTCTCTGTTTACATTCTTAAGCTGAGTGCCATTCATCGAATAGTTTGCTTTCTCATTTAGGTATCCGACATGTAGTACTTTACATTTATCCGCATTGAAACTCATTTGCCAAATTTGGGCCCAACATGACAATTTATCTAGATTGTGTTGCATATCGTCAGCTTGTTCTTTTGAGAGTACGCTATTTGCAATTTTTGTATCGTCAGCAAATTTTGAGATTGTACAGGTGAGACCCTCATCTATGTCGTTGATGTAAATTAGAAAGAAAATTGGTCCTAGTACCGATCCCTGGGGTACCCCGCTACTTACATTGGTCCATTTAGATGCTTTACCGTTTATGACTACCCTTTGCTTTCTGTTACTGAGCCAATTTTCTATCCATTTCAACACACCGTCTTGTATTCCATGCGCTTTTAGTTTTAGCAGTAAACGTTTGTGGGGAACTTTGTCAAAGGCCTTTTGAAAATCAAGGTATATAATATCTACAGCTTTACTCTCAGCGTAGAGGTTGAAGATATCGTGGAAGAAGTCTAAGAGGTTTGTTAAACAGGAACGTTTTTTACGAAAGCCATGTTGAGTATCTTTAAGTATGTTATTTTCCTCTAAGTGATTTACGAGTCTGTCTCGTATGACCGTTTCTAGCATTTTACATACAACTGAGGTTAAGCTAATTGGACGATAGTTACTGGGTACACACTACAACCAGGACACACAAGCGGGACACAATACTAGGGCACAACGGCAGGGCACACACTACAACCAGGACACACAAGCGGGACACAATACTAGGGCACAACGGCAAGGCACACACTACAACCAGGGCACACAAGCGGGACACAATACTAGGGCATAACATTAAGGCACACTCCACAACCAGGACACAACACTACGACCAGGACACACAGGCAGGACACAAGACTAGGGCACAGCACCAGCACAGCACCACAACCAGGACACACCACGAGTTACAACCTGAACACACCGCTAGCACACGACACCAAGGGACTACACCAGCATACACCACAACCATAAGGCACACCACCACCCTTAACCCTTTCTTTACCGGTGACGTCCTTTGTATTTGATTTCAGCTACATTTAGACGATTTTTGTTAAGCTTAGGAAGGATATATGTTAGCTGAAAGGATGAATTGAGATAGTCTGCAGCCTCTTAATGGGTAGACGTCCTTCCTAAGCTGCATGCAATAGTCTAATAGTTGCCAGAATACAATGTAAATGACGTAACCGGTAATGAAGGGTTTAAGACACAACACCTGAGCACAACCCTAGCAAGTCATACCACCACCACCACTATGGCACAGCACCCCCAACATCCTGGACACAACATTAACCCCTTCAGGATCTAAGACGCATGTTTACATTTTATGTTAGTTCTCATTCGACGATTGTCTGCTATTCAGGAAGGATATTTAGGAATCAAAGGGGTATATGCTATCTTCATTAACTTTTTGGCTGCCACAGTTTCACCCTAAGCTGACTAACATCGTCTAATGATAGCCAGAATAAACTGTCAAAAGGCGTCATGGTCCTCAAAGGGTTAAGGTACAACACCACCAACAAGGCAAGATCGATGCTGTTAACCCTTTCAGTACTGGTGCCATAGTTTTTACTTTACTCTGGCTACTATTAGACAATATAATTCAGTTTTAAAGGGGCCTCTAGCAATTAACAGGCTTCCAAGTATCTCACTTAACCATTTTTATTACCACAGGTCCTTCTTAAACTGCACAACATCGATCTAAAAATAGCTACACTAAAATAAATACGACGTCGCCAGTACAGAAGGGGGTAATTATAGATTATATACGGAATACGTACACTCTGTTCAACATTATGGTTTGTGTAACAATGTGCAAGGACCATAAGAGGAAACACATTTTATTTAGGATATAAAATGGTATCTTTGTAGATCGACGTGACAGTGTATGTGTGTGTGTTTTTTTTGTTTTTTGTTTTTGTTTTTTTTTATATATATTCCAACTACTCCCTCTCGGGCATAGGCTGATAGCCTTTACACTCTACTGCTGAACACGGAGAGGCCCGTGAGGTCTTGCTCCAGTCTAGGGAGTGAGATATGCGAAGCATCACGGCACGAAGCATCTCCATCTCTGAAGCTGCTCCTCTCACTCTCAGAACGCCACCTATTGAGCAATTAACTCACTAGGCATTGCGCCCCTGTAAAAAAATTTTGAATATGGGAATATTCATACAATGCTATTTAATCAGGGAACAATGAGGGTATTTTTTTGGCATTTCGGTGTGCTGTGGTAATGCAGCACAAATTCCATCCCAATAATATCTTCCCATTGACATATTGGGTTTCGAACCCGGGTCCATTGGATTACCAGTCCAGTGGCAAAACCACTCCGCCACACCTCCCCTATGTGTGTGGTGTGTGTGTGTGTCTCAGTGATGATGCTGAGCGAAAATATGAGCATAAGTTTACATATACAAAAGATATTCAAATCAAGTAAATTGCTTCAAGCTACGTGTGTCCAGATATTATGACTCTAACGTACCTTGAAATTAGCTCTCTAGCACTTGTTACAGGCAGCATTGCTTTTTGTGTCCTTCATACACATAGGAAAACTGTGAATAAAATGCAGAAATGCTTATGAGGCTTGGATAATGCTTAGTTAAAGAAGACCTTTAATTGAGTGAACAAATACCGGATAGAGGTAAAATAATTGGGAATAGTCAGTTTGCTAACAATCCATTCAGTGCTGGTCCCAAACACGCAACCCCTTTTCATCAGGTATGTTTGTGTGTTTATTAAATCTTGGACTTCTGCTGGCTGTGCCCGTATTCCAATAATCTAATAGATGCCCTGTACCTACTAACTTTTATTAAAGCCATTATTTGCTGTAATGTCTCTCATAGCACACAGTTCGAGTAACTCTTAGTAATGTAGGCATACGATGATAGATGATAGAGTAGACAGGAAACAAATAAAATAATGCACAAACAAATAAATAACAGAAAGGTAAGCAGAAAGGAATACACTTGTGCCATAGACATAAAAATGGGTCCCCTGTTCTGTCACATAACCGAAAACAAATTAGGGTGTTGCCAAACCCAGACGCCAGGTAACCAGGAACTTCACACCTTTCTCCCGACTGTCTCACGGGTATTTAAACTCAGGTAGCTGTCTTTACTGGTAGAGGGGACAGTGGTATGCAAATGTGTCGCATCCTGTATCGAGATGATGCAGTGAGATATATTTATTGGTCGATATATTTATTAATTTATAAGTTTTGCTTGAAATGCGAGTTTAGCTAAGTATAACGTTCTACCTTCATCTTAATTGTTTATTATAATGCAAACTAGTCCCGATACAGTGCTAAGAAAATCAAAATACAAAATTAAATTTGTCTACAAAATTGCTTGTGTGACTCCATCTTAAGTTAAATAATATAAATTTATTACATATATAAATGGATTAGTCATACTAATCCTTATACTATACAGAATATCCTATTCTGTATATGTTAATAATCACCTTGAGACAGGTAGTTAATATGATATTAACACATTATATTCCGGCGACGTCCTTTCTACTTTTGTCTGGCCTCTAATGGACTATTGTAATCAATTTGAAAAGGGCCTCCAGCAGTCAACAAGCTTCCAACTATCTCTCTTAACCATTTCTACTACCACAGATCCTTCTTAAATTGTACAACATCGTCTATATATAGATAGAAACAAAATATAAAGAACGACGCCAGTACAGAAGGGGTTAACTATCGAATAAAAGTGGAAAGGATACTAACTATATATTTCAAATGATAAGTTGAATATATCAGTTTATACAAACAAGTTTATACAATTGACATCAGTACCCGGGAATGTGTAGTACTATATTTAGGGTCAAGGTGACTGACACAAGAGATAAGAAGACTGACATAAGGGTAGGACGAGTTTCATTAGGGGCATAGAGGTACAGTTGCCCACATAAGTTCCACTCCTCGTCGTGATCTTATGCATGAAAGTAAAATTAGTGTGAATGACTTGCGAGTGTGGTTTCGTTTAATTATCAGTTCATTAATCAGATCCGTCAACCACTGCACAGGAAACAACACTCGTAATTCAAGCATGCGCATTATATGTCCATGTATAAGATGACAGAGAGAAACATAACTTAGGTGGGCAAATGTACGTGCATAGGGATAAATATACAGTGCACACCTATTACATAAGAACATAAGAACATAAGAAAATGGGAGTCTGCAGAAAGCCGATTGGCAAGGTAGATCCCTGTCCCACACAACCCCAATTCAATTACAAAGCCCAATTATAGGCTCAACACTCTAATACCCTGAGGATCATCTTACCAAAAAGGTTAGAGATTAACCCAGGATTATGGGGGTCTGCAGAGCGCTGATTGGCCCAACCCGGCTGATCCCCCTTCACACCCAACCCTTCTCGCAATCCAATTGCTTATCCAATTTTATCTTAAAGCTCCCTACAGTTTTAGATCCCACTATAGCACTTGGTAGTCCATTCCACCCATCTACAACTCTGTTACCAAACCAATATTTGCCTATATCTTTTCTGAAACGAAATTTATCTAATTTGAAACCATTGGTACGAGTTCTTTCGCTATCACTGAGCTTTAGTACATTTGCCATGTCCCCTTTGTTAATCCCACTAACCCACTTGAACACCTCTATCATATCCCCTCTAACTCTGCGTCTCTCTAATGAATGTAAACCTAATTTCTTCAACGTTTCTTCATACGGAAGATTTCTAATATTATGGATAATTTTTGTCATTCTACGCTGTACTCTCTCCAATGAATCTATGTCCATTATGTAATAAGGACACCAAAATTGGACAGCATAATCCATATGGGGTCTCACTAATGACAAGTAAAGTTTTAAGATAACATCAGCAGTTCTGTTACTAACACTCGTAGAGATAAGAACATAAGAACATAAGAACATAAGAAAATGGGAGTCTGCAGAAAGCCGATTGGCCTAAGCAAGGCAGATCCCTGTCCCACACAACCCCAATTACAAAGCCCAATTATAGGCTCAACACTCTAATACCCTGAGGATCATCTTACCAAAACGGTTAGAGATTAACGCAGGATTACGGGGGTCTGCAGAGCGCTGATCGGCCCAACCCTGCTGATCCCCCTTCACACCCAACCCCTCTCGTCCATATGCTTATCCAATTTTATCTTAAAGCTCCCTATCGTTTTTAATCCCACTATAGCACTTGGTAGTCCATTCCACCCATCTACAACTCTGTTACCAAACCAATATTTGCCTATATCTTTTCTGAAACGAAATTTATCTAATTTGAAACCATTGGTACGAGTTCTTTCGCTATCACTGAGCTTTAGTACATTTGTCCATGTCCCCTTTGTTAATCCCACTAACCCACTTGAACACCTCTATCATATCCCCTCTAACTCTGCGTCTCTCTAACGAATGTAGCCTAATTTCTTCAACCTTTCTTTATACGGAAGATTTCTAATATTATGGATCCTTTTGTCATTCTACGTTGTACTCTCTCCAATGAATCTATGTCCATTCTGTAATAAGGACACCAAAATTGAACAGCATAATCCATATGGGGTCTCACTAATGACAAGTAAAGTTTAAGATAACATCAGCAGTTCTGTTACTCACACTCCTTGAGATGAACCCGAGAATCCTGTTTGCCTTGTTTCGAACGCTTATACACTGTTGTCTAGGCTTCAAATCATTGCTAACAAACACACCTAGATCTTTCTCACAATTCGAGTTTTCTAATTCCACATTAGCTAGTTTATATTTAACATTTGTATGCATCTTCCCTATCTTTAATACCTTGCATTTGTCAATGTTAAACTTCATCTGCCAATTTACTGACCATTCCCGAGAATCCTGTTTGCCTTATTACGAACGCTTATACACTGTTTTCTAGGCTTCAAATCATTGCTAACAAACACACCTAGATCTTTTTCGCAGTCTGAATTTTCTAATTCTAAATTAGCTAGTTTATATTTAACATTTGTTTGCATCTCTAGGAGTGTGAGTAACAGAACTGCTGATGTTATCTTAAAACTTTACTTGTCATTAGTGAGACCCCATATGGATTATGCTGTCCAATTTTGGTGTCCTTATTTCAGAATGGACATATATTCATTGGAGAGAGTACAGCGTAGAATGACAAAAATGATCCATAATATTAGAAATCTTCCGTATGAAGAAAGGTTGAAGAAATTAGGTTTACATTCGTTAGAGAGACGCAGAGTTAGAGGGGATATGATAGAGGTGTTCAAGTGGGTTAGTGGGATTAACAAAGGGGACATGACAAATGTACTAAAGCTCAGTGATAGCGAAAGAACTCGTACCAATGGTTTCAAATTAGATAAATTTCGTTTCACAAAAGATATAGGCAAATATTGGTTTGGTAACAGAGTTGTAGATGGGTGGAATGGACTACCAAGTGCTATAGTGGGATCTAAAACTGTAGGGAGCTTTAAGATAAAATTGGATAAGCATATGGACAAGAAGGGTTGGGTGTGAAGGGGGATCAGCCGGGTTGGGCCAATCAGCGCTCTGCAGACCCCCATAATCCTGCGTTAATCTCTAACCGTTTTGGTAAGATGATCCTCAGGGTATTAGAGTGTTGAGCCTATAATTGGGCTTTGTAATTGATTTGGGGTTGTGTGGGACAGGGATCTGCCTTGCTTAGGCCAATCGGCTTTCTGCAGACTCCCATTCTCTTATGTTCTTATGTTCTTATGTTATCTTCCCTATCTTTAATACCTTGCATTTGTCAATGTTAAACTTCATCTGCCAATTTACTGACCATTCATGTAAGGTATCTAGATCCCTTTGGAGGCACTCTATATCGCTATCTGAATCAATTGATCTCCCCATTTTAGTATCGTCTGCGAATTTACTTATCCTACTAGTTATACCTAAATCTAGGTCATTTATGTATATAAGAAACAACAGGGGACCTAATACCGATCCCTGGGGGACACCACTTTTGACTGATCCCCACTCTGACTTGGTACCATTTATGCTGACTCTCTGTTTCCTACCAATTAGCCACGACCTAATCCATCCCAACAACGACCCTCCTATTCCATGTGCCTCAACCTTTCTCATCAATCTCTCATGAGGGACTCTGTTGAAAGCTTTACTGAAATCTAAATAAATAATATCATATGACTTGTCACTATCTACTGCTTCATATACCTCTGAGAAAAAGCTAAGCATATTAGTAAGGCAAGAACGTCCCTGAGTGAATCCATGCTGAGAAGAATTTATTAAGTAACATTTTTCTAAGTGGCTTCTAATTTTCCTAGCAATAATAGACTCTAGCAACTTTCCTATGATTGATGTGAGACTAATGGGACGGTATTTGGATGCTATCGATTTATCACCTTTTTTGAAGATCGGAACTACATTTGCAAGCTTCCAAGCTTCTGGAACTAAACCTGTTTCTAATGACTTGTTAAATAAAAATGCTAATGGGCTACTTAACTCATCTCTGCATCTTTTAATACTCTAGCATATACCTCGTCAGGACCAGGCGATTTTTGAGGTTTCAGTCTGTCAATTTCCTTAAGCACATCATTTCTACTTATACTAACTGTACTTAACATATTTTCTATACTATCACTATATACCATATTGACCAGGAATATGTGCCAAATTTTCATTAGTGAAAACGGAAAGAAACTGACTATTTAATGTACTGCACATGTCTAAATAATTTTCTGTTATTTCCCCTATTGAAGTTTTTAGGGGGCCTATTACATCTCTAACTTTAGATTTATATAGTTGGTAAAAAGCTTTAGGGTTATTTTTTGAGTCACTGGCTATCCTTATTTCATAATTTCTTTTTGCTTTCCTGATTTCCTTTTTGACCTGTCTTGATAGAGTCTGATATTATATATGTAGATGATTTTCGCCTTTCTTTATTTTTCTATATATTCCTTTCTTTTTTCCTATAAGATCTATTAGCTTATTAGTCATCCATTTTGGTTGGTTCTGGGTCAATCTAAATCTTCTTTCATATATTTATTTTTCTAAGTTATATGTATATTTTTTCTTTTAATTTACTAAATCTTCTTTTTCTGAAATCTGGGATAAGCTATATTTATTTTGAGTGTGCGGAGTGAAGCAATCTACATCATATGTAGTGGCAGTTAAATTCATATCCTGACTTAATTGCTTAACAATAGGGTCCACCCTTAAGTCTCTTCTTAGCCCACCATAATCGGCTTTTCTGAAATCTGGGATAAGTGTCGTATAAGTGTCGTATAAGTGTACCAAATATTGGTTTGGTAACAGAGTTGTAGATGGGTGGAATGGACTACCAAGTGCTATAGTGGGATTAAAAACGATAGGGAGATTTAAGATAAAATTGGATAAGCAAATGGACGAGAAGGGTTGGGTGTGAAGGGGGATCAGCAGGGTTGGGCCAATCAGCGCTGTGCAGACCACCGTAATCCTGCGTTAATCGCTAACCGTTTTGGTAAGATGATCCTCAGGGTATTAGAGTGTTGAGCCTATAATTGGGCTTTGTAATTGGGGTTGTGTGGAACAGGGATCTGCCTTGCTTAGGCCAATCGGCTTTCTGCAGACTCCCATTTTCTTATGTTCTTATGTTCTTATGTTCTCTTTATTCCCTGTCCATTGTATATTAAAATGAATAGATTTATGATCGCTATTTCCTAGGTGGTCACCAATCTCTACATCATTATCATATGTTCATTGTTACTGAAAACTAAATCAAGAATATTAATACCTCTAGTTGGCGTATCTATGAATTGAAATAAAAAACTATCTTGTACTACCTCAATAAACTCTACTGAATCGGAGTCGCCTATTTGGTGCTGCCAATCAATGTTCGGAAAATTAAAATCCCCCATAATGCACACATTGCTAAACCTTGATGCTATTTTAATTTCCTCCCATAACGATGTTCCGCCATTTCTACTCATATTAGGCGGTCTATATATAACTCCAATAACTATGGTCTCACTACCTTCGTTAACCTCTACCCAAACACTTTCATTATCATTATTTAGTCTAATACCTGATTTAATACAGCTTTTTAATGTACTCCTGACAAACACTGCTATACCCCCGCCCCTCCTACTTGTTCGGTCATATTTAAACAAACTATATCCTGGAATATAAAATTCTGCTAAAAATTGCCTAGATTCTGTATTAATCCACGTTTCAGTTAGCGCTAGTATGTCTATATTTTCTGTGCTAACGAGTGCTCTAAGTTCGTTAATTTTGTTACATAAACTCCTACAATTTGTATAATATACCCTCAACCTATTACTTTTATTTGCAACTAATTTTCTATTGTGTTTAGCTAACTTATTATTTCCTGTTGAACTACTAGCTCTAGACGGAAATTCTACTCTATGAGTATTCTCATCTTTACTATCAGTTACATGTGTAGTGTTATCGATACTACTATTACACATCACTATATCCGCACTATCTTGACTGATTATTTCTATTTTACTCACTGGTTTGTCTCATGAAGTACCTGCTCCATATGGAGACAGTATTTTACTTACACACCCATACATATGTGAATAGGTAAAGGATATGGCATAACGGTATTGGATATTCATTAGCTATAAGTATTAAATAGTACTAAAGTGGCTGACATAATGAGTAAGGGGACTGGTAAAAAGTATAAAGGAACTTATATGGGGTATGTGGACTGGAGTAGATGTAAGGGGCGATATCAATGTTAATATAGGTGACAAAGGTATGTGGGACTGTCATAAAGGTTGAAATAGTAAACACAATGAGAATGGCAAGGAAACTTATATAAACGAATATAACAGCTGATATGAAGTGTAATTAGCTGTCAAATATTTTGTGATGTTTAAGAAGATCTGTGATAGTAAAAATTAATATGTGAGATAGTTCGAAGCCTGTTTATTGTTGGTAGCCCTTAATACAATGAATAAAATCGTTCAATAGTTGCCAGAATATAGACAAAAAACGTCGCCGGTACAGTAGGGGTTAATATCGAACTACGCGAAATCTTCATAGTTAAAGATATAATGGCCTGCTGAATGGGTATGCTGACTATGAAAGACACAAGAGAGGGGGGACTGTCGAAGGGTAGCAATGGAACTGACTGGAGAGGGTAACTTAAACGAAGTAGCCTTCCTCTCCCCACCACCCTCTCTCCCTTCTCTACCTCTCTCCCTCCTTTCCCTATCCACCCTCCCTCCCTTCCCCTCCGTACCCCTACCTCCCTCCCTCCTCCCCCCTCCCTCCTCCCCCCTCCCTTACCTACCTCCTTTCCCCTCCTCTCTCTCCCTCGGTTTTTTCCCTCTCTTCCTCCCCCTTTCCCTCCCTTCCTCGGCCCTTACCCCTCCCTCCCTTCCCTTCCACTATCGCCACTGTATTCACTACTATCTCCACTATCATTGTTTATTATCACGTGCCCCACAACCAGTGATGTACTGATGGTAATCATGATAGTAAGGCAGTGGAAGGGAAGGGAGAGCTGGGTTTCATTGGCGCCCCTCTTCTCTCCCTTCAACTCCTCCCCTCTCTTCTCTCCCCTAACCCCCTCCCCCCTGCGCTCACTCATCATCCCCTCTTAGCTCCCAACCCCCCACATACACTCTTCTTCACTCTGTACCCTCCATTCTTATTACTCTTAACTACGCCCTCCCCTATCCCTTCTCCCATAAATTTCCTCCAGTCCTTCCTCTTCCCAAACTCCTCCCCTCTCAGCCCATCCCCACCCACCCAGAGACACTTTATGTCCTCTTTCTACCTTCCATTCTTTCCACTCTCAGCTACCCCCACTCCTGCCTATTCCTTCTCCCATAAGCTCTCCCCACTCCTTCATCTTCCCCGCTCCTACCACATCAGTTCTCAGCACCACAAATCTCACCTTCACCTCATCCCCACCCGTTTCCCTCTTGCCCCCTTCCCTCCCCAACACACACACACACACACACACACACACACACACACACACACACACACATTTTCTCTCTCAGAATCCTCCACTCCTTATCACCTATTACTCCCATTTTCCTCCCCCTCTTTCCCTCTTCCTCCCCTTCTTTCCCTTTTCTTCCTCCTCTTCCCCTGTTTCCTCCTCCTCCCCCTGTATCCCTAAGAACTCCTTCTCTCCCACTCCTTCCTTGTCATTCATTTTCAACTCTTCTGTAAGTGATCCAAGGTTGTGCATATTCGGATCTCAGTATGTCTCTTCCAGCTTCATAGGTAGGAGTTAGTATATTTTCTGAGTGCCCTCAACTTCATTCTCACTGCCAAGTGAAATCACAAAGGCTTGTGTGTAAGAAATAGAAACAAATATAAAGTTATATGGAAAATGTAAGAAATATAACACATATACTTTGTCTATATCTGTCTAATCTATTTCGAGGTAACCTAATCTGACACAACCCAACTTATCCTTACCTTTATTGATGAATAATCTAATTAATTAATTTCACTCCCAACCCAAACGCCTCCCAATTTAATCAAACATAATTTAACATAATTAGGTTCACGTATTCTTATGTTCTTGATTTCCAGCATTATTATAGACACTTAAAAGGCACGGAGGCCAATCGAATCCATCTAAAAGTATTATACCCTACTTCAAAATATTTAAAATCTGCATTGGTCTATCTTCTTTTATACTTCGTTCTGTTGTGAAATATTGGTAATACAAAAATAAATACCGGTAATTGAAATGTAAACAATCATTTTATTATTAAATAGTATAAATATTAATAATAATAATAATAATAATAATAATAATAATAATAATAGTAATAATAATAATAATATTAATAATAATAATGATGATAATAATAATAATAAGATGAAAAACGAATAAGAAAAAGAACGCAAGCATTAAAATAAGAATCCTAACACTAATAGCAATTATAAGACAAAAATAAAAACAGCAAAAATAGCATCCAAAAATTAGCTTCTAGCCTTATTGTTTTCGTGCCCACTCCAGTACTAAGCCAATGACCCTAAAACCTATAATGTTCTCACCTTCCCCTGAGCCAATCCAGGTGGTAAAGTTCGCGTGTAGAAGCTGACCGCCAATCTCAGTCTGGTCCGACGTCTTGTGGTATGATACTTTGCTGAATTATTATTGAAGATCTTGCTCGCTTTTGCCATTTTCGAGCAATGTATTTTAGTTTGTCTCCTTGGCTAACAAACACGCCTTCTCAGACTTCCTTCAAAGTAATAACTGCTTTCCCAGACTTATATTTGTACATGTTGTTTAGAAAACTTCTCGGCCAAAGGCTGATTTCTTCCAAGTTACAGGCTCGCTTTAGCCTCGCCCAGAAAAAAAGTCGACAACTTAATCGAGTGAAGCTTCTTATTATCGCAAACTAATGGAGTGAAACGTCTTAAAATCTCCAAACTATTTGAGCAAAACAAGGGAGGTACAGAAAGACCCCTATGACCAAATTAGGTTAATCCAATCCAGGTGTTAAAATCCATATAAAGAACACCGCCTATCTCTCAATCCGCTTAAGCGGAGATTTCCACTTGAGGGATTTTTATCTTGACCCCTTTCTCCCTCATGGTTAGCCCCATTGCTTTTGATATTTTAAGACGTTCGCCCCATTAGTTTGGCGATTTTAAGAACTTTCGACCCATTTCTGTCAATTTTAAGACTTTTCGTGCCAATTAGGTGTCGATTTTTTCCTGGTGAGCGATAGCGAGCCTGTAATTTAAGAGGAATAGGCCTTCGGCCGGGAAATTTTTCTACCGAAAAATGTACAAATTTATCTTGAAAGAGGGTCTAGGGAGTGTAATTTTAAGCTTGACGGAGATCTAGGGAACAGACTAAAAACCTCCCATTAAGGGGGTGACCTGTTTTTCTTCTGTCCTTTCTATCTTTGGCATATATCCATTTGGCCCCATTCAGCCTACTGTTTTAAGACGTTTATCCCCATCCAGGTGTCAATTTCTTACTGGTGAGCGGTAGCGAGCCAGCATATTTTTAATTTTTGTTAGACAGTAGGCTAAATTTGTACATTTTTCGATAGAAACATTTCTCCGGCGAAGCCGGATTTCTTCATATAACGCTGGCTCGCTATCGCTCACCAGAAAGAAATCGACACCTAGATGGGGATATACGTCTTAAAATAGTTGGCTGAATGGGGCCGAATGGATACAAGCCAGAGAAAGAGAGAAAAGGACAGAAATAACAAAAAGCAGGTCACCCCCCTTAAATCATATTGACTGGCGTGCGGGACAATTTCAAGGTTCATTTCATTATTATGGGCACACTTGAATTGAAGAAGTAGAAGCACAGTCGCTTATTTATATGTTGGAAAGTAAAATGTGCACTCAAATATTTTAATTTTATCCCGTGACTATAATATGGTAATATATTTTTTCTTGACTTTTGCCAATGCATTTTGATAGGATGCAATCTTGTGTCTGCTCGAAAAAATCGAGCATTTTGATAGTATACTCTGGCTATCATTAGACGATATTATTCAGAGTAGCAAGATTATTGGAAAGTCAGAGGGTTAATTTAGTAAGTCTTTGTCATTTTAGTTCTCACAGATCCTTCCAAAGCTGTAAAAAATCGTCTAATGATAGCCAAAATAAACTGCCAAAGCGCTTTCTGATCCTCAAGGGGTTAATTAGTACTAAGGCTAAATTAGAGCCTACATTTATAACTTCCATCGTGTTCAAATAACTTGATCTGTGTTAGTAAATGTTTACTATTTTTATCATGAAAACAAATTATAAAACATAAATTAATAAATATATAAATAAATATATAAATAAATGAATCTATCTATCTGTCTATATGCTCAGATAGATAGATATATTTATATATTGATTTATATATTTATATATACTGTATAACAGTGTATATATAAAAAAAATATATATAATTATATAATGAGATAAACTATCCTATTTTGGCCTATGGGGATGGTTTCCAGGAAGGCTTCTATTCGGCTCCCATCCATAATAACCGAATGTTACAATATATACGTATGACTATATAGTATTATAGTCATCTTTATTTTATTTCTATCGAGCATAAAAACAACACCCCTTTCGAAATAATAGGTGTACATTTTTTCGGCTAAAAAATTACCTGGCTGAAGTATGGTTCCTCCTAAAGGACAGGCTCGCTATCACTCGCCAGGAAAAAATCGACACCTAAATGGCACGAAAAGTCTTAATATTGACAAGGAAATTGGGAGAAAGGTTTAAAATCGACAAACTAATGGTCCGAACGTTTTAAAATCTGAATACTAATGAGGCTAACCATGAGGGAGAAGGGGGTCCAGAAAAAAAAAATCCTTCGCGTAATATGAACAAATATAACCAACATAACAGAACTGCACCAAAGGTATACAGAACAAATATTTTGTTTATAATCTGAATATTTTTCAATGCAATTGTATTCTTCAGAGGACTATTTTTTTGTTGAACATAAGAACATAACACAATTGGAGTCTGCAGAAAGTGAATGAATGGAGATGGTGAATAGTTTAGAATTATGGTTGAATGAGGAAATACGTGTGTGAGTGTTAAATAATAAGCTTATGTGCCATACAATGAAATACGTTGAGTTAGATTAAATTAGTTGAACCGTAATAAAATAGTTAAGTCACATTACAACAGGTCCCCTGTTGTTTCTTATATACATAAATGACCTAGATTTAGGTATAACTAGTAGGATAAGTAAATTAGCAGACGATACTAAAATGGGGAGATCAATTGATTCAGATAGCGATATAGAGTGCCTCCAAAGGGATCTAGATACCTTACATGAATGGTCAGTAAATTGGCAGATGAAGTTTAACATTGACAAATGCAAGGTATTAAAGATAGGGAAGATGCAAACAAATGTTAAATATAAACTAGCTAATTTAGAATTAGAAAATTCAGACTGCGAGAAAGATCTAGGTGTGTTTGTTAGCAATGATTTGAAGCCTAGAAAAACAGTGTATAGGCGTTCGTAATAAGGCAAACAGGATTCTCGGGTTCATCTCTAGGAGTGTGAGTAACAGAACTGCTGATGTTATCTTAAAACTTTACTTGTCATTAGTGAGACCCCATATGGATTATGCTGTCCAATTTTGGTGTCCTTATTACAGAATGGACATAGATTCATTGGAGAGAGTACAGCGTAGAATGACAAAATGATCCATAATATTAGAAATCTTCCGTATGAAGAAAGGTTGAAGAAATTAGGTTTACATTCGTTAGAGAGACGCAGAGTTAGAGGGGATATGATAGAGGTGTTCAAGTGGGTTAGTGGGATTAACAAAGGGGACAAGACAAATGTACTAAAGCTCAGTGATAGCGAAAGAACTCGTACCAATGGTTTCAAATTAGATAAATTTCGTTTCAGAAAAGATATAGGCAAATATTGGTTTGGTAAAAGAGTTGTAGATGGGTGGAATGGACTACCAAGTGCTATAGTGGGATCTAAAACTGTAGGGAGCTTTAAGATAAAATTGGATAAGCATATGGACGAGAAGGGTTGGGTGTGAAGGGGGATCAGCCGGGTTGGGCCAATCAGCGCTCTGCAGACCCCCATAATCCTGCGTTAATCTCTAACCGTTTTGGTAAGATGATCCTCAGGGTATTAGAGTGTTGAGCCTATAATTGGGCTTTGTAATTGAATTGGGGTTGTGTGGGACAGGGATCTGCCTTGCTTAGGCCAATCGGCTTTCTGCAGACTCCCATTTTCTTATGTTCTTATGTACATTAGTTCGGTCGGATGAAATGAGTCGAGCAAGATTAAATTAGTTGAGTTTTATTAAAATAGTTGAGTCATATTAAATTAGTTCAGTGGTATTAAATTGGTTGAGGCGGAATCAATTAGTTGAGTCGGATTAAGGGGGGTCACCGTTTTTTGTTTTATCTTTCTCTCCTTTTCTCTCTTTCCCTGGTTTGTATCCATTCGGCCCCATTCAGCCAAATGTTTTAAAACGTTTATCCCCATCCAGTTGTCGATTTCTTCCTGGCGAGCGATAGCGAGCCAGCATTGTATGGAGAAATCCGGCTTCGCCGGAGACATTTTTCTATCGACAAATTTACAAATTTAGCTTGCTGTCAAAACAAGAATATATATGTGCAGGCTCGTTACTGCTCGCCAAGAAAATATTGACACCTGGATGGGGGTAAACGTCTTAAAACAGTAGGCTGAATGCGGCCGAATAGATACAAGCCAAAGAGAAAGGGAGAGAAAGAGAAAAAAAGCGAGGTGGGCTCCCTAAATGAGTTGAATCCATTACAGAAGGAGCTGAAATAAGAACGTAGCGATCCATGGGGCCAAACCCATTAATCCTCAATGGTTAGGGTTATTCTGGGCCATTCCATATACCTGCCAAACCCGCGACCAGTCATTGTTAACCCCTTCTGTACCGGCGACGATTTTTCAGTTTTATCTACCTATATTTAGGCGATGTTGTGCAGTTTAAGAAGGATTTGTGGTAGTAAACATGGTTAAGTGAGATAGTTCGTAGGCTTGGAATTGCAGGAGGCCCATATTAAACTTAATACAATCGTCTAATAGTAGCCAGAGTATAGATACAGGACGGCATCGGTATTGAAAGGGTTAATAGCCAGGTGCAGTTACTACTGGAGGCTGCAGGTCAAATCAGGTCAGAGGAGTTTAACCCGACTTAAGGATCGCCGCGGGAAGCTGGGCAGAATAGGCGAAGGAAGTATTAAAGGCAGGAAGAATGGACGAAGGAAATTAAAGGGAGGCTGAGCGCGAATCATAATAGCTCCTTTACCCCCTTTTATGGGGAGATAGGTCGTGTTTCTGATCCCCCTTCTTCCTTATGTTTATCCCCACCAGTTTTCAGATTTTAAGAGGTTCGGCCCATAATTTTTGGCGATTTTAAGACCTTTCGTCCCATTTCTTTGTCAGTATTAAGACTTTTCGTGTCATTTAGGTGTCGATTGTTGCCTGACGAGCAACAGTGAGCCTGTAATTTATGAGGAACCCGTCGAAGGTCGGGGATTTTTTTCTATCGAAAAATTTACAAATTTATCTTGAAGGAGGGTTTTGGGCGGGCGATTTTATAAGCTTGATGGAGGTCTTCGAAGGAAACTAATACAATAGTAAAAATATACATAAATGAGCCAATAAATACGCCAAGTGATCGCCCCCCGACACCTTTCCTCTGTGTCCCTTTGTGCTGCTTCATTTAGAGAGTCTGTGAGGCCTATAAATAAAAGCGGACGCGCAAACATACTTAGGGAAATTAATCTTGTTTCACCTTTATGTCGTGTAGGAGCATGGTTTCCTTCTTAAGATATTTGGCTGTTTTAATGTATGCTTCTCTCTCTCTCTCTCTCTCTCTCTCTCTCTCTCTCTCTCTCTCTCTCTCTCTCTCTCTCTCTCTCTCTCTCTCTCTCTCTCTCTCTCTCTCTCTCTCTCTCTCTCTCTCTCTCTCTCTCCTATTACCATTTGTCTTGCCTGGCGTGATAAATGTCTTATCTGATTTTATTTTTTCCTTTTCGTTCTTGTTTGAATGTTGGGTAAATATCACTGATTATTTGAGTGCTTTGATGATAAGTTTTTCCATTTGGCCGAGTGATATCGACGCATTCCTCTGACTTCAGCGTTTCATTTATATTTCTTTTTCTTCCTGTTCGAGGCTCTGTTACATTTCTCCTTTCGTGTGAGTGTTTGACATTCTGCAGGAGGAAGAAGCCCTGGAAGGCGAGTGAGCGTACAAGGCACCAGCACACGTATACATTTTACGACAATTTAATGCATGGCAACATTTTTCTGGCGCCATCTCTGGTTTGTTTTGATTTAGGGCTGGCAACTAGACTGAAGGCTGGTTGACCTAGGTGGCCCGTTCCCTATACAACTTTAATTAACAAGTTACCAGAGTGAAATTTCTGTTTATAATTGATAGGAGAAGTACTAGTGTGATTCCTAGCTGCGTGTGCGTATGTGTGTAGAGTTTGTTGAGCGCCGTCGCCAAGCAGTTATATTTCCTTATCGTTCCCTTGAGACCCACGCCACGCTCGTGATCTTCACTCTTATCTCCCCCCCTTATTATCACTCCCCCACCGCCCGAGGAGACACAGATAGCAGTCCATCTGAAGATTGAGTGAAATCATCGACTGGTTATTAAGTGCCTGGCTCCTATCAGTGCCGGAGGGATGGGCGGGGAGGACCAGAAGGGAGAGATACGCCGCCCACTCCACCGCCCACCGCACTACCAATTTTACTCCAACATTTGTAAGCGTAGAGGTTTACAATCCCGGCCATTAAGGGACATTGCTGGCGATTGCTGTTTCAACTGGGGGTCTCTGCTAGCCGGGCCACCATATTGGTTCTTGTTCATACGTTGGTCGACCCGCAACACGATGAGTATCACCACCATCACCACCAGCTGTTATCATCATTATCATCTCCGGCATC
Source organism: Paralithodes platypus (assembly GCA_032716605.1). Classification (NCBI taxonomy): domain Eukaryota; kingdom Metazoa; phylum Arthropoda; class Malacostraca; order Decapoda; family Lithodidae; genus Paralithodes; species Paralithodes platypus. The sequence continues at coordinate 21,664,422 of CM064520.1, read as the reverse complement.
GAGACGACCATCAGCGATACTCAAGACGAGATAACGTGTCATCACAGAGATAAAGGGAAATAGTACGAGTATGTGTGTCCGATTTTGTTCTAATAGTTTCAATGAAAATATGATAAGTAAATAACAAACATATATAGTGAGTGCAAAGTAACAATCGAAAGTATACAAAACTGACATATCGTATTGTAACCAAGAGTGGTATTATACTATTGACTATGAAAACCAAATGTACAAGCATTTGTGCTGGGAGTTATCTACATATTTACAGTGAATATTACAAGTGAGTAACAAAGACATACAATTATATGAATGTATCAACAACAAATTACACAACAGTTTCATCTCATGTAAAAACAAATTTGAAAAGTTGACATAATTAATATAAAAACATAAGAACATAAGAAACTGGAAAAGTTGCATAAGGCCGACTGGCCCACACGAGGCAGATCCAATTCACACCCAACCTATTGCATTCATATGACTATAAACATTCATACAAATATGAATGACTTTATTTGAAAACGTTTCGCAGAAAGCTTCTTCAGATCGTTAGTGACCTGAAGAAGGTATCTGTGAAATGTTGTCAATAAAGTGCTCCTCCTCATATGGTGTTTATTTTAATTTAATCTTGAACGTTCTGAAGAGGGAAAGGGTGAGTCGAAACTATCGTGACCTTACAGTAAAAACAATCTTCTATATGTGAGTTATTTTTTATTCTTGAGTTCGCGACACTGTGACGTTCTTCATCCACAATACATTGAAAATTACTGGTTGAAAAAATCAGGCTTACATTCGTTAAGGAGACACTTGAGTTATAGGGGATATATTAGAGGTGTTCATGCGGGTAAGTGGGATAAATAAATGGGATATGAAATATGTACTGAAGCTCAGTGATAATGAGAGAACTTGAACAAATACGAACATAAGAACATAAATGGTCTCAATTGTAATATATTTCGTTTCACAAAATATATAGGCAAATATTAGTTTGATAACAAAGTTGAAGATAAGTGGAATAGGTTACCTAGCGACATAGTAAGATAACGTTAAAGAGCTTCAATATATATTAGATAGATATATAGACGAAATGGGTTGGTTGTGAGAGGGATATGCCTTGTATGGGTCAATCGACTTTCTGCAGACTCCCATCTTATTATGTTCTTATAATTACCAGTTTTAACCCTTCCACGCTTATGACGCAGTTTTGAGCCTATTAGGGATACTTTAAAGCCTTTGTTACCATCAGGGGTATTTAGACACCTTTAGTTTAGTTACTTCAACCTCTGCAGTTGTCTTTGAGTTAGCTGTGGGCAGAAAACTAATTTTGGAGAGGTAATTATAAGAGTGAGAGAACTCTATTTCTTATTGCTAATCTGGCAACCTCTACGTCATAAAAGCGTGAAAGAGTTAAGTAGCAAGAAAACATCAAAACACTAATGGCTTTACAATCCCCGCCCATTGTCTCCCTAATCTGTTTCCTGTTCTCGCCTGCCTCATTAACCCCTTCTGTACCGGTGACGTTTTTGTGTCATTATTTTGGCTACTAGTAGACGATTTAATTCAGCTTAAAAGGGGTCCCCAGCAATTAATAGGCTTCGAACTATCTCACTTAACCATTTTCACTACCATCGATCCTTATTAACCTGCAAAAAATCGTCTAAATATAGCTAGAATATAATTAAATAGACGTTGCGGTACAGAAGGGGTTAAGGACGGAAGGTGGGAATTCTGGCTAATCTGTTAACTACCTGACCGACCCCAGGTGTGGCTCGTTAAGGAGAAGTCACTCCCACCAAGGATATCCCCCAATTTTCGTGTCCAGACTGCGTGGCGCCTTTTACCTGTGCCGTGGGTTAAGATTTGTGGGTAGGTGATGTACAGCAAGGTTGTATCTCTTAACCTTGATGTACAGTTGCCCACATCAGTTCTGTTTGTAGTCGGGATCTTATTTATTAAAGTGAATTATTATAAATTAATTGCGAGCGTGATTTATTTTAATTTTCAGTAGACTAATCAGACGAGTTAACCACTGCATAAGGAACTACACTCGCAATTGAAGCATGCGCAATATATTGAAGCATGCGCAATATATTGAAGCATGCGCAATATATTTATATCTATAAGATCAAAGAGAGGAACATACCTTATGTGGACAACTGTACAGACGTGAACAGGCATGTCTGAGTTTGAAGGCTGACAATACAATATGTACAATCTCTAAATGAACAAATGTCTTTTGAAAACTGTATTGCAAGTCAAAGATCGCATTGCTGTAGTCAGTGATCGCCGTCTATCTAATTTGGTCATGAAGCTCTCCATTGTACTTGATCCTACTGTTGTGATAGGTAGCCTATTCCACTTTGTCCAAAACTCTACCACCTTACCAGTGCTTGCATCTATTTTTTTCTGCAACGAAATTATTCTAATTTGAAACCATTGTTCGATCTTTTTCACTATCACTGAACTTCTTTACATCATTTATGTTTCCTATATTTATTCCACTACCCCACTTGAACACTTCTATCGTATTCCTTCCACTTCTACGCCTCTCTAACGAATGCAAACCTAAGGAAATTATCTAATAATATGGATACATTGTGTTATTCTTCGTTGCACTGCTTCCAAGGAATGTATGTACATTATGTATAAAGACACCAACATTGAGTAGCGCAATCCATATGTGGCCTCACTAATGCTAGGTAAAGCTTTAAGATGTATTATGTACTGTCCTGTTATTCACACGTCTAGATATAAATCCTATAACTCTATTTGCTATATTTTGAACACTGATGCATTGGTTTCGTGGTTTCATATCACTTCCGACTATGACTCCCAAATCTGTATCATTATCCGATTTAATTGTATCCATGATATCTAATTGTTATCCTTAATTTCCTATGGGTTTACCAAATTTTACTACTTAGCATTTATCTACAATAAGCTCCATCTGTCACTTTACTACCCATTCGTATAAAGTACCTAGATCTTCTTGGAAGGCCTGAACATCATTATCAAAATTAATAACTCTACCTCTTTTGGCGTCATCCACAAATTTAATAATCATGCTAATTATGCCTACAGCAATGTTGTTAAAATGAATTGCTAACAGCAGAGGGCCTAAAAACCGATCCTTATAAGACCCCACTCTTTACTATATTATAGATCCTTATAAGACCCCACTCTTTACTATATTATAGATCCTTATAAGACCCCACTCTTTACTATATTATAGATCCTTATAAGACCCCACTCTTTACTATATTATAGATCCTTATAAGACCCCACTCTTTACTATATTATAGATCCTTATAAGACCCCACTCTTTACTATATTATAGATCCTTATAAGACCCCACTCTTTACTATATTATAGATCCTTATAATACCCCACTCTTTACTATATTATAGATCCTTATAAGACCCCACTCTTTACTATATTATAGATCACAGTCTGATTGTATACTATTTATACTAATTCGATGTTTCCTACCAATTGACCATGACCTAATCCAACTTATCAGGGTTCCCCCTAAAATATTGTTCGGCAGTGTAAAATTGATTTATCATTATCACTAGTTTAGTTTTTAATTATTATTATTATTATAATTATTATTATTATTATTATTATTATTATTATTATTATTATTATTATTATTATTATTATTATTATTATTATTATTATTATTATTATTATTATTTTATTAATTTTTATTTTTTTAAATATCTATATGGCATATTCTACTTTTGTGAAAATAACCCAATGATAGTGTTATTCTCCCTGGAAGATTTGTTTGTACACACACAAGTTACTCTGAATTATGCGATGGGAAATATATATAACAAAATCTTTCTCTAATATATTATGACACATGTAGGATTTGTTCTCCCCTGGTTAAGGATATTTTTAGATATACTGGGACTGTTCGGTCGTATCAATTTTATTCGCCATTCAAAATCTGTTCCGATCACCCTAGGCAAAGCAGAAGATTAAACAGAGGCAGCTCAGACTATCCCGCGTAATGGTTGATTTGTTCTGGGCCTCCTGCTCCCTCATGTTTAGCCCCATTAGTTTTCAAATTTTAAGACGTTCGGCCCATTAAGTTGACGATTTTATGACCTTTCACCCAATTTCTATGTCAATATTAAGACATTTCGTACAATTTTGGTGTCAATTTCTTCTTGGCGAACGATAGCGAGCCCCCCAGAGGCGGTTGAGCACACCCAGCTTCTGTGAAGCTGCTTTAGCATGAGTGGTAGATATGTGGAATAGGCTACATAGCGCTATAGTGGGATCAAGAACGATAGAGAGCTTAAAAATAAAATTAGATAGGCATATGGACGAGATGGGTTGGGTGTGAAAGGGATAGAAAGGGAAGGAGGGAGGGGGAGAGAAAGGGAAGGAGGGAGGGGGAGAGAAAGGGAAGGGGGGAGGGGGAGAGAAAGAACATAAGAACATAAGAAAATGGGAGTCTGCAGAAAGCCGATTGGCCCAAGCAAGGCAGATCCCTGTCCCACACAACCCCAATTACAAAGCCCAATTATAGGCTCAACACTCTAATACCCTGAGGATCATCTTACCAAAACGGTTAGAGATTAACGCAGGATTACGGGGTCTGCAGAGCACTGATTGGCCCAACCCGGCTGATCCTCCATTACACCCAACCCTTCTCGTCCATAATTATGCTTATCCAAATTTACCTTAAAGCTCCCTACCGTTTTTAATCCCACTATAGCACTTGGTAGTCCATTCCACCCATCTACAACTCTGTTACCAAACCAATATTTGCCTATATCTATTCTGAAACGAAATTTATCTAATTTGAAACCATTGGTACGAGTTCTTTCGCTATCAATGAGCTTTAGTACATTTGTCATGTCCCCTTTGTTAATCCCACTAACCCACTTGAACACCTCTATCATATCCCCTCTAACTCTGCGTCTCTCTAACGAATGTAAACCTAATTTCTTCAACCTTTCATACGGAAGATTTCTAATATTATGGATAATTTTTGTCATTCTACGCTGTACTCTCTCCAATGAATCTATGTCCATTCTGTAATAAGGACACCAAAATTGGACAGCATAATCCATATGGGGTCTCACTAATGACAAGTAAAGTTTTAAGATAACATCAGCAGTTCTGTTACTCACACTCCTAGCGATGAACCCGAGAATCCTGTTTGCCTTATTACGAACGCTTATACACTGTTTTCTAGGCTTCAAATCATTGCTAACAAACACACCTAGATCTTTCTCGCAGTCTGAATTTTCTAATTCTAAATTAGCTAGTTTATATTTAACATTTGTTTGCATCTTCCCTATCTTTAATACCTTGCATTTGTCAATGTTAAACTTCATCTGCCAATTTACTGACCATTCATGTAAGGTATCTAGATCCCTTTGGAGGCACTCTATATCGCTATCTGAATCAATTGATCTCCCCATTTTAGTATCGTCTGCGAATTTACTTATCCTACTAGTTATACCTAAATCTAGGTCATTTATGTATATAAGAAACAACAGGGGACCTAATACCGATCCCTGGGGGACACCACTTTTGACTGCTCCCCACTCTGACTTGGTACCATTTATGCTGACTCTTTGTTTCCTACCAATTAACCATGACCTAATCCATCCCAACAACGACCCTCCTATTCCATGTGCCTCAACCTTTCTCATCAATCTCTCATGAGGGACTCTGTCGAAAGCTTTACTGAAATCTAAATATATAATATCATATGACTTGTCACTATCTACTGCTTCATATACCTCTGAGAAAAAGCTAAGCAAATTAGTAAGGCAAGAACGTCCCTGAGTGAATCCATGCTGAGAAGAATTTATTAAGTTAAATTTTACTAAGTGGCTTATAATTTTCCTAGCAATAATAGACTCTAGCAACTTTCCTATGATTGATGTGAGACTAATGGGACGGTAATTGGATGCTATCGATTTATCACCTTTTTGGAAGATCGGAAATACATTTGCAAGCTTCCAAGCTTCTGGAACTAAACCTGTTTCTAATGACTTGTTAAATAAAAATCCTAACTGGCTACTTAACTCATCTCTGCATTCTTTTAATACTCTAGCATATACCTCGTCAGGACCAGGCGATTTTTGATATTTCAGTCTGTCAATTTCCTTATGCACATCATTTCTACTTATACTAACTGTACTTAACATATTTTCTATACTATCACTATATACCATATTGACTTCTGGAATCTGTGCCAAATTTTCATTAGTGAAAACGGAAAGAAACTGACTATTTAATGTACTGCACATTTCTAAATAATTTTCTGTTATTTCTCCTATTGAAGTTTTTAGGGGGCCTATTACATCTCTAACTTTAGATTTATATAGTTGGTAAAAAGCATTAGGGTTATTTTTTGAGTCACTGGCTATCCTTATTTCATAATTTCTTTTTGCTTTCCTGATTTCCTTTTTGACCTGTCTTGATAGAGTCTGATAGTATATATGTAAATGATTTCCGCCTTTCTTAAAGGGAAGGAGGGAGGGGGAGAGAAAGGGAAGGAGGGAGGGGGAGAGAAAGGGAAGGAGGGAGGGGGAAAGAAAGGGAAGGAGGGAAAAGGAGAGAAGGGGAAGGAGGGAGGGGGAGAGAAAGGGAAGGAGGGAGGGGGAGAGAAAGGTAAGGAGGGAGGGTGAGAGAAAGGGAAGGAGGGAGGGGGAGAGAAAGGGAAGGAGGGAGGGGGAGAGAAAGGGAAGGAGGGAGGAGGAGAGAAAGGGAAGGAGGGAGGGGGAGAGAAAGCGAAGGAGGGAGGGGGAGAGAAAGGGAAGGAGGGAGGGGGAGAGAAAGGGAAGGAGGTGTGTAGGGTGACTGAGAGAGAGAGATAAATAGTACTGTAATATAATTTATTATAGCAATAATAATCTATGCATTCATATGGGCTACACAGTCTTACACACACACACAGTATATATAGAGAGAGCCGATCTCCCTACATTGACCTTGAACGGGGGGAGGTAGCGAGAGTAATTTGGAAAGGTTGTCGTACGGAGAGGGTCAAGTGGACAGGTGTTAGGGATTATACATGTGGCACTAATGTAAAATTAGTAACTGCTGGTAAAACTGCCTGTTTAGATCGGCTGGATTATAGTGGCTGCCGAAAATGGTGTGGGTTAATTAGTCAGAAGGTAATGGACGCAGGTGTTCCCCCTCGGGATCCTATGTGACCCTGCCCACAACCTTGACCCAACCCGCCCCTCTTGACCCTATCTGGAGCATGGCCAGTCGTTTGGGACCTTCTCCATTTAACTCCAATGGTTTGGATATTTTGTGACGTTATTCTTGATTAAACATAGCAACCATCCATGTGTTGATTCTTTCTGGGCATGAGATAGCAAGCCTGCAATTTACGAGAAATAGTAAGTAGCTTGAAGGAAGTAGGGTGAGGGACGTTTGTTTGTTTTGTTGTATTTAGGGTGAAAACTTAGAATTCTTCTCACGATAAAAAACAGAAACAATCAATACCTTCATTAATAATTAAGCAAAATTACAAAATAACCTCCAAGACGTCACGCCAGATAATGTTAATTGATGGACTGGTTCACAAATAGGCCATTTACATTGGGATGCATAAGCTACTTAATTAATTCTTCATATAATAACAAATTACACAAACTAAGGTTGCAAAACATTTGGTTTACCGAGTAAAAGTTTATAGAAACCAAACAATGTTGTTGCTGTAATGAAAGTTGTTTTGATTGATTCAAGACAATACAATTTTAATGATGGATTTTTTTTTTTTTTAAATATAGTACGTTCCTTACCCTGTGACCTTGACCATTAGTTAATCCTTTCAGTATTCTGACACGCGTTTCTTATTTTTAGTCTGGCTATCATAGATGAATATATTCATTTAAGAAAGGAAATTAGGAAGTCAGAGGGCTAATTAAGATAGTTTTTGCCTGTTTGATTACCAGATATCCTTCCTAATCTGACTAAAATCGTCTTATGATAGTTGGAATACAGTGAACAACTTTTCATCGTATCCTGAAGAGGTTAAGTTTATATTTTTGTTTACACTAAACAATGCTTAAGTTGAACGAAATGTATAGGAACTTCTTAATTTATAATACATTATAAAACATACTCTAACCTCAGACGAGATGGGTTGGGTGTGAAAGGGATCTGCCGTGTATGGGCCAATCAGCTCTCTGTAGTCTCCCGTTTTCTTATGTTCTTATGTAACTAATATAATAAATATGTTAAAATAGTTGAGCTTTGTTAAGGTAAATGTCAACTACATTTACAAATTTAATGCAAATTTGACAATTTGTAAAGTTATATACCGGTATTAACTGGAAGCACGAACCAAGTTGTATAGTTCAAGATTGTTCGTCCTTTATAAGGGAGGGGTGGGTAAATTAATTAAACACATATATTAAGTGAACACACTTTCAATAAGCTACAGTAGATACAAATACATATGATTTAGCATAATACTTTTTCATCTTGACCTGTATATTTAAACACAAATAGAATATACTGTTTATGGTCTGTATAATTTGCATTCGAAGTGACTATTATATAGTACAAAAGTTAAAATGTAACCTGGATACCTATGACCTGTAGTTTTCATGATTATATATTCTTTGTTATATTATTACTAATTGTTTTGGCGGAAAATTGCTTTATTCAACAAGGTACGTTCCTATCAAATTCGTTAAAGTCTTTTGACAGATATTATATATGACATAAACTGACCCAAACTACATTAACACACACACACACACACACACACACATACACACACGCACACACACACGCACACATACACACACAAACACACACAAACACACACGTATGTATGTTACACTGGCACTCATATCTTTAATGTATTTATGTTTCAATAAATGTTATACTCATGCATTGTAAGCTGAACTTACTATTTTTATATTAATATTAATGCACAGCACATCAACCTTTTCTAATGTGTATCCACTAGAGTGTAAAATGTGTTTTTTCAGCTCGTCGGGCTGCCATTCTTTTAATAAACCAATATTATTATTATTATTATTATTAGTAGTAGTAGTAGTAGTAGTAGTAGTAGTATTAGTAGTTTTATTATTATTATTAATATTATTATTATTATTATTATTATTATTATTATTATTATTATTAGTATTATTAGTATTATAATTATTATTATTTCATTACCAAAGTTTATAATTAAATATGTGTTAATTTACACTGAAACATGCACTAGTTAACTCCTACTTATACTGATATTTGTACTGTATATGCCCTTAACTTCACATGCGCGCGTGGACACACTTGCTAAAATATATAACATATTTATATAATATTATTTTTATTAATCTCACCACCACACCACCAATGAAATTAATTAAAGTATATATGATCCACCGGGATTCGAACCCGGGTTATCACACACATATTTTTGCCACCTTAACCATTACACCACCAGGACGGTTAAAGGTTTATGCACACGCCTACGACTTATTATCCATTCTCGAATACTGGATAATAAGGACGTACATTCCCTCTATAATGCCTGAAATTCAATATCAGACTACAATAACCTTACACAATTTGGAACCGTTATTGTAATATCACTAAAATTATATAATATCATAGTCAAGTCTTATTATATTATATGTGTTGGAAGAATATAATTTGTGTCTGTAATATCAACAATACTAATACAAAATGACGAATGCTGCATTAATTCCAAGTTAACTTTTTCCCAAACAACACCAAATACATATACACAGTCTAAGCTGTGTATTATCATATCAACAAACATGGACTCCCTCCAGCTGTAGGCCTTGGCAACTAAAATAAGCGTCTTTCACACACTCGGAAAGTATTACCCAAAACTCGGCCCAGGCTGTGGCTTCAATCAGGGACCGCGCGTCGAATATCTCCGTGATTATCCTTGCGAATAAGCGTCTTAAGAGCCAATCTGATTCCCTTCATAGGATGTAAATTCTTCTGTGATTCCTTCCGCCGCTGGTGACTCGCCTTGTGGAACCAACATTAAGCCAGTATCACACGAGCGCTTTTTCCCTCAATATTTATTCCTCAACACTGGTCTTGCAACTTATGAGGTTAACATTTAAAATATTTCGGTTACCCAAATTCATCTATCCCAGTGCAAAATATTCCAGAAATGTTGCCAGAGAAATGTTGATCATCGAATGTTAACTATCAAACATATCGTGTGATATCAGATTTAAGCTCAATTTACTCCAGTTTGTTTTGTCCTTGGCAACTATTCTAGTTTTTGTTTTAACTTGTCTTGCATATGAATGTAAACTTGTCTGATAATTCAGACACGTAACATAATCTAGCTTCAGTCTAGTTGCCGATATCGAGACAGATCCAATAAATGTTGCCAGAATAATAAAGTTGCCGATCGGAAGTTGCCAGGAATTGTGATCGTGTGACTCCGGTTTTATGTCTCGCCAACTTGAGCCAGTCTCCAAGTGACAAGTTTCCTATACCCTCTCTTTCTTTCTTTCTTTCTTTCTTTTTATATTCTGTCTATGTTTTGTATTTATATTGTGATTAAGGCTTTCTATCATTACGTTTTCCGTTCTTACATATTAAGACAAAGCAGTAATTATGGCTGCTTAACACTATATAGTCCGACGTCTTAGGGGGTTATCATGGCATTTTGTTTAATTATCATTGAAGATTTTGCTTGTGTTTGCCATTTTTGGGAAAACAAATTTCGTGAGTCCCCTAGGCTAACAGAAACGCCTTCCCAGACTTCCTTCACACTGAAAACTGCTCATGCAGAACCCCTTCAAGCTAAATTTGTACATTTTTCATTAGGAATATGTCCTGACCGAAGGCAGATTTGTTTTTTAATGTCCCGCTATTGCTCGCCCAGAAAAAAATCGATACCTGAATGGGGTGAAGTGTCTTATTATAGCCAAACTTTTTGGGCAAAGCACCCTAAAATCTCCAACCTAATGGAGCAAAACAGTGGAGGTTTAAAAAGGTCTCCCTAGGACCAAATACGGTTAAAACTCTCAACCTATTTCAGCTTGTAGGTGTTTTTTATTCTCTTTTATTCTTCTTTTTATACATCTCTTTTCTTTTGTCTCTTCTTATCTCTTTTGTTATATGTGTATCTCTGTTTTCTCTTCTCTTCTCATGGTCTTATTTTGAGTAATTAGCCACTGTTATCCTGCCCACCTTACATCCTAGCCCCAACAGAATTTCGTATGGATAAAAACAAATCAGCAAAATGTATGGCTGAAATTGTAATATCATAATACAGAGGAACACAAGAACATAAGAAAGCGGAAATCTGCGTAAGGCGACCGGCCCACACGAGGCAGATACCCTTCACATCCAACTCATATAATTCATATGACTATCCGTTTGCAGTTGACATTGTCTACCGTTCCTGAGCTAATCGCTGCACTAGACAATCTATTCCACACTTCAACAACTCTGTTCTGAAACGAGTGCTTACCTATATCTTTTCTAGAGCTGAACTTATCCAAGTTGAAGCCATTTGAACGGGTTATCTCACCGTTATTTAGTTATAATACCTTATTAATATCTACTTTATTTATACCTTTTATCCATTTAAACACTTCTATCATATCTCCTCTACATCTTCGTCTTTCTAATGAATGCAAGTTTTGTTGTTCAGCTAATGCAGAGTTGTGATGAAAATACCTGATGAATAACTCGTCAGTGTTTACCAATTGAAAATATAGGGAAATGGTTACGGGAATCAATTTACTAAGTTCTTTAGAGCGATTTATCCGAAGCAATTCATGCCTCCTTTGCAGGCAACAACGTAACATGGAAAACAAACTGAAAACTAAATAACGCTTTTCCAAGGATACTTATCCTCCATCAAGTTTGGGAAGAATTATTAATTGTTGATACTCTTAAGCCCTTTCCTCCGTGACGCATCCGAGCGATTTCTACGCGCGCAAGAGAAACATATTGAAGACGCCGCCGGAACCGATACATATGACGCTAAATCATTCCCTGCTGTTATCGGTAAAAGCGGCCATAACCGTACCGCACCGAGAGCCGAATGTATCCCGCGAGAGACGCCCGAACTAAGCAGCTTCTGACTCTAATGATAGGATATGCAGCACGTATGTTGTTAAGCATCTTTCAAACTCACTTGTATTCCTCGCTAAAATCTTCAACACAGATGAAGATTTTCGCGCAATAAGGTATTAAAAAACGCCCCACTGCTGGGAGGATTCGACCCTATGCGGGGATATGGTAGAGGTGGAACTTGCTTCTCCCCGTTGGTGTATACGGGCAAAATATCCTATTATAAATCCTGAAAAGTGAAACTATTATCAAAACTTTGTGTGGCGAGAGACACTTTTTCTCGGTTTACGATAATGTCTTCCTTTTAACGTGCTGTTTGTACTCTATCCATACTAAAATATCGTAAGTTATATATGAAATGAATAATGTATGTAGGTTCCATTGACTTACAACATCCACAGTGTACGCGAAACCTTCGCCTTGCCACGGAGAATCGGGTTGAGCTAAACGCGGAGAAGAGCGATGCCCAAGGAAAGCGGACAATGTTTATATAAAAAAAAATCTTCCTCGAGAATAGCGGAGTTCCGAGTGTGTTCAAAACTTCCCCGCCTAATGCTAATGCTCGGACGCAACACTACCAAGATGCAGCGAAAAGTTTTCTCTCACTGATTTGAAATGCTTGCGTCTCTAATAGGAAAGTAAAAGTTATATATATGCAACTTTTATGAAATGGGGAGGAAATTTTGGAAGGGAGTTGCTGAGAGGCGCTGTAATCACGGGAACGGCCTGGTATATTATTCAGTCGTACTAGACCAGCTCAGTCCTTCTGTGCTCTTGGGGAAAATATCAAAACTAAATTTAACAATGTACACTCGGAGACCATAGTTTCTAGCCCACTCATATATATATTCGTGGACTTCACTTATGTTTATCAATGGAAGTATGTCTATATAAACGAATGTATGAATAATGTTTTGTATAAAGCAAATACAAAACTATATAATTTATTATGCTATTAATTGAAAAGCAAGTTCTATCCCCAAATCAATCCAGATAGTTTTAATTGCATAAACAAAACAACATGGGGCTTTCATGTATTATTATTAGGAGTGGGCTAGAGATTATGACATCCGAATGTAGAGTTGCCAAAATGTAAACCTGGAACAAATGCTTTGGACGACTGACAGGAATTGGTGTTCTCACTGGATAATTGTGTAACCCCTTCTGTACCGGCACCGTACTTTTAGCTATATTCTGGCTACTATTAGATATACGTTATTATTCAGTTTCAAAAGGGCCTTCAACAATTAACAGTCTTCGAACTATCTCACTTAACCCTTTATGTTGCCACAGATCTTTCTTAAACTGCACAAAGTCGTCTAAATATGACTAGAATATAATTAAAAAGACGTTGCCGGTACATAAGGGGTTAAAACGCTTCCGAATTTGGCTTTAGCTGTAGGAAGTTTGAAACAAGCAGCAGTGTAGTATATTCACTGCTTTTCATCGTCAGACTAATATTAATTCACTGGAAAAAAAAACATGCACGAGTGGAGGAGAACAAATATATAAAGAGAGTTCAAGAAGATCCAAAAACTGTCATGTCTGTATAATATTATGATTACAATAATCATATTATATTCGTTATGAGAGCATATTCTTAAGCTTGTGATTCATACCTTGATAGCTTAATCCCTTCAGAATACCAAAATGCTATATGTATATGTTGTATTTAGCTAATATTAGACGATGTTATTCAGCTTAAGAAGGACCTCGATGGACCATTATCTCTATTAACCTATCAAATCTCATTGTGCGTTTCTACGTATAATAATATCGTCTAATGGCCAAAATAATATGTGTCACGATATTGAAGTAGTTAATATGGATTGGCAAGGTTGTAAATATGGTGCTGCGAAGTTCACATAGCCCATTTTCTATGTTTGCAGTAGCAGTAATTATGAATGTGAATCTGCCTGACTCTACTGTATACTTGAAATTACTTTCTTTGCAGTGTACGATTCTGGGGTTGGGTACTGATTGACTTACTGACGGATTGACTTACTGACTGAATGACTGATTGACTTACTGACTGTTTGACATACTGACTGTTTGACTGACTGACTTGATGAATGACCTGACACATGCTGGTAGGTCAAGAGAGGCCGTCCCTTCACTGACGTAGTTCTTATCCTCTTCAACATCTCTGGATCTCCGAGTTATAAGGCCCAGTCACACCACACACATATCCAACAACTTTCGATTGGTGCCGTTAGTTCTAGGAGCATTTCAAGATTATTTTGCACACGGTCTCTGCACCTATAATAACGTTAGATTATCCTAGATGGAAGAACACTTATAACACTTGACGTTAGATTATCATAAATTATTGAATACTTATAACACTTGACAGATTATCTTCAATGGTTGAATACTTATAGTACAGTACTTGATGTTAGATTATCATAGATGGCTGAACACTTATAACATTTGAGGTTATATTATCATGGATTGTTGAATTCTTATAACACTTGGCGTTATATTATCATAGATGGCTGAATACTTATAAGACGCGTATGCAGATGCCTCCAGATCAATGCCAGATATATCGTTGGTGTGACTCTGAATCGACACATTGCACTCTCGCCGTCAGTGACCTTGTGGTAGTCTGTTTGGTAGTTTCCAGGTGTGGCCACTCATTCCCTGGTAACCCCTTCTGTACCGGCAACTTTATATAGATTGGGAAAGATATTTGGTAGCTAAAAGGATTAATTGAGATAGTATGTAACTCTTTAATGCGTAGACGTCCTTCCTAACCTGAAAACAATCGTCTAATAATTGCCAGAAAATAATGAGAATGACATCGCTGGAACAGCACGGGTTAATGGTTGGAGGAGCTGTTTGTCATTCATAGGTTCATTGGTTCATTCACATATTTGGCTTTCGTTCATTCATATGCCTGATAGTTCATTCATAGGTTTGTATATCATTCATAGGCTTCTTTATTCATTAATTTTATGTTTTCATGAAGGTCTTTGATTTATTTATAAGTATCGTACATAAATAAGAAACTGGTTGTTTTATTACTTGTTTGTTGTTGTTATGACACAAAGGATGGTCGATTATTTTGTAAATATATTTCTTTCATATATGACTTGTTCCTCACACATTAACAATCAAATTTGAAAATCAATATGCGTGTTGGTCTATTGACAAATGTATTGGCTTATTCAAGGGCTTAATGTATCATTTATGGGCCTGTTTATTCGTAGGTTTGTTTGTTTATTAGTGGTTTGTCTTATTATCGTTAGGATAATTGATCGAATCATAAGCTTAAGGAGTCATTCATTTGCCGACTAACTTATTTAATATTTTTGTTTTGTTTTTACTTTTTAATATTTTTCCTTTCGTAGGCAAATTGCTTCAATTACTTGCATATATATTTATTATTAGGTAGTTCGTTCGTTTAAGGCCAAATTGTAGCGTTTATACACTGTAAAAATAAACACTTAATTGAAAAAGGTACACATTCAGGGTGTCAAACCGGAACAATTTTGTTTGAAGAATTTAATGAATGGGAGAAAGTATATAAGAAAATTAACAAGTAATAGCCTTGTTTTGGTAATTTTATCATTTGTATAGACATCATTTAAACCACAATTTAATCTTCGCATATACAAAAAAAAAACACAAACTAAAAGGACCGGACTCTGCTTTCGTTTGACATCCCTGTTCTAATAATTTATGTGTTCCAATTTCACTAGGTGAACCGAAGAACACTTCTTATGTGTGTGCATAATTTTGTATATAATTAAATGTTCAAGTTTTTAAAATGTCGGTTTGATGACAATACCAATAGCTTATGTAGATTGGTTTATTAATTTACGTTTGTTATTCATAAGTTAGATGGTTTGTGCAAGTTATGCATTGTTGGTTAATGCATATGCATAGTTTTTCAAGGTTTTGGATACATGTATATGCCTATTATTTGCATAGTTAATCCTCTTACTATACGAAAACTCATGTTGTCATTATATTCTGGCTATTATAAGACAATTTTATTCAGAAGAACTTTTGGGAGTTTAATGGGTTACTCAAGGTAGTTTTTAGCCCTTCATGCATACCTCTATTCACGGAGATTCTTGATAAACCACAATAATAAAGTCGTCAAAATCTAACAACTATATTCTAACAAATATCCGTTATGGTACACTGAAGAGTAAAATCATAAGTTGATTAATTAACACATGCAAGACATATGCTGATCGTTTGAGTTACTTTAATTGCATTTCACATTCTTAATATTGCAATACTATTATTAATTCAACATTATCATAATAATTTCTGTATCGATAAACTTGTCACTTGTTAATAAATACCTACTATGCTTGTGCTATAAATTAAAGTTGAATCCTGTTTTCGTGGAATGATTTTGTTCATACGAAATTGGTTAATGTATTAAATTGCTGAGATATTCTTTCAGGGAATGGTTTCATGTTAATATATCGATACGTGCATTCACAATTATATTATCTATCATATAATCAACTTGTAAAATTTTCTGGAGTGTCTCATAATTTAATATTTATGTTTTAGAATATTAATATACTGAAGTATTGCCATAATTATTGTTGTTATTAATATACAATTATATATATATATATATACTATATATATACCGGGTATATATATATACATATATATATATATATATATATATATATATATATATATATATATATACAGGGTGTTTTAAAACAACACTGCCAGACCTCATCTGCTAATTAGTAAATACAATAACGAAGAAGATTATCTAAGGACAAAATTCAAAATAATATACCATTAATGATTTAAACCGCATAGAGTAAAATAATTAGTGACACCCAGGTATGAGCTATAATCCGAACACGGGCTAGTGTCCCCCCTCCCCCCCAAATAGCCTACCTCTTGCCTCCCATCCCAGTTCGAGTTTTTCTTCGAAGCTTTGGAGTCATAACGAATCTTCTCATGTGTTTAATCATCTGCTCGGCCATGGTGCTATCTTCTTCTGTCATAGTGATTTTATTTACCTTATAATATCACATAAATATGGATTGTCGTTATTTAGGTGTGTCTCTGCCTTTGTTATTTTATTCTCGTTAAGTCCAAGTGACGTAAATTGTTTGATTTGGGTACCATTAGATGATTTTAAATATTCATTAGTGAACACCGTATACTTATGTCTACAGCTACGTAAAATCGTCAAACTTCAACCATAAAACTGATAGACATATTTCGTTAGTACTCTGTGATAATAGTAACGTAATGAGGTATTTCTATTGAAACAGTAAATTGCGCAGGAACAATTTTTCCCATTCAAACAGTTTCACGAACGATTAAATTACCTATAGCAGTGTTCGGATACCTGACCCAGACTTGAGATTCATTATTTTACCTCTTGGTCATCGTTACAAATGGTGCATATCTTTTTACGCTACTTGGATTATAATACTTAGCAGTTTTCTTCTAATTGCAAAATATCATTACCAATTTTATGTTACTTTGATTTTGTAATTATTCATATGTGATTAGGGCATTAGATATCTCCTCTTTACCTTTTTACTTGGTAATCATTCATATTATGTATCATATGTTTTGTGCTGAGCTCAGAACCCTGTTTTGCTACATTTCTAAATAACCATTTATCTCCGTTACAATATATTTTTGGTAAAAATAGAATAGAAATATGTGTATTATATATTTTGATCAATGTGGTCGTCATACTCTGGCAGTGTTGTTTTAAAACACCCTGTATATATATATATATATATATATATATATATATATATATAGTGTGTGTTTGTATGTATAAATAGATACATACTGTAGATAGATAGATAGATATATATAATATATCTAATAAGTGTGTGTGTAGATATATACATAGATAGCTAGATAAATAAATACTGTATATACACTTTACTAAGGCTAAGGTGCAGCAGTGGATCAGTTGACGTGTTGGACAAGTGTGGTGAAGTGGAAGACAAACAACAGGTGTGTGATGGAGGGGCAGAGGGAGGGGACCCTTACTTAACGGACCCTACCTCGCTTGTTTTATCTTCCTCTCCCTCTCTCTTTGGCTTGTATCTATTCGGCCCCATTCAGCCTAATGTTTTAAGACGTTTATCCCCATCCACGTGCCAATGATTTCCTGGCGAGCGATAGCGAGCCAGCATCGTATGGAGAAATCTGGCTTCGCCGGAGACATTTTTCTATCGAAAAATTTACAAATTTAGCTTGCTGTCAAAACAAAAATATATATATGCTGGCTCGCTACCGCTCGCCAGGAAAATATTGACACCTGGATGGGGATAAACGTCTTAAATCAGTAGGCTGAATGGGGCCGATTGGATACAAGCCAAAGAGAGAGGCAAAGAAAGAGAAAACAAAACTCCCTTAACTTATCTTACAAACAACTCCAAAAATATTCATCATTTCAATACACTAACACTTTGCTTATACTGCTATCAACATAAAACACTATCCATCATTTCAATATACATACAATCTACTTATTGGGCGGGTGCCCAACCCTGAAAGGGGTTGAAATAGAAGAGCTATCCCCCCGCCAAAGGCGGCTTTCTAGGGCCTTTCCTAGCTGATGCTGAGAGGATTGGGTTCTAGTCATGTGGTGATGAGCTGGTCTATCAGAGTGAGAACTGAGCGATCTCTGCCATACCCATAGCTTACTCTGACTGTTCCTTTTACTTATATATTTTCTAGATCTCAAGTGACGGCGTCTCTTCCGTGGATTGACCTCCCAATCTGCCAACCTAGAGGTTGGCAGATTGGAAGCCAAAGCGTCACATTTTTCCTTTGCCCCTCAACTTTCTCTTCATAATTGCTGAGGGGCACAGGGCCCTGGGTGGGGCTTTGGTTTCCCGAGCGTTTCCGCACCCTCCTCAGCTCCCCGCCATAGAGTGGCTTTGGTCACCCAGGCTTTATTGTGGTAGGCAGGGAGGGTTCTGTGAGGGCGCTCGGTTATGGCCTTGGCTTTGCTCGGGGCCTTGGGGCTGTTAGGCCAGGCAGCCTGGGAACAGCAACAACAACAACAACAACAACAACAACACAAGCTATCTATAATTTCGGTATAATTCTATCGATGGCTCCAACTCGATTTGGGTATTAAAAATATTTCTGTTCATATATTTACATCCTTACTTATTGGTTTCTGGTATTATAAACTGGGGCATTTTCGTTTTAATATTATACTAGGTTAGGTTAGGTTAGGTTGTTAGGTTAGGCTAATAAAAACAACAAATTGCACCAATTCATAATATAACAAAACAGGAAATATGAAGGAACACTACGGAATTAAACAATAATCAATGCTAAAATCGATTTGGAGCCATTGCTAGAATTTTACCATCATTTCAATACACTTACACTTGACTTATTTTACCAACAAAATAGCTTACTATATATCATTTCAATACACTTAAACTCTGCGTATATTACCGACTTAACACATTATCTATAATTTCAATACACTAAAACTCTACTTACACTATCAACAACACAAGCTATATATAATTTAAATACACTCACACTATACTTAACAAACTATCCACCATTTCATTACACTCACACTCTACTTATACTACCAACGACGTAAAACACTATCCATTATTTCAATTCACTCACACTCTACTTAACACACTATCCACCATTTTAATGCACTCACACTCTACTTATACTATCAACAACACAAACTATATAATTATCATTTCAATATCCATTATTTCAATACACTTACACTCTACTTATATTACCAACAACACAACGAACTAACTATTTTGTCAATACACTCACACTATCTGTTATATCACCAACAACATAACAAACTATCTATCATTTCAAATACACCCACCTTCAACTTATTTTACCAACAAAAATACAACTATCTCTCCATCAATTCAATTTAGTATATGCAACTTATAGACTATTTTCATTTGATTTTAATATGACCAATGATTAAATACACAACTGACATTTTCCTAGTTTATCAACAATGATTAATTTCACCTAAATACCTCTATCACTCTACCATCAGGTTAGGGCAATTAAAATTGACTAGCAGTAGTTACGATGACATGCTTAAGTAATTATAATGACTGTAAAATTATGACTGCGTTAATATGTATGCAATATACTCTTGTGTATAATTATGCATTGAGTCAGACATCTTAGCAAT
This sequence comes from Paralithodes platypus, assembly GCA_032716605.1. Lineage (NCBI taxonomy): Eukaryota > Metazoa > Arthropoda > Malacostraca > Decapoda > Lithodidae > Paralithodes > Paralithodes platypus. The sequence goes on along the minus strand of CM064520.1, from coordinate 21,644,171 downwards.
CTAAGGATCTTAAAACTTAATTATATGTATTTATAGACGTATATGCATATGATAAAAAATACATTATTACAAAATATGATATCCAAAATACATGGTATAATATGATGCAACATGTTTTTGTTATTGAAGTTAAATTTACTGAAGGGGCCGGTTTTTGTTCTCGATTCGGAGTTTGTCTGTACACAACCTTAGAAAGTGTACAGACAACCTCAGAATCGAGAAAAAAACCCGGCCCCTTCAGTAAATTTAACTTCAATAACAAAAACATTAGGTGGGAAGAGGTAAATCAAGAAATGGAGGAAATAGACTGGAAAAATTTAATGGATAACCTGACACCAGCAGAATGTCTAGTCTTAATAACAGAAACCATGACCCAAATCTGTAGCCACCATAAGAACATAAGAAAATGGGAGTCTGCAGAAAGCCGATTGGCCTAAGCAAGGCAGATCCCTGTCCCACACAACCCCAAATCAATTACAAAGCCCAATTATAGGCTCAACACTCTAATACCCTGAGGATCATCTTACCAAAACGGTTAGAGATTAACGCAGGATTATGGGGGTCTGCAGAGCGCTGATTGGCCCAACCCGGCTGATCCCCCTTCACACCCAACCCTTCTCGTCCATATGCTTATCCAATTTATCTTAAAGCTCCCTACAGTTTTAGATCCCACTATAGCACTTGGTAGTCCATTCCACCCATCTACAACTCTGTTACCAAACCAATATTTGCCTATATCTTTTCTGAAACGAAATTTATCTAATTTGAAACCATTGGTACGAGTTATTTCGCTATCACTGAGCTTTAGTACATTTGTCATGTCCCCTTTGTTAATCCCATTAACCCACTTGAACACCTCTATCATATCCCCTCTAACTCTGCGTCTCTCTAACGAATGTAAACCTAATTTCTTCAACCTTTCTTCATACGGAAGATTTCTAATATTATGGATCATTTTTGTCATTCTACGCTGTACTCTCTCCAATGAATCTATGTCCATTCTGTAATAAGGACACCAAAATTGGACAGCATAATCCATATGGGGTCTCACTAATGACAAGTAAAGTTTTAAGATAACATCAGCAGTTCTGTTACTCACACTCCTAGAGATGAACCCGAGAATCCTGTTTGCCTTATTACGAACGCCTATACACTGTTTTCTAGGCTTCAAATCATTGCTAACAAACACACCTAGATCTTTCTCGCAGTCTGAATTTTCTAATTCTAAATTAGCTAGTTTATATTTAACATTTGTTTGCATCTTCCCTATCTTTAATACCTTGCATTTGTCAATGTTAAACTTCATCTGCCAATTTACTGACCATTCATGTAAGGTATCTAGATCCCTTTGGAGGCACTCTATATCGCTATCTGAATCAATTGATCTCCCCATTTTAGTATCGTCTGCGAATTTACTTATCCTACTAGTTATAACTAAATCTAGGTCATTTATGTATATAAGAAACAACAGGGGACCTAATACCGATCCCTGGGGACACCACTTTTGACTGCTCCCCACTCTGACTTGGTACCATTTATGCTGACTCTCTGTTTCCTACCAATTAGCCATGACCTAATCCATCCCAACAACGCCCCACCTATTCCATGTGCCTCAACCTTTCTCATCAATCTCTCATGAGGGACTCTGTCGAAAGCTTTACTGAAATCTAAATATATAATATCGTATGCCTTGTCATTATCTACTGCTTCATATACCTCTGAGAAAAAACTAAGCAAATTAGTAAGGCAAGAACGTCCCTGAGTGAATCCATGCTGAGAAGAATTGATTAAGTTAAATGTTTCTAAGTGGTTTCTCATTTTTCTAGCAATAATTGACTCTAGTAGCTTTCCTGTGATTGAAGTGAGACTAATGGGACGGTAATTGGATGCTATTGATTTATCACCTTTTTTGAAAATCGGAACTACATTTGCAAGTTTCCAAGCTTCTGGAACTATACCTGTTTCTAATGAATTGTTAAAAAGAAATGTTAATGGGTAACTTAACTCATCTCTGCATTCTTTTAATACTCTGGCATATACCTCATCGGGGCCAGGCGATTTCTGAGGTTTCAGTCTGTCAATTTCCTTAAGCACATCATTTCTACTTATAGTAACCGTACTTAACTTATTTACTATACTATCGCTATATACCTTACGGACTTCTGGAATCTGTGCCAAATTTTCATTAGTGAAAACGGATAGAAACTGACTATTTAATGTACTGCATTACCTGCAAGACAAACAAAACGAAGAAGCAAACAAGATCGGGAAAGGAGGAAACTGTACAGAAGAAGAAAATTAACTTACACAAAGACGCACACATCAAAATCTACAGGATAGGCAAAAGGTCGAAATAGATAGAGAAATTGTGGAAATTGAACAAAGGCTAAGAATATCATATGAACTACAACATATGGAAGAGGAGAGGAAAGCTATTGCAGGTATAAAGGAAAATTCCAAATACTTCTTTTCATACGCCAAACAAAAGACTAAAACAACATCAAACATCGGCCCACTGAGCAAAGGGGACGGCTCTTTCACAGGGGACAAAAAGGAAATGAGCGAACTCTTAAGCAGGCAGTATGAAATGGCATTCAGTGAGCCTGATGAAACAAAAGTCATCAGAGACCAAAATATATTTTTCATGGAAACCTCCCCCACGGAAACCCCTCAGATGCTGGATATTGATTTCGGTCCAAAAGACATAGAAGAGGCCATTTCCAACATGCCATCCCACTCGGCACCAGGCCCGGACTCATGGAATTCGATCCTAATGAAAAAATGTAAGGAAAACCTCTCAAAACCCCTGGCTATAATGTGGAGAAGGAGTCTAGACACTGGTGACATACCAGATAGCTTGAAAAACGCAATAATTGCCCCACTGCATAAAGGAGGGAGTAAAGCACTACCAAAAAACTACCGCCCGGTAGCTCTAACCTCTCACATCATTAAAGTTTTCGAGCGAGTCCTGCGAAGCAAAATTTCAACATTCATGGAGACAAATGAACTACACAACACCGGTCAACATGGGTTCAGAGCGGGAAGATCATGTCTCTCACAACTTTTGGAACACTATGACAAAATTCTTAAAGCGCTAGAAGAAAAGAAAAACGTGGATGTCATTTACACCGATTTTGCTAAGGCATTTGATAAATGTGACCATGGTATAATAGCCCACAAACTGAAAGCAAAAGGTATAACTGGGAAAATCGGAAGGTGGATATACAATTTCCTCGTAAACCGAAAACATTCGGTAGCAGTAAACCAAGTCACTTCTGAGCCTTCGGATGTCAAAAGCTCAGTGCCCCAAGGAACAGTGCTAGCGCCCCTTCTGTTCCTCATACTAATTTGCGACATAGATACCAACACCAGACACAGTACGGTGTCGTCTTTTGCTGATGACACAAAATTAAGCAAGATAGTAAACACACAAGAGGACACGGGCCGACTGCAGGAAGACATGAATGTAGTGTTCCAGTGGACCAGGGAAATCAACATGCAATTCAATGAGGAAAAATTCCAATTAATACGGTACGGAGATAATAATGGTGTTAAAGAAATTACAAACTACTTAACAGAATCTAACCACATAATAGAAAGGAAAGACAGTGTGAAAGACCTTGGGGTATTAATGTCTGAAAATATGGGTTTCAAAGTACATAACCAGGTCAAAGTGGCGGCTGCGAGACGTCTAACGGGATGGATTCTGCGTACTTTTAAAACACGCGGTGAATTGCCTATGATAACGCTCTTCAAATCTCTAGTGCTACCACGGCTTGAATACTGTAGCGTATTAACATCCCCATACAAAGCAGGTGAAATAAATGACGTAGAGAGAGTACAAAGAAATTTCACTTCGCATATAAGTTCGATAAAACATCTACACTATTGGGAGCGTTTAAGAGCACTGAATCTGTACTCACTGGAACGTAGAAGAGAACGTTACCTAATAATATACACGTGGAAAATCGCAGAGGGTTTAGTACCAACCTACATACTCCGATAGTCATGAAATTCAGTGATAGGAGAGGCTGGGAATGCGAAATCCCCCGGATGAATAACAGGGGTGCTATGGGCTCTCTGCGAGAGGGCTGGTTATCACACAGAGGCCCACGTCTCTTCAACAAACTCCCACGGCGAGTAAGAGACATGAGGGACATCTCGTTAGACAACTTCAAGAGAGCCCTAGATGTCGAACTGCAAAAAGTGCCAGACGAGCCCATCCTCGCAAGGGAGCGAGCTGTCGCCTCAAACAGTCTACTGCACCAAATCACCACCCATAACGAGGGGCGTCGCGCTCCTTGGTGCCGCTAGAAGAGCGGCGAACACACCAAAAGGTATCAAAAGGTAAGGTATGAAGTAATATGATATCTAGTAATTTATTGTAGCATAATGTGATATGATATAATACTCTTCTGTAATTATTACTGCTCCACAACTGTCAACTATGGAAAGTACCGGTAAAGGCCAATTCGCACAAGGGATTTTTTTGTTTTGGTAACTTTTGATCCGATATATACTTGTTTCTAGCAACATTTTGAAACTGTTGTGTCTTGATTGAAATTATATCATGATAGGTGATAGCATTCTTAAGCCACGAACGCTTTTTCCGGCAATTTTCAATGAGTAAGTTGGATCTTGTAATATTTTGAGGCTTTTTGGCATTGGAATCGGAAACTAGATTGAAGGTATATTATGTTAGGTGGCTGATTTCTGATGTAACGGAGATTTTAAAGCTGCCATACTACAACTGCTTGTACAAATTGTCGGAAAGAGCGCTCATGTAGCACCGGCTTATATTAATGAATCTCAGAAGCTGGCAGATCAGCAATGAGCACCTAAGAGTTTCAGGCTATAAGAAAGTTGGAGCCGTAAACATCGATCTTTAGCAGAAATGTAAAGTTGATGTGAGTTTGTGATGGATAGAAAGTTGATTGAAAATATATAATATGACGTGACGAGGCCACAGCAACTCTATCTTCTTATCTATCAATTATTTGTGATTGGGCAGATCAAATATTGTTACTTTCAATTCCACCAAGACCCAATTTCTACCTCTATCTACCCGTCGCAATATTCCACAACACGATCAATCACTCTTCAACTATACACAAAATCAACCCTTCATCTTCTCACAATATTCTTGGTGTATCGTTTTCATCCAACCTTTCTTAGAAAGATCATATTACCCTCTTGCTAAAACAGCTTCCCATAAGACAGGTGCGCTCAACCGTTTCTGTGGATTCCTCACTCCCGCACAGCTTCTTGCTCCGTTAGGGGCACAGTGCACTCATATATGGAGTATTGTTCGCATGTCTGGGGAGGTTCCACCCATACAGCACTTCTCAAAAGAGTAGAGTCAAAAGCATTTCGCCTCATCAATTAACTTCCTCTTACTAGTTCCCTACAATCTCTTTCTACACGCCGAAATGTTGCATCTCATTCTTGTTTCTATCGCTATTACAACAATCAGTGTTCTTTGTAGGTCCCTTACGGCGAGTGCAAGGCACCCGCCTTGCAGAACAGTCCCACTCCTATTCTGTCCAACTCTCTAACCCAAGAACTAGCAAATTTTCTCTCTTTCTTCTACTCAACTAGCGAACTCTGGAACTCTCTCCCTCAATCAATATTTCCTTCATCCTATGACTTAGACTGCATTAAACTCCGTGTGTCCAGGTATTTTGACCCCAACGTCCTTTGAATTGGGCTCTCTGTCACTCTTTTGGCTTTGGGGGGAGACACTCCTTACAGGCAGCCTTCCTTTTGTCTTCTTCATAAACACAAACAAAACAATAAATATTTGCACTACATCCGAAATTAAACTATCAATTATGTTAAATGTAAATGTCTGCAGGGCCAACTTCCTCACAGCCTCAAACTCTGAAGTGCTGGAAAAAAATGTGTCTTGTAAATTCGCCATAACTCCAGAGTCGAGCAGGTTGGTGAGGTGGGTGACAGCAGGTGAGGACTTTTAAGTGGAAGATGATACAGCAGGTGATCAGTCTTACCCCACCCCGCCCATCTGTCCGCCCATATCACGCCCACCTTACACCCACCGAGTACACCCATGTCTCTATCTGTCACACGAGCGTATTTTCCGTTATTTATTTTTTGCGGGCAATTCTAGTTTGACAGCTTTAATATTCAAGGTTTATCAGAATTCAGCCACCTAAAATAATCTAGAATCAGTCTAGTTACCGATCCAATGCGAAAGAGCCCCAAAACATTGCGAGAAAAAAAAACTGGCTCGTAGAAAACTGCCAGAATATACGTTCATGTGTCATCGCCTTCATCCATCTTGACTGAATCCTGACATACATACACCTTACTTATCTCCTATTCAACTTGACTCAGTTCTCATCATCTGGCACCCTGTTCTCATTATCTGACACTCAGTTCTCATCATCTGACACCCAGTTCTCATTATCTGACACTCAGTTCTCATCATCTGGCACTCAGTTCTCATTATCTGACACTCAGTTCTCATTATCTGGCACTCAGTTCTCATTATATAGCATTCAGTTCTAATTATCTTGCACTCAGTTCTAATCATCTGGCACTCAGTTCTCATTATCTGACACTCAGTTCTCATCATCTGGCACTCAGTTCTCATTATCTGACACTCAGTTCGCATTATCTGGCACTCAGTTCTCATCATCTGACACCCAGTTCTCATTATCTGACACTCAGTTCTCATCATCTGGCACTCAGTTCTCATTATCTGACACCCAGTTCTCATCATCTGACACCCAGTTCTCATTATCTGACACTCAGTTCTCATCATCTGACACCCAGTTCTCATCATCTGACACCCAGTTCTCATTATCTGACACTCAGTTCTCATCATCTGGCACTCAGTTCTCATTATCTGACACTCAGTTCTCATTATCTGGCACTCAGTTCTCATTATATAGCATTCAGTTCTCATTATCTTGCACTCAGTTCTAATAATCTGGCACTCAGTTCTCATTATCTGACACTCAGTTCTCATTATATAGCACTCAGTTCTCATTATCTGGCACTCAGTTCTCATTATATAGCACTCAGTTCTCATTATCTGACACTCAGTTCTCATTATCTGGCACTCAGTTCTCATTATCTGACACTCAGTTCTCATTATCTGACACTCAGTTCTCATTATCTGGCACTCAATTCTCATTATCTGACACTCAGTTCTCATTATCTGGCACTCAGTTCTCATTATCTGACACTCAGTTCTCATTATCTGACACTCAGTTCTCATTATCTGGCACTCAGTTCTCATTATATAGCACTCAGTTATCATCATCTGACACTCAGTTCTCATTATCTGGCACTCAGTTCTCATTATATAGCACTCAGTTCTCATTATATAGCACTCAGTTCTCATCATCTGGCACTCAGTTCTCATTATCTGACACTCAGTTCTCATTATCTGGCACTCAGTTCTCATTATATTGCACTCAGTTCTCATTATCTTGCACTCAGTTCTCATTATCTTGCACTCAGTTCTCATCATCTGGCACTCAGTTCTCATTACCTGGCACTCAGTTCTCATTATCTGGCACTCAGTTCTCATCATCTGGCACTCAGTTATCATTATCTTGCACTCAGTTCTCATCATCTGGCACTCAGTTCTCATTATCTGGCACTCAGTTCTCATTATCTGGCACTCAGTTCTCATCATCTGGCACTCGTTTCTCATCATCTGGCACTCAGTTCTCATCATCTGGCACTCAGTTCTCATCATATGGCAATCAGTTCTCATCATTTGACACTCAGTTATCATCTGGCACTCAGTTCTAATCATATGACACTTAGTTCTCATCATTTGACACTCAGTTCTCATCATCTGGCACTCAGTTCTCATCATCTGGCGCTCAGTTCTCATCATATGGCACTCAGTTCTCATCATTTGACACTCAGTTATCATCTGGCACTCAGTTCTAATCATATGACACTTAGTTCTCATCATTTGACACTCAGTTCTCATCATCTGGCACTCAGTTCTCATCATCTGGCACTCACTTCACACTCCTATGCTACCCACTCAACATAGCTTCTGTACCTCCACATTCACCTCTGTTACACCCATCTTACATACCCACTCTGTACCTAATCCACATATCCATCCAACATTCACCCTCACTCCCATTTTTACCCAGCCCCATATCTCCATTTCCTGTCTGGCACCCACCCCATATTCAAGTTTACATAACCCAACCTATTATTATGGCACCCACCCCTCATCCATTTGTACTCAGCCCCCATCACCTCACCTTTAATATGGCAGCCATCCCACATCCATTTGTAATCAGCCCCCATCACCTCACCTTTAATATGGCACCCACCCCACATCCATTTGTACTCAGCCCCCATCACCTCACCTTTAATATGGCACCCACCCCACATCCATTTGTACTCAGCCCCCATCACCTCACCTTTAATATGGCACCCACCCCACATCCATTTGTACTCAGCCCCCATCACCTCACCTTTAATATGGCAGCCACTCCACATTAATTTGTACTCAGCCCCAGGCACCCTCATCCAAATTGACTCATCCACCATCACCCCTACACACCCATCTTGACTCAATATATATGTATATATATATATTGCTGCTAACATACCCCGGCCTGAATACTCTTTGAATGTCAGGAGTATATATAATTAAGCTTTATTTCGCTGACTTATAACGACCTTTTGTTCTTTATTCAAGTATAATTACATCGGCGTGTGAAAGTCGTCAATCAGGACCCAACAGAGGAAGCGGGGGCGGGCCAGAACAACAAAAAGAAACGTCAAAAGTGGCACCTCAGGAATCTCAGCCGGTAGCAGGTAGGGCGCTGGATTGGTCTGAACGCTCTCACCAGAATGGATTACCTCCTCCAAAATTAAATACATGAGCTATATTCTAAGACACTGATTCATAGATGGATCAGTGATATATTTACTCATGACTTCGATATAAGCTCAATTTAGTCCTGATGAAATAATGCTAGAGATTTTACATTTAAAGTAACCCAATTCAACACAGGTAAGCTAAGGCAATTTGAAGCGTAATTTGTCTACATATACTATACACACGCTTATTGCAATGACGTTCAACAACATATACACACGCTTATTGCAATGACGTTCAACAACATATACACAGAAATGCAGAGATCAGATTCACCAAGTTAGATTCACCAAGATAAATTTCGCTAGCCATGTATAACAAATAGCATAATGTGGTAAACAGCGGTTGTTGTTGTTGTTGTTTTCCCCCAAGCTGCCTGGCCGAACAGCCCCAAGGCCCCGAGCAAGGCCAAGGCCACAACCGAGCGCCCCCACAGAACCCTCCCCGCCGACCACAATAAAGCCTGGGTGACCGAAGCCACTCCATGGCGGGGAGCTGAGGAGGGCGCGGAAACGCCCGGGAAACCAAAGCCCCACCCAGGGCCCTGTGCCCCTCAGCAATTATGAAGAGAAAGTTGAGGGGCAAAGGAAAGATGTGACGCTTTGGCTTCCAATCTTGGTAGATTAGGAGGTCAATCCACGCAAGAGACGCCGTCACTTGAGATCTAGAAAATATATAAGTAAAAGGAACAGTCAGAGTAATCTATGGGTATGGCAGAGATCGCTCAGTTCTCACTCTGATAGACCAGCCCATCACCACATGACTAGAACCCAATCCTCTCAGCATCAGCTAGGAAAGGCCCTAGAAAGCCGCCTTTGGCGGGGGGATAGCTCCCCTATTTCAACCCTTTTCGGGGTTGAGCACCCGCCCAACAGCGGTTATATTAATTGCTTCGCTAATTGAGGTTGAGGAAGACGAACAGAAAGGCTTGACACTTACGTAGCTTCTTACATAATGTAATTGCGTACGTACACACGTCTTTGATTACCTACATGCTGTTAAACGTACATTTATCTATTACTTTCATAAAGGAAGGCACCGTTTGTCTACAGGGATCGCAAGTTGTACGGTGATATTAATACACAATTTCCCACCAATCTTACATAACACGTAAATAACTTGTGTGTTAGATAAGATAGGGCACCTTAGCTACTTTGTTGTGTCTTGGCCCTGGAGTTCGCCGAGGTTAGGGGAGCGGAGAGCCTAGTTTAGTAGCCCCACTTGTTTTGGCTCCAGTTTAAAGGTCCCCCACCTGTGCGGAAGGCTGTGTGGGAGTTACCCTCTTATCACCATAGTACCTTACCTGGCCGCCACTCACCCGCATACCGCCTGTCCAATTCCCACCTCCCCCAACATTCCTGGGTCGGCTTTTGTGTGCTTCCTTGATAAGCTTATATTAATTTTTGGAGTTCTGCGTGTGCTGTACCTGTAGATGAAATGGTAACGTATTAGTTCTCCTGACGAGATGGGTATGGTGTGTAAGGGATCTGCCGTGTGTGGGACAATCGGCTCTCTTCAGACTCCCGTTTTCTCAAGTTCTTATTATGTCACGTAGAATAGGGATGAAATTATTCTAATGATTATAATTTTGCATTCAAGAAGACTACTCAGTATATTAGTTGTTGTTGTTGTTGTTGTTGTTCCCCAAGCTGCCTGGCCGAACAGCCCCAAGGCCCCGAGCAAGGCCAAGGCCATAACCGAGCGCCCCCACAGAACCCTCCCTGCCTACCACAATAAAGCCTGGGTGACCGAAGCCACTCCATGGCGGGGAGCGGAGGAGGGTGCGGAAACGCCCGGGAAACCAAAGCCCCACCCAGGGCCCTGTGCCCCTCAGCAATTATGAAGAGAAAGTTGAGGGGCAAAGGAAAAATGTGACGCTTTGGCTTCCAATCTTGGTAGATTGGGAGGTCAATCCACGGAAAAGATGCCGTCACTTGAGATCTAGGAAAGACATAAGTAAAAGGAACAGTCGGAGTAAGCTATGGGCATGGCAGAGATCGCTCAGTTCTCACTCTGATAGACCAGCCCATCACCATATGACTAGAACCCAATCCTCTCGGCATCAGCTAGGAAAGGCCCTAGAAAGCCGCCTTTGGCGGGGGGATAGCTCCCCTATTTCAACCCCTTTCGGGGTTGGGCACCCGCCTTCAGTATATTAGTTGTAGATATCGCTTGACAAAAAGTCAATTCCTCTCGTGCATCTGAATGGCAATTTTATCACGAGCTAAAATTCGTACTTAATTACTTACAATTGTCGGATATACCGAATTGTGTATGTATATAGTGAAAATTATACGGTTTTCATCAACAATTCTGTGAAAACAAATATGAATTACGCCAATTGAAATAATTGCACTGTTATCCAGATGATAATGAAATACCTCAACCAATACCATGATGTTGCAACATAAACCCGCCATGTTTTTGAAAGGGTTAACCGTTTCCGTACCGGCGACGTCTTTTTAAATTTGTTATGGCTACTACTAGACGATTTCATTAAATTTGAAAAATGTCTCCAGCAATTAACAAGCTCGAACTATTCAATTAACCATTTATACTACCATATAGCCTTCTTGAGCTGCACAAAATCGTCTAAATATAGCTAGAATGAAGTTAAACAGACGTCGGCGGTACAGAAGGGGTTAATAAGATCTAAAGATTGACTGGTTGTTGCGCGTCCTTCACCTCGTCAGCTGGCCCGGCTCAATAGCTGTTTGGCCCGGAGATAATTGGACAGTATTGTGGCCATTCTCCCAAGGTGGTGGTGGTGGTGGTGGTGATGGTGGTCGTGTTGGTGATAATGGTGGTGGTGGTGATGGTCGTGGTGGTGGTGGTGGTGGTGGTGGTAGTGGTGGTATTGGTCGTAGTGGTGGTATTGGTGATGATGGCGGTAGTGGTGGTGATGGTGGTGGTGTTGGTGATAATGGTGGTGGTGGTGTTGGTGATTATGGTGGTGGTGGTGGTGATGGTCGTGGTGGTGGTGGTTGTGGAGATGGTGGTGGTGGTGGTGGTGATGGTGGTGGTGGTGGTGGTGGTGGTGGTATTGGTCGTGGTAGTGGTGGTGTTGGTGATGATGGCGGTAGTGGTGGTGATGGTGGTGGTGTTGGTGATAATGGTGGTGGTGGTGTTGGTGATTATGGTGGTGGTGGTGGTGATGGTCGTGGTGGTGGTGGTTGTGGAGATGGTGGTGGTGGTGGTGGTGGAGGTGGTGGAGGTGGTGGTGGTGGTAGAGATGGTGGTGGTGGTGGTGGTGGTGGTGGTGATGGTCGTGGTGGTGGTGGTGGTGACCACGGTGGTAGAGATGGCGGTGGTGGTGATGATGGTGGTAGTGGTGGTGGTGGTGGTAATGGTGGTGCTGGTGATGGTCGTGGTGGTGGTGGTGGTGGTGGTGGTGTTGGTGATAATGATGGTGGTGGTGGTGGTGGTGATGGTGGTGGTGGTGGTGATGGTCGTGGTGGTGGAGGTGGTGGTGGAGGTGGGTTGTGGTGGTGATGATGATGGTCGTGATGGTGGTGGTGGTGGTGGTGATGGTCGTGGTGGTGGAGGTGGTGATGGTGGTGGAGGTGGTGGTGGTGGAGGTGGTGGTGGAGGTGGGTTGTGGTGGTGATGATGATGGTCGTGGTGGTACAGGCCTGTGACTCTCCCTGTGTTATGGTAATGGTGGTGAGGTTCTGGTGCAGACATCGGTATAGTCTATTTTGTTCCAGCTTATGATAAACTGAATCCTTTAGCATCTGATTTCTTTATTCTTACTGGAAACATATGATACTGTTATGTCTGTACGTCATATTATTGCCAAGTTTTCATAATAATTAACAACATATTTCGCTATAAAATGATGGTAATAGCGTAGTAATCAGGATGGAGAGATAGCAATATACCATCAGCTGGAAAAACACAGAGTATAATATATGTTTAGTGACTCATGGACAAGCTGGTTTCTCAAGGGGGATGGGTGGAGTCATGCAATCGAGTTGTCCATGTTATTATCCCAAGTATCTGGCTGAAAGATGGAGCAACGTGGTCGAGTTTCTATCTCTATGATCACTTTTTGTTGTTGTTGTTGTTGTTGTTGTTATTGTTGGTGTTACTATTGTTTGGTCTTAATGCCATGGGATAGCTGGTTTCTGAAGGGAGGATTCAGAAGATCAGCTGAAGATGAATATGAGTGAATCAACCCACCGCTATAACCCCTTCTGTACCGCCGACCTCTTATAATTTTATTCTAGCTATATTTAGACGATTGTGTGCAGCTTAAAAAGGATCTGAGGTAGTAAAATGGGTCAAGTGAGATAGTTCGAAGCCTGTTAATTGCCAGAGTCCCTTTATAACTGAATATTGTGGTCTAATAGTAGCTATAATAAAGTTAAAAGGACGTCACCGGTAATTAAGGGGTTAAACAGAAACAAGGTATTTGTTTAAAATGCGATTTATAGAAGAGGAGGATTAATCTGATAAGGTATTTTCAACGAGACATATGTTATATAATGTCCCATTTATTTCAATGATTTTTGTTAAATTTCACTGTTTTGTTGACAACCCGGCTTTGTCCACCGGTCACCCAACGAAGCAATCATGTGTGAGTGTCCTATACTACCTTCATAATATATAATCAACTTTAATGTGTACTCGTTACGTAAGAAATAATATATAAATATAGTAATCTATAATACAGTTAAATATAGCAAGAATATATACTGTAAACTTGGTTAATACCGGTAGTTATACACAAAACAAAAAATCATTTTGGTAGAGACAGCGAATGTTCTAGTCATTGACTGATCTCACCAGTGCTAAGCAACACAATATATATATTGTTATTTAGCTGTTAAACATGTTACTTTTTCATTTAACAAGAAGGAATGAACTTCTGACCATGACTGTAGCGAAATCCCACCTCCAGAAATTACGGCCACTAGGGATCAGCAAGCCTTTTCTTGATGATCCTCTTCTGGCACTTTTCCCTCCTCTTTAGCCTCATTAGTTATGACATTCTAAGCCGTTCAGTCCATTAGTTTGGCGATTTTGAAACCTTTCATCCCTTTTAGGTGTCGATTTTGTCCTGGCGAGCAATAGTGATTCTGTAATATAGGAGGAACCGGCCTTTCGATCAAGACATTTTTCTACCCCCCAAAAAAAAAATACAAATTAATCTAAAAGGGTGATATTGTGGATGTGTTTTAAAGTTTGATCGAGGTCTAGGGAAGAAACTAGAACAAATATTAATTACTAAATTAATCGACCAATAGATTAACCCTTCCCCCCTAATTGAGCCCGGGTTTGGCTAGCCTACTTACTAACTGACTACGTGCAACTCGAGGTAGGTAGGCCCCAACTTCTGACCCCAACTGTACCTATAGCCGAACTACATAAAACCCCTCGTACCAGTTATCAGTAAGCCATCGCCTTAATCCAATCACCGCCCGCCATTGAGTTATACCCCCAAGCATGCTGACCCCAAGACAGAGCTATACCACAAAGCGAAGTAAGGGCGAAGGGGCCATAGATATACTGGGGAACTTTGGGACTTGGGGGGATGTGTTGTTCTTGTGACTGTGGGATTCATTGGGAGGTACGTACATAAGATCGCATGTTCCCGAAGTTTGGGATCAGTAGGTTTGTTTAGGTTAGGTTAGGTCATAGTTAGGTTAGTTTAGTTTAGGTTAGGTTAGACTGGGTTGGGATCAGTTGATGTTTTAAGTTAGGTTAGCTTAAGTTTTAAGTTAGGTTAGGTTAGACAGGCTTGGGACAATTTAACTGGTAGTCCTGGTAATACGTAAACATCTCTAGAACCCAAACTACCATATACTTCGACATTACGCCACAGGGTCTGATCTAGAAGGGGCGACGGATGATAGCGGGATTTTCGGAAGCGCGATAGAGGTGAAATTACAACGTATTGGCGTGGTGGGATGGGTTCTAATGGCGCCGTAAGTGTTATTGAGATTACGCCACCCTACGAGAATACGCGGTGAGAGACTGGGGGATCCGAGATTTTCCTTTAGCCGCCATTGTGGGTGATAATGGAACTTGTATTGGCTGGGTGTATGTTGGGGGGACGCATGACTACTGGATGGCAAGCTTATTTTCTGCAACTGACAAGGGAGGGTCGTAGATATTGCAACACCGATACTATATTCTGTTAAGTTCCAGCTGTCGGCCAATTGAATCCTCTATCAGCTGATTTGTCAATACTTATTGGACGAATAGGATACTACTATGTCTCTGCATTATATAAATACGAAGTGTCCATTCTTAACAGCATATTTCGTTACAAAATCTTCGTTATAGCTGAGTAATCAAGATGAGGATACAACAATTTACCATCAGCTGGAAATATACCGACTATAGTCAATTTTGCATAACATAGCACAATCTAATCTGGTATAATCTAGAAACGCTTACTCTTTCTGTACCGGTGACGTCTTTTGTATTTAATGTCAGCTATATTTAGACGATTTTATGTAGCTTAGGAAGGATATATGGTAGCTAAAAGGAAACATTGAGATAGTCTGTAGTTATTAATTGGTAGAAGGCCCTTCTAAGCTGAAAAATCGTCTAGCAGTAGCCAGAATAATGTGAAAAAAATGTCGCCGGTACAGAAGGGGTTAATATATTCTAAGCTATTCCTTATCTATGTAAATACAATACAGCTAGGCAAATAAAGAATTCCAGATCGGTATTCTATGTATGTAGGGAGTCAAGCAGAAAATAGTCCATTCTGCCATAATTTACTTGAACTGGGTTGAATAAAAGTAAAAGGCTTAGATCAGGGGTATGGGATCTCTTTTCGCAGCTTAGGATTACGTCTGTTCTCACGGAATAACATCTGTCGGAACAATTTCACGTTTTTTGTATAAGGGGAGAGTTTTGTGTGTTTTTACTGGACCTCCCTCATGTTTAGCCCCTATAGTTTTGAAATTTTTAGACGTTCGCCCTCTTAGTTTTGCGATTTTGAGATCTTTCGCCCATCTATTTGCCAATATTTAAACCTTTCGTGCCATTAAGGTGTCAATATTATTCTAGCGAGCGAAAGCGAGCCTGCTATTTAAGAGAAAAATTTTCTACCGAAAAATGTACAAATTTATCTCAAACGAGGTCTTGAGAGCGTTACATATTTTCAAAGCTCATATATATTCTTATATGTATGATATAGAACGTTAATTGTTATCAAATTACTATAAGTGTATGTTACTGTATTGAGGTAAACTGTAAATGTTGCATACACTACATAACAGTATACATGATCGATACGTTAGTACTTACGTAAGCTTATACAAACTGTTTTTTTTTTGTTTTTTTTGCATCACATTACTAACTTCTAACTGCAAATGATACATTTTCAACCGCATGAGACAACATTAAAACTAAGCCGAAGGTGATTTAATTGGAATAGCACTTGCTATCAAAATTCGGCAGAAATGTTATCAAATAATGTTTCTCTGAAAAATAATATATGATATTATAAATAGCGTTGTTTTTTCAAGTACAGTCAGTCAAATATTATTTTAACAGCCTTATCTACGGTAACATTCAGACTTTTAACATTAACTAAAGACACGGACTAACTCACAAAAAGTTCGCAAAAAATATATAAAAGGGAGAAACAACAGTATGATCTTTCTTCACGGCAACAATGACAGTGTAGTCCGGCCCACACTCCTCCACCCGAAACGTGTAGCGAAAACTATAAGCCCTCTGCCTCCACAAACACTCCAGGGCCCCCTCCCCGCCATTCCTAACACCATTATCCCCCCTGGAGGGTGTGATGATCCTCCTGAAGGGGCGTGAAGGGCGTGAGGTCAGCAATCAGTAGGTGCGGGAGATGTTGGTGAGGGCGGAGCAAAACAGACTAAAGGCTAAAGTACTTGCAGGTGGGCAGTCGGCCAGCGGTTGTAGAAAAGTTACTGAGTTTCAGTTTATTAAGAGCAGCTGAAGTGATTATTATTATTACTATATATTGTTGTGGTTGTATTTGTATTGTTTTACGATAAATTACTTTGAACACTTTATGCAGAATCTCTCTCTCTCTCTCTCTCTCTCATGATTTAAATTAGTTAAATAGTAATCTGGTCAGGTAAAACACAGACACCACACTACCTTATAATGTCAACTGACGGTATGTGTGTTTGATCCTCAGTATATCTTGTTTACATGATGTATTAATTTTTGTATTAGAATCAACATATTATTGCGTGATTTAGCACGATATTTAATTAAAAAATATAAGTTACTTAGATACCATAGATTATTTGGTTTGGTAAATTATCGGCCATATGAGCAGTTCTATAGTCCATTCATTATAGGTAGGCCAGAAATTGTAAATCCTAACCTCTGTAACTCGAAAGGGGCTAGAACAAATGAGCTGTCAATTTACTCATCTATTTCCTTGCTGACCCTTCCTAAATGCTAGATATATTAGATCGATTCCTCTAGATATGGTTACCGTTAAAGGGGTAGGGTAAAATTTGTTTGTTAATGTATTTATTTGTTTACCGATTATTGTTATTTTTATTATTATTATTATTATTAGGGGTTCGTCCCCTACGGGGAACCCCTATTGTAATCATTAAACCTGGAATTTCATCCAAATTCTTCTTACGCGCCGGTTTCGACGCAATAACTCCAAACCGCTTTTTGGATCGGGATCAAACTTTCACAAGAGGTGCGTTTTTATATTGGGCAACTTTTGATATGCTAAACATCCGGCATGGTGGCCAAACAGGTCAGTGGCAGCCGATTTCCCGAAAAACTTGACGCTTAAATACCATCTCTCCCACTCACAGGAAACGACTGGGCTTTGGCATACGCACTCCCCTACTAATGCTCCGCAAATTTTATAGAGAAGGTTTTGCTTTTGCACGTGGGTTTTTTTCCGGCAATCTTGAAAAAAACTCGAATTCCACTTAAAATTCCACATCTTGAAAACTACGCCGATGATCAGAGCCATGCTTGCGTAATTGGGCGAGGCTCGCGATTCCGAACGTTTTGATACCAAAAAAAATATAAATGGATAGAATAGTTTGGCCGCAGCATTGAAAACTGTCTATTCTTAAATTACTTTAAAACCGAATTCGCTACCCACACAAAGTTTACCGTCTACAGTCTATAGGCTTCCACGCATCCCCCAGTTTTGCTTAATAACATAATCTCTTTATTATTCAGTCCTATCTTTTGTTTTTTTTATTTAACTCTCTCAAAACCGTTCGAGTCCCTACGAATTCCAGCAATTATTTAGCCAACCTACCTATACATACCTACCCTACCAAATAATAATGATAAATTCAAATTTATTTTTGGTGAATGACAGAGTATTGGCTAAGGTTTTTAACAATTCCTCCCTTTGCCAAATGCTTAGTTTAATAACAATGATATGGACCTTTAAAGTTTTGGCAATTGCCCGTGTGACTCGTATTTTAACCCTCCTAAAGTGTTACCACGAAATACCGCTAGATCCTTTCTCAAAAGTCGCTAGCATGTTGCTACATAGCCAAACAATGTTAGGATAATGCTGCAATTTCTAAAGAGTTTTGGTTTGTTTGTTTTCAAATTTTACAATGTAGTATGACTAGAATGTCTGAAATTTTCAAATTATCCCTAGTAAATGTCTCTAGATATAAAGGAAATGGCTGCTAGATTGAAGTAAGTAGCTCTACATTTAGCGGTAATATGTAGCTTTACAACTGGCACCACTGCAACCACCACCTCCCTCCCACCCTCCCAGTATGTCTCCACAAAATACCGCTAGATCCTTTCTCAAAAGTCGCTAGCATGTTGCTACATAGTCAAACAATGTTAGAATAATGCTGCAATTTCTAAAGAGTTTTGGTTTGTTTGTTTTGCAAATTTTACAATGTAATATGACTAGAATGTCTGACATTTTTAAATTATCCCTAGTAAATCTCTCTAGATATGAAAAAATGGCTGCTAAATTGAAGTAAATAGCTCTACATCTAGCGGTAATATCTAGCGGTACAACTGGCAACACTGCCTAGCCCTTCCTTCCTATCTTCTTCCTCCCTCATATGTATCAACAACCACTCTAGTGAACTGTCGGTATTTAGTTTATTCAGCTTAATACTATTTATCCACATAAAATAGAAACCTATCACGATTGTTGTCTAATACAACCATAGATAATGCTATTACATATTATTTGAACATGATGTCGAATTTAGCAGTTGTGTTTACCATGAACAGTAATTGACAGTCTGTGACAGAACCGAAAGCTTTTCTTGCCGTGTAGTACTCAAAGAAAGCAGGGGTACTTAAGCCAAGTCAGAGATTCAGAGTTAACTTTCACAATGCATTATAACCCTAGACAGACACCAATATACCACTAAATCAGACAAATATCACTACAAAAAAGATAGGAAAATATTATATTAATGTCCTAGGTATTTGAAATTATGCAAATGAGTAAAATCCATTATGATATAATGATAATGGGATTGATTAGTATCTGGCAACAGTGTTGCACAAAATTTTCTGAACGTATGCGAACTTCGGAGTATTTATCCCATTAATATACACATCTATCACTATTTAAATTTAATACAACCATACACAGTGCTATTACATATTATTTGAACATAATATAGGATGGTCTTTCCTTTAAACTATTTTCTATATCTATTCACGAAAAATATAGGCCTAGCCTAGGCAGCGCTACCGGTAGGTACGAATTTATCAGTTCGAATTTTGATTGAGAGTGGGATTAGGCCTAGGCCTAGCCTAGGGCTTAACATGGGATACTGTTTGGGGTTTGGGAATAGACTGAGGCTGCTTTAGGCCTAATTAGGTAAAATTAGTCAAATCGAGACAATTGCATAGCCTAGGCCTATTAAGCAAATATTTTACCAATCTACAATAGGCCTAGTCTATTCGCTGTAAGTAGGCAAGAAATCATGACCTAGGCTATAACCTCTGTAACTAAAAAACAACTAGGCCTAGAGTGATCAAGCGGTCAATATACAGGAGGCGCTACAATATAGGTAGCAAAATTATAATGGTAGTTTTGGGTTCCTATCATTATATGCTTCATTTCTATATACTTTTTATCCCCGGGAAAACAAAACAAAAATCTTGGGATTTTTAATTTATTTTCTTGGGATTTTTTGTTTTGGTCATTAACCTAACCAAAAAACCTAACCTAACCTAACCTAATAGCCCCCAAATACATTTAGGTTAGGTTAGGTTAGGTTTTTTGGTTAGGTTAATAAAAAAAAAAAAAAAAAAAATCCAAGAAAAAAATAAAAAACCCAAGATTTTTTATTTTTTCCCGGGGATAAAAAGTATATAGAAATGAAGCATATGATTATAGGAACCCAAAACTACCATTATAATTTTGCTACCTATATTGTAGCGCCTCCTGTATATTGACCGATCAAGCTAATATGTGACTCCAGGGTGTCAATCCACAAAATATGAATTGTGTTATCATTATGGTTTATTATTTTGTTATCATTATAGCGCGGCGAAGGCGCTAGCTCTAGAGAGGTCCGGGGGCATGCCCCCAAGATTTTTTTTTTGAGAATTTAGGTGTCTAAAACAGTATTTCCTGCAATAAAAAAACAAAATTGTGTCAATTTAGCCTAGCCTACCTTTTTTTTTTTTTTTTTGGGGGGGGGGAGTTTCTGTTATCATTATACAAAAAGTTAATTGCGTTATCACTCAAAAAAACAGCGTCGTTTGACACCCTGAATATGTCGACCATTTGGGAAGAGTCAATCAAGGAATAGCCTAGATGTGGAAATTTGCAGCCAATTTGCTCTAGCCCTATTTGATATACAGAGGTTAGAGGTCATTGTTGAGGCCCCCCCCCCTCATGACATATTGTCATCATCTTATATATTGCCAGCAGGGGGCAAATAACCGAAACAAATCGCCGTCAAAATAGACATGAACTTAACCACGGCGATGATCGACACATGTAAACATGGCGGTGGAGCGGCGACGAAAGCTTGCCATCATGCTCCCGTCCATTTTGAATGCCGTTGGATACAATAATATGTTGAGGGGGGCAAATAGGCCTAACCAAACTGCGGCGATCGACCATGTAAACATGACGGCGGCGGCGGCGGTGAACGCTTGCGATCATGTTCCCGTCTATTTTGACTGCCATTGGATACAATAATATGTTGAGGGAAGGGCTTTGCGGCAATTTTTTTGGTTGTTTGCCCCCTACTGGCAATATATATGATGATAACATGTCATGGGGGGTGAGGGGGGCTTTCAACATATTATTGTATCGAATGGCATTCAAAATAGACAGGAACATTATCCCAAGCGTCCAACGCCGACACCGCCGCGGCTGCTGAAGAACAAGGAAATTAGCAATAGGTTTCATTGTGAACTGGAGGAAATTAATAGAAATAAGGAAGCTAAGCCTAGCGATGTAAATAGTCAATGGAATTTCCTTAATAATGACAATTATATGAATAAAGTAAAAACAATATATTTTACATAATTTATTGCATATCTTACATATTTAAACAAATATATATTAAAAATAGTTTAACCACACCACTGAGTTCCCCCAAAATACTCTAATAAGGAAGGCCTGAAGAATTAGATCAAGATGGACAACCAATCAACACATGATAGGTAGGGAAGGGCAGGTTAACAACGGCGATCGACAAATGTAAACATGACGACCGTACACTCGGATACTACATCCATCCCCATTAGCCTAACCTAACAACCTTACCTAACCTATCCTAGTATTATGGGTGGAGGCTGCCGCCCCCTAGACCCAGTACGTTGGATACAAAACTAACCCTCACGTAACACCTAGTATATGTCCCTAGTACCCAGTACGTGGGATACATACATACACATACATAACATTTTAAGACTGAGTGTTCCACACATAAGTGCAGTTTCAGTCTCTTGTCCTAATGGCGGCATTCCAGGCAACCCTGTTAAGGGCTGCTTCACTTGTCAAGTTCTTGGATTTGAGATCGGCGCGTATAGTCCGATCCCAGGTCTTCCTCGGTCCACCCCTTGGTGCAGCTCCCTCCACAATCACAGACCTGCATTTTTTCACCCAATTTTGTTCATCCATTCTCTCCACATGTCCATACCATCCCAGTCTACTTGTACGCATCACCTCGCTAATACTCTTTATACCTAAACGTCTCCTCAGCTCAACATTTGTTATTCTATCCTGTAGCCTGGCCCCACACATACCAAACTAACCCTCACGTAACACCTAGTACCTAGTATTTGGGATACAATACTAACCCTTACAATTACATAACACCTAGTATATGTCCCTAGTACCCAGTACGTGGGATACAAAACTAACCTTCACCTAGCATATGTCCCTCACTCAGTACACCTTTCACCCTCACTACCGTTCGTGAGTCTTCATACATCTTCATTATCACACGCACCAGCCACTCCTCTACGCCAAATTTTCTCCTAGCCTACTGCACAACTTCTTACTTTCAGTAGAGACGTGATTTTCCGGGCCCGTCGCAAGACCACCGTCTCAACCGAGCCGTCGCAAGATCATCACAGGACAGGAAAAACAACACAGGCTTGCTCCAAGCCAGCACACATCTTACAAATATATAGGCTAGGCTATACAACTTCCATTTCATCTGGATAACATTCACCGCCAATTTAATTATCATAAGGATTATATAAATGCAATTCGGATATGAAAAAACAATCGGTAAATAGCATAGCCTAGGCCTAGTCAAAGC
This sequence comes from Paralithodes platypus, assembly GCA_032716605.1. Taxonomy (NCBI): domain Eukaryota; kingdom Metazoa; phylum Arthropoda; class Malacostraca; order Decapoda; family Lithodidae; genus Paralithodes; species Paralithodes platypus. The sequence continues at coordinate 21,621,575 of CM064520.1, read as the reverse complement.
TGGGGTTTGTTGTTGTTTCGTGGACAAAATTTAACCAAGCGTACTGTCCCACATTAATTTATTATCAACAATTGGATATACGTTACTGTGGGCTCTTATTACTCTACTTCCTAATAATAGGCAAGTAAATTATAACATAATGTTTGGATAAACAAATATACTGAAATAAATTAGAATGGAGAAACAGTAAGTTGAGTGAGATGTTTCAGCTTGCCGTCAACCCAGCTCCGGAGCTCTCTTGCCGTCGCAAGAGAATGTTGGTGTCTCGCTTGCTAAAGGTGGGCTTGCGACGGGACCAGAAAAACAGTTTTTCGGGTAGATCTTGCGACGGTGGTCTTGAGACGGGACCGGAAAAACACCTCTTAGATATCTTTCCTGAAGCTGCCTGACTATGAAGTTATCATACCTTCAAAGACTCTCTCACACTCACAGACCTTCATGACTTGGCCAAGCATTTTCAGGCCTCTTATAGCAGTTGCAAGGGAAGCCTAACTCTGAAATCACTAGATAGTGCCTCCAGAACCATAAAAAAAGAGGAGAGGGCTTAATTAACACACTTCCCTGTTGGACTCCGACGCGAACTGAAAACTCATCACTCAGTACCCTCACGTAACACCTAGTATATGTCCCTAGTACCCAGTACTTTGGATACAAAACTAACCTCCACCTAACACCTAGTATATGTCCCTAGTAACCAGTACATGGGATATAAAGCTAACCCGTACCAAATATCTAGTACCGCACTGTATATGTCAATCCAAGGTCCTCCTGCTAACGAAGAAGTTCCTGAGGTTGGCGGGGCGTCTCCGTCGACTGCGGGGCATGGGTGCCCTCCCCTGAAATCTACGATGTCCCCGTCCTCCCTGTGAAACCTCTCCACCCTGGGGTCCTTTCCGCCCGGATAGGGTGACATAAGCTTCACAGCTTCACTACCCTATATCCTCAACAAGAAGTACTGTATATGTCCCTCACTCAGCTGTACACCTTTCACCCTCACTACCGTTCGTGAGTCCTCGTACATCTTCATTATCACATGCACCAGCCACTCCTCAACGCCAAGTTTTCTCCTAGCCTACTGCACAACTTCTCTGGCCACCTTATCAAAGGCCTTCTCCCGGTCTGCAAACACAACATCAGATCCCTATCTTTTAAGTACATACAGTACATACAGTATCTATCCCTTATCATACCTTCTAAGACTCTCTCACAGACCTTCATGACTTAGTCAAGCATTTTCAAGACCCTTATAGCAGTTCCCAGGGGAGCCCAACTCTGAAATCACCAGATAGTGCCTCCAGAACCATAAAAAAAAAGAGGAAAGGGCTTCATTAACACAGAGCCCTGGTGGACTCCGACGCGAACTAAAAACTCATCACTCAGTACCGGTACATCTTTCACCCTCACTGCCGTTTGTGAGTCCTCATACATCTTCATTATCACACAAATACCTTCATGACTTGGATTGTGCCGTGTCCTAGCATGAAACCAAACTGCATATCGTCAATATCATACCTTCAAAGACTTTCTCACAGACCTTCATGACTTGATCAAGTATTTTCAGGCCCCTATAATTTTCCCTATCCAATGAGTCCCCTTTGCTCGTATACAGTATATAATATACTTTTGTGCCATTCATCAGAGATTACTTCCTCTCTGATGATGAAGTTAATTAGCTCATTGAACACACCTACTCCTTTCTCACCTGAGGCCTTAATCATCTCGGCTAGAATGCCAGAGCATCCTGCAGCTTTTCTGTCCTTCATTAAGTTATTGCACTGCTTACAAAAGCTGGCACAATCACAGGGAGGGGGGAGTATTGGCTTTTCGTTGCTAAGCTTCTCTATTCCATTCAAATTCCATGTTGAATAATCTTTCGTAGTGTATCACAAACTTATTTTACAATGGAAAATAATGCATGAGGAGGGCGGGGTAGGCCTATTAGTATTTTGTGAAATAACTTAAATTAGGTTAGGCTATAGTATACTTCATTAGGTTATTAGACCTATGAGAAACCAGGCCTAGGCCTAGCTTAATTTTATTTCACTGCTCAACATTTTTTTTTTTTTTTTTTTGCTTTTGAGCTCTGCATAGGGCTATATTCAGGTAGGCTTGGGTTTTAGTAAAATTGCATTAGGCTATGCTACATATTTTTACTTCTATTGGAAAGCACAGGCCTACACAATAGTACACATGTTAAAGAATTTAACCTAGCCTACCACAATTTAGCCTAGACTGAAAGAACAAAAAAAAATAGGCTAGGCTAATTGCAGCTAAATAATTTAGCCTAGCCTCACCAATTTAGCCTAGACTGAAAAAACAAAACAAAAATAGGCTAATTGCAGTTTTGGTAAGAGTTGTAGTTGTGGGCATACCAAAAGCTTTGTTTATATAGCCTAGTCGCCCGCTCGCAGTTAGGCCTACATTCGCTTCTAATTTAACTGCTGGGGTAAACTTGGTAAAGCCACCCTCAATCCGCCGGCCGGTAACAAAACAATTTACCCAACGCCTGGCCGTGAGATACAATAATGGGTTGAAGGGGCTTTATCCCCCTATGACTTATTGTCATCATCATCTATATCACCAGCAGGGGCAAATAACCACAGTCAAATTAGACGCGAATGTAACTGCGAGCGTGCGACAACGTAAATAAAGGGGACGATAGACCCGCTAACACAACTCTTAACGCATTTTTTCCTAATTTATTAGATTTTTTTATATTTATGACCTCAACAGTTGAAAGATGACAATTTTATGGTTTATTTTAGGCTATACAAAAACATTTGCTTTGTAACTTAGATACTCATATTTATGCTTATAATTGCAGTACGAGTGGGTTTTTTCTTTTTATATGTAGGCCTAGGCTAAACAAATGTTAGTTTTTGTTTTATAGGCTAAACTAGGCTGAATTTATGCTAATAAATATTAATTGGAGGGAGCAAATCTGTCAAGGAATAGCCTAGATGTGGAAATTTACAGCCAATTTGCTCTAGCCCTTTTTGAGATACAGAGGTTAGAGATCGTTGGATACAATAATATGTTGAGGGGGTCAATCGCCCCCCATGACATATTGTCATCATCATATATATTGCCAGCAGGGGGCAAATAGCCTAGGCCTAGCCTAACTACAACAAAAATCGCCGTCAAAATAGACGCGAACTTATATTAACTACGGCGATCGACCATTGCCCGCACCGGCCGTCCCCCGGTTATTGTTGAGGTCCTGAGGAACCGTATGACTTTGACGAGCTCTTCCCTCCGCTGTCTCCGCATCCCATGTATCGTCGTACGGTACCCCTTCCCCTCCACATCCTACATCTGGTCATTCTACATATGCCTCCTAAGCCTCGCCTCGTCCCATCACTGAGCATGTGGATGGGCGTCCCTTTCTGGCTTCAAAGATGGATTCCTTCCGACAGCTCCTACTGGATTGTCTGGGGTTGGTTGATAAGGGCACCTCGCTTCAAGACATTGCTCTGGCCCTAGTACCGTGGTTTGTAGGTCTCTGGTTCACCACCTGATGACCTGCTATTGGGTTGTTGCCTTTACAGTGTTACGGTTCTACGAATGACCTAGAATGAAAGTGACACGGTGGTGAATTTTAACCTTAACTATAAACTAATTTAATTGTGACATAGGATCTCCGCGACCGCGAACTTATATTAACTACGGCGATCGACCATTGCCCGCACCGGCCGTCCCCCAGTTATTGTTGAGGTCCTGAGGAACCGTATGACTTTGACAAGCTCTTCCCTCCGCAGTCTCCGCATCCCATGTATCGTCGTACGGTACCTCTTCCCCTCCACATCCTACATCTGGTCATCCTACATATGCCTCCTAAGCCTCGCCTCGTCCCGTCACTGAGCATGTGGATGGGCGTCACTTTCTGTCTTCAAAGATGGATTCCTTCCGACAGCTCCTACTGGATTGTCTGGGGTTGGTTGATAAGGGCACCTCGCTTCAAGACATTGCTCTGGCCCTAGTACCGTAGTTTGTAGGTCTCTGGTTCACCACCTGATGACCTGCTATTGGGTTGTTGCCTTTACAGTGTTACGGTTCTACGAATGACCTAGAATGAAAGTGACACGGTGGTGAATTTTAACCTTAACTATAAACTAATTTAATTGTGACATAGGATCTCCGCGACTACGGTAGGGCCGGAGTGGGCGAGTATTCGCCTGAGGTTGCCCCAAGACAAGACAAGACAAAATTCTAGTGCTGGTTTTACTCAGATTTTGTGAGTTTTAATTTAGCCTAGCCTAGGCCTAAGACTTCAGAAAATTTGCAAAATGCACCCCATACTAGCCTACCCATAGCCTAATAGGCCTAGTGATTCTTTTTTGGCAGACCACCCACAAATTTTCATATAGCCTAGGCCTAGGCTAGCCTAAGTTCTGGAATGCATGTTGGAATAGCCTTCCTATAAACTGTAGGCTAGGCTACTTCCTTTTAATTTAAGTTTGATTCTTTGGAAAAATCTATTAGGCCTAGACCAGGGCAGGAAAGTAACATTTAAAATAACGTGTAAAAATTCGCCCATAAACGGCGGGCCGCTATGTTATTGTAATTTGGGAGCTTATTTCGTCTGTTGATTGACTTTGTCCTTAATTGGGGATCCTATGAATTAGCACAGATGATGATGACTTACCGTACATCATAATACGTGACGGGCCGATGTGGGGGGGCAGAGCCGCAGAGACCCCCTCAACATATTTGGTGTCCCACAGTAACTTTTAATGGGATGGATGTAGTTACCGGGTGTACGGTCGTCATGTTTACATAGGGCGATCGTCGCGGTTAACTTCGCGTCTATTTTGACGTCGATTTTTTTTCGGCATATTTCATTTTATTCACTTCCTTTTATATTTAGGCTATAATCTAGCTTTGGCACGACAATAATCCTAACCTAGTCTTTCTTAAAGATTCTTCTAATCTTCCAGTAGCCTATAGCCTAATTTAGGTCATTTTTAAAGGCACACAATTAAATGGTTGGTATTTTAAACGACACTACTGCAGCATTATGAGAAACAATTTATTAGAGATAATAGGCAACAATAGATTCGCCATATTTTTCTCCATAAGCTATAGTCCGCATGGAGGATTTTCGTTATCGACAAATTGAAAAAATTCCCACTTCACAGACAAAATAGACAAATACACCAAAAATTGGGGTGTGGGGGCAGCATCCCCCACCCATAATAGCCTACTATAATAGGTTAGGTAAGGTTGTTAGGTTAGACTAGGCTAATGTCCTTTCAAAGGGGTATAGGCCTATTAAACACTAGGATAGCCTATACCTGGTCAAGGGTAAGTGCTGCTGTAGTCAACTTGAATGCTACCTTAAATTGTAATATTAGACTAGGCATAGCCTATAGAAAAAATAGCCTAGCCTACTTATTTATTGTAGCCTATAATATAGGCCTAGCCGGGTAGAATGTAGAGTTCGGGCGTACCGCCACCATTGTTTACACTGCGCAGAGCGGCGACGGAAGCTTGCCATCATGTTCCCGTCTATTTTGACTGCCATTGGATACAATAATATGTTGAGGGGAGGGCTTTGCGGCAATTTTTTTGGTTGTTTGCCCCCTACTGGCAATATATATGATGATGACAACACGTCATGGGGGCAAAGCCCCCCCTCAACATATTATTGTATCCAATGGCATTCAAAATAGACGGGAACATTATCGCAAGTGTCCGACGCCGACACCGCCGCCGTAATGTTTACATATGTCGATCACCGCGGTTAAAGGCTGGTTCACACATAGCTGAGTCGGTGCGGGAGTCCAACACGAGTCACACTCGTCGATTATCGCCGTCGCTGGAGGCTGAGTCGGCTGCGAGTAGCAATTGTTCCCGAGTCAAGGAGAGTGTAACACGAGTTAACTAGATTCAATACGAGTCAACACGTGTTCATGCAACAGTCTGTACGAGTAACTGACAGTCAAAACGAGTGTAACACGAACCCAACACGAGTGTCAAAAATTTGAAAAATAATGGCCACATTCCAGGGCACGTAAACAAAGAGTATGGACGAGTCAACGCGATTGTTACACGGATCAACACGATTTTTATACGGATCAACACGAAAGACAACGCGTTGACTCTCGTTGGATCTCTGTTGCACACGTGTTGACTCGTGTTACATCCGTGTAAACTCTCGTTGATTCTTCCTACATTTTTGAAATAACGGTATTTCAAATGACACTTGCTTTTTCGTGTTACACTCGTGTTTTTCTCAGTGGATCGTGTTTACTCTTGTTTACTCGTGTTTTCACTTGTGTTTGAATCGTGTAAACTCTGGCATCATGGGGGCACCAAATTTTGGCACTCACATTCGTGCTTTCTACTCTTGTTTATACGTGTTGCATGTGTGTTACATACGTGTTGTTGCGTGTAGACACGTGTTGCTTCGTCAACGTCGAAATGATGACGAAAAGCGACGAATCACCAAAGAGTGTTACACGGGTTTACACGAGTCAACACGAGTTAACACGAATAACGAAGAGTTATTCAGAGTCAAACACGAGTTAACACGTATGTACACGAGTCTACACGTATTTAGGCCACACTCATGGGTACTCGCCACGGGACCCAAAAATTTCATGCATGCATGAAATTTTTGGACCCCGTGGCGAGTACCCACGAGTGTATCGAGTATACACGAGCGTAGCACGAGTCTATACGAGTGTTGAGGAGTATCGACGAGTCATTGCTGAATAGCAAAATTTCATCACTCGTGTTGGACTCGCGCACCGACTCGGCTATGTGTGAACCAGCCTTTAGTTCGCGTCTATTTTGAAGGCGTTTTTTTCGGTTATTTGCCTCCTGCTGGCAATATATATGATGATGACAATATGTCATGGGGGGGTGACCCCCCTCAACCTATTATTGTATCCAAAAGCAGTCAAATAGACGGGAACATGATGGCCAGCATCCGCCGCCGCTCCGCGTAGTGTAAACAAGGCTGGCGGTACACCCGAACTCTACATTCTACCCCACTAATTTTCCAACTAGCATAACCGATGATTATCAATGATCAATCCCAGTCAGAAACGTCCATGCTTCCCTCCCATAAGTCAATGTCGGGATTACCACACTGTCATGCAAGGACTTCTTTACTTCCATGCTGATCACCCTATTTCTTCTTACTGCTTTCAGAGTTCCTACAACGCTCTTCCCCTGTTACACTTTCTCCCACACTTCTTCATCCATAGGCCTACTCACATCTTTACTCAACACACTGCCCAAATACTTAAATGAGCTGACATTCTTCATAGCCGTTCAACCTCACTTCACACTCTATGGTTGCACCCCTTTCAATGACCATAATATTGCTCTTCCTAGCATTTACCTCCAGATTCCGTTTTTCACACACTGTTCCAAACATATTTACCTGATCCTGCAACTCCCATTCACTATCGCTCATCAGAACTGTGTTGTCAGCAACAGTAGTACCGGTACTGTACTGTTGAGGCAACTTCCACTCGTTTCCTTCCCTTATCAGCGGTACACCAACATCCGCTGCTCTTCCTTGTATTTCTTTCATGACTCCATCCATATACTGTACTGGTATATATTGAACAACCATCGGGACATCACATACACCCTTGCTTTAACCCAACATTCAGATTAAAGAACTCGCTCTGTTAATTATCCACACATACTGACACCTTTGCACCCTCATACATGCTCTTAATTGCTTTCAGCAACTTGCCATCTACTCCGTATATTTTCAGTACCGGTACCGGTACTTTCCACATACCTTCTCTATCAATTCTGTCATAGGCCTTCTCCAACTCCATAAATGCAGCATACAACTTTTGTCGCTTCTCCAGATATTTCTCCACAACACATTTCCGGGCAAAAATCGGAGCTACACATCCTCTTCCTTTCCTAAGATGACTACAGTATGCTAACCGTTTCCCCAGCAATACTGACTGAAAATGCCCAAATATATTGCATGTCCTCTTCAGATTTATCTAAAATATGTAAAATTACACCAAATACCACTACAGTAGCACTGACATCAATAAAACTCACTAACAGGATAAATAAATGGAAGAAATACTCCAAAAGATTAATATGTTAACCCTTTACCCAGCAATACTGACTGAAAATGCCTAAATAGATTGCATGTGCTCTTCAGATTTATACATACATACGTACCTAACATTTTAAGACTGAGTGCTCCACACAGATGTGCAGTTTCAGTCTCTTTTCCTAATGGCGGCGTTCCAGGCAACCCTGTTAAGGGATGCTTTACTTGTCAAGTTTTTGGATTTGAGATCGGCACGTATAGTCCGATCCCAGGTCTTACTCGGTCCACCCCTTGGTGCAGCTCCCTCCACAATCGCAGACCTGCATCTTTTCACCCAATTTTGTTCATCCATTCTCTCCACATGTCCATACCATCCCAGTTTACTTGTACGCATCTCCTCGCTAATACTCTTTATACCTAAACGTCTCTTCAGCTCATCATTTGTTATTCTGTTGACATCCTTTATCTGAAATATGTAAAATTACACCAATTACCAACTACATTACCAACAAATTTAATAAAGTACACTAACAGGATAAAGAAAATGTAAGAAATAGCCCTAAAGATGAATTTATCTATCTATCTATTGACGGACGCCTTGATCCCCGAAGGATTGGCCACGAACGAAACACCCCTATGCACCTCTGTCCCCAGTCAGTCGACGCCCCTCCTCCCATCCATCACCGCTTTCACGCATATACTTCTTAACTCCATCCTTCCACCTCTCTCTCGGTTTATTTCTCCCTCTGTCCTTCCACCTCACTCGTACACGCTCTTAGTCATTCTCTCGCTTCCCATACGTTCCACATGGCCGAACCATCTCAATTTTTTTTTTCGCACTTTCCAGTACATTCACACCACACCTCTCACGTACTTCCTCATTCGTCTGTCTATCCCTCCATGTAACTCTGCACACACTTCTCAAGTAACTCATTTCCATCCCTTTCACTCTTGGTTTGAATCTCTCCAATAACATCCATGCTTCGCTTCCGTAAGTCAGTGTCGGGATTACCACACTGTCATGCAATGACTTCTTCAGTTCCATGCTGACCACCCTATTTCATGTTACTGCTTTCAGCATTCCTACAACCCTCTTCCCCTGTTGCACCCTCTCCCACACTTCTTCATCCATACTCCCATCTTTACTCTGTACACTGCCAAGATACTTAAATGAGCTGACAATCTCCATAGCCTGACCGTTCAACTTCACCTCACACTCTGTGGCTTCACCCCTTTCGAAGACCATAACCTTGCTCTTCCCCGCATTTACCTTCAGATTCCATTTTTCGCACACTGTTCCAAAAATATTTACCAGACCCTGCAACTCCCATTCATATCATCAGCAAACAGCAGTACACAAACATCCACTGCTCTTCCTTGTATTTCTTTTATGACTCCATCCATATACTGTATATATAGAACAACCATCTGGACATCACACACCCTTGCTTTACCAAACATTCAGATCAAAGAACTCCCTCTGTTCATTCTTCACACATACTGATACCTTTGCACTCTCATACATACTCTTCACTGCTTTCAGCAACTTGCCATCTACTCCATATATTCTCAGTACAGTACTTTCCACATACCTTCTCTATCAACTCTGTCATTCCACTCGTTGCCTTCCCTTATTAGTGGTACACCAACATCCACTGCTCATCCTTGCATTTCTTTTATGACTCCATCCACATACAGTTCAGTATATATTGAACAACCACGGGGACATCACACACCCTTTCTTTAACCCAAAATTCAGATCAAAGAACTCGCTCTGTTCATTCTCAACACATACTGACACCTTTGCACCCTCATACATGCTTTTCACTGCTTTCAGCAACTTGCTATCTGCTCCGTATATTCCAAGTACTTTCTACATACCGGTACCTTCTCTATCAACTCTGTCATAGGCCTTCTCCAAGTCCATGAAGGCAGCATACAACTTTTGTCCCTTCTCAAGATATTTCTCCACAACATATTTCAGGGCAAAGATCTGAGCTACACATCCTATTCCCTTCCTATGATGAATACTGTATGTTAACCGTTTCCCCAGCAATACTAACTGAAAATGCCCAAATATATTGCATGTGCTCTTCTGATTTATCTAAAATATGTAAAATTATACCAAATACCAACTACATTAGCACAAAACTCAATCAATCACAGAAACAGGATAAAAACATAGAATAAATACCCCAAAAGATGAATACGTTAACCCTTTCCCCAGCAATACTTACTGAACATGCACAAATAAATTGCATGTGCTCTCCAGATTTTGCTGAAATATGTGAAATTACACCAAATACTAACTACATTAGCACAAAAATCAATCAAGCACTTTAACAGGATAAATAAAATGGAAGAAATAGCCCAAAAATGAATTTATCTATAGCCTACCGGTATATATTGCCGGACACCTTGATCCCCGAAGGGGTGACCATGAACGAAACGCCTGCGTATTTCAAGCTCGCTTGAGTTATCACTCTATCGTCTTTTAGAGCTTTTTGGCCCGGGGTAATTACCACACCATCGCGTCATAAGGAGTTTGAGGGGGTTAAATTGCTAGATACATAGAGGAAGAGGAATGCCAAGTAAAGCTAAACAAAAATATATAAGATATTTTTAACATCTATCTATCATCTATTGCCTGACGCCGTGATCCCCGAAGGGGTGGCCAAGAACGAACCGCCCCATGCACCTCTGTCCCCAGTCAGTCGACGCCCCTCCCCCCAACCAGCACCGCCTTCGTTCATGTACTTCCTCACTCCATCCTTCCACCTCTCATTCGGTCTATCTCTCCCTCTCTGTCCCTCCACCTCGCTCTCATACACCCTCTTAGTCATTCTCTCGCTTTCCATACGTTCCATATGGCCGAACCATCTCAAGTTGTTCCTTTTCACACTTTCCAGCACATCTACCTCCACACCACACCTCCTTCTTACTTCCTCATTAGTCTGTCTATCCCTCCATGTAACTCCGCACACACTCTTTAAGTAATTCATTTCCACTGCTCTCACTCTTGGTCTGAGTCTCTCAACCAACGTCCATGCTTCGCTTCCGTAAGTCAGTGTCGGGATTACCACACTGTCATGCAAGGACTTCTTCACTTCCATACTGACCACCCTATTTCTTGTTACTGCTTTTAGCGTTCCTACAACCCTCTTCCCCTGTTGTACCCTCTCCCGCACTTCTTCATCCATAGTCCCATCTTTACTCACACACTGCCCAGATACTTAAAAGAGTTGACGATCTCCATAGCCTGACCGTTCAGCTTCACCTCACACTCTGTGACTTCACCCCTTTCGAAGACCAAAACCTTGCTCTTCCCCGCATTTACCTTCAAATTCCGTTTTTCGCACACTGTTCCAAACTCATTTACCAGACCCTGCAACTCCCATTCATTATCACTCATCAGAACTGTATCATCCGCAAACAGCAGTATAGGTAGCTTCCACTCAATTCCCTCCCTTTTCAGCGATACACCAACATCCACTGCTCTTGATAGTATTTCTTTTATGACTCTATCCATATATACAGTAAACAACCACGGGGACATCACACACCCCTGTTTCAAACCAACATTCAGGTCAAAGAACTCGCTCTGCTCACTCTCCACACGTACTGCAGCCTTTACACCCTCATACATGCTCTTCACTGCTTTCAGCAACTTGCCCTCTACTCCGTATATTCTAAGTACTTTCCACAAACCTTCTCTATCCACTCTGTCATAGGCCTTCTCCAAGTCCATAAAGGCAACATACACCTTTTGTTTCTTCTCCAGATACTTCTCCACAACACAATTCAGGGTAAAAATCTGATCTACACATCCTCTTCCCTTCCTAAAAACCTCCCTGCTCGTCGCCTATCCATTTCTCCGTTCTCACTCTCACTCTCTCAATCACTACCGGTACCCTACTGTATACCTTCCCTACTACGCTTAGAAGACATATTCCTCGGTGGTTACCACACACTCCTCTTTCCCCTTTGCCCTTATATAGGGGGACTATTATGCCAGTCTTCCAGTCATCGGGTGCACTCCCCTTCTCCCATGCTAGTTTGCACATTTTCCATACCCATTCTATCACTATCTCACCACCATACCTCAACATTTCCCCACACACTCCATCTGTTCCTGGTGCTTTCCCCAACTTCACTCTTTTCATGGCTTCCCACACTTCTGACCTCCTGATCCCCACCTCCTCCTCCACTACTTCTCTTCTTCTCCCTCCCATACCATATCCAGCTATGTTTGCTGGCTCTTCATTCCTTACATTTAGCAACTCACTGAAGTACTCCCTCCATCTTTCGACTCTCTCTTGCTTCTCGGCTAGCATTCTCCCATTCTTATCTTTCACACCCTTACTGTTTCCCTTGCTACCTTCCCTAACTTTCTTGACTTCTTCCCAGAACAGTTTCTTACTCTCCCTCCATTTTACACTCAGGTGCTCGTTTCTGTCTCTCGGAATCTTCATTCCCTCTACTACCCAACCACTCTCTATATGCTTTCTTCTTTTCTTCCACAGCTATTCTTACCTCTTCTGTCCACCATGCTGTACCTTTCACTCCCCTCCCTCTTCTCCTCACTCCACACACCTCCTCACATGCTGCACAGATCTCATCCTTAAACACCTTGCTCATCTCCTCCACTTCCTCCATAACTTCCAGGTCGAACCAACCTAGTCGTCTTTCCACTGCTCTCCTGTACTCCTCCCTGACTTCCTCCTCCTGCAACCTCTCCACCCTCCTCACCATTCCACCCTCCTCTCGCCTCCCTCCAGCTCTCCTCACCCACTTCTTTTGTATCCTAACCTTAGCTACCACTACATAATGATCAGACAGACCCCCTCCAATACCCCTATACACCCTAGCATCCATCACAGATTTCTTCATTCGTTCATCCACACATACATAATCAATCAATGACTTTCGTTCCACCACTGTCTTATCCTTCATCGTCAACATCCGTTTCCACGTGTACCTGTGGATCATTCTGTGTCGGAAGAAGGTGTTGGCTATCCACAGCCTCCTCCCCACACATACGTCCACAAGTGCACTACCATTCCCATTCACCTCTGATGGTACCCCCCACCCTCCCACCACTCCCTCAACTTTCCTATCACCCACCTTACCATTCATATCCCCAATCAGAAATATTCTTTCGTTCTTGTCAAACTTCTCCAGGCACGCCTCCACATTCATCCAGAACTCCTCTTTCTTTCTTTCAAGTATATCCTCTGTCGGGGCATACACGCATACAATCAATACAATATTTTTAACATGAGGTTGCTTATAATAATTTGTACCTCTGCAGTTTCTCCATGGCTAACGAAAAAGGTCACATTCCTAAGAAGCCCCAACCAAAAAGGCCAAGCTTCTGTACAGAACAAATGCCACACCATTACCCTTATGGTGACCCTATCAAATAATCAAAACAACCACACTTCTTAACCCAATTCCCGCGGGGCCCCTCATATGACGGAGACGATTTTCTGGCTATTTTGTAGCCTGTGAGCCAGGCCAGCTTTTGCAAACAGCCCCGCTACGACACTGAGGTTTGTGTGAGAGAGAGTTCACTTATGTGCAGCGTCACACATAGCGAAAACAGAAAATAATTGGTAATTATTAGCTATTTCGCCTAGGCCTATCGGATTTGGTAATTTTTACAAATTTTGCTCATCGTTTGCAAGATCCTTACAAGAAAACCAGACGTCGTACAGGGATGATTCAGGAGTAATTTGAAAGCTATTACCGTACTTTCACGAATACATAATTGTATTACGCTCTGGCATTTGCTTATGCATGAAAATGGGCAGGGAATGAAGGCAATTTCGGGCAATTATGCCTACTCGTACAGGAGTCCTTGGAGCGGCTTTGGTCGCGCCGGGAATTTCCACACCTCACACCACACACACACATCACACAGTTTTTCCTACACCGAGAAATGACTCTCCGGCTGTCATTTCTCGAAGACTTCTTCTAGCCGGAGACATTGAGAGCAACCAAGGACCCACCTACACATACATATGTCCAACTTGCTCAAAACCCATCGCTTCGAGTCGCCACACTAATGGTTCAGTTCTCTGCCATTCATGCAGGAACGGGACCCACTTCACCTGCACAACACTTGCCTCCAAGAAACACTACACGAACACCTGGACCTGTTCCTCATTCCCCTCCCTCTCCCAGTCAAATCCCTCGCCTAAAACCCGTCCACCTATCCTCCCCAACCTCTCCTCCCTAACCCACCTAACCTTCCCATACCATCCACATCCTCAACTCAACATACCACACCCAATCCTAATCCATTCCAACCCCCATCTGCTCCCCAATCCCCACCCCCACCTCACCCATCCCAACCCCCAGCCCCTCCCTCACCCCCACCCCCACCCCCTCCCTCACCCCCACCCCATCCTCGTGCAGCAGCACCCAACATACATCGTGCACATAACATTAACATTCTCCAATTGAACATAGATGGCATCAACACAAAGAAACTCTCACACCTTATCAAACAACACAACATACACATTGCCATCTTACCGTACAAGAAACAAAACTCCGCACAACACAAAAAACACCCACATTTCATGATTTCACCACCATCAGACAAGACCGGGCTGTCGGCGGAGGCGGTGGACTCATCACCCTGGTACACAAAGAAATATCATACATAGTTACCAGTGTACAAACCAAATCCCTCCTCCCCCCAAATGATAACACAACAGAAATACAATCAATTAAAATATGCACTGGCAACAACTCCAACATAACCATCATAAACACATACATCCCCTACAGTACCAAATGAATACAGACCACACTTACAACACATCACAAACACCCCACACATCATCCTGGGTGGTGACTTCAACGCCAAGACATCGGCCTGGTTTGTCGACAACCCCGACACAGACAGAGGGCTGGTACTACAAAACCAAACTGTTAACCTCATCATCCTTAACGACATCCATCAACATACCCATATTCCTCACCAAGCCCTCTATAACCCATCATCTCCAGACATCACCTTTTGCTCCCCAGAACTCGCCCCCACAACATCCTGGAGGGTGGTCAGAACCTTAGGCTCTGACCACCTCCCGATCATTATCACCACCAAAACCAGACTCACCCCAGCTAACCACAAACACACATACACCAATTATAAAAGACCTAACTGGGAAGCATTCACAAATGAGACAGAACAACACTTCACAACTCTAAACAGTACACCCATCACTAACATCAACAATGCTGTACACATACTCAATAAAACTATCCAAAACACTGACAAGAAACACATTCCAAGAGGTAACAGAAAAAGACACAACCCCAACTTCACACCAGAAATTCAAAACCTCATCAGACAACGCAACATACTGAAGCACCCCCCAGCACCCCACACACAAGACATCACACAACAAATCCAAGCACTCAACACCCAAACTAACAACAAAATACAAGAACAACAAAAACTAAATTGGAATAACTTCCTACAAACACTTGATCACAAAACAAACCCAAAAACTCTCTACAAAACACTAAACAGCATCACACTTTCCAACAGCAACACAACACAATCACATGCTGCAATCACAATAACAGACTCTACTCCTTCATGTAAACAACAAGCAAACACTCTCATCAATCACTTCTCACATGTCAGTCACCTAAAACCTCACAAAGACGACCGACGTGTCATCCGACGTAAGAGACAATTCCCCACAGACCCTGACTATACACCCTTCACCAATCACCAGACAAAGCATATCATCAACAATCTCAAGCACTCACCCGCTTGTGGCCTAGACAACATAAGCAACATACACCTCAGACACCTGGGACCACAAGGCATACAAGCACTCACTAACATATCAAACTACAGTTATTCACACAACACAATACCAGACATTTGGAAGCATGGTCTCATCACCACATTCCCCAAACTCAACAAAGACCCCACGCTACCCTCCTCGCACCGCCCCATCACACTCCTTTGCTCCCCCTCCAAAGTCATGGAACGCCTAGTGTTACAACTAATTACACCCAACCTACCCCTAGCTCCAACACAACATGGCTTTAGGCCACTGCACTCCACAAACACTCTTCTCACAGACCTTACACAAAGAGCTTTTGACGGCATCAACTCAGCTAGACCACCACACAGATCACTATTAGCCACACTCGACATTAGTAAAGCCTTCGATGCCATCCCCCGCCACAACCTAACAAACAAAATCTACAACACAAACATGCACAACAACACAAAAAGGTGGCTGGCCAACTTCCTAGCAGGCAGATGTGCACACGTATCTTTTGCCGGTCAGTCATCTAAAATCAGAAACTTTCCAAACGGAGTCCCACAAGGATCCGTCCTATCGCCCGCACTCTTCAATCTGTACATGCACGATATAACTACACCCAATACGCCCCAAATAAACTTAGCCTCCTATGCAGATGACATAACACTCACATGCACACACCATGACCCAAAAAGAGCAACAGATCTCCTTCAACCCTATCTCAACACACTACATGGCTGGTGCACTACAAACAGACTTATTCTACCCCCAGCCAAATCCACCGCAACCCTGCTCACAAGCTGGACAGGAGAACACAAATACATCCCTCAACTCACCATAAACAACACACCCCTAACACATACACACACACACAAAATCCTAGGAGTAACATATGATACTCATATGACATTCAAACAGCACACCACAAACATTAAAAAGAAATGACACCCAGACTTAACGCCCTCAGGTCACTTGCTCACACAAAATTTGGACACAACAAAGAAACTACCACCACAGTATATAAACAATACATAAGATCAGTGATCATGAGAGGCACTCAATTCCTGGCAGTAGCCTCCACGAACCAAGACCACCCACTAAACTACATGGCAACATACCCACAGACACCAAGAAATATCAAAACAACACCCAGCACACGGTATCACACACAATTACTGTCCTCTCTCCCACCCCGAACCACCTTCCAGAAGCACATCCATACTCATATCTCTCGCCGATCCATCCACTCACTCACAGACAACACGCAGCTGCAAGCACGACCTCCCGAAATCCATCCTTCCGAATCCTCCCTTCCTCGCGAGGACAGAGTCCACCTGGCCAGGCTGAGATGCGGACACCATCCAGCTCTCCTGAGCTATCAGAAGAGACTGGATGACTCCATTGTCGATGCCTGCCCGGAATGTAACACAGCACCCCATACCATTAACACCTTACGAGCGGCCTAGGCGGTATATAATATGTAGCCACCAGCGGGGTGTTTTTACCCAAAATAGGGCTGTTTACGTGATCATTTTCATGCCTAAATAAGACCCAGAGCGTAAAACAAGTATCTATCCCTGAAAGGGCATAAACAGAGCTTTCCAATGACACCATAACGATCCTTTTATGATGGCTAGTTTTGTTGCAACAACCGCGCAACGCGAGTGCAAAGAGCATGTAATTCGGCACTTTCCCCATACAATTCCGTGTGTAGCGAGTGAGAGAGGGAGGGAGGAGGTGGGATTCGTGTCAGTAGGTTCGCCGCGGTGGTCTGGAGCAGTCATACGCTCGCTACTCTCCTGCCACCACTTGTCTCTCTCTCTCAGCAACATTACGTGCTGAAATTGCCACACGACCTATGTCGAGCGCCGCCAGATAGTCCAGATTTATTATACTCGACTTATGTTGCGCGCCGATAGTTATGGGTTAAACACATAATAGAAGACTGCATTTCACACAACCACTTACGCCAACAACACAATCTACACTCAATGAGAGCTCTGTGGGAAAGCCCGATCATGGCCATGGCCTTCCTCAGGGACTCGGGGCTGTTCGGCCAGGCAGCTTACGGAACAACAACAACAACAACAACTCGTACAGGATTAATAGCTTTAACCAAAATGGTCACACTCCTTAATGGTCTAAGTAGCCATAGCCAAAATGGCTACACTATATTCCTTCTGTACTTTCTCCATGCCCGATGAGATACATGATATTTTGATATATGTGGCACAGCCCTTGTATCCAACACAATACCCTGCGTGCAACCCCGCTCGAACCCCGCACAACGTTGCTTGTAACTTTAATTATTATTATTATTATTATTATTAGTAGTAGTAGTAGTAGTAGTAGTAGTAGTAGTATTTCCTCCCTAGACATCCATTAAGCTTACACAAATAAAACATCTCCAAAACCCCCCTTCGAAATATATTTGTAAATTTTCGGTAGAACAATATTTCAGCCAAAGGCCGGTTTCTCCAAAATTACCAGCTCGCTATCGCTCACCAATCATATTTTGACACTTAATGGCACTTAACAGTTACAGAAAGTGGGGCATAAGGTCTTAAAATGAACAAACTGATGGGACAAATGTCTTAAAAATCTCACAACTAATGGGGCTAAACAGGATGGAAAAGGAGGTCCAAACAAAAAAAATACATATAACCACCCTTTACTTACATGTGAAAAGTGCACTTAAATCACTTCACCCCTTTAGTAATATTGCACGGCTTGAAATTGATGTTGAGTAAAAACAAATATACAGTAACAAGCATTTAACTCCCCCTGAGGATTATGACGGTTATCATTAGACGATCCTATACAGCTTAGGAAGGATCTGTGGGTGTAACAAATGTAAACACTATCTCATTTGAACCTCTGACTTCCACTGGTGTTATTTACTTATCTTTACACACACATATCTCGATACCCATGATAAACATTCAGGTTATATAGTTTGGTCTTTGTATATGCATTCTACATCATGAACAAACAAATAACAATATATAAATATATATATAATAAAACCACGTGAACTGATATTTACTCCTTCAGCACGAGACCTCCTATTCTGGTTACCATCAGACGACATTATTCGGCTTATAGTCTACCTCTACGACACAAAGGGGTAAAGATAATCTCAATAAACTCTCTGAATAACCTAGGTCATTCTTTAATTGCATAACATCGTCTAATTTTAGCCAGAATAAAAGGTAAAAGGACATCATCTTGCTGAAGGGGTTAATTGAGGCACCAAAATGGCGTCCAAAGACAAAACAGATGGTCAGTCTCTATTACTACAGGATCTCTAACAAAAGCAGTATAAATAGCAGACTGGACTGAACATTTAATGTACTTATAGTATGCAGCATATGAATTATAATTGGAAAAGTAATTACACAATTATCAACATAACAGCGTGTGAGAATAAACGGAAACGGTTCCAAGCGAGGAATCACATTCAATTAAACAATTAATTAAAGAGGGAAGCTCCTCTTCACTTTGGCCAGATAAAGGAGCGAATGTGTGGCCGTTGTCGGAAAGGAACAACAGCGACACAAAGGGTGGTAGTCCTAAACATTTCTTTCCCTTCGCAGCGCCTAATACCGAACGAATACTATGGGAATGAGTATTATTTATAGATGTTAGATGGATTAACAGTCCCATTTCTGAAGCTAGCACCATTTTTGTCAAGCTGTATCGTCCATTAACAGCTCTACAAAGGGAATTAATTGCTTAAAAACACCACTCAAAACCTCCACATTACAATCCAGGAAATGATATCCGTATTTCCGGCGGAGGCTTGAGAGAGTCCCCGGTTATTTCGTCTGATAACTACTTCGCATCGCCTTCATTTTCCGGCAGTGTCTCTTAGTATCAACTCCCTCAGCCTAAAAGACTATATATCTTGCTACGGTAAAAACAAATATTTCTATCTATAGCCTCACCCGTGACTCACTACATTATACCATTTTAGTAACTGAGGCTTGTTTTTTGTTAATGTTTGTTTCGATTATTTTGTTTTGTTTGATCAAAGTCCACTATCTACCAATGTGGATTTGAACCCCGATTTTCTGATGGGGTGTTACCACTCCTCCACTCTAGATTTAAAGGAATCAAAACCTTGCACATATTCCTGAGTATTTAGGAATTAATCTGCACCCACAAATATCAGTCTCGCCAGGGGTATAGGATCATTGTATTCAGTATTTTCTCTGATTTTTTGTTTTCTATCTCAAACACGTTATTATGTTCCTCTATAGAAGTGTATATCAAGGCGCTGTGATAGTGTGGCGTGTTGGTGGTGCTGTTGTCGTTGGTGATAGTGTGGCGTTATTGTTGCTGTTGTTGTTGTTGTCATAGTTACTGTTGTTGGTGGTGTTAGTGTGTCGTTGTTGTTGTTGTTGATAATGTAGTGTTTTAGCTGTTGCTGTTGTTGCTTCTGTTGTTGTTGGTGCGTGATGCGAATTGCTTGTGAGGCAAAGTAACCTGTTCTCGGGCTCGGCTGAGAGGGTCTTCCGCGGCACAAAAGTCCACAA
Source organism: Paralithodes platypus (assembly GCA_032716605.1). NCBI lineage: Eukaryota > Metazoa > Arthropoda > Malacostraca > Decapoda > Lithodidae > Paralithodes > Paralithodes platypus. The sequence continues at coordinate 21,601,200 of CM064520.1, read as the reverse complement.
AAATACAAACGTCAGGGTGAGATAAAGGTGGAAAAAGGTGAATTCGAACTACAAAAGGAAGACTGAAATTAGATCCCGGAGACTTACAAAGGCCGGAGTCAGGGCAACGAAGACTCGGTCGGGGAGTATTACCTCCTTTTGTACCAGCGACGTCTTTTTCATTTTATTCTAGCTATATTTAGTCGATTTTGTGCAGTTTAAGAAGGATCTGTGTCAGTGAATAGGATTAGGTGAGATAGTTCGAAACCTGTTAATTGCTGAATAAAATTGTCTAATAGAATTTCGGTGTGAGTATCCTAGGTTCGAGTCCTTGGAGTACCACATGTATTTGTTGATTTCATTAATTGAGTTTATAAGTAAAGTTGGTTGGTGAACAAATATGAATCACAAATTTCAACCCAGGTGTTCTGACCTCTCTCTCATTATATCAGTAACTTCAATACCCCGACCGCCTTCTTGATATCACTGACATCGTGCCGAGTGTTTTGATCTATTCTCCCTATCACTGACCTCACTTCGATCATTTTAGCTCATTTATATTATCCCTTACTTCAATTTTGCTCCTCTTAACCTCTTCTGTACTAGAGATCCTATTTTATAACTATAGGATCTCTATTCTGTACCGGCGACATCTTTTTAATTGTATTCTATTTATATTTAGACGATTTCGTGCGGTTTAAGAAGGATATGTGGTATTAAAAAAGGTCAAGTGAGATCTTTCGAAGTCTGTTAAATATTGGAAGCCCTTTTTAAGCTGAATACAATCTTATAATAGTAGCCAGAATAAAGCTAAAAGGACGGCACCGGTACCAAAAGGGTTAACCTAAGTTAAGGAATTAATTTTAGAAGAAATAAAGGGCCATAGTCTAATGAAAGAAAACAATAGACTAATTATATGGATTGGAAAAAAGTATGAGAAGGGAAAATAAAGTGTTCATATCAACTTGCAAATTAAGGGGGGATGGTTAATTTTTAGGTTGAGTTTTGTCATCAGTTTAGCATATTTCTAGTTTCCTGGGAAGGGGGAGTCGGGGGGTGGGGTGCACCCTGACCATATTGGGCCCACCGCCTATAGTAATTAGTGGATCCCTAAAGATATATACTGTGCAAGTACTGTATATATATATATATACCGGTACCGTATATATATATATTAAAAACCATATCTAAGGTTAAATGTATACATATCATAATTGTGAATTTATCAAGATGGATATTCTAACAGATGCATATTAGATCCACGAATTTCATTGAGTGTCGGGATCTTCTTTAATCCATCTGTTTCTTTACTTATGGTTTATATTCAATATTCTAATGCCTATATTTTCAACTCTTCCAGTACCGGTGTCATCCTTTTAATTTACTTTGGCTACTATTAGATGATTTCATTCAGTTTACGTTAGGGCCCCTGGCAATGAACAGGGTTCGAACTATCTCACTTAACCCTTTTACTATAAAACAAATCCTTCTGAAACTGCACAAAATCCTCCAAGTATAACTAGAAGAAAATTAAAAGGACGTGGCCGGTACAGAATAGAGTTGTATATCCCATATCAGAACTGTCCAAGATGTATGTAAGAAAACTTGATATCCCGTGATATCTTTAAGGTAACCAATATATCTACTTTCTTGGTATATTATGACATCCAGGTTAACTGTGATAATGTTTTAAAATATTGCCATGAGTTACATATCATTGTATTATATTATTTGAAAACAATGCTATTGTCTGCCATGCCAAGAATGCGAGTGGTTCTCGAGATAAAAACAACAATCAGAAACACAGACTAAAGGCGCATTTCTATTATCTTTCCTTCTTTGTCAAACATGGGATATTTTTGTTAATGACGTGACAGTGACTCCGCCGAGCATCCCACATAAAACGTCCTTCAGGATACAATGATAGTTTTATGTCTTTTGTATTGTGCCAGAAAGCAAGTTTATCGTCCCGTTATTAATGCTGTTATTTTGCTCCTCTGAGCGTGAGTGGGGTGGCGTCCTGTGGCGATTCAACAGCTGCTTCCAGATAGACTTTTCGGAAATAGGCTAGTTTGTATAATCTATAGCCCATAAATCGTGACCCCTAACCTCTGTAACTGAAAAATGGCTAGAGCAAATGGGCTGTAAATCTCCACACCTATTTCCTGGCTTACTCTTCATAAATGGTAGAAATATTAGTTATATTATTCGAGTCTTTTTTGTATATATATATATATATAGAGTATATATATATATATAGAGAGAGAGAGAGAGGTTGTGGTCATTATCTTTGGCCTACCAATAATGAACAGTGTATAGCTATATTCGTTCGCCCTTTAACGTCGGTTCGCTTAAGGTTTGAAATGATAAGTTAAGGCAAGACTAGCTTAGGTCAAGGTGTAGGTAGCATATATAATAGACTGGCTTTGGATGAATCGACTCTGAACGAAGCCTAAGTCACTATGGGCGAATATAGGTGTTAGTGAAAAGACCGTACATCCCCTCCACCCTTGCCGAGAGGAGGAGGAGGAGGAGGCTAGACTCTCACGGATCTGCTCAGGTGAAGATAACAGCGATGCCTTGTGTGTAAGAACTGTTCCGTGAAAAGTAGGAAAATACAAACAAACACATATTTTTCATTCTTCAAGCGCTGATGCAGGTGTTAAACGTATTTGAAACGTTAGAATATAATATATATAGGGCTTAAAGTTGTTAGCGTTTCATTATTAACAGAGAGATACTACTACTACTACTACAACTACTACTACTACTACTACTACTGTTACTGATACTAATACTAACAAAAAATTACAATAATCATAATAATAATAATAATAATAATAATAATAATAATAATAATAATAATAGTTATATAAGTAATAACTGCTAGAGGTAGGACAGGAGAGTATCAGGTTGAAGTAACTGGTTGTAGCGCCTGCTCGACCCTCACAAGAGCCCTGAATGTCAAGCCTTTGTGGACTAACAACAGCTGCACCTTTTGAAACCTTATGTCATTGTTGCGCCCTGAATGGAATCTCTTATAGGGTCTTGCATCACACAGTTCCTTGTTTTGTTTCTGGCCGGCGGGTGGACCTCTCAACGCTCCTAAAGGCTGGGTCACTTCACCTTTTTTGTTTCAGCCTCTTTTCACGGAAACTCTGGTTTTAAAGATTTATTTCTAGTTCATTTCCTAGTGTTATAAGATTTCAGCCATTGCTAATGTATACTGTTAATCTAATTGCCGTCGCTTCCATAGACAGACCCCCGAAATGCTGCCAGGATCTTATAGTTGTCGTTCGAAAGTTGCCGGAAGCTTCTCTCATGTGACAGGGTCCTAATGATGCTCGAGCAGCTCCGTTGTGTACACATAATGCGAGAATCGGTGCTTACTTTTGTCTCTCAACAAAGGTGAACTGTGTGAAGTAGTTGGAATAATGGAGGGCATCTTTGTTTGATAATAGTTTTCTTTCTGTGAGTTTTGGAGAAACGCTTTTGTTTACCTTAAGCCTGAGAATATAATGTGTCAAAGTGTACTATGTTAGGTGCATATGATTAAAAACACTGTATTTTTTTCTAGGATCGTCTATTTTACATAAATTCAGTATATATATACATATATATATATATATATATATATATTTCACATTATCACAAACTACAATCTGAATGTCTCTAGCTTGCACAACATGTTCAGTTTGTTGTCTATTAATTTGCACTTTCAAACAGATCAACAAACACACACACACACATATATATATATACAGTATATATATACTGTATATATATATATATATATTAACTAACAAAAATAATATTCTAGCCCAATTAAGTACATTCTTTCTGCATCCCTGGAGTGGGAAAACATCGATTAACATGAAATCCATCTTACCACCTAACAAGTGCCGTGAAGTACACTTTGAAGTACTTATTTCGTCCTTTAACACCCCCAACCCACCCCCACCCATCCATTTTTGTCTTTTCTTAAATATTATTATTATTATTATTATTATTATTATATTCCATTTCAGAATTATTGCTTCTCACTGCTCATGGATGTTTTCTAATACGACCTTCATGGCGAGATCAAATTACATGTATTCTGGATAACAACTCTAAGATTATACTTAGCTTAGCAAAGATACCTTCTCTACTCTAATAATGTGAAACATTTAGGGGGACATATTTGTTTCTTCTAAACAGCCTTCTCCCTCATGTTTAGCCCCATTATTTATGAGATATTAGGACATTTGATTCATTAGTTTGGTGATTTTTAGATCTTCCGCCCACTTTAGGTGTCGATTTTATTCCTGGTGAGCGATAGCGAGCCTGTAATTTAGGAGTAACCGGCCATTAGCCGGAACATTACCGAAAATGCACACATAAATTATATTTGGGGTGTTTATTATTCTATTTTTTGTTTAGCTTGATAGAGGTCTAGGGAGCAAACTAAAACAAATAGGTATACCAATATTAATGAATAGTAAGTTAATGAATGAAATAACGTCCCCATAATTGTAACACAAATGGTACACATAAACAGTGTTCTTTGGTTTGTCTATCCATATCAGAACACCTAAGGAGGTAGTGGTTATTTTGGGGTATACATATACAGTATATGTATATATATTATACAGTATATATATATATATATATATATATATATATATATATATATATATATATATATATATATATATACAGTATATATATATATATATATATATAAATATATATATATATATATATATATATATATATATATATATATATATATATATATATATATATATATAAATATATATATACAGTATATATACTGTATATATATATTCATTTATTTTTTTAGTTTCCTCGCTAAACCTTCATCAAACTTTAAACAAAAACACTTCCTAGACCCCCAGTCATGATAAATTTGTAATTGTTTCGATAGATGTTATTTTTAGATGCTTTTATTCTGCTTAGGAAGGTTGTCTACCAATGAAAACGCTACAAACTGTCCAATTAATCCTTTGAGCTAGCCTATATCCTTATCTAAGCTTCGTAAATTAATCCTTTGAGCTAGCCTATATCCTTATCTAAGCTTCGTAAATTAATCCTTTGAGCTAGCCTATATCCTTATCTAAGCTTCGTAAATTAATCCTTTGAGCTAGCCTATATCCTTATCTAAGCTTCGTAAATTAATCCTTTGAGCTAGCCTATATCCTTATCTAAGCTTCGTAAATTAATCCTTTGAGCTAGCCTATATCCTTATCTAAGCTTCGTAAATTAATCCTTTGAGCTAGCCTATATCCTTATCTAAGCTTCGTAAATTAATCCTTTGAGCTAGCCTATATCCTTATCTAAGCTTCGTAAATTAATCCTTTGAGCTAGCCTATATCCTTATCTAAGCTTCGTAAATTAATCCTTTGAGCTAGCCTATATCCTTATCTAAGCTTCGTAAATTAATCCTTTGAGCTAGCCTATATCCTTATCTAAGCTTCGTAAATTAATCCTTTGAGCTAGCCTATATCCTTATCTAAGCTTCGTAAATTAATCCTTTGAGCTAGCCTATATCCTTATCTAAGCTTCGTAAATTAATCCTTTGAGCTAGCCTATATCCTTATCTAAGCTTCGTAAATTCGTCTAAATGTACATGGAATAAAAAAAAAACGTCGTCGGTACTGCTTGGGTTAATAAACCTAGCTACCCGTATGCAGTATTATGGCTCTATTCACTACCAATAATCACTGTACTCAGAGTTTGTAGTTGTAATGTCTGCGTGTATTGTAGTGTACAACGCTTGTATTCCTAAACAATTCTGTCCCCTCACAGCGCCTCAGACCGAACGAATGCTGTGGAAGTGAGTGAGTTTTACAGAGAGCACAAGTATTAGTTTTCCATTTCTAAAGGTAACGTCATTCTTCAAGTTATTTCGTCCATTAAAGGCGCTGCGAAGGGAAATAATTGTTAAAAAACACAAGGGTTACTCTGCCCCGGGAATAACACATTTTATTCTCCCCCCATCACGAAAATGAGAACATAGAATAGAGAGCCATGCGGGGGACTGAATGAGGAGCAGGGCGCATAGGGAGGTCACATTTCTTTTGGATAACTGAAGGCAGAGTTACAAGTGCGTTTTTACTTAGGCATAATTTGTCTGCAACTGGAATCTTGTGGTTTCAAGTTTTATATAGTTTTATCCAAGCAAGAATAATCCACCATCATTATTAGTTGTTGGTATCAATGTGAAGGATTCTGATTTCACGTTGTATATGGTTTACTCCAAGTAAAAAGAATCTACCTTTGTTAATAGTTGTCGATATCAATGCGAAAATACCCCCGAAATGATGCCAGGAAGAGTTGCCAATCCCGAGTAAAAAAAAATCATGTAAACCCGTCTTACGGGGAGATGGTTGTTTTTTATGCCCCCTTCTTCCTCGTGTTTAGCCCATTAGTTATTAGATTTTAAAACGTTTGTCCCATTAGCTTGTCGATTTTAAGTTGTTTCGCCCCATTTTTTGCCAATACGAAGACCTTTCATATATAATTTAGGGGTCGATTTATCCTGGCGATCGATAGAGAGCCTGTAATTTTCTATGGAAAAATGAACACATTTATCTTAATGGGGGCCCCCGTCTGGGGGGGCGGGGGGGGTGCTATAGGCTTGATGGTGGTCTTGGGAGGAAACTAAAAGCATAAAACAAATCAATAATAATTAAGCAAATGAATACGCCCATCCCCCCTTAAGAAACACCGAAGGACAAAACCCCTATTGAGGAGGATTCTGAGGCGCAGTGAACAAGGGCTTTTTGTTCTGTCAGGCCAGAGTCACCCGAACTGGGAGAGAGGAGGGGTGGCGGGGGGGGGGGGAGGGGGGGGGAGGGAAACAAGAACCCGGAGCAGAGTATTTACCCTTTCTGTATCGGTGACATATTTATCTATTTGATTTTATGAAGCTTAGGAAGGATAATATGGTCGCTAAAAAGATCCATTGATATAGACATCTTTCCTAAGCTGATTAAATCGGCTCTATTTTATTTCAGCGGAATTCAGACGGTTTTATGAAGCTTAGGAAGGATATATGGTTACTAAAAAGATCCATTGAGATAGTCTGTAGTCTTTTTATGGATAGACGTATTTCTTAAGCTGAATACAATCGTCTACTAGTTGCCAGATGATAATGAAAAGGCCGTCCCCAGTTCAGAAGGGGTTACATGGAAGAGCGTCAGTGGGTTGCTCATATTGTCAGGTGCTTAAGGGGAGGTATTTAGTTAGTTCCCTAGAACTCCATCAAACTTAAAATTGCACCCCCTTGACCCCCTTTCAAGATAAATGTGTACATTTTTCGGTAGAAAAATTTCCCGGCCGAAGGCCGGTTCCTCTTAAATTACAGGCTCGCTATCGCTCGCCAGGAAAAAATCGACACCTAAATGGCACGAAATGTCTTAAAATTGACATAAATGGGGCGAAAGTTCTTAAAATTGACAAGCTAATGGGGCGAACGTCTTAAGATATCAAAAATAATGGGGCTAAACAAGGGGTAAAGAAAAAATCCCTCAAGTGGAAATCTCCCCTTAAGTTACCTGTTCCTGCGTGCATTTCTTTACCCATTCGATCATTACCGGTGACGTCCTTTTCATGATATTCTGGTACCTGTTAGACGATTTTATTCAGGTTAGGAAGGACGTCCACCGATTAGAAGGCAACAAACTATCTCCATTAATCCTTTCAGCTACCATATATCCTTCCAAAGCATCATAACGTCGTCTAAATGCAGCTGAAATCAAATAAAAAAAAGACGTCACCGGCACTGAAAGGGAAAAGGGGCAATTTTATATACCTTCGTTTGGAGCTCGGACTACTCCTGTACTGTCATTCCTTTACATATAATAGATTTTGATTAACAAGTTATTACAATGGACACAAATATACCAGAAAGATGATACTTAACCCTTTGAAGCTTATGATGCCATTTGGCCGTTTATTCTGGCTTTCATTAAATGATTGTATACAATTTAGGAAGGATCTGTGGGAATTATGAGGGTAAATACTATCTCCATTAACTTTCTGACTTCCATGTACGCTTCCTAATCTTAATAAAATCGTCTAATATTAGCTAGAAACCAAAACATTAAATGCGTATCGGATCTTCTAAGGGTTAATTTGCTGCAGAACAGGTAATGGTTTGGGCTGGCTTATATCAAACACTATGGTATGCTAGCCTATATTTGTCTTAAGGGTGTAGTGCTTGGATTTTGGTCTAGATATTTATTTATTTATTCATTTTTGAGTTTCCTTGCTAGACCTCTATTAAGCTTAGAAAAACCCCCCCTAGGCCCCCTTTCAAGCTAAAGTTGTAAATTTTTCGGTGGAAAAATGTCCCAGCCGAAGGCAGGTTCCTTCTAAAATTAGAGGCTCGCTATCACTCGCCAGGATAAAATAGACACCTAAAGGGCACGAAAGGTCTTAACATTGACAACAACAAAATGAGGCAAAAGGTCTCAACATCGTCAAACTAACGGAACCAACGTCTTAAAACCTCAAAACTAATAAGCTAAACATGAGGGAGAAGGGGATCCAGAAAAAGCGAGTACTCCCCTTTTAAACATTATCCTATATAGCTCACAAATGACTGGAGTAATCAAGCTAATATTTCAACTATTTGGAAAGTGTCAGCCAGGGAATAGGTGTGCAATTTATCAGCCCAGTTGCTCTAGCCCTTTTTGAGTTACAGAGGCTGGGGTTCACGATATTTGACCTGCCTATTTGGAACAGGATATAGGAACAAGGTTAATGGACCAGTTCGTTATTAACTCATTATCTAAATAACGTCTTGAGTTTGTGTAAATTGTACCCCTTGAACACGATGGTGTAATATTAATCATATTCTGGTTACCATTAAACGTATTCCTTTAACGAATAATCTACCTTCAGAGCTCCAATGGGTAAATACAATCTCAGTTAATACACTTAATACGATAGGTCCTTCTGCAGCATAAAATCGTCTAAGCTAACTAGAATAAAAGGTAAGCATGTGTTATCGTGCTGAATGGGTTAAATAATTCCAGATTTAGGTTGCGTCAGTAATACAAACTTGGAGAGCCATGATATACCAGTAGACTTGTTGGTATACCAGGAGTGATTAACATACCAAACACCAGGGTTACAATGCTTTCATCAATTTCATTTTGGTGTTTGGTGTTGGGGTGAAATTAATAAAAAAATAGATTATATCATGATCTACGTATTTGTCAGGACGAAACACTGGGGCCAATATTTGTCCAAACTATGGTAAATTCACATGAACCCACCTTAATATTTCGTCTTGGATTGAAGGGACAAGAGAACACACGGCACTCAATTTACCCTGGCGCGGACCTAATATACTGTTGGGCTTAACAATTTACCCTGGCGCGGACCTAATATACTGTTGGGCTTAACAGAGGCAAGGGGTGTCAGGAGATTGCCCAACCATCTCCACCTGCTGGGATTCGAACCCGGACCTCTCGGTTAGGAAGGGAGCATAATACAGACTACGCCACAGGCCACCCCTACCCCGTGTTGGTTACTACTTCTTATATAGTACTTATTATTGCAATATTTACAACAACTAGGGTATCATTTGGACTCGACACATAAAATTATATGAAAGGTCTTTATGTTGGAAAATAAATGGGGCGAAACATCTTAAAATCGACAAACTAATGGGGCTAAACACGAAGGAGAAGGAAGGCCAGAAAAACCAACCATCCCTCATACTCCAGCTATGGTGTATGTGCTTGAGTACATACATACATACATACATACATACATACATACATAGGAATACGGCAAAGCTTTAGTAATAATTACCACTGTCAGTGATAGTGATTGTGTAGGATAACGCGCCTAGGGAAAAAATAAATAAAGTGAGATTGAGAACCACATTACACAAAGAGCCACATCAAATAGGGTAGTCACATCACACCTAGATCCACATCACACTAGGAGCCACATCACACCAGGAGCCACATCACACCAGGAACCACATCACCACAGGAGCCAAATCACACTAGGAGCCACATCACACTAGGAGTCACATCACACCAGGAGCCACATCACACCAGGAGCAACATCACACCAAGAGCTACATCACACCAGGAACCAGATCACACAAGGAGCCATATCACACCAGGAGCCACATCACACCCAGACCCACATTACACCAGGAGTAACATCACACCAAGAGTCACATCACACCAGGAGCGACATCACACCAGGAGCAACATCACACCAGGAGCCACATCACACCAAGAGCCGCATCACACCAAGAGCCACATCACACCAGGAGCCATATCACACCAAGAGCCACATTACACAAGGAGCCACATCACACCAAGAGCCACATTACACCAGGAGCCACATCACACCAAGAGCCACATCACACCAAGAGCCACATCACAGCAGGATCTACATCACACCAAGAGCCACATCACACCAAGAGCCACATCACAATAAGAGCCACATCATGCAGGAGCCACATCACAAGAAGAGCCACATCACACCAAGAGCCACATTACACCAGGAGCCAAATCACACCAAGAGCCACATCAAACCAGGAGCCACATCACACCAAGAGCCACATCACACCAGGAGCCACATCACACCAGGAGTCACATCACACCAGGAGCCACATTACAGCAGGAGCCACATCACACCTGGAACCACATCACCACAGGAGCCAAATCACACTAGGAGCCACATCACACTAGGAGCCAAATCACACCAGGATCCACATCACACCCAGAGCCACATCACACCAGGAGCCAGATCACACTAGGAGCCACATTACACCAGGAACCACATCACCACAGAAGCCAAATCACACTAGGAGCCACATCATACTAGGAGCCACATCACACCAGGAGCCACATCACACCGGAGCCACATTACACCAAGAGCCACATCACACCAAGAGCCACATCATACCAGGAGCCACATCACACTAGGAGCCACATCACAACAAGAGCCACATCACACCAAGAGCCACATTACACCAGGAGCCACATCACAGCAAGAGCCGCATTACACCAGGAACCACATCACACCAGGAGCCAAATAAAACCAAGAGCCACATCACACCAGGAGCCACATCACACCAAGAGCCACATCACACCAGGAGCCACACCACACCAGGAGCCACATCGCAGTAGGAGCCACATCACACTAGGAGCCACATCACACCAGGAGGCACATTACACCAAGAGCCATATCACACCAGGAGCCATATCACACCAGGAGCCACATTACGCCTAAGGATCTACATCACACCAAGAACCACATCACAATAAGAGCCAAATCACACAAAACCGTCACATCATGCCAAGAGGTCACATCACAACATAAGCCACACCACACCAGGAGCCACATCACACCAAAAGCCACATCACACAAGAAGCCACATCACAACAGGAGCCACATCACACCAGCAGCCACATTTCACCAGAAGCCACATCACAACAAGAGCCACATCACACCAGGAGCCACATCACACCAAAAGCCACATCACAGCAGGAGCCACATAACACCAGAAGCCACATCACACCAGGAGCCCTATCACACCAGGAGCCCCATTACACCAGAGGCCACATCACACCAGGAGCCACATCACACCAGGAGCCACATTACACCAGAAGCCACATCACACCAGGAGCCAAATCACACCAGGAGCCACATCACAGAGGAGCCCTGTCACACCAGGAACAACATCATACTGGGAGCCACGCCATTTAACACCAACAGTCAAACCTTTTTGTTTTCTGTTTTATGTCTATGAATGAAACAAAAGGCAAAACTACCTGTAACAAGTGGCCCATCCAAAGGTGAACAACTGCCTAAGATTCACATTCAAGTTACTTTAAATTATGTTGGTGTATTGGAAAGAATTGTGATGTGCTTGTTAAGAATGGTGTAATTAATAGGAGGAAAAGGTATTGTAACAGCTGGATTACTCTGTGTAATTGAGGCACAAATACAAATAGTGGGGGAAGCCAGGTAAACGAAACAGGAGTTCCAGCAGCTCCTTATCATATGCCTAAGTGGCCTCCTCTGGGTACTCCCCTGCTCGACTGGTGCCTACAATCTCCCTTCCAAGCACCAAGAGTCTCAAATTCAAAATACAGGAACACGATATTACCAAAAAAAAAATAAAAAAAAAAAAAAAATAATAATAATAATAATAATAATAATAATAATAATAATAATAATAATAATAATAATAATAATAATAATAATTATAATGGGTGTACAAACTGTATCGAACTTGTGCTTAACATGTTCTTATTGGTGCAGAAACAGTTCTAAGTTCGTAACTTGTGTATAAATGTCCATGATGTGTTAAAAGTGTTGTGTCTAAACTGTAAATATGTGTCTGAGTTGCTACTGATGTGTAAAACCAGCATGCATCACTATAAGCCCCTCCCACTACAGCCATCGCTCACTCTCCCACCACTTCCCTCCCTCCCTCCCTCCTTCCCTCTCACTACATCCATCCCTCCCTCCCTCAAACTACATCCATCCCTCCCTCCCACTACATACCTCCCTCCCACTACATACATACATCCCTCCTTCCCTCAAACTACATCCATCCCTCCCTCCCACTACATACCTCCCTCCCACTACATACATACCTCCCACTGCATACATACATCCCTCCCACTACATACCTCCCTCCCACTACATACATACATCCCTCCCACTACATACCTCCCTCCCACTACATACATACCTCCCACTACATACATACATCCCTCCCACTACATACCTCCCTCCCACTACATACATACATCCCTCCCACTACATACCTCCCTCCCACTACATACATACATCCCACTACATACATACCTCCCTCCCACTACATACCTCCCTCCCACTACATACATACCTCCCACTACATACATACATCCCTCCCACTACATACCTCCCTCCCACTACATACCTCCCTCCCACTACATACATACCTCCCACTACATACATACCTCCCTCCCACTACATACCTCCCTCCCACTACATACATCCCTCCCACTACATACCTCCCTCCCACTGCATGCCTCCCTAGCACTACATACATCCCTCCCACTACATACATCTCTCCCACTACATAACTCCCTCCCACTACATACCTCCCTCCCACTACAAACATCCATCCCTCCCACTACATGCCTCCCTCCCACTACATGCCTCCCTCCCACTACATACACCCCTCCCACTACATACCTCCCTCCCACTACATACCTCCCTCCCACTACGTACATCCATCCGACTACATACATCGATCCTTCCCACTACATAGATCTCTCCCACTAAAGACATCCCTCCCACTACATACATCCCTCCCACTACATACATCCCTCCCACTACATACCTCCCTCCCACTACATACATCCCTCCCACTACATACAGTACATCCCTCCCTCTACATACCGTACCTCCCTCCCACTACATAGATCCCTCCCACTACATACCTCCCTCCCACTACATACATCCCTCCCACAACCTACCTCCCTCCCACTACATACCTCCCTCCCACTACACACCTCCCCCACTACATACCTCCCTCCCACTACATACATCTCTCCCACTATATAGATTCCTCCCACTACATACATCCCTCCCACTATATAGATTCCTCCCACTACATACTTCCCTCCCACTACATATATCCCTCCCACTACATGCCTCCCTCCCACTACATACATCCCTCCCATTACATACATCCCTCCCATTACATACATCCCTCCCACTACATACCTCCCTCACACTACATACCTCCCTCCCACAACCTACCTCCCTCCCACTACATACCTCCCTCCCACTACATACCTCCCTCCCACTACATACCTCCCTCCCACTACATACATCCCTCCCACTACATACATCCCTCCCACTATATAGATTCCTCCCACTACATACATCCCTCCCACTATATAGATTCCTCCCACTACATACTTCCCTCCCACTACATATATCCCTCCCACTACATATATCCCTCCCACTACATGCCTCCCTCCCACTACATACCTCCCTCCCACTACATACATCCCTCCCATTACATACATCCCTCCCACTACATACCTCCCTCACACTACATACCTCCCTCCCACTACATACATCCCTCCCACTACATACCTCCCTCCCACTACCTCCCTCCCAATACATACCTCCCTCCCACTACATACCTCCCTCCCACTACATGCCTCCCTACCAATACATACATCCCTCCCACTACATACATCCCATCCACTACATACCTCCCTCCCAGTATATACATCCCTCCCACTACATAGATCCCTCCCACTACATACCTCCCTCCCACTACATACCTCCCTCCCACTACATACCTCCCTCCCACTACATACCTCCCTCCCACTACATACATCCCTCCCACTACATACATCCCTCCCACTACATACCTCCCTCCCACAACATACCTCCCTCCCACTACATACTTCCCTCCCACTACATACATCCCTCCCACTACATACCTCCCTCCCACTACATACATCCCTCCCACTACATAGATCCCTCCCACTACATAGATCCCTCCCACTACATAGATCCCTCCCACTACATATACCTCCCTCCCACTACATAGATCCCTCCCACTACGTACCTCACTCCCACTACATACATCCCTCCCACTACATACATTCCTCCCTCCCACTACATCCCTCCCTCAAACTACATAAATCACTCTCACTACATCCCTCCCTCCCACTACATAGATCACTCC
>CM064520.1:21263972-21581472 GCA_032716605.1 Paralithodes platypus | reverse complement strand
ACCTCCCTAGACCTCCATCAAACTTAGAAAAAACACTCTCTAAACCCCCTTTCAAGATGTATTTGTAAATTTTTCGGCAGCAAAATGTACCGGCCGAAGGCCAGTTTCTCATAAAATTACAGAATCGCTAACGCTCGCCAGGAAAATAATCGACACATACATGACACGAAAGGTCTTAACATTGACAAAGAAATGGAGTGAAAGGTCTCAAAATCGCCAAACTAAGATAAGATAATGGAGCGAACGTCTTATAGTTTCAAAACTAATGGGTCTAAACATGAGGGAGAAGGGGGTCCCGAAAAACGAACCATACTCCCTTTAGCTGAATACAATTGTCTAATAATAGCCAGAATAAACTGTTAAAATGTGTCATAATCCTCTATGGCTTGATACGCCAATTGTTTTCCATTTATTCCGGTCATTATTAGACAATTTTATTCAAATTGCGTAGAACCCCAAGAATCAAAGAGGATAGGTAATATCTCCATTAACCATTTTGGCTAAGAGAGATACTTACTAAGCTGAAAATTATCGTCTAATAGTGACCGGAATTAAGGGAAAATGTGATAAATTGTATTAACCCCTGGAAGATTGTGACGCGGTTTAGTAGTTTATTCTAACTAATATTTAACGATTATATTGAGCTTAAGAACTGATCTGTATGAATCAAAAAGCTACACACTATCTAAACTAGCCCTCTGACTTCCACAAATCTTTCCTGAAATTAATAATAATCGTCTAATGATAACCAGAATGAAAGACAAAAGGGAGAAAACAGAAAGAAGAAGAGACTAGTACTCAGATACTAAAAACAATAATAGAAACATTAAAAACAGAGAAAAACCAAACAAATAATCGAATACTAAAAACAAGGAGACAAAAAAAGAACATTACACTAGGAGTCGAATACTAAAAAAAAAAAAAAAAATAGATGAGAGAAAAGAAGAAGAAAAATAAGCTTGTACTCGAATACTAAAATAAAGAAAATAGGAAACAGAAACAAAATAGTACTCGAATACTATAAAATGAAAAATAGAGAAAGAGAGATAACAAATAAAAATAAACTAGTACTCCAATACTGAAAAGGTTAAGGAAAACAAAAAGTGTAATGCCGTTAATGGATTCACCGTCACGCTCCTCGGCGCTATGGGTGTGAAGGACTTATTTGAGCCCCGGCTTAGCTTCTATTTGAGCCCCATAAAACAGTCAAGGGATAATTTGTTCGACAATGTGCAGCAGACCCTTTGGGAACCAGACTCGGGGAATAGGATAGAGACTGGGGGACAAGGGATGGTGTAGTCACTCTTAAATAATTTTGAAACTCTTGTACAGTTTTCATTATACCAATATATCATATTAATTAGTAGAATGTTGATTTATGTTATGTGTTTATCTCTCTCTCTCTCTCTCTCTCTCTCTCTCTCTACATATATATATATATATATATATATATATATATATATATATATATATATATATATATATATATATATATATATATATATATATACATATATATATATATATATATATATATATATATATATATATATATATATATATATATATATATATATATATAGATAGATAGATAGATATATATATATTGATAGTTGATTGATTTGTTTTCATTGTTAGTAATATTTGTAATTGCAATGTTGTATTAGTGTCGACATGCACATTTATGCCATTGGTATTGTATGAATAATCTATGAATCATCATTAGTGGCTACAGTCGATTTAAATAGTTAATAGACATGATTAACTAATACTTGTGATTTCAAAGAAAAACTAGTATCATACCAGTGTTTAGTTATCTCCAAGCACAAATTAATCGTTGTCAATTATTTGTTCTCATTAGACTTAAATTAATAGGAGTGTTTTTTTACATTGCATACTTTTTCTCCATCCAAAGATTATCATCTCACTTTTGAATGTTACTGTACATCATAGTGTCTACATACCTCAACATAAGGGAATAATTTGCAATACCATCCATTCATACGCAGACGACTCAACCTTGCACTACTCCATTAGTTTTTCAGAACGCCCCAGCCAGCAATCCCTCAACGACAAACGTAATGAAGCTATAGAACTCTTAAATTCTGATCTAAATACTATTTCCAATTGGGGCAGAGAAAACCTTGTTAACTTTAATGCTTCCAAAACCCAATTTCTCCATCTATCTACCCGTCAGGATCTCCCAGCGGACTATCCCTTATTCTTCAACAATACAAATATCAACCCTTCATCTTCTCTCAATATTCTTGGTGTCTCTTTTTCTTATGCTCTCATTTGGAAGGGACCATATTACCAGTCTTGCTAAGGCAGCCTCCCAGAAGCTGGGTGTGCTCAACCGCCTTAGGGGGTTCTTTTCCCCTGCACAGCTTCTTGCTCTGTACAGGGGCATAGTGCGCCCTTGTATTGAGTATTGTTCACATGTGTGGGGAGGTTCCTCTCACACTGCTCTCCTTGACAAAGTTGAAAGGAAGGCCTTTCGTATCATTAACTCCCGTCCACTCACCAACTCTCTGCAATCTCTCTCTCTCCGCCGCAATGTTGCATCTCTCTCGCTATTCTATCGCTACTATAATAATCAGTGTTCCTCAGAGCTATCTCAGTGCATACCACCTCCTTTACGTAGGGCACGTGGTACCCGTCTTGCAACTCAATCCCACCCCTACTCTGTGCAACTCTCCAACCCAAGAGTGAAACGTTACTCTCAAACTTTCTTCTACTCAACAGCTGAGCTCTGGAACTCTCTCCCAGAATCAGTCTTTCCCTCTTCCTATGACTTAAATTGCTTCAAACTCCGTGTGTCCAGGCATTTTGGCTCGAACGTCCCTTGATTTGGCCCTGTCACTCTTTCAACTATGGGGGAGGCACTCGCTATAGGCAGTTATACCTTTTGCCTCCCTCAATCACATAGAAAAAAATAAAAAAAAATAAAAAAATATATATATACAGGTATATATATATATATATATATATATATATATATATATATATACATATATATATATATATATATATATATATATATATATATATATATATATATATATATATATATATATATATATATATATATATAGATAGATAGATAGATAGATATATATTGATAGTTGATTGATTTGTTTTCATTGTTAG
Source organism: Paralithodes platypus (assembly GCA_032716605.1). NCBI lineage: Eukaryota > Metazoa > Arthropoda > Malacostraca > Decapoda > Lithodidae > Paralithodes > Paralithodes platypus. Next base: position 21,578,322 of record CM064520.1, on the reverse strand, counting down.
TAATATTTGTAATTGCAATGTTGTATTAGTGTCGACATGCACATTTATGCCATTGGTATTGTATGAATAATCTATGAATCATCATTAGTGGCTACAGTCGATTTAAATAGTTAATAGACATGATTAACTAATACTTGTGATTTCAAAGAAAAACTAGTATCATACCAGTGTTTAGTTATCTCCAAGCACAAATTAATCGTTGTCAATTATTTGTTCTCATTAGACTTAAATTAATAGGAGTGTTTTTTTACATTGCATACTTTTTCTCCATCCAAAGATTATCATCTCACTTTTGAATGTTACTGTACATCAGAGTGTCTACATACCTCAACATAAGGGAATAATTTAGACATCCACTATGTATGCAATTTAAAAACATCAATTCGGGTTCCAATATCGGATATAATCCTGACCCACCTTATCACTACCTACTCTAATTTAACCCTTTGAGGTTCGTGACGCATGTTGACAGTTTATTCTGGCCATCATGAGACGATTGTATACAGCTTAGGGTGAACTTGTGGGAGCTAAAGAATAAATTGAGATAGTGTTTACCCCTTTAATTCCTAGATATCCTTCATAAACAACATAAAATTGTCTACTGATAAGCAAAATAATGGACAAATGCGTTTTAGCTCCTCAAGGGGTTAAGTATATATGCGTCTTAAATATCCTTATATATAATTATATTATTCTTGTCATAGTGAAATATAATTAAACAGGTACGAGTGACGATCGATGTGTTTACCAAATAGGGTACCACTACTAATTATAATGTAAGGACAAGTTTTTAGTTTGTTCCTTAATTAGACCTCCATCAAGCTTAAAATTACACCCCCTAAGCCTCCTTTCAGGTTAAATTTGTACATTTTTCAGTAGAAAAATTACCCGGCCAAAGGCCGGTTCCTCTTAAATTACAAGTTCGCTATCGCGCCAGGAAAATATAGACACCAAAATAGCACGAAAGGTCATAAAATTGAAATAAATGGGGCGAACGTTCTTAAAATCGCCAAACTAATGGGGCGCACGTCTTAAAATCTCAAAATCAATGGGGCTAAACATGAGGGAGAAAGGGGTCCAGAAAAAAAATCCTCAAGTGGAAATCTCCCCTTAAATTAGCATATTCAACTTCATCCAGAGTTAATTAATTTTGATCATCGTGAAATATAAATACGTGACATAGACAAATAAACCGCTATGAGTGACGATCGATGTTCTCCGAATAGCGAGAAGTCTTGAGCTCGGCGTACAGTTGGCCACATAAGTTTGTATACACTCCATGAGTTTAGGTATGGAATGAAAAGTTGTATAATAGAAGTAGAAGTGTATTTCCTTATGCAATAAATAAAAACATATGAACAATTAAAAGCTAGTGTAATAGCAATTTATTTTTGTAAGTCAACCGCTGTACTTCCTTATGCAATAATTAAATATGATCAATTAACTAGTTTTAGCAAATTATTCTTGTAAGTCAATCGGTGTATTTCCTTATGCAATAGTTAACAAATACAGTATGACCAAATAACGGTCTTATAGCAAATTATTTGTTATACATCAATCAGTGTATTTCCTAATGCAACAGTTAAATAATATGTCCAAATAACGGGTTTATAGAAAATTATTTTGTATAAGTCAATCAGTGTGTTTTCTTATGCAATAGTTAAATTTATAACATGACCAAGTAAAGGTATTATAGCAATATATTTGTTGTGTTTTTTTTTTGTTTTTTTTTGCAAGTCAATTTCCTTTCATACACAAAATCTTGGCTTGCACTCAAACTATTGAGACCAACTGTACATCCACGCCAGCAGCTCGCGTTGATGGCACCCCGTAAGAGGATTGGGACCATTTCTTATCCTTTTGTTCAATTTGACTGGCTTCAACTGGGCAAGACCACGGGTGACAGAGAAGTAATGGCGAGTCTTTATGCAGATTAATTAACCCGTGTCAGCTTGCCGTGTCCTCCTCTTAGCTTGGTGCGGATAACTCAGGGCTTTTATTAATGTATACAACTTCATAGCTTAGATGGTATCCCCTCTGTCTGATAAGGAAGTGTGATTTCATGTAGTTTTCATAGTATATTATTTTATAATGTAAAATGTTAACGTTCGCTTAACGGAGATTCGTTATTATTATTATTATTATTATTATTATTATTATTATTATTATTAATATTAGTATTATTATAATTATTATTATTATTATAGTTTTCCCCCTAGACCTCCGTCAAGTTAAAACAAATACCCCCAAATCCCATCTTCGAGATACATTGATGAGGCTGTATGCTTCTGTATGGTAAAGCCACCAAACAGTACCATACATAACCAAACATTCGTCTTGCTGTGCCTTTGAAAAACGTACTTTTAGCATCGCATAACTAATAGGGCTAAACATGAGGGAGAAAGGATTCAGAAACAAATATTTAGACATCGCAAAATAATGAAATACCCCTTTTAACCAATCCGTTCTATTTTCTACAAAACTATATTATTAGTTTAACATTCAGCAATATTAATTATAACTCTTTTACTATTCGTCATGATTTGCAGGTTTTCCGTGGCTTAGGTTTCCACCGAAATGTGTTTCATTATATCATGGTGTCGAATGAATAATGGTCAAATTATTAAACACACACACACACACACACACACACACACACACACACACACACACACGCACGCACGCACGCACGCACGCACGCACGCACGCACGCACGCACGCACGCACGCACACACGCACGCACGCACGCACACACACACACACACACACACACACACACACACACACACACACACACACACACACCATCCCTCTTCACACCTCTCAAGGAGAAATATGTCCACCCTTTGGTCTTAAAGTTACTGTAGGTCTCACCAATATTAGTTTGTTTTACTTTTTTAGTATTATTTTGTTCAGCCATTTCCATCTGCAACTCTATTCAAACACATTTTTTAAGGTTATTTTTTCATTAACCCCTTTTGTACCGGCGACGTCTTTTGAATTTTATTCTAGCTAGATTTAAACGATTTTGTAAAGTTTAAGAAGGATCTATGGTAGTATAAATGGTTAGGTGACATGGTTCCAAGTCTGTTAATTACTGGGGGCAATCTTTAAACGAAATATAATCGTCTTATGGTAGCAAAAATATGATGAAAAGGACGTCACCGGTACATAATGGGTTAATGTCGGCCATTACGAGGGATATCATTGGTTTGCTAAGTATAACACACATCTTACTCAGAATCTGCCCGACCAAAATAGCTGATTCAAGTTTCTTTGATTAACCTCTTCTGTACCGGCTACGTAATCTTAATTTTATTCTAGCTATAATTACAATTTTTTTTACAATCTAAGAAGGATTTGTGGTAGTGAAAACGGTTAAATGGGATTGTTTGAAGCCTCTTAATTGCTGGAGGCCCCTTTTAAGCTAAATAAAATCGCCTGATATTAGTCAGAGTAAATTTAAAAGGACGTCACCGGTACTGGATGGGTTAATAAGGTCTTTGGGGACGTGCCTTTGACCTTGTGGAGAGATATTGCCTTATGCTGGGGTCACACATTCACGTATATCGCTCCCGTATGCTCCCGTCAGGCGTGATCGCCAATTTTGTGTAATGACGGGCGTAGTCCGGCCGTGTACGCCCGTATAGAGGAAGACTATTACACTTCCCGACATACGTACCGTAACGGGGCCAGTGTTACGTCAGACGTAATGTAGTCGTATGGAGCTACGTACGTGCTTGCGACTTGCGTAATTATGTCCCCGTTAGTCCGCCTGGGCTGCCCGATTTGCGGGAACACAGGCCACGCCCATGGCCACGCCCCCACAAGACCTACGTAGCTGAGGCCGTACGTCTTGTGAGTTTGTAGGCATTACGTGGACCGTGTCCGGACAATCGTAGGCACACCCCGTCTGTCCAAACACAGACAAAGACAGTCTTTGTCAACCACGTATGTCTTGGTTGGAATCTGGGAACTAGAAAAGGGCATGGCTGGCCACAACGTTCCCATTCCCACTCCTGACTCGGCACCATGAAGAACATCACGGAATACATCCTGGAGGAGTTCAAGATGGTGAACTCCCTAATCAAACCGGAGAACAGGCATAACACCCGGCTCATGCAATGGATCATTTCCTACATAGAAATGTTAGAACTGCTTGTAATAGCAAACCACATCCATGAAGAAGAAGAAGAAGAAGAGAAGAAGAAGGAAAGGAGCAAGAGGACAGTGTGGGTGTGGCCATATCTACAACGAAGGCCTGAACATGGCCATTATGAGAAGCTGATGCAAGAGTTGGCCACCGAATGTCCACAACTGTACAAAAACTTCACCCGGGTAGACAAACAACTATTTGACGAGATAGTGGAACGTGTCACACCCCTCATTCAGAGGAAACCTACATTCTGGCGGAACCCCATTCCTCCTGGTCTGCGGGTGGCCATCACCCTACGTTTCCTCGCTATGGGTGATTCATATAAGAGCCTGCAATACAACTTTCGTGTTGCCCACAACACCATCAGCCAAATTGTTCCCGACACCTGCCAGGCCATCATTTCTGTCTACGGAGATCAGGAGATCAAGACGCCACAATCGCCTGCTGCATGGAAGGAGGTTGCCAGCGGCTATGAGGAACGATGGAATCTGCCGCATTGTGTAGGAGCCATTGATGGCAAACACATACGGATCCGAAACCCAAACTTTGGTGGCACATATTACTTCAACTACAAGAAGTTTTTTTCCATTGTCCTGATGGCAATTGTTGACTCCAACTACAAGTTCATATACGTCGACGTTGGTGCCATAGGGTCAGAGTCTGATGGTGGTGGCTTTGCACACACCAGTCTGTCTAACTTGCTTGAGAAACAGGACGCAAATCTTCATGAAGTGGAACATGCTGAGGATCCACTTCTCCCTCTCAGTCAGTCGTTTGGCCCCATCACCACTCTTCAACTTGCTGAGCCGGCCGAACCTGGAGCGGAGAGATCCCCACCAGGTCTTTAAATCGAAGGCGGTCATTGGTGGGTCCATGGTCGCAGCCTTCTCCGCCCAGACTCTATATGTTCCTTGTTCTTGTGCCTGGGGTCCCCCTTGTCAAAAATGAAAGGCGCATCCAGCTCAATCCAATCAGCCAGCATCCTCTCCGTCTCCTCCGTCAGTATCACGTTCGTCTTCTTCCTGCGCCGTTTCTTTGGTGGAGCCTGGCTGTTGGTAAGTGCAGGTTCTACTTCTTCCTCCTCTTCTTCCTCATCAGTCTCATCATCCACTTCAACCTCGAGCTCTCCACTATCGGGGCCGAGGTCGAGAACAATTTCATCTTCAGGCGTCGAGGGGCCAGGCTGAGAGGGGTCAGAGTTGGAGGGGCCAGGCTGAGAGGGGTCAGAGTTGGAGGGGCCGGGCTGAGAGGGGTCACCAGGTGATGTGTCAGACGTCGAGGTGGCAGGGGAAGCCTTCCTGGCCTTCTTCACGCCTTTCTTCTGCATGGTACAGGGCAGGGCAGGGCAGGGCAGGGTGCAGAGGGTGACAAGCAGGGCAGGGCAGGGTGCAAAGGGTGGCAAGCAGGGCAGGGCAGGGTGCAGAGGGTGGCAAGCAGGTGGCAGGGTTGGTTTGTTGTTTGCTGCTCCGGTGTGGTGAGAGGTATGACGGGAGTGTCCCCCGCTGCTTCTTATATATCCCCCGTACAACGTTGCCGCGTCTTCCCGGACTTACTTTCACTTTCCCGTTTTACGTGAACATTGTACGATTGGCGGGAGAAACTTACATTTTACCTGTCTAGCTGCTACGTTTTACGGGGCTGCAGCCGTAAGACGTAGCAGCTAGCCAGGTAAAATGTATGCTTTCCCGACTTTTGACATACGTGAGCGCAAGCTCCGTATCTGATTCGAAATCCAAAACATACCGGGCGACCTTGGCCGCACCATCCACCTCCAAGACCAGCGTGGCTACGCCCGCCATGCGTACCAACCCCCACGACTAGACACAATTTTATTTAAGTTTTGCGTACTAAGCCCTTACGTTTTACGTATTCGGTTGCCAACTACCAATAAACCTTCGTACGGGAGCATACGGGAGCATATACGTGAATGTGTGACCCCAGCATAACATGTTACAGAGAAGGTTATTGTTTGGGGATGCTTTAGTTGCCTTTAATTTGCAGGGTAATTTATGTGTTCTTGTAAATAAGGCTGTTTTGGTTGTGCGTGTAATTATGATATAATTGTTGTGTAATTATGGTCTATATTTTCCCAGCTGATGGTAAATTGAACCCCCTTAGCAACTGATATCCAGAGACTTAAGGGGAGATGGATCGTTTTTCTGGTACCCCTTCTTCCTCATGTTTAGTCCCATTAGTTTTCAGATTTGATGATGTTCAGCTCATAAGTTTGGTGATTTTAAGACATTTTGCCCCATTTCTTTTTTCAATATTAGGACTCTTCGTGTTATCTAGGTGTCGAATTTTTCCCCGGCAGGCGATAGCGAGCCTGTTATTTAAGGGGCACCGGCCTTTGTCCTGCATATTTTTCTATTGAAAAATGTACACATTTATCTTGAAGGAGGGTATTGGGGGGTGTTATATTTAAGCTTGATGGAGGTCTAGGGAAGAAACTAAACAAAATATAAAGAAATGTGTAAATGAGCCAACAATATGCCCATCCGTCCAAAATGGAGATATTAAATTACTATGTCTCTGCAGCATATTTTTTTTTTTTTTTTTTTTTTTTCTATATTCCAACTTACTTCCTCTCGGGCATAGGCTGAGAGCCTTAACATTCACCGCTTTACAATGAACAGTGAAGCCCGTGAGGTCTTGTTCCAGTCTAGGGAGTGAGACATGTGAAGCACGTAGAGCACAACGAGCACCTGCCATCTTGCCTTCACATGAGGCACGGTGCTCACTCATGGCCCGAAACGACCCCATCCCTGAAGCCATCTCGTTCCCGTGCTTCACTGTCTCACCCACTACACTCGGACTCTCACACTTACACACACACAACGCCACCTGTTGAGCAGATAACTCACCAGGCATTGCACCCCTATAGCATATTTTGAATATGGGAATATTCATACAGTGCTATTTAATCAGGGAACAATGAGGGTATTTTATTGACGTTTCGGTGGGCTTTGTGGTAATGCACTGATACTAGGTACAGCACAAATTCCATCCCAATAATATCTTCCCATTGATACATCGGGATTTGAACCCGGGACCTTTGGATTACCAGGCCAGTGGCAAGACCACTCCACCACACCTCCCCTGTATATGTACTGTATATGTACCAAATATATATTGATAACAACATATTTCGGTACACAAATCTCCGTAATAGCCGAGTAATCATGATGAAAACATGGCAATTTACCCACAGCTGAATATAAACAGAGTATGGTATTTACAGGAGAGATATTTTACTATAAATGCCGGCAATGGGTGTACGTAAGGTTTATTTAGGAGTTCATTATACTAGGTTGTGTTGAGGGCGGTTATTGTTTGTTATCGTTCCCACGCCCTCTTTGACTGATTCAACAAACATAAGGACAATTATTGTAAGGGGATTTGTGTATACTGTATATACTTGTTTATATATTTGTGTATACTGTATATACTTGTTTATATATTTGTGTATACTGTATATACTTGTTTATATATTTGTGTATACTGTATATACTTGTTTATATATTTGTGTATACTGTATACTTGTTTATATATTGTCTATACTGTATATACTTGTTTATATATTTGTGTATACTGTATATACTTGTTTATATATTTGTGTATACTGTATATACTTGTTTATATATTTGTGTATACTGTATATACTTGTTTATATATTCATTTGTGTATACTGTATATACTTGTTTATATATTCATTTGTGTATACTGTATACTGTATACTTGTTTATATATTCATTTATTTATATTTTTTCATAATTATTTTTGTTATATATATATTATTTTACTTTCCTTCCTAGACCTCCAACAAGCTTGACAAATTTTCCCCAAAACACCCCCGCGTGATAAATAAATGCATTTTTCGGTAGAAACATACCCCGGAAAAAGGCCAGTTCCTTCTAAGTTGCAGGCTTGCTATCGCTCGTCAGGAACAAAATTAGTAACTAAATGGCACAACAGATATATAAAATCGTCAAACTAATGGAGCGAATGTCTTAAAATTTCACAATTGATGGTGCTAAACATGAGGTAGAAGGAGGTCCAGTAGGCTACCCCCACCCCTTAATATCGTTCTCCTTTTCTCATATTATTCCCCACCTCCACTTGTCAGTTCCCTAATAAATCCATCTCTCCCTCCACCTTCCCCACACCCGATCCACATGTCCCTCCACCTTCGAGTTACACCCCCTCCACCCGATCCACCTCTCCCTCCACCTTCCCCACACCCGATCCACCTCTCTCTCCACCTTCCCCACCTCTCTCTCCACCCTCCCCACACCCGACCCACCTCTCTCTCCACCTTCCCCACACCCGATCCACCTCTCCCTCCATTTTCCCCACACCCAATCCACCTCTTCTTCCACCTTCCCCAAACCCGATCCACCTGTCCCTCCACCGCAACTCCGTCGTAACAAAGTCGTATCCACTTCATCTTATCCATCCCATTCTTGTCCACCTCCACTCCACCCCCGTTCCACTACGCCCTCCACCCTCCCTCACGCCCATCTCTACTGATTCATCAAGGGGGTCTTCGAGTCAGTAATCCCACAAATATATATATAAGGGGTAGTGGTTATTTATTTATTTATATATTTCTTAGTTTCCTCAGAAACATTTCCTGGCCGAAGGCCTCTTAAAATTACAGGCTGGCTATCGCTCGTCAGGAAAAAATCAACACCTTAAAGGCACCCAAGGTCTTAAAATAAACAACGAAATGGGGAAAACAGTGATACAATCGCCAAATCAATGGGCGGAAAGTCATAATTCTCAAAACTAATGGGTCCAAAAACGAAGTAGAAGGGGGTTCCAGAAAAAACCCTTCCTCCCTTACTTAAGCTATTTCACCCTTCCCCAATTATTTATTGTTAATTTGTTGTCATTTACGTTCCACTCCCGGCCAAGGTTACCAAATCAAGAGACACAATGCGGTTAGATCCGTTCTCAAAAGTCGCTGGAAGGCTGATAGATAGTCAACAAAGGCCGACTATTAGTAGAATAAGGCCACAATCTCTATAATTCATGTCGCTAGATGAACAAAGTTGCAGCTAAATGGAAGTAAGTACTTCTAAATCTAGCGAATAAGTAGCTAAAATGGCAACACTGCACCCAGCTCCATTACACTCTGATTCAGCAAGGGGATTATTGAGACAGATATCATGAACACATTATTAAAGTCTTTTCCACCCTCTTCCCATACTGTTTTCCCCTTCCACTCTGCCCTTCCACACCTTCCACTTTATCCTTACACCGTCCCCACACCCTCGTTATTGAGACAGAAATCATGAAATCATTATTAAAATGCTCTCCACCCTCTTCTCATATTGTTTTCCACCTCCACTCTGCCATTCCACACCTTCCACCTTCCCCTTACACCGTCCCCACACCCTCGTTCACTGACTCAGCAGGGGGTCGCCAGGTCAGCAGCTCAGGTAACAATGTCTCAGGTCAGGGGCACAGAAGGGGGCAGTGTCCAGATCGGAGGCGATACTGCACTCTCTCACAAAAGATCCAAAACCGCTTCTCTGACCACTGCCTTTATCCAACAACCTCCCTTCTCTCTCTCTCTCTCTCTCTCTCTCTCTCTCTCTCTCTCTCTCTCTCTCTCTCTCTCTCTCTCTCTCTCTCTCTCTCTCTCTGTGCTAGATTGGAGTCAGACGAACGCTTTTGCTGGTAACTGTTTCGGCAACTCAAATCTAGCAGTTTCTGAATGTAAAATATACGAAGCTTACAAGAAATCCACAATGTCTAATAATCTAGTTAGAGTAAAGTTGCCGGTACCTGTACTAAAAGAGACTCGCCATGTTGCCAGAATAAAAATGAGGATTAATATTTGCCGAAAAAATCCCTCCTGTGAATATTCCTTTAGTGTCCATCACCCCCCTCGTCTTTCTCACACTTTTGTTGGGGTGTGGGAAATAGGGGGGTGGTGGGTGGTTAAAGGGAGACGGTGGGTATGGGAGAGGGCTGAGAGGGAATGGAGAGGTGAATATGAGTGGGAGTAGGTGGGGGAAAGGAGAGTGGTTGGTATTGGAGAGGGCTAAGTGGGAATGGAGATGTGTATGAAAGTAGGAATATGGGTGGGGAACTAGGGTGGTGATTGTGGGAGAGGGCTAAGTGGGAATGAGTGGGGGAAGGGAGGATGGTTGGTATGGGAGAGGGATGAATGGGAATGGAGAGGGGAATAAGAGTGGGAATGGGTGGGGGAAAGGACGCTGGGTATGGGAGAGGGCTATGTGGGCATGGAGAGGTGAATAAGAGTCGGGGTAGGTTGGAAAACGGGGAGAGTGGGTATGGGAGAGGGATGAGTGGGATTGGAGAGGTGAATGAGAGTGGGTGGTATGGGAGAGGGTTGAGTGAGATTGGAGAGGTGTATAGGAGTGGGAGTGTGTGGGGGAAAGGAGAGTGGTTGGTATGGGAGAGGGATGAGTGGGAATGGAGAGGTGAATAAGAGTGGGAATGAGAGGGTTTTGAATAGAAATCATAAAACATGATAATTATTAGGATAATCAAAATTACGTAAATAAAAAAACACACATGCACATAGCCCTACATGCCCGTAAAATCAAGCACATGAAATTTGAATAGTAGTTTATTTTATTCCCTGAAGAAACAGTATCTAAAAAAAAAAATCACGACTTAGTGTTTGCATGTATAATGATAATATGATAAAAATGGTGAACAAATGAAAGCAAATACAAATATGCTAATAGACTAAGCCTACTTTTACTCAGAGTGTATATTATCATTTCATTGTGCCAAGGAGAGAGCCCAATCTACCTCTTCCAGAAGCACTTTAGGAAGAAAAAACACTCCTGAGCTCCTTCCTACGCATTCTAAGGAAGAATGGCTCCCCTCATTTGGTCCCATTAGCTGACAAAGGCTCCGGGTGATCCATAGTGAGGAATTCGCCAGTCTCAATAGCCAGGGTCTGGGAGCAAAGAGACACACTAGTCAGCGCCAATGATCGACGAGCCTGTTGTTTGGGTTATCAAGGTGGGGCATTGATGGAATTCCGCCTTCTTCCACTTTCAAGTTATGATTCAGATTTGGGAAGATAACATGGATAGGGTATTGCCAGAAGTAAAAGTTTGGATCAAATATAGTATACTTTTGGACTTCCACTGATTTTGACATTGTACTTGAGTTAAGTTCATATTGTTTCGCTTCCATCGATTATGAATTTCATTTCTTTCGGAAATCATTTGCCCGCCAATCTTACCCATCCTAACATTCCCAAGTTATTTATCCCAATTTGCAAGCAATTTTGCTTAGTTAGATGAGTAAGAATGCGATTATAACACGACACAAATTAATGGTATTAAACCAGTCCCATTAGTTCTGAAATATAATTTGACCATATTGTGTTCGGTCTCATATCTCACACACACACAGTCATGAGTCTAGTTCATCAGTCACTTATAGAGCTAAGTGGATCACCTGAGAAGCCGACATTTCACGTTATCCCGTCAGAAATGTCTATCTTAATACCCCTTCACTTGATGAATCTCCTCCGAAGTACATTCCTGAACACAAAAATATATAAATAAATATATAATACAATATGATAAACACTCCAATGACGAGTTTCTAGCCCAGCCCTCTACACGTAGAACTTATGGTGTCTTCACCATATTCAAATTTTCGTTTACAGTATCCACCCTAGCTCCCTCCAAGAAATTAGCTTACTACTTGTGCACTAATATGGATAATTTTCCCAGGTGATCGATGAGTGGGAGTGTGATAACAAAACATTATTATATACTTCATTATGGAAGAGTCTGGTGTGTGAGTTTGTATAGAGGGGGACTAGTAAGCCAGGTCATACTTGGGGTTATCAGAATTGTGGATCTCGGGGAAGGGTTAAGACATGATGGGCATACCTTGGAGAGGAGTTGTGTGTGTATATATTAATATAATAATATAAATATACGGTTTATTTAGAATTGCAACCAGAGGCTGAAATACATGCAAGAACTACATAAAGTTATGTTAACTTATAATATACTACTGTGTGTGTGTGTGTGTGTGTATGTGCGTGGGTGTGTGTGTGTGCGTGCGCGCCCGCGCAACCCTTCACGTTATTTGACAGAAATGTCACCCCTTCCGTGTATCTTGGTAATAGTGTAGTTAACTAGAGATGGACATTGAAAAATATAAAATAACATCAATTATTTGATGAATGGTATTCAGTTTAAGGGTTTCGATAAGGAAGCTGATTTATGAATTGCTAAATGACAATTTAAAGTAAAGAATATCCTGACTTAGTTAATGAAACTATAAAACTTAATTACTGAAAATCTTTCAATTACTCATTATAGCATGTCATTAACCAAATAGATATTATGAATTTCACCTTTCCCTTATCTCCGTGGATGTTGCACGCACCTTTGGTAGGCTATGTGTATTATAACGCATATTGAGATATTGAAGAAAGTACCAGTAATGTTATTAATTAAATATAATAATCTTATTAAGTCTGGAAAATTACAATATAATATATATAGTTTAGTTTATGCAAACACTTGTACTTTCATAGGGAAATTCAAGTTTCCATTGCGCATATAATTACACATATAATTACAAGATTATTGGAATCCCATTCATATTAATGAGATCAAATATATCTTCAACCAAATGACAAATTTGCGGAACAGATTGGCCTATTATGTTATCAACTGCTGTCCATGTTTATCCTTCAAAGCTCAGTAACACAAATATCTTGCCCTGATTGAATACGTTTGTTCCTGATCGAGTACCGGTAAAGTTATTTTCCCAGCAGGTCACATACAATTAATATGAAAGTAACTGAGATAAAAAAGCTTTATCACATCATGGTCAATTCATCATATTGTTAAATTCTTATTTAGACTATTCTTCTTAGTAGGCAAGTGCCAGTGCCGGTACTATGGAATTATCTTGGCTGATGTCACATTGAGACTTTGGTTGATGGTGCAGCCTCTCCTTTGGCGGGTCACCCTATACCATTTTTCATCACATTCCATGGTAATTCATCCTTATTCCATCCTTCCCCTACCCCAAGCAACCTAATTAAGAACAATGTATTAGCTTGGTTGTGAGTTGTTTTATAAGCTACTTAGCCATGGTGTGTATAATCAAGCTTACTGACATTTCTAAGTAGCATGCATAACTTCCTTGCCTAAATTATTCCTGGTCGTGTACACAGTAATGGGATAACGTGAAGACACACCTTAGCCAATTTGTTTTCGGTGTAAATGTCAGTTCGGAAGCCAATGAGTACATCCCAGGAAACTGTACATCTGTCCCTCCATAATCCTGGCTGGTGGCGGGACTCTATCTGGGGAAACATCACGACGCTCCATTAGGTTGGTGTAGCAAGCTGGGTCTTTGGGTGGGAGAATGTTACCATCTGTAATTCTAAAGGCACCGCGTGTTGCATGCCTCTTACTGCTCTATGACTGTCTTCATGTGATGCATTATTCGTTGCTTTGTTCTAATTCACGAACTATGATAGTTTGCACTATAGACTCTTACAATAAACTAAACTAATAAAGGTTCAGCCTAATTGACAAGGAGGCCACACACTTACGATGGATAATTACTGCCCGCTAATGCCTGAAGTAGATTTGCTAGAAGTATTCCCTGTACTCTGCCTTGGCACTATAGTACAAAAAAAAAAAAAAAAAAAAAAACGCAAAAATGCTTTGGCAGATGTTAAAAAATAGATAAGGTGCTTCCCAATCTTAGAGGCGTCCATGGTGTAATGAAGGCAATATTACATAATGCTTAGAACACAAGTGATACAAGATGGCTACTACTGAAACGAAATCGCCTTTTTTGCCTCCAATAGAAGGCTATAGACCGATGGGGCAACTGTATCGGGGTCGATCTCCGTACCTCGTATCCTCGGACAAGGGGTGAATCCTTAATTACCTGGGGAAGGTGTGAAAACAGGCGTCCTGAACTCCGGGGGTCGAGGCGTGATTGCCATCTCTCACCCGTGACACCGAGGCCATGGGGGGCACTCGGGCGGGGGGCGCTGCTGGGGTGGGAACACAGGGGGGAGACGAGAGGGAATGTGTCACACCAGTCATTTTACCGGAGATATTTATCGGGTTTACTGAAGCCGAGCTAAAACCGCACGAAATTTAAGCCTTCACTTCGATTATATTTGCAACTTGACCTTACTTGAAATTTGCGACCTAATTCCAGGCCCCGCTAACTTGAGCCAGTGTCACACGAATAACTTTACAAGGAATTTTAATAGGGGTAACAGCTAATGAATATAATATATATATATATATATATATACATGGAATATTATTATCAGATGCTATCCATATTAATCGAAATCCAAATATTGTTTCCTGACGTTATGCTCGACTCCAATAGAATTCACTGATGACTATGCTCTTGTTACAACACCTAGGATACATAATGATGGGAAAAAGGAGATAATGGAAGGAGGAAGGAAGTAGAGAAGAATAACACAACGGATGAATACACACACACACACACACACACACACACACACACACACACACACACACACACACACACACACATTCACTCAAGCGGTGGTGTGTTTATCGGTACACACGTTAATTATGCATGCTAACGAGTACATTTTTCGATTTTTAAACCTAAATATAACTATGTGGATAAAACTTAACCTACCTAACCTAACCTAACCTAACCTAGCCTAGCCTAACTTACCTAACCTAACCGAAAAAAATCCATTTCAACGCATTTTAAAGAGATGTGTACACTTAAACTGGCCCCCCAAACCTCATGTACCTGCAAACCTACATATTTAGTCAATGTTGTACTTTTAAGCACACCACCGCTTGTCCACACACACACACACAAACACACACACATACACACACACACACACACACACTGGGGGAGAAGAATGGGTAATGAATCGTCAGAGAAAAGTCGCTAATAAAAGGGTTACTGGAAACAAACAGATCGTACAGACGGACGAAGGTAAACACGGGGCTTTAGCTAATGGTGTGTAGGGATGAGAGAAAGAGACGGCAGCAGCTGGACGGGTGAGAGAGGAAGAATTATGGTTGATTCGTCGGTGGGGTAGTTCGTCGCCTAAAAAGAAGGAACTGCTCGTATCATTAGTTTGTATTGTATTTGGACGATTGTTTGCAGTTTATGAGGGATCTGTGGTAGTTGAAAGGGTAAAGGAACGACTCGTATCATAGCCATTTTTTTAACAGCAGAATCTTCTATACTAAGCGATCTTATAAGGGTTAAAATACATTCATGTGCCCCCATGAATATTCTTTCCTCTCACTTAAACAGTAGGCTACCATAGTGCGGTTGGGAATATGAACATGATTAGATTAATATCCAGTATTCGAGAATGGATAATAAGTCGTAGGCGTGTGCATAAACCTTTAACCGTCCTGGTGGTGCAATGGTTAAGGTGGCAAAAATATGTGTGTGATAACCCGGGTTCGAATCCCGGTGGATCATATATACATTAATTAATTTCATTGGGGGTGTGGTGGTGAGATTAATAAAAATAATATTATTAGTAGGTTTAGGGATATTTCTTCGAGAGGCCGGTCTATATGATCTGTGCCCCATGAATATTCTTTCCTCTCACTTAAACAGTAGGCTACCATAGTGCGGTTGGGAATATGAACATGATTAGATTAATATCCAGTATTCGAGAATGGATAATAAGTCGTAGGCGTGTGCATAAACCTTTAACCGTCCTGGTGGTGTAATGGTTAAGGTGGCACAAATATGTGTGTGATAACCCGGGTTCGAATCCCGGTGGATCATATATACATTAATTAATTTCATTGGGGGTGTGGTGGTGAGATTTATAAAAATAATATTACGTAGAATATCACAATTAAGCTAACATACAGTAGCCTTCAAAAACATAATACAAATAATAAACGAACACAATCTAAGCAAACTTTGCATAAATTAACTACCGGTAAGCTTATGCAACTTACACAACACTAGCATAACATGAACTAAGCAAGCATAGACCAATGTAACCTAATCTGATTTAAGGGAGGTCGCCTGCATTGTTTCTCTTGCTCTCCTTTTCTCTTTTGCTCTGGCATGTATCCATTCGACCCCATTCAGCCAACTGGTTTAAGACGTTTATCCCCATCCAGGTGTCGATTTCTTCCTGGCAAGCAATAGCGAGCCAGCATTGTATGGAGAAGTCCGGCTTCGGACTTCCGGCTTCGGTTCAGAGACTAATTGACCCCTGCTGTACCATCGACATCCTTTTTATATCATTCTGGCTTCTACTAATCGATTTTTTTTTAGTTTAAGAAGGATCTCTAGCAACTATAAGGATTCGAACTATGTCAATCAATCCTCTCAACAACCACAGAACCTTCTTGATCTGCATAACATCTTTAAATATAGCTAGGATAAAATATATCAGACGTCGCTGTTACAGAGAAGGTTAAATTAATCTCCTTAGCATACGATGACACCATTCTGGCTAGCTTTTCATAATTGTATTCAGCCTAAGAAGGAATTGTAGGGATCGAATGAGGCTTGGAATATATCAATTAACCATAAAACTAAAGCAGGTCCTTCATATTCTTTTAAATATCGTCTCACATTTGCCAGAATGAAATGAAGATCACCACAATATCGAAAGGGGTAACTTATAGGATAATTTATATTAATGTGGCATATATTCAGTGACGAAATACCTACGTGGCGAAACTACCCAAGACCGTGAGAAACAGCTGGAAGCACAAAAAGCAAATTGGTCATAAAAATATAACAGGTAAGAGAGAGAGAGAGAGAGAGAGAGAGAGAGAGAGAGAGAGAGAGAGAGAGAGAGAGAGAGAGAGAGAGAGCTGTAATAGTTAGTTAATTGATGGGAGATTTTTAGTTTGCTCCCTAGACCTCCATCAAGCTTTAACAAATACGCCCAAGGCCCCATGTCGAGATAAATGTGTACCGAAAGAACACTTCCCTAAATGACACGTAAGGTATTAAAATTGAAAACAACAAAAACAAAAAACAAAGAGGCGATAGGTTTAAAAATCGTCAAACAAATTGGGTGAACGTCTTAAAATCTCAAAACTAATGGGGCTAAACATGAGAAAGAAGGGGGTGAATAAAATATTACCTTCAGTGAAAGTATCCCCTTAAAGGCCGCGACTATCAGAGTCAATAGCGTGTGTTGACAATTTTTTACTTTTTGTTTTAATATAGACAATGATAATAATAATAATAACAATGATAATTATAATAATAATATAAATAATTATGAATAATAATAATAATAACAATAATAATAATTATAATAGGCCTACTACTACTACTACTACTACTACTAATAATAATAATATAAATAATAAATATAACAATAATATTAACAAAATATTCGGTTTATATGATAACTGGAAGTGTTATATTTTAATAGTTATGTAATTAGTTTTTTTGTTGATATGGAATGTAATATTCAATTGAGAGAAATTATTACATCCAGAGAATTATCCAAATAAATATATATTGTTACCGTAAACAGTGAACTTACACGTGTGAATATTCCCTGGAGTTAAGGGGGGAAGGGTATATTTATTGATCGATTTAATTATGTATTGATTAATAATTAGTTTCCTCCATAGACTTCCATCAAGATTAAAAAACATCCCCAAAATCCGCCTTCTAGATACATTTGTACAATTTTCAATAGGAAAATGTCGCAGCCGAGGGCTGATTCCTCCTAAAATACAGGCTCGCTATAGCTCTCCTGGAACAAAAATTGACACCTAATTGGCAGGGAAGGCCTTAATAATGACAAAGAAATTGGGTAAAAGTTCTTAAAATCGCCAAACTAATGGGCCGAACGTCTTAAACTGTGAACACTATTGGGGATAAACGTGAGGGAGAAGGGGGACCATAACAAACAACCATCCCCCTTAAGCTTTGCAAGACTACAATCCGAGTTGCAACGGGCCACGAAGAGACAGCCAGGCGTCGTAGGTGTATGCAGATACGACCACGAACAAGCTGGTTACAACACTCAAACTGTCTCGATGTCTCACTCGCCATCTGGAAGAAGACCTGACTTCACCACGTAGAGCAGCTGTTGTTGTTGTTGTTGTTGTTGTTGATCCCCAGGCTGTCTGGACGAGCAGCCCCGAGATCCCAAGCAAGGCCAAGGCCATAACTGAGCTCCCCCACAGAACCCTCCCAGCTTTACCACTAAAGAATGCCCAGGTGACCGAAGCCGCTCCCAGGCGAGGGGCTGAGGAGAGTGCGGAAACGCCCGGGTCACCGAAGCCCCTCCCATGGCCCTGTGCCTCTCAACATTATGATGACAATATTGAGGGGCAAGGGAAAAAAGATGAGATCTGTCTCTGAGAGGGCAGCAAGGGAGGGAATTATCATCTCACGGGCTTACACCCCTGGGCTAATACCCCCACTGTCCGCAGCCCGCCTTGCAATGCCACCCAATCGGGCGATGTAGCCAACACCTAGAAGAAAAAGTAGTACAATAAAAGAGACAGACATAATCGGCTAAGGTAGGGCAGAGGATGCCAAACTTCACTCTGAATAGGACCAGCCTGTCACCTTGCGTTGACCAGTTGAATATACCGCTGTTAGCGTATAATCGGAGGTAGAGTTAGAACATAGAAAATACAACATATGTAAGAATATATTAGCATACCATAACAACACTCTATTATGGAGTTATGATATTATGCTTAGGGACCTGAGATCCATAGAATATATTAGCATACCATAACAACACTCTATTATGGAGTTATGATATTATGCTTAGGGACCTGAGATCCATAGAATATATTAGCATACCATAACAACACTCTATTATGGAGTTATGATATTATGCTTAGGGACCTGAGATCCATAGAATATATTAGCATACCATAACAACACTCTATTATGGAGTTATGATATTATGCTTAGGGACCTGAGATCCATAGAATATATTAGCATACCATAACAACACTCTATTATGGAGTTATGATATTATGCTTAGGGACCTGAGATCCATAGAATATATTAGCATACCATAACAACACTCTATTATGGAGTTATGATATTATGCTTAGGGACCTGAGATCCATAGAATATATTAGCATACCATAACAACACTCTATTATGGAGTTATGATATTATGCTTAGGGACCTGAGATCCATAGAATATATTAGCATACCATAACAACACTCTATTATGGAGTTATGATATTATGCTTAGGGACCTGAGATCCATAGAATATATTAGCATACCATAACAACACTCTATTATGGAGTTATGATATTATGCTTAGGGACCTGAGATCCATAGAATATATTAGCATACCATAACAACACTCTATTATGGAGTTATGATATTATGCTTAGGGACCTGAGATCCATAGAATATATTAGCATACCATAACAACACTCTATTATGGAGTTATGATATTATGCTTAGGGACCTGAGATCCATAGAATATATTAGCATACCATAACAACACTCTATTATGGAGTTATGATATTATGCTTAGGGACCTGAGATCCATAGAATATATTAGCATACCATAACAACACTCTATTATGGAGTTATGATATTATGCTTAGGGACCTGAGATCCATAGAACCTCCTGATTTTCAAAACATTTCTGCAGTACACCATACCGCTAAAATAATGACTATCACCGATGTTACTGAATGTTTAACTTTTTGAGGAATATGACGCGTTTTGACAGTTTATTCCGGCTAACATTAGACAATTTTACTCAGTATTGGAAGGCCCTCTTGGAATCAAACGGGCAAATTATAACTCAATTAACCGTCTGACTTCCAATATTCCCTCCTGAGCTGACAGAAATCGTTTACTGATAACCAGAGTAAACTGTTAACATGCGTCATCATCTTCGGGATCCCCTTCTTCCTCATGTTTAGCATTTTAGTTTGAGATTACACGACGTTCGTTCCATTTGTTTGGCGATTTTGAGACCTTTCGCCCGGTTTCTTTGTCAATATTAAGATCTTTCGTGTCATTTAGGTGTCGATTTTTTCCTGGCGAGCGATAGCGAGCCTGTAATTTTAGAAGGACTCTGCCTTCGGCCAGGACATTTTTCTACAGAAAAATTTACAAAATTATCTTGAAAGAGGGTCTATGGGGTGCGTTTTTAAGATTGATGGAGGTCTAGCGAGGAAACTCAAAAATACATATGTACAGTATATTGACCAAACAAATAAGTACTACCCCCTTAAGTGTTCATGATTAGAACAAACTGTTGGTTGGCAGGCTGCAAGTGGTCATTTGAGGTAGTCTAATGATTTCCGCTCTCCAAGTGATTTAGTACCGAGTATTGTCCACGGCAGGAGAAAGTTTAACCCCTTCTTTGCCGGCGACGTCATTTTGGCTTCATTCTGGCTACTGTCAGACGATTTTATTCCGCTTAAAAAGGGCCTCCAGTAGTTAACAGGCTTGGAACCATCTCACTTACCCCTTCTTACTACCACAGATTTGTTTAAAACTACACAAAATCATCTAAATGTACTAGAATAAAATTAAAATTACGTCGCCGGTACAGAAGGGGTTAATGTAGAGGGCGCTGGTTTACTATGCATACTACGTGTTTAACCCTTTCTGTACCGGTAATGGTATTTTTCATTTCAGCTACATTTAGACGATTGAATGAAGCTTAGGAAGGATATATGGTAGCTAATATTGTTAATTGAGATAGTCTGTAACCTTTTAATGGGTAGACGTCCTTCCTTATCTGAATAATATCGTCTAATAATAGCCAGAATATAAAGCAAAGGGCGTCACCGGTCCTGAAGAGGTTAATAGCCTTTCGAAGTTACTATGACCCATTGCTTCTCTGTTTTATGGCTGTTATTAGACTATTTTATTGAAATTAGGAAGGGTATATAGAAGTCAGAGGGTTAATTGAGATAGTCTTTACCCTTGTAATTCCCACAGATCCTTCCTAAAGTGTATACAATCGTCTAATGACAGTCAGAATAAATTGTCAAAATGCGGCACGATCTTGAAGGGGTCAATACTTCAATATTGAGAAGGAAGGTGCTCCTAAATATTGTACGATAATTAAAGCGGGGAAAGGTTTTTGTTAATCGATTTATTTATTTATTCATCATTATTTTAGTTTCCTCCCTAGACCTCCATCAAGCTTAAAAAACATTCCCAAGATCCCCTTTCTAGATAAATGCGTACATTTTTTGGTAGAAAAATGTCCAGGCATAGGCCAGTTACTCTAAATTACAGGCTCGCTATCGCTTGCCAGGAAAAACAATGATACCTAAATAGCACGAAAGGTCCTAATATTGTCAAAGAAATGGGTCGAAAGGTCTTAAAATGGCAAAACTAATGGGGCTACACATGAGGGAGAAAGGGGGCCAGAAAAACCCCATCCACCTTTACACGTCTTTAACATTGGAAAGGAAATGACGTTCTATAATAAAACACGACCTGTCATCAATATTGTCTTACATTGTGATCCACCATGAATTAAAAATGCATTAAGTATAGTTAAGAATATTTATGTACCGGGTATATATTTTGTGTGGTGCCATCAATGATCTACTAATTACAGAGACTCAAACAAGACTCAGCGTTTATACGTTTCTCAAAGTATAAAACACACAAAGCCAAACAATAATAATCATGCTAATGAGATGTAAAACTATATAGCCATCAACATTTTTTAAATAAAATGCTTAATTTTGAGGAATAGTATTTTTAAGTTTTGCGATGGTCATTCACCTCAGCAGCACACAGTCATTGTTATAACAGCTAGGAGAAGTTTGTTTGGAATTTTCCTTGGGGTAATGAGAATCGTGCAATGTTTTTCGCATTCCGAGTCTAAAATGTGTTTTGGTCAAATACGAACCCGAATAGCTAAAAATACTGACCATTAATCTTATCAAGAAAGTCGAGCTAAAACCAAGCGAGTATAAAGCCTTGCATTCCGTGACTGACAAAGGCCCAGAAAACTGTGGTTAAATCCTTAAATGTGGGAACAACTGACCCTGCACAATGTTGAAATCTTCCATGGGTAGACTCTGCTATCTTTGTTTTGAGAGGAGCCACATTGCATGCCTAAATGTGTGCTGTATTTGCTAGCTATCATTAAATTGAGGTTTCTATGGTATATTTCACGAACTACGATACATCACATTCATTAAAGAGGTTTAGTATTTATGGACCATCTGGAATAAACTACGACAAATCACATACAGAAGACAGAGTAGTTGATATTACCTGCTTGTTTTGAGGTATACAAGGCATCGATCATGGAGGTAACTTGTGCAGAACTTTGCGCCTCATAGACTCCCTTGGCACAATAGCCCCCGCATGACGGACAACCTGTATTTGGGCAGAGCGGCGGCGTCTGGGGGGAAACAAGGGAGAGACTGGAGGAGCTAAGGCCGACAGAAGAGAACATTGTCCGGCCACCACACGGCGTGTTTGGTGGCCGCGGCGCTATGCTCGCAGCGGGAATAAACGCACAGGTATACCAGAGTCGACACATGCTGGGGGCCGTCCGCATTGCTTCATTCGGCCCTGTCTTCGCCTTGTCTTAGCTCGTTTCCCACATCAAAGCTTCCGAATAACCAAGCATACGCGATTTAGATATGCTGTTTACCATGCTCCTTTACCTCCACGTCCAGTTTCTTATCGTTTCTGCCTTGAATATCCACTTTTCTTTATCGTCCAAGGAGCTGTGACTTTCGGACGAGCGCTCAGAACGTTCACCAAAGTTCCCATTGTTTCACTCAGGGGCGAACAAAAGGTGCTGGTCTAGCCCAAGAGATGCCTGCGCTCCAGCAGTCGATAGGAAATGAAAAGGGACCAACATAAAATAATGGAATGAATGCAGGAGCTCGCAGGAAGGGGCACGACAGGCGTGTAAACGATGGCAGGGCTAATGTCTCTCTCAATCACGTCTTAAGCAGGAGGGGCTGACCTTGACTTGTCCGGACCTACGATTTCTTTCTTTTGCACAGGATTCTTTTGGCACTATACAGTAGATTTTCTTCTAAAAACTAACGTTTAAAATGCATTTGAACCTTTGAGTTATTGAATAATATTATCCTACCACCATGTCTCACAAATAAGAAGTGACAAACTTGGCCTAGTACTTTTTCCAACTACTTTATTGTTGGGCAGCGTTGATATAAAAACAAAACAAAAAACATGTAAGGCTAATGTGGTATGCTGTTCACTTCATTGGTGTTTTGATATGAGTTAAATTATTTAAATTATTGGCATACAAAACTATGGTATAGGCTAACGAGGTTATCTTTATAAGCACGAATCACACATTATAATACATACGAACGCGGAAATTTGCGTAAAGCTTAATTGCCCAAATGAGGCAGATCTCGGTTACACCCAAGCTTCAACTTATAAATTCTAGCACTTACACGGTATATATATGGATATTTACTTGGATTTTTTATGCATGCATTTATTTAGTTATCTGTTAATATATTAATATATGTTTGCAAGAGCTTATTATTATGACACTATAGCCTACATCATAAACAACCATTTTCAGGAGCAAGGATGAGTGACGGGCCGGTTTAATCAAGTTACTCGTTAATTCGATAATACCTTAACACAGATCTGGCTCGGGATAACATTGTGTGGAGATAACGAGTGTGCCGCCGTGTGTGTGTGTGTGTGTGCGTGTGTGTGTGTGGGTGTGTGTGTGAGAGAGGGACTGATAAATCTGGAGGTCGCTAGTTAATCACATCCAGGGATACGGTACCAGCGCACGGATAAATCACAGCTGAGAGATGTAGATAAGGATTATGTGGTGTTGGATTTTAGTTCATTCGTTGTGTGTTAGTGTACTGTCTTGTGTGTGTGTGTTCGCCTATGTGGATGTGCATGTGGGTGTGTTTGCTTGTGTGTATGTGTGTGTGTGTGTATGTGTGGGGTGTGT
This sequence comes from Paralithodes platypus, assembly GCA_032716605.1. Lineage (NCBI taxonomy): Eukaryota > Metazoa > Arthropoda > Malacostraca > Decapoda > Lithodidae > Paralithodes > Paralithodes platypus. The sequence goes on along the minus strand of CM064520.1, from coordinate 21,554,229 downwards.
GTGAGTATGTGTGTGAGTATGTGTGTGTGTGTGTGTGTGTGTGTGTGAGTATGTGTGTGTGTGTGTGTGTGAGTATGTGTGTGTGTGTGTGTGTGTGTGTGAGTATGTGTGTGAGTATGTGTGTGTGTGTGTGTGTGTGAGTATGTGTGTGTGTGTGTGTGTGTGTGTGTTAGGTTGAACTTGTGGCCAATGTGCCTTATTCGGGTTCCCTTGATAAGAATGGAGAGTGTTGGTGAAGCTACGTGGAAAAGTTTCGGAGATTATTGTATTTGTTATTTTATCTTCTATTATTTACTATAAAGACCGTTATCTATGGGCTCCTGATTCCTTCTAACATATTCAATAGCATCTCTCTCTGTTTGTTTGTTCAGCCATGTATAGATATATGCAGTATACGTTATGTTTACTAAATGCATGGTGCGTAAGTAAAATTAGCTGTAAGTAAACATTCTTCATATTAACTTAAATTCTAATACTCTAAAGAAACATTACTTACTTTAACCTATTCCAACTAGCATAAGTTATACCTAACCAAATCTAAGCGAAGCTAAGCTATTTTACTTACCTAGCATAACTGAACTACTAGCATTGCAAGGTGTGTGTGTAGAGTTTCGACCTTTTATTTTGTAGCGTGGTTTATTATTTTCAATATAGAACATGGAGTATCAAGGAGTTTAGAATTTTCTTTGCATTGCCATGTTTCATTTTCGTTTAAAATTGGATATTCTTATCTCTGCTCAGGAACCTTGGCTCAGGCGATACTAATTAAAACCGTAAAAGCTTCATATGCATGAACTTTTGTGACAATACATGTATTTTACTTGCCTTTACTGTTAATTACTGGTTATGTTAAAAGGTAGGCTGAATTTGATTAGGTGAAATTACAATGAGTCACGTTAGTTAATTTAGGCAAGACATAGTGAGCTTATATAAAACAAGTAATTTAGGCTAATTAAATTAATGCTATTTTTTATTGTTATAACTTACTATTAGTCATTGAGTTCATTATTAATACTGTTATGAATTTCAGCAAATGGCGGGTGCAGTTTCCTTATAAAATGATGAATCAATTAAGTATGAAGGCATATCTCTTAAAGAATGAAAAAGCTCTATTTCAAATAAATATTATGTTGATTTATTCCGAACAAATTAATCAAAACAATTGACAAGCTCTGTTGACTAAGGTAATATTTACTATGTCGCTTGAAGGGACATAAACTACCGGGACAGTCACTATTTTCTTATTATATTAATTTTTCTTAACTGTTTTGACACGTGGGGTTAATACGATTTTCCACAATAAAGGCACAATTACAAATCTGATGCTTCTAATAAATCCAAGGGTTGTACTGTAATACAAAACAAAAAAACAGTAGGGCGTATGCCACACATTGCATGGGTGCACACTGATTTACTCTAAATAAAATGAGAAATACATATAATAAATACAACTGGCATAGCTGCCATGGGGAAAAAAATGCATAAAACTAAACAAAGCATATACCGTTGGAATCGCAATGACGTGAACAAATCCAAATATAACCCCAAAATATTTGCAAATCCAAAATCATCCAAACAGTGTCATAATTTCGCCAAAGGTTTAGCCCAGGTGATTTTGGACAAATAACTTGCATTATGGAAAACTGACAAAGCGCACAATTAGTCTACGCCTATATTTCGAATCCCTACGCCATGGAGAGTCCATTGATATAAGGAACATTAATTTGGGCGCATAGTTTAGGGCACAGGAACATTTAAAGGTCCCAAAGCACCCTCTTTCCAGCCGTTTTGACACTTGGGACCAATACGATTTTCCACGGTAAATTGAATCTTTACCAACTTATTTTATGTTTCATGGACAAATATGAGACTACTATGTCTCTGCGTCATATCCATGTCAAGTCTTCTGTATTGTCAACATAGTTTGCTACAAAATCTTCGTAATAGCTGAGTAATCAAAATGTGGACATGACAATTTACCGTCTGTTGAAATAAAGCAACCAACTATATAGAGATTACCGACTGAGTAGGGCGTATTTGGCGTTTTATGTAGTGGTTGAAATAGGGGTTTCTGGGCTGTAGAATAGCTGAAAGAGGGGTTGCCAAATCATAGACACAGTGTTCATGTATTGTACTTTGAGGGTTTCTAAATCATATAAACAGCGTTCATGTACACTCGCTACAAGAAGTATCTGCACCCCTATGCTGATCATCTGGTGTATACAGCTCGGTAGGGTTGGCACCTGTGCCTGCAGCTATATCCATGTGTCAGAGAGGATCGTCTCTGACACATGGATATAGTTGCAGGTAGAGGTGCCAACCCTATCAAGCTGTACACACCAGATGATCAGCGTAGGGGTGCAGATACTTCTTGGAGCGAGTGTACTTTCGGAGTTACTATGGTGTCTACTGGTTGATGGAGGTGGTTGTTGCTAGGCTCTCCAGCGGGTGAGAAGAGGATTGGTATTGTTGAATTGTCGAATAGTTGAATATAGGTGAATGAGGGCGGTATTGCTGTACTGTCAAGAAGAGATGCTGCAGGTTGCTGGACGACTGTTGAGAGGCTGAACGCAAGATGATCAATGCCAATCCTTCCTATTCGAGGTTGAGGTGGTGCCTTGTTACACATCAAATCTTCTCATTTCGCAAACACACGTCAACTCTCTCTCTCTCTCTCTCTCACCGTTCATACCAGGTGGTGGTGGTGGTGACGTGAGAGGCAGAACACTCGTCAAGGGAAGGAAAACAGAGTATCGCCCCATTAGAACAATAGGACAACACGCGACCCTCTCTTCAAACACAGGTCAACCTCTCTCTCTCTCTCTCTATCTCTGTATATTTATATATATATATATATATATATATATATATATATATATATATATCCATTTATTGTTTTCATATATATATTTTTTGTTTATTAGTAGCTGTTTTCTAGAACATAAGAACATATGAAAACGGGAGTCTGCAGAGAGCCGATTCGCCCAGGACCCACACACGTTGTGTGTGGGTCCTGGATTCGCCCACACCCAACCCACCTCACGGAAATGACCATACAAAATACCTAGGAGAGAAAATTATGGAGTTGAGAAGCAGAAATGGGGATGGCAACTTAAGAATAGGTAATATATATTTTATTGGTATCAATTTGAAATATGGAATTTAATATCTGTTATATTAATTTATGTAATTTGTCAACTATCATGATTATCTTACATATCCTGATTGTAATCGCCATTTACCCATTTCCAAATGTACTGTATATTATGTACTGATATGTTGTTATAAGTAGCATATGATATTCGTCTCTCTGAGTTGTATTAAGCTTCCGTTTGTATTGCTTAATCTTAACCCATACAGTACCGGTGACGTCTTTTTCGTTATAATCTGACAACTATTAAACGATTATATTGAGCGTAAGAAGGATGTATACCCATTAAAAAGGCTACATAATATCTCAATTAATCCTATTAGCTACCATATATCTTTCTAAGCTTCATAAAATCGTTTAAATGCAGCTGAAATAAACAAAGTACGTCGCCGATACTGTAAGGGTTGTATTGTCCTTACTTAGCACTCCCTCGTCCCCATTTCTGCTTCTCAGCCCCATCCTCTCCTCTCCTAAGGTATTTTGTATGGCAATTTGCACAGCTAACCTTCCACTTATCCCTCCCTCTTCCTGCTTCCGCTCCTCTCCTCCTCACCCAACCAGTTGAGCCCTTCATAGTTAACCAAAGCATTTTTTTTTCTCTCATATTTTCTCGGCAATTCTGATCTGAAAGCATCTGAATTTAAGTGTTTCAATTTAAGTCAACATTATCAAGAAAACACATATATAGCTGTCAATTTCGTTTTGGAAGAGAACTTCGAAATGCTGCCGAAAAAATGACGCCGCTCGAAAATCGCCAGAAAAAGCGTTCGTGTGACTCGGCTTTAACCCAGGCAACCCGAGCCTACTACAACATGTTGACCAGACAACACCAGAAGCGAGCGGCAAAACACGACATTGTTTGACTTCGCGGCTGCCTTCCGTTTGTTCAGATGTTGATTCCTGTGATCAGGTGTCGGTGAGGCAGGCTTGGCGATCACTGGAGAGAGAGAGAGAGAGAGAGAGAGAGTGGGGTGGGCTGGGGAGTTAGGATGGTAGGATGGGGCTGAGATTTTTTAAGAGGGTTAAGGGTAGAGGTTGGACAAAAGTGGTAGAGTTAGATAGACATGTAAGATAGATCTTGAAAGGTTTGGGATAGGGATCGGAGGGTGAGAGTTATATATACTTGGAGGGTGTGGGACGGGGCTGTGAGGGGTGGTAGGTAGAGGGGGGGAGGGGTGAAGGGATGTAATGGAGGGATAGAGAGTGAAGTATCGCTGGGAGTGGTTAGAGTGGGTGTGAGGTTGTGATTGTAGGGGGGGGGGGGGGGGGGGAGTTTGAAGGAGGTGCGAGATAGGGCTTGGAGTGGGTGGAGCAGGGGTAGGGAAGGATGATAGATAGGGGGAAACGTTGGAGAAGCAATGGGCGGGATGGAGAGGAAGTAAATTTGGGAACAGAAGAGGAGGATTGTAGAGAAAGTAAGAGATAAAACGAACGGGGAGCGAGTCAATATTTGGAGAACTGTAGAGGAGTGCGGAGAGAGAGAGAGAGAGAGAGAGAGAGAGAGAGAGAGAGAGAGAGAGAGAGAGAGAGAGAGATGGGGAGGGGGTAGTAGATGTGGAGAGACGTGTGGGATTGAGAAGCAAGGAATTATTAGGGATGGGACAGGAAGGGAGGTAGACAGGTAGTCGTTGGATATGCAATGAAAGGGATGGCTATTATGGGATAGGACTGCAAGAGGTGGTAAATATCAAAGGTAGGTGTAGCTTAGGACTCAGCGGGTTGTCAGAAGGGAATAGATGTGTGGGATAGGGATGGCATAGAGGGTGATGGATAGGGCTGTAAGGGAAAACATATGAGGGAGTATGTTAATTCAAGTTAAACAGGTAGAAATGTTTAGGGGTTGTCTTTTCTGGACCCCTTTCTCCCTCATGTTAACCCCATTATGTTACACCTCATCATATATTTTGGTACGGATTTTTAGCCGAAGGGTGGGGAGAGAGCCTTCTGCTTTGTTGTCTCATTCTTTTAATATATATTGTCCATGTCTGAAGTAGTATTAAGGCCGAACCACCTAGTAGGGACCGCAATGTCTGTGTGGTCCGAATATCCGAGTATCTAGTTTTGAGATTTTAAGACGTTCGCCCCATTAGTGTGTCGACTTTAAGACCTTTCAACCCATTTTGTTGTCATTGTTAAGACCTTTCGTGCCATTTAGGTGTCGCGAGGGGTGGTGGAGGAGAGTGAGTTGTTGTTGTTGTTGTTGTTGTTCCCCAAGCTGCCTGGCCGAACAGCCCCAAGGGCCCGAGTAAGGCCAAGGCCATAAACGAGCGCCCCCACAGAACCCTCCCTGCCGACCACAATAAAGCCTGGGTGACCGAAGCCACTCCATGGCGGGGAGCTGAGAGGGTGCGTAAACGCCCGGGAAACCAAAGCCCCACCCAGGGCCCTGTGCCCCTCAGCAATTATGAAGAGAAAGTTGAGGGGCAAAGGAATAATGTGACGCTTTAGCTTCCAATCTTGGTAGATAGGGAGGTCAATCCACGGAAGAGACGCCGTCACTTGAGATTTAGAAAATATATAAGTAAAAGGAACAGTCAGAGTAAGCTATGGGTATGGCAGAGATCGCTCAGGTCTCACTCTGATAGACCAGCCCATCGCCATGGAGAGTGAGTTAGATAGGATGGTGGTGGTGCAAGGTGTGTGGGTGGTTGAAGGTTAGGGATGGGAGGATGGGGGGAAGATTTGGAGTGACATATGTAGGATACGTATGATAGGGAGGATGGAGATACGTTTTTTGGGAAGCAAGTGGAAATATACGTAATGTGGAGAGTAATACAAGTGAAAAGGCAGATGAGAGGATGGTAAAATATACTCAGTGTCAGTGACTCCTGTGATAATTACGACCCACTTATATGGCAATAGTTCCAGCTTATTGACTTGTGCGACCATAATTGTTAAAACGTTGTTAAGAAAAAAACATTACTACAAAACGAGGCATTGGATACTGTCGCAAGAGACAATCAGCTGGAATTATTGACATATAGGAGGTACTTATTTTTCTCGAGAGTCGCTTACACCAAGTAGTATGCAATATAACTGGAGTGGAAGGATGCTAGAGGCAAGACTAGTTTATGATAAGGTTTAGGGAAATACAAAGGAAAACAAGGAACAACAGATCTGTTGATCCTTACGATTGGACGGATGGTGTTGGATTGAACTGGGATGATTGGGAACGGGATGGTATAACGAGATGTGTATATAGTATGGGGTCGAAATGCATTTTTTATTCATAGGTATAGGGCAAGTTGAATACAATTATAGTGAATATAATTAATATATTCATAGTCGGCATAATAATTAAGCCGAGAAAGTTACCGTAAGCAAAATAGTAAAATGGAGAAATAGAATCGAGGAGGTGGATGAGGGATAGGGAGAGCGATAGTTGGTAAATATCTAAAGAAGGTAAATTAGAGAAACAGAAGAGGAGGATTGTAGAGACAGGAAGAGATAAAACGGATGGGGAGAGAGTCAATATTTGTAGATCTGTAGAGGTGGGCGGAGAGAGAGAGAGAGAGAGGGGGGGTGGGTAGAGCACTTGAGGTAATTACATTTATAATACGTGCACTATATCTTTCAGGTGGGAGCGGTAAAAGGAATGTAAAGGCATGCGAAAAAACTACTATACTAATTTCTATATTCATATTACCATATTTGATTATAAACCATTTCCTGCAAATATTTCCTGTTGTAATGACACCATATGTTTACAATCACAGTGCATATGATAATTCCTTAGTTTTACGGCAAAGTAACGTACACTTACAAGAAGTAAATTAGCAAAGATGACTTAGCTGCCTTTTCATTATTGTACATAAGCTGACTAGGTTAGTCTAAGGTACCATTAGTTACCTTACACATTATACCTTATTATACCACAGCTCTTAACCCTTTCTGTACCGGTGACGTCCTTTTTAACTTTATTCTGGCTACTATTAGACGATTTAGTTTAAAAAAGCCTCCAGCAATTTACAGGCTTCGTACTATCTCAGTTTATCCTTTTTACTTTGCACTGCACAAAATCGTCTACATATAGCTAAAATAAAATGTAAAATACGTCGCCGGTAAAGAAGGGTTTAAATGTGATATGTATCAGAGTATGAGGATTATGGGAGTTCTTTACATTTTGAGGCACCAATGAATTAATAATAATTATTATGTACGTTACCTGTCACATCCAATACCAAAAACCTTTCAATTATACCTTATATTATAAATATAACAAACCTTATAACAAACCTTATATTATAAAATTTCTATTTTCTTGCAGTGGCAATAATGTATCGTAAATGAAGCACGTCCGTAACTTGGCTTTGAATGACAACAAAACAATATTTTAGATTGGTAAACACGCTAGTGAATTATGAGCTGGGTTTTGTATTACTGTGGTTGACGCATACTTTGATCACAATACTATGGGCATTTCTCACCAGCACAAACAAGTGGTGTGATAAGTGTAAGGGCCTCAGGTGGAGTTCTTTGGAAAGTATTCACCTGCGACACCGGCTCACTACCATCTTACTAACAATAGAAATAACTCATAAATTACTTAAAATTCATGAGGGTTGAGTGTCAGGTTGTGTCTAGGCTGCGCGCGCAGGCTTCATTGCGCGTATCCAAACATGGCTGCTCCCCACGGGGCCCGAGACATCCCAGCGGGTGTAGGGACCGCTTGTGTAAATGTTTTTCTTTGCACATCCATTTTCTCTCGTTTTTGCAGCTATTGTGGGCCTTTTTTCCTGGCTAAAGAGCAAAGCTGTATTGTGTATACAGTGACTCCCATGTTTGAAACAACGCAGACGATTCAACTTGCTTATGGAAATTAGATACAGGAATTTACATTCGGCATCCCTACACAACTTCTCTCACTCGGGGTTGTTCACTGATTACACATGAAAAATGACCGAGAGGAGACACGCCAACTCCACCCTTGCGGCATAGGACACAAAGGCGAGATTACTTTGAGGGAGAAACCGAGACCAACAACACGATCTCTTCGACAATTTTGTATTTGACGAAAGAAGATTCCTATCAAAATATATTACCACTGATTGCATTTGATTACAATGGATTTTCTTCCTTTCTGGTGGAGGTGAGGAAGAAGATAAGCCGAGAGACAGCAGGGGGGATGTGTATATATATATTCTTTGTCAGTGATCGGTCTTAGTGTTCTTAAGGGGGGTCACCGGCTTGTTTTATCTTTCTCTCCTTTTCTCTCTCTCCCTGGCTTGTATCCATTTTGGCCCCATTCAGCCAACTGTTTTAAGACGTTTATCCCCATTCAGGTGTCGATTTCTTCCTGGCGAGCGATAGCGATCCAGCATTGTATGGAGAAATCAGGCTTCGCCGGAGACATTTTTCTATCGAAAAATGTACAAATTTAGTTGGCTGTCAAAACAAAAATATATATATGCTGGCTCGCTACCGTTCGCCAGGAAAATATTGACACCTGGATAGGGGTAAACGTCTTAAAATAGTAGGCTGAATGGGGCCGAATGGATACAAGCTAAAGAGAGAGGGAGAGAAAGATAAAACAAGCGATGAGGGTTCCCTTAACCAGGCACGGGGCCGTTTATCTTATTAGGTTGTGTTTTACGAGCGTGATATCTTATTAGGTTGTGTTTTACGAGCGTGATATCTTATTAGGTTGTGTTTTACGAGCGTGATATCTTATTAGGTTGTGTTTTACGAGCGTGATATCTTTCGTAACAGCTCCTTAGTTAAACTGCTCTTTACTATAAATTCCTGGGTATATATTTTCTGCTTATTATATTTGCTTTATTGATACCAACACCTCTTTAGCCAATGGTACACTGTGTAAATTAACACACTATTGTAACGAAAAGGGTACACATAAACTCTCATAATCGTGTATGTGTTCTAATATGAATGAATAAACCGAATAACGCTGTCCATATATAAACATTTGTTGTTACAATTATGTGTTCAATATTTACAGTGTAGAGTGAAACAATTATTTTAGTAACACCATAGTTCCAACAAAATGTAAGTATTAACACCTTGATATCCAGTAATATTTTCTTCATAATAATCTTATGTGGTATTAACCCTCTCAGTACCGGTGCCGTCCTTTTAGTTTTATTCTGGCTACTATTAGACGATTGTATTCAGTTTAAAGAGGTCCTCCAGCAATGAACTTGCTTCGAACTATCTCATTTAACCCTTTCAACTACCACAGATCCTTCTTAGACTACATACAAACGTTTAAATATAGCTAGAATAAAATTAAATATACGTCTCCGGTACAAAAGGGGTTAACATCTTAGCAAAAACGTTCATAGCAATGTTGTTTATGCTACATTTTCATAGTATCTAAACCATAATTCTAAAAGCTCCCAAAAAACATAATTTTATAAGATTCAATGTTTGCATAGTTTCCATATATTTAAATTGAATACATATGCAGCAATGCATCAGGTACTGTCATAATTAATCTTAAGGGTGCCCGATACAATACGAGTAGGCTCAACAATAATACAAATCCTATTCAGACACATGACATTGCATTATATATTTTTTTCAGTTAGCTAATGTAACAACAGTTTATTTCGTTTAAATGTGTTATAATCCAATACTTTTATGACATTATTTCATCAGAAGAAATGCACATACCCTAATCTGTTAGCATCACACGAAAGCTTATTATCGTCAGTTTTCGATGGCAAAAAATGTTCATACAATATTCTTGAATCGTTTTGTGTGATATTAGAAACTAAACTGAAGAGTTGGTAAAAACATTTTATATAAGTTAATTTTAGCCATAACAAAGTTGTCGATAGAAGTTGAGAAATTGACTGATATTGTCTTTACCCAACAATATCACAACAATCACCACAGTCATTATGCAACAACATTATAAGTCCCTCAATCTATCTTTCGCTCATCGTATGACTTAAAATGCTTCAAGCTCCATTTGTTCAGATATTATGACACCTTAAATTAGACTCTGTTCCTGTTTCAATTAGAGGGAGGTGGGGGGGGGGGCGCTCGTTAGAAGCAGCTTTGCCTTTTGTCTCCCTCTTGCACATAGAACACAACTAAATCAATATGTTTGATATCATCTTATTTACATAATTTCCCGGATCATAAGATTACATCAAGTGTCATCACCTTCAAACATTAACATTTCATAGAGCAACATTTTGCTCAGCTCTTTACAGTACATCACATAGTATTATCAAATACAGTATAACCCTTTTTTAACGTCGATATCATTGTGCTGGACAAAGGAAAAAGGCAAAATAATGTCAACGTTATTTCGAACGGTATTGCCATCAGTTTACCTTACATGATTGACAAAGCGTAACATTGTACACTGGAGAGAGAGAGAGAGAGAGAGAGAGAGAGAGAGAGAGAGAGAGAGAGAGAGAGAGAGAGAGAGAGAGAGAGAGTGTGGAAGTCGACGGGATGAACACATAAGATGATGTGAGTGATGATAGCAGAGGGGGAGGGGTAGGGGAAGGAGGGAGGGTTATGTGGCTGGGGTAGGTGACAATTTTCATGTATTTAGATGTGATTAATTTTAAAGGAACCAGAGTTATCGAAATTCTCAAAAATGTTATCAAGCAACATAGCAAAGCTATACAATGAAAATTACATACAGATTATTAATAATAATATAAATAATTCAAATACTTAACATTTTCTTTCTACAGTACATATATTATTAATTCTTGGAGTAGAAATACTCTAGTTTAAATTAAAGTCCCATAAACAATAAGTTACTTTGATTGAAAAAAGAAATGCAATTATGCAAAATGTTTATCAAATATATATAATATTGATTGTTTTCATTGTAATGTTCATTGAACTATAATATTGTCAGACATTTAAGCTTGATAAACATCAGCCTTGGGTAAACGCTTTGCAAGCAACAAGTGCAAATAATTTACTTTTACCAATTATATAGTCTATTCATTATAGATGGGCCAGAAATCGTGACCCCTAACCTCTGTAGTTAAAAACAGGCTAGAACAAACGGGTTGTAAAATGTCCACACACATTCTCTGGCTGACTCTTCCTAAATGGTAGAAATATTATATCGATTACTTTAGTCGTTTATGAGTAATATAGGTTAGTGGACAACATTTCTAGCCTACCAATAATGAATGGTCTATAGTAACTCTAACTAACTTAATTAGGCCTATGTATATATTGTTTCTCTTGTACAACAAAGCAGACATTATATACAGTATATCAAGAAAACATAAATATTCAAAGAGTCAATATGGTGGAGAATAATAAGCCCAAATCCCCCGTGTACTGGAAATACCCAAGCCTCCCTGTTTATTGTTCATAGTCACTTCGCCTCATCATCATTTCGCCTCGCTACCCCTTTGCATCAATAATTCCTCAGTTTATCTATTTCTCTCGACCTTAAGGGGGAATGATCGCATTTTCTGGCCCCACTTCTTCCTCATTATTTTAACCCAATTAGTTTTCAGATTTTAAGACGTTCGCCCTGTTAGTTTGGCGATGTTAAGATCTTTCACCCCATTTCTTTGTCAATATTAAGACCTTGCGTGCCATGTAGGTGTCGATTTTTATTCTGGCAAGCGATAGCGAGCCTGAAATTTAAGAGAAACTGGCCTAAGGTCGGGATATTTTTCTACCGAAAAATTTACGAATTTATCTAAAAGGGGGATTTGGGGATGTGTTTACATGTTTGATGGAAGTCTAGCAAGGAAACTAAAAAAAAAAAAAAAAAAAAAAAAAATATATATATATATATATATATATATATATATATATATATTGATCCAAAAATAAAGCCTTCCCCCCCTTGATTAATGGCTTTTGGTTCGTCCGTGGCACTATACACAAAGAGGCTGTGCATGTTGTTAACTTTACAAAATTATGTTAAAGTTGCAAATCGAAGAGGCTGAAGTGAAGTGGCTGTGAAGAGAAGTGACTCGTTTTCCTCTTCATTACCTCATACCAACGTCGTGTATAAGCCCACACGCACATAAACACTCTCACACACACACACACAAACAATGATACACACAAACACATACACAAACACACACAATGACACACCTTAATAATGCTGCCTTGAATACGTACATTTCTAGAGAACGGACACAATATCTCATTCACTGTGATTTTCCCCGAGACATTTTTCTCTACTCAACAAGTGAAAGAAGTGCGTCCATTCAGAGAAGAAGAAGGAGAAAAAAAACGTGCGAGGCGTCTTTGTTTCTCTTTCAGAATTAAGAGCTGTTTTCACTCAATATGACTGTACAAAGAAAGAGAGGAGGTTGACAAAGCCCCATTCTTAAGCCTCTGTATACGAGTCCTCTGCAACTTTTCCGTCCGCTACACATTATTTCCAAGGGGGGTATTGTGCGGGAGGGGAACTTGTTTGGCTAATGCACATCGTCGGCGCCCGGGACTATCGGAAACAAACAGTTGCCGCGATACTCACTAGAGGCGCTGCACATTAAAGAGTTGGAGTCACATGTACAGTTAGCTACATAAGTTATGTTCCTCTCTGTGATCTTAAACTCGGAAACGTAATGCGCATGCTTGGACTACGAGTGTAATTTCCTATGCGGTGGTTAACTCAACTGATTAGTCAACTGATAATTAAAAACAAAATACTTGCAATTCATTCATACGGTTCTACTTTCATACATAACATCAGGACGAGGAACAAAATTTATATGGGTAATTGTACATCCAGCAAGATTTTCAACAAGCTCAGTCCTTGTTGTAGATATGCTCTTACAGAATAATAAGGTAGAGTAATGGCAAACAAAATATACGTAGTTAAGGTACCAATTTGTTCATTTTTGTCGCTTGCATTTTTGTTTAATATTTTGTAAATAGCTTAAATACCACAACTAAAAGCAGTCATGGACCAGCTGGTATGTATCGCTGACTGTGCACCGCCTTTTCCGCATTATACATATAGTCTGGAAACGTCTGGAGTAAACTTTTATAATAATTTAGTATCTGTATATATTGTTACCTCAAGTCTAGGAGCCAATACCAATAGAAGACAAATCTGAGTTGATATTAGAATAAACCTAAATTAACTTTGAAAAGATGACAGAATTAATATAATCACCAAATGAGGAGGAGCACTTTATTGACAACGTTTCACAGATAACTTCTTCATGACCTGAAGAAGCTGTCTGCGAAACGTTGTCAATAAAGTGCTCCTCCTCATATGGTGTTTATACTCATGACTATAAATGATGTCTATCTAAGCTTGCAGAATATAAGTTTTCATATGATTCTGAATTAATGCATCGCCGCCGTCGTCGTCGTCGTCTCTGACTATCGGAAAAAAATTACCACTTACGGGTTTCAGGCTATAAGTAAGTTGGAGCCGTAAGCATCGCTAATAAACAGAAATGCATTACAGTAGATGTCCGATGGATATAACGTATGTTGAATTGGATTTTATGTATTTATAAATGTACTACGACCGTATTATAGCTGGTAATTCTGCTAAATTTCGAAGTTTACGTCTCCAACTTCCTTATAGTACGAAACTCGCAAGTAGTCAATTGCCAAGCTCCTCACTAGAGGCACAACACAGTCTAAAGTTGGCCAAAAGGTTGAATCTCACGTTTTGATATATTATTATAATAATGTGTTTATTGTTTTGTCATTATTCGGCAATTATTCTAGTTTGACATTTGAATTATTTGTTTATAATCAATTAATCCCCTAAGATAATCACCTAGATTCAATATTCTTGGCGTTGTGAGTGCAAACTAGCCCCGAATTGTTGCTGGAAATATGTTGCTTTTCGAAAATTATATGTTAACGTTAATCCTTGTTTGTCACCTAGGAAATTCGAAAGAAAACAGTTGCCAAGATTCTTTGAGGATATATTTATGGCAATAAGAATAGTGTGAGTGACTTACAAGAATATTATGGTAAACCACTGTTAATTACCCACATGATTTTACTAGTGCGTAACAAAAGGACTCTCCCAATTCAACCATTAAGGAACACCCCGTTCTTAACATTAATCCTCCATTACAAAACCCAATTCACAAGAATAAATTAATGAAAGCATGCCCATTTTGTCTTCCATATGAAATATTACAGTCTGGTTACAAGTTCCCAATTGTTCGTTGATGTAGTAGAATTTAGTCGGAAGTAATTTTGCCAGATAATTATATAGTATTCATTAGATCAGACTGTGACTGGATGAAATATTGGTTGATTGCATCTCAGATAATTAGAGAGACGTATAAACAAATCAAGGTATACTGTAGATGTAATGGAAATCTGGACTGAACATTTTGTAACTATTTTTAAAACGCAACACAGGAGAAAGAACACTTTATTGACAATGTTTATTATCAACGTCATTAGATACAAATTAAGCTCTGCGAATGAAGTGCTCCTCCTATTTCCTTTAAAGGTGGGTGTGCATGCTATTATTTTCTTCCACAATCATTACCGGCAGTGTGCACTATAGCTTTTGGTGCAATATTTTCTGCTACAATGGCTTAATTATTTATATAATGGCCAAAATAGGATATGGGTGACACTTTTCTGGATTCGGAGTTTAAGCGCTCTGATGACGTATGCCCAGGAACACAACAAGCTCTTCTGACAGGTGGAATAATAATAATAATAATAGTTCTTAAAGCTAGCGCATGCTAAGCTAGCTAAGGATAGCTCAATAAGGCCGATTAGGCGTATTTCCATTGGGGTCCTGTACTACTACCCCATCCCTTTGCTCATGAGGGATGGTAACGACTCAGTGCTTGTGAAAAATATTTAATGCGCCGAGCGTGGGCGCGAACCCGGGCCTTCTGGGTGGAAGTCCGAGACGCTAGTCACTACACCAACCGAGCCGCTAGAGGAGGATAGTGACAGTAGTTCCGATTCGTTTGCCAATACTGAGGATGATAACCGTGATTATGGCAAAGAACCTCAAGTGATGAATATTGGTGGTGTCCAGGCTTATATGTATGAACCTGTAGGACGAGATCCAGCAGCAGGAGAGGAGGGAGAAGCAGCTGTGATTACCGCCCGCCTTGTTTACACTACTCGGAGCCGCGGCGGACGCTAGCGATCATGTCCCCGTCTATTTTGACTGCATTTGGATACAATAATGAAAGCCCGCCCCTCACGCCTCCATGACTTATTGTCATCATATACATTGCCAACAGGGTGCAAATAACAGAAAAAATCGCCGTAAAAATAGACGGGAACTTAAACCGCGGCGATCGACTTATTTTTATTTTTATTTTTGTTTAGCCTAGTTGCTAGTAGTTGAATTTCAGCCAATAAATGTCTTTAGCCTAGGTTAGGCCTATATCCATCGACACTGACGTATAATTTGGGCTAGGCTTAAGTTAGCCCATATTATCCACTCTCCTGACTCCTGAAATTGGCAAGCACGTATGGGTGGGAGGGTGGTTTGGGGGATGGTGGGGGGAAGGTAGAAGGGTAATTGACTCGTGTTACAAATATGGTGCCGATTGGTGAGGTAGTTTCGCCACCACGGATTTTCATTTTTGTATGTGATGATCTACGGATAGGCTGGAAGTGGGTGGTCGGAGGAAGTTGGGGTTGTGGTGGGGGGAAGACAGAAGGGTAGGGGACTTGTCACACAAATATGGAACCAATTGGTGCAGTCGTTTCGCCGCCACATATTTTCCTTTTTTTCCTTTGTGATGGCCTGATGCGGCGACCCATGGTCGGCGAGTGGATTGGGGGAGGGAGTTGGGGTGGTGGTAGCAAGACGCCAGAAGGGTAAGGTACATGTGGTAGAAATATGAAAGCTATAGGTGCAGTCGTTTCGCTGCTACGATTTGTTTTCGGCGAGTCCGTATATATACGGACCTGGCACTGTGCGTGACAAGACCCCAGTCCGTATAGGCAATCAGCGGGTGCATCTAGCCATACCCATACTCCACTGCACTTTATTGTCAAAGCATTCATCACGAAAATGTCCATTGCATATGAAGCTTGTTTTGGGCTTTGCCTAAATTGCCTCCCACACTCTGGTTCTTTGTATAAACTTCACCCATTTGTTACAATGGTATGGATCACTTGGAAACTTGTGTAGTGCTATCTTTGGTCCAGGGATGTTGCTACACCCGAAAACAGCACACCTATTCACCATTTTTGCTATACTTGCTGATGTTTACTTCCCAAATGTTTGCCTGGGCGTACGTCACATCCTCACGTGAGTACTAGTTGCAAGGGGTCGCAATTCAATATCTATTTTTGATTTGTTCTCTAATATTGAAGATTAGTTTTGACAAAGGAGTAGTCAGGTTGATTACTGGAGATCTAAACATCTCTTTAAATACATTATAAATTAATTTTAATTTCGGACGCCCCACCACCTTTAACCCCTTCACCGCCATTGCGTAATTTGAATAATATTTTGGTTATTATTTGACGATTTTCTTTAGTTTGTAATCTACCTATACGACTCAAATAGGTATACACGATTTCAATATACTCTCTTAACACCATAGGTCCTTCTTAAACTACTGTTACGACTGGGGTTCAAATATATCAGGGCTCTTATTCATTGGACTAGTAATGGCATAAATGTTACAACGGAAAGCGCTAGCTCCAACCTCTGCTGTATATTCCCAGTGAACAAAGAACACAAATACTCTACAGAGTTCTATATGCAATAATAGGCTATCAAACTCTCAATAAATGTGCGTCTACTCTAGGCTTAATGTTATGTGAAAACAGCCTATTACTACCTATAACCGAAGGTGCTTGGTCATGGTATGCAAAGTAAGGTGGTAAGAGAAGTTACAGCTTACGTTACTTTAATCAATAAATGTCAGGCACTCCTGCATGAAAGAAAGTGCACTAAAGTCCTTCAACACTAACAAGGAATCTTCTTTAAATGTTAGATGCTATAAAGATGCTCGTATCGGAAATGGAACCCAAAAAGGCAGGCAGCGGAACAATGCTCGTGCAGGCTATGCACACAAAAATGCAGAATATATAATGCCATCGAAGCCAAGAATATCCTAAACACTACAACAATAATAATAATCGCCACGACAATGCAGTATTCCTATCAACAAAAAGAGCCTAAGTCGTTTGGGTCTCAATACATCAAACTAGGCTGCGAAATGCTTGTGTAATCATAAATGGGTATGCATAAAAAGAGTAATTAGGTTAATATACTTAATGTCTATGGTGACTGATAAAGTCTAGCTAGAGTCAATGATACGAGATACTGGTGCGCATGGCATGCCGCATAGCCTAGTGCAAATCTCAAGTCTGTGTGTCAAATATTACGTTATAATGAAGGGTAGCTCTCTTGAGAAACCTTAATACCGAAGTATTAAGTGTTCTCCTGGCGTACCTCAAAGACAAACAATCGAGACTAGAACAGTGCAGTATAGGCAAAAAGCCCTCACTCGTGCATGCTCTACTCTCAATGGCACACAGACTAGAATTTACTCAATCAACTCCAGTTCTCAGGTATGTCGTGCAGCTTTTAACTAAAGCCAGCACCCATAGGAAACAATACCTTATAATATCAGACTCCTAGTCTAGCATTATCTAATCCAGCAGAACACTAATAATTAAAGGAAGCAGTACTATGAAAGCCAACCAATGCTTTGTGATCCACTTATCTTAACAACTAACATACATGGGTTATATCAGACCTTAACGCACAATACAACTGGCCAGCATTAAGCTGATTTTGCAGAGTTAACCAGAGGGGGTATAATATTAATAAAAAGGTGGTGAAAGATATGAAAAAAGAGAGAGGTAGGCAGAGGAAAAGATTCTCAGGTGCGGAGCGGGGGACAGATAGCAAGGGAAAAAAGATGGATGCGTTCTAGAAACCAGATCTGAGGGAGAGAGTGGCGAGGAACTGTATATATACTCGCACTAGCTCGAGGCGCGTGGGAAAAAAGCGGTTACAAGTCCTCTAGCCACTAGCAAGGGAGCTAGCAGCATGGTAAGGACCTCTCTCCACCAACCCCCACGAGGCAGCCAGCCGTGACGTCATCGAGCGGGACGAACACACTGCGCGCTCCCTCTCACTCTGTTCTACTATCTCTCTCTCTCCCAGATCCCATCATTACTAGTTAATGATAAAACATATACTTTACAATTAAATATATAAAGCCTTGACATGGGTGAAAACAAAGAGCCTTTCTGGACTGCCCATGACACAAGCTTTCATATAAAATAAAGCACACTCTAATACATAAACTGTAGCCCCATCCACTGCCCTGGCGATCCTAGCGAGTCACTGTAGGACAAGCCATGCGGTTCTAACGGAGTGGTTAACGTCACACTACATAAAATCATCTAATGTCTGCCAGAATCAAAGGTAAATTGGCGTCATGGGCTGAAGGGGTTAACCATGTCAACTTTTACCACTTCTCCTTCAACGGTGTTTAAACATAAATAAATAAAATAATAATAATAATAAATAGGGAGTTCACTGAATTTGAGGAGAACCTTGAGACTGTTACAATGTAAAGACACATCTTCCCATACAGGGTGCTTCATAGATAAGCAGGAATGATTGTGAAGCTCGGTATTATTAAATGTTGTCCAGGTACGCATTAGTTCGTGGCGGGAAATAGTGTGCAATATTTCCATGTGCTAGATTCTTTTAACCATTGTGTATATTCAAACAGAGATTATATATACTAATCTTATTTTTATTATTTCCACCCTAACACCAAACACCTCCCAATGAAATTAATGAAAGCATGTGATCGTCCCGGGATTCGAGCCTGGGTTACCACATACAGATCTTAAACACTGTAATCATTACACCATCAAGACAGTTAATATGATACAGTACAATAAATATTAATATTGTATACCAGCTTTAAACAAAAAACATATATCCTTTATACTCCCATAGTGTATCTTCAAGCATGGAATATAATGATTAATACAGTGAATATCAATACTATGCTGTATATACACACTTTTGAAACTCCCTATATATCCTTTCTACCCCTATTCCTCCTGCTTTTCTCCCTTACCCTACCCTACACCCCACTCTCCCGAAGCACCATATGTTACAATAGCTAAGCGGCGGCTCCCACAATGCACCGCGCCACCGTTCACAATACCTCCCACAATACCTGTATCCAAACTCAAAGCTCTCCGAGAATACTGGGGTCTTAGAGAGAAACCGGGATACGGGAAGGGCGACAAAAGATCGAAGCACACAAGCCCTTATCCCGGCAACTTTTGATCGGCAATTCAATCCTGGCACGAAAACCTTGTTCTCCTGTACTGATTTTGGCACCTAGACCCATGGCTGATTATCCTGGCTGACTGTCATCTTTTAGTATCTTGATTCTGAGGACCCACAGTAGAGTTGACCAGAAAAATTATCTAGAGAAGTGCCCCTGTGACTGCCCTAGAAGCCTGTGTGAGCGCCCCGTCTCTCCGCCACCTCTGGGCCCCCAATTTTGATATCGGGGTCATGGGAAGGGGAGGGGGGGGGGGGGGGGGGGCTGGAGAATGGGACCCATGGCAGCAGTCCATAGAGGTGAAACGTCGGCTCCGATATCCAATTAAAAGTTTTCTATCAGGCACAAAAGGGGAGCTGATTTCTGGATCTGAAATATTTTCCAGCTTCTGTGCCTTTGATTTTGCCGCCCTTGGTCCTAGTCGTTTGGGCGATTTTTCCGAGATGGGTTTGTTGTGATGTTTTGTAGTGCCTGGATTAAAGGGGGATTTACATGATAGTGCCTCTTCAAACAACTTTTGTTTGGAATCTTTGTTCTTAAAGCTTCTGATTATAAATTATATAATCTATATAATTTCATAATTGCCGACATCAATGCAAAAGGAACACTGATTACGTTGCCAAAATAAGTTAACAGTGAAAGCGCCTTTTTCGGCAAGTTGTGTTTGCCAAATTTGATATTATTATTATTCCACCCATTTTGGAACTATTTGGCAAACTAGAATCGGTGGCTAGATTCACATTGTGATGGTTTATTTTAGTGCCAGAATTCTTACGACAGCATAACTCTGAAGGAAGCAGACCTGAGTTACGACAAATACTGCCGTGTTGAATAAGAGTTTAATTCAAAAGTTGCCAGACCTGAGTTAAGTAGGACTGACATGAGTTTTTTTTTTATTCCAGCAATTGTTTTTCTACAATGCTCATCTTGGCAACATTTGTAGACTATTTTACACTGGTATCGGCATCGAGACTTAAGATAGTTCATTATAGGTACCATATCATTGGTACCAGTAGCTATACTTAAGATCGATTATAATACGTAACAAATTACCTATATATATATATATATATATATATATATATATATATATATGTGTACTGAATATTCTCAAGCTACCAGATCTGAGTTGCCGGGAAACATTTGTGAGGAAAAGTGGTTAGTGTAATTCCGCCTTGACTGATTTAAGGAGGGTTACCTGCTTTTTTCTGTGTCTCTCCTTGTCTCTCTTTCTCTGGCTTTTATCCATTCGGCCCCATTCAGCCAAATGTTTTAAGACGTGTATCCCATCCAGGTGTCGATTTCTTCCTGACGACCGATAGCGAGCCAACATTGTATGGAGAAATCCGGCTTCGCCGCAGAAATTTTTCTATCGAAAAATGTACAAATTTAGCTTGCTGTAAACAAAAATACATATATGCCGACTCGCTACGGAAACTATCGGCACCTGGATGGGGGTAAAAGTCTTAAAACAGTAGGCTGAATGGGGCCGAATGGATACAAGCCAAAGAGAGAGGGAGACAAAGAGAAAAAAAGTGAGGTTGGCCCTCTTAAAAGTTTGGCGACAACATTGTTGGTATGACCCTGCCTAACTGTGGGTGAATGGATAGCATTATACCCTCGTCCTTCCAGCTTGGCGGATCTCTCACCTGTTGTTTGTCTCTATGCGGCAGCTGGGATCATAGGCGTTTCCGATAAATAACACTGGACCATTGGGTGGTTTGGTTATGCCGGATATATTACTCCTTTTAAAGCCATACGGAATTATAATGGGATGTACTACGTGTGAGCTTATGTGGAATCAATTTAACTATTTGTAAATTAACACTTGGACCTTTTAATTATTTTGTTTTTGCTAAATATCCTATCCTATTATGATAATTAATCATTATAATAATAATGAAAATAATAATAATAATAATTAATAATAATTATTTTTTATAATAATAATAATAACAATAATTATATTAAAAAGAATAATTATAATGTAAAACTTGCAAGACAAACAAAATAAGAGAGAATGATAAATATGTTTAAACACATACAAACTTATAAGATTTGTTTTGCAAAAACTTGGATGATACGGTTGCCTTTCAATGAATAATAATACTAAAAAAAAAAAAAAATGGAGGCGTGGGAAGCTTGAACACTATAATCCACTCAAAATCTAATCTTAATTTCTTTGGGACCGCTCGAGCAAAATTGATCGCGGCTTTACCATTCAATATCTTATAGATTAACTAAACCTTTCTTTATGTAATCAACAATTCGGATTCAAAATTAACTTAAAATGAGTTGGACTCGTCTTTTGGGTTTGACAGAAATAGAATAGGCATGGTTTCATATTTAGTAACTTAGCTATTGCTTTAACTGCAAACTGGGCTATGTTAAACTTATATGTTGTGCAGTTGTCAAGTTTGGCATAGCTGTGGACACACTAGAAAGGCTTATCTTGACATTCGAACGTTTTGTAAGTCATATATTGTACGTATCAATACAAAAAAAAAAGGGGAAATGTGTAAGTTGTTTATCAGAGCATGTAGTTTAAAAAGGTGGACGTGATATCATTCAGTTTGGCCCCTCGGGTACCTCCCCATTAATCGAGCCCACAATTTAATGCCCAGTTAATCCAAAAATGTCACGTGCGACAAAAAAGCCGAATAAGTTTAATACGGTGTCCATCAGCACACTTGCGAATTTTCCGTCCAGGATCTGCATGAATGAACAGCAAGTGAGCAACAAATTACCTTCCATTAGCCGCGACAAAAAAGCATCACATGTCTTTGTCGTGGGTGAGAGTCTGGGCAAGAGACGGGGAGGTGTGGTCGAGGGAGCTTTGGACATCTCGACAACTGAGATATGTCGTCACCCATCTTCCGCTCCCACTAGAATAATGTTTATTATGTATTTAAAACTGTCTTCACACATAATCGCATATCATAGTATTTAATTCGCTTTCTTTGCATAATAACATAATATATACAGATTGTTTTAAACTATCTTGGTTTGGAATAATTTGTGGATGTGAGTGATGAGGTGTCCAAGTACCGATCAATCCAATTCCCAGACATCCTTTCACAATTGCCTCCTGATGCCGCCTTGCCTGGTACTTGATTTATGTGCACAGTTCAAAGGAATAACAGTGCAAAACATTTACTCAGGAACAGTTCTTACGCTCGGGCACTGAACGCACTGAGGAACAGATGTGAAATCGAATGGGTGAGGTTTTGAAGTTCCTTAAACATTATCATCGGAGACACCCAATAAGAACATCATTGAAACTATTTAACTTGTACGCGTTGCAGGGTAGTGAGCTGTTTTGGTTTTGCTTTAATATATATATATATATATATATATATACAGTATATACACACACTCATACTCTCTCTCTCTCTCTCTCTCTCTCTCTCTCTCATGTCGGATTCCCCCACTTACAAAAGATCGAGAGAGAATAAACAAGCAATCAAATTAATGTATTTTAATGCCAGAAGTCTACGAAATAAGATTGACGAACTAAGAATTATGTTACTAAATGAAGAAATAGATATAATTGCGATAACAGAAACTTATATAGACACCAACAATATCGATTTCACACACGAATATCAGATCAATTCCTATAAACTATATCACAAGGACAGAGTAGGTAAGAGAGCAGGAGGTGTATTACTGTATATAAAAGAAAATATATGCTCACTTGAGGTTCAAATTCCTTCTAATAACTCAGAACTGTTATGTGTGAAAATTAATAACAAGGATATAGACATTAATGTGGTTGTCGTATATCGTCGTCCAACTCATACCTATCAAGAGGATATAGACCTATACAATAATTTAGAAAAACTCTATCAACAAAAGAAACCCTTATCATAGGCGATTTTAATCTTCCTAATATTCATTGGGGAGATGTAAAAGGGTCTGGCCATCCATCAGAAAAAATGACCGAATTTATTAAAGATAACTTCTTATATCAATTAGTCCAGAAACCCACGAGGGGAGATAATATTTTAGACCTAGTAATAACGACCCACGAAAATTTAATTTCTGACTTAGAAGTTGGGGAATTAATATCTAATTGTGATCATAATATCGTCAGGCTCCAAATTAATATGTCGCACACAAACAGCACTAGTGAAACTTTTATTCCCAACTATAATATGGCAGACTTCAATAGCCTAAGAAATGACCTAAAAGATATTAATCTGCATCTCGAAGGTCTCACCAACATTGACGATACATGGGAAAGATTTAAAGAAATATTCATGAGTGCTCAAAAGAAACATATCCCAATGCGTAAAAGACACAGTAAGAAAATAAACAAACCCCTTTGGTACGATATAAATATCAGTAGAGCAATTAGGGAAAGAAATCGTTTATACAACTTAAAGAGAGAAACAAAGAATAATACCATATGTAATCAATACCTGGCCGCCAGAAGAAAAGTAAAATCACTAATAAAAACAGCAAAGAGGAATTATGAAATAAGCATAGCTAAAGATAGTAAAACTAATCCTAAGCAATTTTACAGATACATTAACAGTAGCAAACAAATCAAAAGCGGGATAGGACCCATACTTAACACTCAAGGTGTTCTAGAAACAGATAACAAAGACATAGCCTCTACACTTAACAATTATTTCAGCTCCGTTTTTACCACTGCTGCCAACACGAACACTCCACAAGCTACTAATCAAACAAGCAACATTGTGCTCCCTGACTTCAAAATTAGCCAATCAAGCGTCACTAGACAGATTGAATTACTGAAAATAAATAAATCTCCCGGCCCAGACCTATTCATCCCTAAAATCCTAAAAATGGTCAAAAATGAAGTTGCCGAACCCCTAACCAAAATGTTTAACATGTCACTCCAACATGGACAATTACCCACTGACTGGAAGACAGCGAATATTACACCAATATTTAAAAAGGGAGATAAAAAACAACCAGGGAATTACAGACCCATTAGCTTAACTTCCGTTATTGTAAAACTATTAGAATCAATTATAAGAGACGAACTTGTACTTTTCATAGAGAATAATAATCTTATTAATAATAGTCAACACGGCTTCAGAGCAAAAAAATCATGCCTAACGAACCTTATCGAATTTTATGACAACCTATTTAAGATTAATGATTTTACCAAAAGTCTTGATATAGTGTACTTGGACTTCCAGAAGGCCTTCGACAAGGTCCCTCATAATAAATTACTTCAGAAGGTCGAGAATCTAGGAATACAAGGCAACACACTTAATTGGATAAGGAATTGGTTAAGCGAAAGAAAACAAAGAGTAATTATTAATGGAGTGGAATCAGAATGGACTCCGGTGACTAGTGGAGTCCCACAGGGTTCAGTTCTGGGCCCATTATTATTCATAATATATATTAATGATTTAGACAACGGCATTAATAACATAATTTCCAAATTCGCCGATGACACTAAAATAGGAAATGCAATAATATCAGAAAGCGATAGAAGTAGCCTGCAATCAGATTTAAACAAGATATCAGAGTGGTCAGAAAATTGGCAGATGCCCTTTAACGTAAACAAATGCCTGATACTACAAATAGGCTCCCGAAACAACAAATACGAATACCATATGAATGGAGAAAAGATAAAGAGCGTATCACAGATAAAAGACCTAGGAGTGCTTATCAATGAAAATCTAAAATCTACAAGCCAATGCACCGCAGCATCTAACAAAGCAAATAGAGCGCTAGGTTTCATTAAAAGAAATTTTCATTGTCATAGTAAAGACATAGTTGTACCACTATATACAAGTATTGTGAGGCCACATCTGGAGTATGCTGTGCAGTTTTGGTCTCCCTACTTAAAAAAAGACATAAATAAACTAGAATCCGTTCAGCGTAGAGCAACAAAGTTAATCCCTTCCCTTAGAAATAAGCCATACAATGAGAGATTAAGAGAACTCGACCTGTTTTCGCTTAAGAAACGGAGAATAAGGGGACAGCTGATAGAGTGTTTTAAGATACTAAAAGGCTTTAGTAACGTAAATTCTAATAATCTATTTAAGATAGCCAAAGAAGGTTCCACAAGAGGAAACAAATTAAAACTAACAGGCAGGAAAGCGAACCTAGACATAACTAAAAATTTCTTCACCCACAGTATTATTAATGAGTGGAATAAGCTCCCTAATGAAGTTATTGACAGTGACTCGATATACACATTTAAAAAAAGGTTAGACACATATCACAGAAAAGTTGGTCTGCAGTAGAAGCTGATCACTGATAAGAGAACCTGGCGGAAATGAAAACGTTTTCAGTTGAAGAAAAAAAAAAAAAAAGTGAAGGTGTGCATGCCTTTTCCTTTCCATTTCTAACTATACTATAAATTCCTTCAGGCGATTTCCAAGCCCTGCAAGGTTATTCACTTCTAACTATTTTCATGTACGGCAATTGCCGTAGGGAGCGGAGGATGGGGAGAGAGCCTTCATCTTTGCTATCCTTTCCTTCCACTTTATCTAGGGTTGCTATCTCTATTAGGATTAAGTCCTGGTCACCTCGTAGGGATCGTAAGATCTGTGTGGCCAGTGTATCTATGTAAAATGTAAATCATATATTTATCTCTACCTATGTATGTATCTATCTATCTATCTATATATATATATAAATATATATATATATATATATATACATATAGCTAGATAGATAGATACATAGATACATAGGTAGAGATAAATATATAAGAGAGAGAGAGAGAGAGAGTATGATTGTGTGTGTGTGTGTGTGTGAGAGAGAGAGAAAAAAAATGATAATATAAGGGCAGCCTGTGTAGAGGTGGTGAACGTGACATACAAACGAAACATTAAATGCGCCCACCCCCAGTTAGTCTCCCCCAACCCACCTCTCTCACCCCGGGTGTGGGATGGGACACCCCTACACCCAGACACCGCATTGTTATATTGCTAATGCATCTTGTTGGGCTAGGGAGGGAGGATGGGTGGGGTCGGGAGGGTGTTAGGAGCGGGGAGGGGGATTGTGGGGCTGTAAGAATGAGAATGAGGTATAGGAAAAGTAGACGTAGATGGTGAACAAGTTGATAATGACTATGATGATGATTATGATAATGGTGGTGGTGATGGGTTGGAGGGGAAGGGGGGGAGGGAGTGACGAAGAGAAGGAAGGAATGGGAAGAGGGGGGGAGGTTGCAATGAAAAAGAGGGAAATAAGGAGAAGTAGATGTTGATTTAGGAAATAATGATGGTCGTGATGAGTTACGGGCGAAAGAAGAAGAAGAAGAAGAACATTTATTTTGGACAGAAGACGATGTACTATTTTCAATATAAAGGAACATTTTGGGTAATTTACATTTATTTAGTCTAATGAGGGATGTTGGTCAACTAAAATCATTTAATCTACCTCATGAACTACATACCATATAAGGAGAAATTCATTATTTTTCGCAATGGTATCTAAATATTTCTGCATTTGCTCCTGGATATCTAATGCTCTTCATTCACACTTTTTAAGCACTTTAAGTTTAACCGGACTTATCCCCCCCCCCCATCTTCCCCCTTAAGATGCACACTAGTGTTATGGAAATAAAGAATTACAAAAACAAACTATAATAATCCACAATATTTTAAAATACCATTTATTGTGCATCACATTTCCTGCTGAAAGGGTTGTCCTTAGTAGGCTCGACTCGTATTTCCTGTATACGTTATTGTATAAGGCAAATCAAACTTTGAACTTTGAACTTTATAACTCACAAACGACTAGAGTAATCGAAATAATATTTCTACCATGTGGGAAGAGTAAGCCAGAGAATAGGTGTGGAAATGTATAGCCCATTTGCTCTAGTCATTTTTTAGTTATAGAGGTTAGGGGTTACAATTTCTGGTCTATCTATTTGGAACAGGATTTAGTACAATAGATACAATATTTTATCAGGAAAATATTTGATATGTACTACTACGAAAGCATGTAAGAGAGTTGAGCCTAATCCAAATGCAGTTATGGGGGGCAAGGCTGTTTTATTAACTCCTGTACCGGCGACGTCCTTTTAACTTTATTCTAGCTACTATTAGGCAATTTTATTCACCTTCATAAGAGCCTCCAGCAATAAACAGGCTTCAAACTATCTCACAAATCCCGTTTTACTGCCACAGATATTTCTTTAACTGCACAAAATCATCTAAATATTGCCGGTACTGAAGGGGTTAAGCGTGTTCAATAAAATATGCAGTGCACAGATAATTAGCTAAGTAAGTATTCAACACAACGCAAATATCTTCCTTCTGAAGATTATACAATTTCCACATCATTAGAATCTCAATTGTTTTACCTTAATTAATTTCACCCTGATTGTCTTTCCGTTCGGCTTTTCAATCTGCCGATGTTATTTGTTTTCTTCAACAGCACCCTCTTTGAACTATAAGAACATAAGAACATAAGAAAATGGGAGTCTGCAGAAAGCCGATTGGCCTACACAAGGCAGATCCCTGTCACACCCAACCCTAATTATAAGCCCAGCTTAAAAACACCATTAGGACTTACCTCACCGAAACGGTCAGAGGTCAGAAAAACGGGGATCTGCAGATCCCCACACCTGACAGATCACCCTCACACCCAACCCATCTCGTCCATATGCCTATCTAATTGTATCATAAAGATCCCTATCGTTCTTGATCCCACTATAGCACTTGGTAGCCTATTCCACCTATCTACAACTCTGTTACCAAACCAATATTTGCCTATATCTTTCTTGAAACGAAATTTATCTAATTTGAAACCATTGGTAAGAGTTCTTTCGCTATCACTGAGCTTTAGTACATTTTTCATGTCCCCTTTATTAATCTCACTAACCCACTTGAATACCTCTATCATGTCCCCTCTAACTCTGCGTCTCTCTAACGAATGTAAGCCTAATTTCTTCAACCTTTCTTTATACGGAAGATTTCTAATATTATGGATCTTTTTTGTCATTCTACGTTGTAACTCTCTCCAATGAATCTATGTCCATTCTGTAATATGTTACATAGGTCAATCGCTCACGGTAAAGTTCCTGGCTATTTTAACGGATACTGTGGATACATTTTCTGTTATTTGCCCTCTGCTGGAAATATATAGGCCTATGATGATGATAATAAGTCATGGGGGGGTGAGGGCCTCAACCTATGGTCCTATTATTGTATCCCAAGGCAATCAAAATAAACGGGAACATGATCGCGAGCGTCCGCATTATCCGCATAGTATATACAAGGCGGGCGGTACGCCCTAATACTACATCCTTGCAGACAAATTTACCATTATCACTTCAAATTTGGATAGGCTACTTATGACTTCATATCTAGGCCTATACTTAGTCTATCTAATGTACAAATAGTACATTGTACAATCCCATCATGGTAGCAATAAAACAAGGATTCTTAATGTTAGTAAGGTACAGTACATAATTGTTTCAACTCAACCAAAGAACACATTGTCATCAGTATTTCTAAATATATACATTTTGCTTACACTAGGCCTATAGGCTAGCCTACTTATCATAATATAAACCGGTATTTACAGTAGGCTATATATATTCACAATTGATGATTGATATAGCCTACTATGAAAATGGATTAAACATGTGTAGGCCTATGCTGGTGACTGAACGACTCGGCCCATGGGACAACTATAATGTGCAGTTGCGGTCAGAAATACGTGAACACCTCCTAATGATAAAGATAAGACAGTGAGCATTAGCTATACTTGGTTTAATTTCAGCTGACGGCAAATTGAATCCATTAGCAGTTGAATTCTTGATACATAATGGAATAAAATGGAACTACTATGGCTCAGCATCATCTTATTGTCAAGTTTTCATAATTAGTAACATATTTCGCTACAAAATGTTCGTAATAGGTAAGTAACTAAGATAAAGATATGGCAATTTACCGTCAGATGGGAAAAACTAGACTATGGTGAATCCCAGTCTTTTGGTTTTGTGTAGTTCGTGTGGTTTATCAAAATAGTTCGCCCGTGTTGCAAAATGGCCTCTCCGAATTGTGTCCAGCATTTCTTGATCATGACTGTACCATCTTACCACTTGTACTTTTCTCCTCATAATTTCTTGTCTTTGCATCACTCGTCTTCTCCTCCGAGCTCAAAACATCTTTATCGTGCTCTGCCTCCTGGGGAAAAAATAACACATCTTTCTCACATATTTCAGCAAAAGTCTCGCCCCTTGTCCTGCCTCCTTCAGCCCATTGGAATACCTTGTGAAGAATATGTCAAAGGCGAGGGGGCAGGGCTGTTTCGCCTTTATACTAGGGCGACGAAGGGGCCGAAATCGTGTGGCTCGCTTCCTGATGACACCAAAATATAATTCAAATTTCACAATGCGAAAGGTGAGTCTTTTTGTCAGATTTTAAAATGGAATTATGCTGTAAAAGACGCACCTTCAATGGGTATTAGCATTCGTTCTCACACGGTGAAAAGCAGCTCTTGCGACTCCGAGCCAAAAATGGCATTCATCAAAATTATTAGGAAATGATCAATATATAATGTACCGCGAGTGGGGGAGGTGGGATGAAGGGGGGGGGGGATGGGGGGGGAGGAGAGGGAGGGATGGGTGAATGGAGGGGGTACGAGGGAGGATACACGTGTGAGGGAAGAGGGGAGGTGGGGATGAGGGAGGATACAAGAGTGAGGGAAGAGGGGAGGAGGGAGTGAGGAGTGAGGAGTGAGGAGGCAGGGACAAGGAAGGGAAGAGGGGTGGAAGGAAGGGAAGAGGAGAGGAAGGGAAGAGGAAAGGAGGGAGGGGACGCGAGAAGAAAACTTGAGGAAGAACGTGAATAGTTGAGTTTCCGATAAAGTAGGAATCACTGAAAAATAATAAGGCAGAACGGGAAAGTTATCCTTACAAAAAACTTTCGAAAATCACTTAATTTCGATCTCAAATGTGTATGTTTGTTCGTAAGCATGCACTGTACAGTATACAGTATATGCATGCAGTTATTGACTTCTATTATATCTATTTTGTATAATTTGATTTTGTGCTGTATATCTTTTAAAGACATTAAAGGAAATATCGAAATAAGAAGATAGCATAACTATGAAAACAAGTTAGTTCACGATACCGGCGGAGTAAAACAAATATGGGAAGATGCATCAATATATTATTCCGTTTCCAATAAGTGGAATACAATAAAGAATGAACGGGAAAATTACTTTATCTCAAAGGGGCTATAGCACTTACAAAGCCTTTATTTCCTTCTTTTCATTCCAACAATCTTTATCTCCCTGGTGCAAGGAATCTGATGACGTAATTAAAAGTCTATAAACGTTGCCATTTTAAAGGGGAAGCGATCACCGAGTCCTCATTCTCTCTTTCTCACCATCCCTTTACAACCACCAAATCAAAGGCTATAAAAGGAGTTATTTTACGCCGCCACTGAGCACTTTTGTTACCCCTTGCAAGGCTTCGTAGGGGTGCTCTTCAGGATTACCAGTCTGACCCATCGCCTTGCCTACTTAGCCTGTTTTAGCTTTGTCTGGCCTATTGGTATCGTTAGCCTGATCTGTTTTAGCTTTATAACACACATTGGTATCTTAGGCATTGTTTCTTCTTTGTGAATATCATCTACCAAAAGCCTAGAACCGCATAACATATTGTTGCAAAAATAGATGGTGGTTTTATACGGCTTGGTTTGGGAGAGAGAGAGAGAGAGAGAGAAAGAGAGAGCGAGAGCGAGAGAAAGAGATGGCACCCAACACCTTTGATGAGATTATTCAAGGCGCCGAAAGAGGGTTGGAGTCTATTGGTGGATGATGACTGGGGTGTTGTGGGGTATTAGTTGGCCCTCTATGATTGCTTGCGGGCTCAACACAATAGTCAGGGGGTGAGAGAGAGAGAGAGAGGGGGGGGGGGGGGTATATAGAGTAGCTCCCCCTGTTGTAGATTATAGGATGAGGGTGGTGGTGGTCGTCGTGATAGAAGTGGTGGTGGTGAGGAGGTGATGGAAGTGGTGATAGTGGTGATGGCGGTGGTGGTGGTGGAGGTCGAAGTGGCACCCATATATGCCTACACCTACAGTATGCAGGAAAACAGTCGTGCAACATTAATCTAAATACACTGGCCACACAAACCTTACGATCCCAGCGAGGCGTTCAGGACTTACGTTCTACTAGAGATAGCAAACCCAATAGTATGGGAAAGTGGCAGGAGAGGATAGCAAGAGTTACACAGAGTTACACAGATACTCAGATCACACAGACCTTGCAGTCACTACTAGGTGGTCCGGCCTTAATACTGCTAGACAGGGACAGTTTATTGTAGAAGAATAGGACCATCCATTTCCTCCGGCTAAATCAAACGTACCGGAAAAATGATGAAGTGTAACCTTATGGGTCAGGAAATTCCCACAAGGAATATTTTCATAGAGTATAGAAACAAATGAGTTTGAGAGGGAATTTACACTTACCTACTGATTAATTCATATTAATCCAATCTCCATCAGATGATCGTCCAGTCTCTTCTTAAACGCATCAATTGAAGTACTGTCGACCACCACCCTTTTGTAAACTATTCCACTCTTTGAGAGAGAGAGAGAGAGAGAGAGAGAGAGAGAGAGAGAGAGAGAGAGACAAAGAAAGAGGAACATATATATAGAGAGAGAGAGAGCGCGCGAGAGAGAGAGAGATTGTATGTTGGGTACCCCCATTTGGTGAATAATAGAAGGGAGAGCAGAGCGGAGGTCCAATAGAAAAATAGGTGAGAAAAATAAAGGAGGAGAAAGAAAATGGTCCGAGTGAAGGGAAATGAATAATGAAAGGCGATGTGTGAATAGCTGCGTTAACACTACCTGGTCCGACTCCTGTGGGCTATTATGATATTTTAATTAATTATTATTATGGAGGATTTCGCTTGTTTTTGCCATTTTCGAGCTATATATTTTAGTTTGTCCCATAGGCTACCAAAAACGCCTTCCCGGACATCCGTCAAGCTGATAAATGCCCACCCAGAATCTCTTCAAGATAAATTTGTAATTTTTTCGATAAAAACATTTCACGATCGAAGGCGCCTTTCTTCTAAGTTACAGGCTTGCTATCACCTCCCCTGAAATGAAGGACACTTGAATGGGGTGAAGCGTTTTATTATCGTTAAACCAATGAGGTGAAATGTATTAAAATCTCCAAGCTAAATGAGCGGAAAAGGGAAAGGTCCAAAAAGACCTCCCTTGGATGATGTAAGGTTAAGGCCGTGAACGTGAGGTATGGGAGGAAGAACAAAAATAAAATAAGAAATAGATAGAACAGAGACAGGGATGTTTAGAATGGGCGAAAGAAAACGAGGGTCAGGATGGGGGTAAATGGGAGAAAGGACATAATTTATGGGAAATAGAAAAAATGGGAACACGGTAGATGAATGGGTAGACAAGGGTAAACTAAAGTAGTGTGTTAAACTTGGGAACACATTAGGTGAATGGGTAGGCAAGAGTTGACTTAACTAGTTAGTTAACAAATGGGAACAAGGTATGTGAAAGGGTAGGTATGGGCAGACTATAGAAGTTAGTTAAAAATAGAAACAAGGTAGGTGAAAGGGTAGGTATGGGTAAACTAAAGTAGTAAGTTAATGATAAGAACAAGGTAGTTGAACGGGTAGGCAAAGGTCCTCTACATAAATTTGTTAAAGTGTTTGCACGATCTTTAGAATGGGGAAATGATAGAATGTACTCGGAAATGTGCAGTAGGGAAAACAGATGAGGTACAAAGGAGTACAAAGGAGTACAAAGGAAATCAAGCAACAACAGATCTAGTGACCCTTCTAGGCTGCTTGTCCTCCAAAACACTGAGGATCAAGTGTCCAAACAGTGGTTTAGAGTGGGTAAGGGAACATTGGAAAGGGAACTACTGCCCTGCCACTAACGTGGCAGGACTAGGAAGTTAGTAGGGGATATATGGGTTAGTAACTGAGGGGAGGATAAAATAAAGTTATTCATTTACAAACGCAGTCAATCGCGGGTTTGATGCGAGATATTTGTCTAGGCGGAATTTAAATGAATCAACGGTGCTGCAGTCTATAACGTCTCGGGGAAGCCCATTCCACAAGTTGACAACTCGATTGAAGAAGAAATTCTTAGATTCGTGTGAGTTAAAAGATTTACCAATAATTTTGCAACCGTTTCCCCGCGTGTAATTAGATTGGTCGATAGTGAAGTACTTACTACAGTTCATATTGTCGATGCCTTTGATGATTTTGAACACTTGAATTAAGTCACCTCTTAATCTGCGCTGGGTTAAAGGAAATAGATTTAATTCTCTAAGACGCTCTTCGTATGGTTTGTTCTTTAGGCTAGGTATTCGAATAGGTAGGGGAATATGGGATTTAGGAAGTGGAAGTAGTTGCGGTGTAGAACATTAGATGAAATGGCAGAGTAGAAAAGAGACATATAAACAGGGGATATGAGATTTCGAGGAAAAATGGGAAGTATGCTGAGATTTGTAGCAAGGAAGACAGGTGATTGATTGATTGATTGAAGACAGGGTTGGGGGAGTGGGACGGAGGAGAGAGGAAAGGTAATCACACGAATGGTGGTAATAGAAGTAAATAGAATAACAAGGAGATATGAAGTACAACGAGGTATGTGGCAGATAAGGCAGGTGGAATAGAGAGGAGGACAGAGGGAGGCAAGGTAGGCAACAACACAAGGAAAATTATAATGGGAAAAAGGATAGGAAGTCCGATGGTTACCGAGTGCTAAAGTGGGAAAAAGAACGATAAAGAGCTTTAAGATATAATTAGATACACATATGGACGAGATGGGTTGAGTGTGAAAGGGATCTGCCGTGTGTATATTCATGTTATCAACTTTTCAAAGTTTATTTAACAGGAGAGGGATGCGGGCAGCGAGAGGAAGACAGGGAAATCATAAGGATGGTTGGTTTGTTAGGATTTAGATAGGAATTAATCAAGATAAAATAGGAAGAAGATAGGAAGTACAGATAGACGTGACGAAAGTAAGGCAGGAGGAAGAGAGGAGGACAGAGAGGGGAATGAAAGGAAATTATACGGAAGGTGAAATAGGGGGCTACATCGGGAAGACGCAATAACAGTCGAATAGCGATATTTTAGGAAGTACAGTTAGAGGTTTCGAAGTTAAGGCAGGGGATAAAGTAGGATACACATAGGAAGACAGGAGAGAGAGGGCAGCGAGAGAGAGAGGGAGAGAGGAAGACAGGAGAGGGAGGTGAATACGGAAGGTGGCAACAGGGAGAAGATAGAGAGAGAGAGAGAGAGAGAGAGAGTACAAAGGAGTACAAAGGAAATCAAGCAACAACAGGTCTAGTTACCCTTCTAGGCTGCTTGTCCTCCAAAACACTGAGGATCAAGTGTCCAAACAGTGGTTTAGAGTGGGTAAGGGAACATTGGAAAGGGAACTACTGCCATGGAACTAATGTCCGTGGCAGTACTAGGAAGTTAGTAGGGGACATATGGGTTAGTAACTGAGGGGAGGATAAAATAAAGTTATTAATTTACAAACGCAGTCAGTCGCGGGTTTGATGCGAGATATTTGTCTAGGCGGAGTTTAAATGAATCAACAGTGCTGCAGTCTATAACGTCTCGGGGAAGCCCATTCCACAAGTTGACAACTCGATTGAAGAAGAAATTCTTAGATTCGTGTGAGTTAAAAGATTTACCAATAATTTTGCAACCGTTTCCTGCGTGTAATTAGATTGGTCGATAGTGAAGTACTTACTACAGTTCATATTGTCGATGCCTTTGATGATTTTGAACACTTGAATTAAGTCACCTCTTAATCTGCGCTGGGTTAAAGGAAATAGATTTAATTCTCTAAGACGCTCTTCGTATGGTTTGTTCTTTAGGCTTGGTATCATTTTGGTAACTCTACGTTGAACTCGTTCTAGCTTGTTTATGTCTTTTTGGTAATAAGGGCACCAGCATTGAACGCAGTATTCCAGAAGAGGGCGGACTAAGGAATTGTAAAGGGTTAGGATAACGTCTTTGGATTTATGCTCAAATGACCTGCCTATAAAGCCAATTATTTTGTTTGCCTTCTTAACAACTTCTGAACATTGTTGACTCGGTTTTAGGTTACTCGATATTGTTACTCCCAGATCGGTTTCTCTGTTTACATTCTTATGCTGAGTGCCATTCATCGAATAGTTTGCTTTCTCATTTAGGTATCCGATATGTAGTACTTTACATTTATCCGCATTGAAACTCATTTGCCAAATTTGAGCCCAATGTGACAATTTATCTAGATTGTGTTGCATATCGTCAACTTGATCTTTTGAGAGTACGCTATTTGCAATTTTTGTATCGTCAGCAAATTTTGAGATTGTACAGGTGAGACCCTCATCTATGTCGTTGATGTAAATTAGAAAGATAATTGGTCCTAGTACCGATCCCTGGGGTACCCCGCTACTTACATTGGTCCATTTAGATGCCTTACCGTTTATGACTACTCTTTGCTTTCTGTCGCTGAGCCAATTTTCTATCCATTTCTACACACCGTCTTGTATTCCATGCGTTTTTAGTTTTAGCAGTAAACGTTTGTGGGGAACTTTGTCAAAGGCCTTTTGAAAATCAAGGTATATAATATCTACAGCTTTACTCTCATCGTAGAGGTTGAGGATATCGTGGAAGAAGTCTAAGAGGTTTGTTAAACAGGAACGTTTTTTACGAAAGCCGTGTTGAGTATCTTTAAGTATGTTATTTTCCTCTAAGTGATTTACGAGTCTGTCTCTTATGACCGTTTCTAGCATTTTACATACAACTGAGGTTAAGCTAATTGGACGATAGTTACTGGGTAGGGATTTGCTGCCTTTTTTGAATATCGGTGTTACGTTGGCTATCTTCCACTGATCAGGCATAGTTCCAGACTGCAAGGATTTATTGAATAGTAATGTCAGTGGTTTGGAGAGCTCATCCTTAGCTTCCTTTAGAACTCTAGGCGAGATTGTATCAGGTCCAGGCGTTTTATTTACCTTGAGTTTATCTAAACAATTCAATACTTCTCTCTCTGTAACGGTGATATTGCTTAGAACATCTGAATTATCAATCTGAATCGGCGATGGTGTAGGGATATCACTGAGGTCTTCTGTTGTAAAAACTGATGCAAAGAAGGTATTGAGGGCATTACTCATTTGTACTTCGTCTTTGGTGTATTCTCCATTTTCATCGACTAACGGTCCAACAGTTGAAGTAACTACTTTTTTCTTTCTGATATAACTATAGAATTCTTTCGGGTTTGTTTTACTTTGATTCGCAATATGTAACTCTAGGGTCTTTTTACTTTGCTTAATTAACTTTTTGGCTTTGCGTCGTAGCTGTACAAATTTCACCCGTTCTTCGTCATTTTGTGAGGATTTTAATCTATCATTAGCAATTTTTTTAGCAAGCAGGCAGTTTGAAATATCTTTATTCCACCATTTGGGCTTATTATTATGGCCTGGACGCCGTATTTTCGATGGTATGCAGTCTTGCACTGCTTTTAGGTAAGTGGTTTCGAAAAACTTCCAAGATGTATTTATGTCGTTATTGTTAATTAAAAAGCTCCAGTCAGTTTCTTTAAACATAGCTCTAAGTTTATGAAAGTTTGCTTTCTTGAAATTAGGGACTTTTTCGATGCTACTATTTGGTTCGTTACTAGTAAAGTTTAAAGTGAAAGTTATCGTACGATGGTCGCTGATACTGAATTCATCACCAACATTCAAATTCTCTATTAATTCTTCTTTTGTTGCAAGTACAATGTCAAGAACGTTATTACCACGGGTCGGTGTTCGAACAAATTGATAAAGCAAACTCTCTTGCAAGTTCGTATACAAGTCATGTCCGGAGTGTGAAGTAAGAGTATTGCCCCACTTGGTCACAGGTAAATTAAAGTCGCCAATAAATACGGTATCTTGTGAGTTACTTACATCTGCAATTTGTTCATAAATTTATCGGTCAGTTTGCACTGATTGAGCTGGAGGTCTGTATATTAATGCAAGTATTATTTTTGTACCTTTATTATTCTTTATTAGCACAAAAGATGTGTCGACGTTCACAATTTGAGGTTTTGACAAGAGGGTCGGGTTAAGACTTTCTTTGATATAAAATAAAACGCCACCTCCATTTTTATTTATTCGGCTTTTCTCAAACATTACATAACCGGGAAGTGAATAATAATAATAATAATAATAATATTTATTCAGTCAGCAATTTACAGAGTTGGTACCACATAGTTTGTTACAAATATGACATGTACCAGCCTTGCATAATTCCAACTAAGGATAGCCCAATAAGGCCGTTAGGCGTATTTCCATTGGGGTCCTTGTGGAATTAGGTTAGCTGGGGAAAAGGGGAGGATAAAGAAATAGATACTTTAGAAAAAGTGTTTCTAGGGGGTTATTTTAAGATACCTTTACAGTAATCGTAATCCGTAATCAGTAATCATTTCAGTTTGGTTTGTCTATCTCTTATGTCGTATTTAGTAGTAGACATAAGCTTGGTGCTCCCTCTGTAGAATACTCTGCTAAAAAGTCTCTATCTACTGTATTGAGCCAAGATTCTGTTATACCAATCACATCATAATTTTCAGTAAACACTAGTTCCTCTAAATCTGAAAATTTATTGCGTATGCTACGAGCGTTTGCATAGAAAACCTTTAAAGTTGCGGTTTTAGAACTCACAGAACGTTCTTTAATCAAATTTTTGGTTCTGGTCGCATCTACATTTACATTCATGGCTGACATCGGTCCTCGGTCGTTATCCCTGGCTGTTTTGAATTTGGGTCGTGTTGGTGGAGCTTTATCCAAATTCGCGGTTCTTGACAGATTAGCATTTAATTCCTTCGCAGGTTGCCGCCCTCGCTGTCTTCGGTCCTCCTTCCTGGTTGTCCTGTGCTGAGTCGATTTCTTCTCCGAAAATCCTTCACCGCATCGTTGAGAAGACGCCCAAAACGTGCTGCTCCCACCTGGTTCAGATGAACTCCATCGTCCGAAAACAAATAGCCATCGTAGTAGAAATTGTCCCAGGTGTTGACGAATCCTACGTTTTCCTTCCTGCAGAGGTTTGCTAGACAACGATTTGTGCTGGTGGCTATGTTGTAAAATCGGCTCTCTACACCAAGCCGGGGGACGATTCCTGAGACGATGATCCTTGATGACTTCTCCGTAAACGACTTGATCAGCTGCTGGTACTTTAAAAGCAAATCTTCCGACCAGGTTCGCTGTACATCGTTGGATCCAACGTGGATGACGTACATTGTATTAGCAGGGCCCAGCTTAGATACTTCGTCAACTGCAGCAACTACGTCGTCCACACCACCACCAGGGATACAAAAACGCTTCCTGGTCTTAGGTGCTCTGGCGCAAAACTCTGTGAGCTGACCACGTATCATCGAGTCTCCCACGAGCCGGACTTCTTCTATTTCCGCTTCGTCATCTGAGTCTGCGAGTATCTGGAAGCGGTTTTGACACTCGGTAATCGGTCTGGGTTTCCTGGTCTTGGGGCAAACGTTGTTCCTCACGACACGGAAGTTGTCTTGAGGGGGAGGAGAGTTACTATTTCTTTCTTGAGTATCGGAACCATCAGATGAAATGGCTACTACAGGCGTTGAATTGTTGGCAGTTGACGTTGGGGCGTTGGTGGCTGCTGGAGTTGCGGTGACAATTGAAGTTTGTGGTACTCCAACGTTGAGTGTTACAAACTCTTGGAGTGATTCCAGCTTCATGGTGAGGACGTTGATCTTGTTGTAGGCTTCATCTAATTTCACTGTCAAATTCTCTCGTTGCTGGCAGAGACGGCAGACTTGAAGATCGACAGTAACAAACATGGACTCACCAAACTTACCGGCGCAGTTCGTACAAGTGCGAGGCATGGTAACAGTCAGTTTCTTCAGATCACTTCACTCACTTTAAAACACTTAACTCACTTTAAAACACTTCACTCACTTTAGAAACACTTCAATCACTTCAACCGAAAACAAATATGTTGAATTACACAACAATAGGTTATCAGGGGTGATAGCCTAACCGAAAACAAAAAAATTGAGAGAGGAAGACAGGAGGGAAGGTAGATACGGAAGGTGGCTACAGGAAGAACATGGGAAGACAGGAGAGTGAGAGAAAGAGAGAGAGAGAGAGAGAGAGAGAGAGAGAGAGAGAGAGAGAGAGAGAGAGAGAAAGGACAGAGAGAGACAGAGAGGAAGACAGGAGGGAAGGTAGATACGGAAGGTGGCTACAGGAAGACCATGGGAAGACAGGAGAGTGAGAGAAAGAGAGAGAGAGAGAGAGAGAGAGAGAGAGAGAGAGAGAGAGAGCGAGAGCGAGAGAGAGAGAGAGAGAGAGAGAGAGAGAGAGAGAGAGAAAGGACAGAGAGAGACAGAGAGGAAGACAGGAGGGAAGGTAGATACGGAAGGTGGCTACAGGAAGAACATGGGAAGACAGGAGAGAGAGAGAGAGAGAAAGAGAGCAAGGACAGAGAGAGACAGAGAGGAAGACAGGAGGGAAGGTAGATACGGAAGGTGGCTACAGGAAGAACATGGGAAGACAGGAGAGAGAGAGAGAGAGAGAAAGGACAGCGAGAGACAGAGAGGAAGACAGGAGGGAAGGTAGATACGGAAGGTGGTAATAGGAAGAACATGGGAAGACAGGAGAGAGAGAGAAAGGACAGAGAGGAAGACAGGAGGGAAGGCACCAACCAACCATTGTCACCCAAACTGCAGCCGTCGGTATTGTCCCCACACTCAGCATTGTCTCCCCTTATTGTCCACTGATGCACGGAGGCTGCGCTGCGCCAAACCCCGGGTATTGAAACAGTTACGCCAACTTCTTTACGGTAGCCAGCGAGTTGCCCACCTTGTATTGTGAGGCGTCATGGGTTTCAGGCAGAGGTGTGTGTGTAAAGCCCCATATCATGCAAAAATATATGTTTCAGACAGAAGTGTGTGTAAAGCCTTATGTATATTTCAGGTAGAAGTGTGTGTGTAAAGCCTCATATCATGCAAAGATATATGTTTCAGGCAGAGGTGTGTGTTAAGCCTTATGTATATTTCAGACAGGGATGTGTGTGTAAAGCCTTGTATCACGTAAAGACGTGTATTTCAGGCAGAGGTGTGTGTGTGTAAAGCCTCATATCATGCAAAGATATATGTTTCAGGCAGAGGTATGTGTAAAGCCTTATGTATATATCAGACGGGTGTGTGTGTGTAAAGCCTTGTATCACATAAAGATGAATATTCCAGGCAGAGGTGTGTGTGTGTGCAAAGCCATATATCACCTAAGGATGTGTATTTTAGACAAGGGTGTGTGTAAAACCTTATTATCATGTAAATATTTGTATTTCAAACAGAGGGGTGTGTGTATAATTATATATATCATGTAAAGGTATGTATTTCAGACAAAAGTGTGTGTGTGTGTGGTGTAAGGCCGTATATCGAATATAATGGCATTTGTAAAGCCCTATTTCTGGTAGAGGGGTGTGTATAAAGCTTATTACCGAATAAAGTTGTATTTGTAAAGCCTTATTTCTGGTAGAGGGGTATGTATACAGTCTTATAACGAATACAGTGGTATTAGTAAAGCCATATGTCAGGAAAAGGGGTATGTTTAAAGCCTTACATTTAATAAAGGTTTCTTTGTACAGCTTTTTTTCATGAAGAGTGCTATCTGTAAAGCCTTATATCGAATGAAGTGGTATGTGTATAGCGTTATATCAAGTGGTATGTGTATAGCGTTATATCAAGTGGTATGTGTATAGCGTTATATCAAGTGGTATGTGTATAGCGTTATATCAAGTGGTATGTGTATAGCGTTATATCAAGTGGTATGTGTATAGCGTTATATCAAGTCGAGGGGGCATGAAGCCTTATATTAAATAAAGTTGTATTTGTAAAGCCTTATTTCAAGAAGAGGGGTATGTGTAAAGCCCTATATAAAATAAAGTGGAATTTGTATAGCCTTGATTCAGGAAGAGGGGTATGTGTAAAGCCTTACATCGCATAAAGTGGTAACACGTTATGCTAAACAACGAAGTATACAGAATAGAACATAATATCATACAGCGGGATATATGTAAGGCTTTATACAGAATAGAACATAATATCATACAGCGGGATATATGTAAGGCTTTATACAGAATAGAACATAATATCATACAGCGGGAT
The DNA here is from genome assembly GCA_032716605.1 of Paralithodes platypus. Taxonomy (NCBI): domain Eukaryota; kingdom Metazoa; phylum Arthropoda; class Malacostraca; order Decapoda; family Lithodidae; genus Paralithodes; species Paralithodes platypus. The sequence goes on along the minus strand of CM064520.1, from coordinate 21,512,752 downwards.
ATATGTAAGGCTTTATTTTAAGAGAACATATATTTGTACAACCTTATTCTAAATAAGGAAGTAGGTGTTAAGGGAGCCCAGACGGTATTGTGCAGCATAGTTTACTGGTTCGGCTCAATGGTTTAAGGAGGGGTTCTAGTTGGCTCTCTAAACCTCTATCAAACTTAAAAAAACACCCACAAAACACCCCTTCGATATAAATTTATAAATTTTTCGGTAGAAAAATGTCCCGGCCGAAGGCCGATTCCTCTTCAAATACAGGCTCGCTATCGCTCGCCAGGAAAAGAATCGACATCTAAATGGCACGAAAGGTCTTAATATTGGCAAAGAAATGGGGCAAAAGGTCTGAAAATCGCCAAACTAACGAGTCGAATGCCTTGAAATCTCATAACTAATTGGGCTAAACATGGGGGAGGAGGAGGACTCGAAAAACCAACTGCCTCCCCTTAAGTCTCATTTCAAGAAAAGAAGTATATCTAAAGCCTCGTGTCAAATAAGGAGGCATACGTAAAACTTCTCTCGTGCAAGGGAGCAAGTGATCTATTGTACTGAGAGAATAACGATTAACATGTATGAACCACTGACAAAGGAGAGAAAGTTAAGATTTGCACTAGGTTCTCTCTCTCTCTCTCTCTCTCTCAAAAAAAAAGGAATATGGCTCTGTGCAGTTCTGAAAATCTTGCAAGCACAAAACTATAACACATGCACTACATCGTCTACAGAAAGACAAATATACCTGTGTGCACCACTCAAAATAACGTAAATACTGAGTCAGGTGAACAACATGGCTGCTACAGAATACACAAACGACTCACTATCGGCCCCTAAATCCAGCGTTACCAATTTAGTTTTTTTTTCCCGCTAGTTAAAGTTAAAGTCGTGGTATTTACTGCGATCTAGTGACAATTTTCACATGTAGCACATGAATTCTAGCGATATTCTAAGGATTGTGGGATAAGGCCTATATATATATATACCGGTATATATATATATATATATATATATATATATATATATATATATATTTTTTTTTTTTTTTTTTTTACCATCTATCGGCCTTCTAGCGACTTTTGAAAATGGATAGAGCGGTATTATTTGTCTTAATTTGGTAACCCCCGAAGATACAGGTGCTGTACAGGTCAACCCTACCAACAATATAGAAGCCTGAAAATCTCAACATTCCCGCGTCCCCTAGAGATCTTGTATTGAGAGAGAGTGGACATCGTTTTCTATGGACACAATATTGGTGCCGCATTTATCAAGCAAGGGGATGATATTTTAGTTGTAATAATGCAGAAAGTAAAAGGATTATTATTATTATTTATTTTTATTTTATTTTGTTATTATTTTATTGATGCAGGATTTATACTTAAAGTCTATTTATCTCCTACCAGTAATGCCGAATGTTTATTATGTTTATACTTAAAGTCTATTTATCTCCTACCAGTAATGCCGAATGTTTATTATGTTTATACTTAAAGTCTATTTATCTCCTACCAGTAATGCCGAATGTTTATTATGTTTATACTTAAAGTCTATTTATCTCCTACCAGTAATGCCGAATGTTTATTATGTTTATACTTAAAGTCTATTTATCTCCTACCAGTAATGCCGAATGTTTATTATGTTTATACTTAAAGTCTATTTATCTCCTACCAGTAATGCCGAATGTTTATTATGTTTATACTTAAAGTCTATTTATCTCCTACCAGTAATGCCGAATGTTTATTATGTTTATACTTAAAGTCTATTTATCTCCTACCAGTAATGCCGAATGTTTATTATGTTTATACTTAAAGTCTATTTATCTCCTACCAGTAATGCCGAATGTTTCTTATGTTTATACTTAAAGTCTATTTATCTCCTACCAGTAATGCCGAATGTTTATTATGTTTATACTTAAAGTCTATTTATCTCCTACCAGTAATGCCGAATGTTTATTATGTTTATACTTAAAGTCTATTTATCTCCTACCAGTAATGCCGAATGTTTATTATGTTTATACTTAAAGTCTATTTATCTCCTACCAGTAATGCCGAATGTTTATTATGTTTATACTTAAAGTCTATTTATCTCCTACCAGTAATGCCGAATGTTTATTATGTTTATACTTAAAGTCTATTTATCTCCTACCAGTAATGCCGAATGTTTATTATGTTTATGGGTTTGTTTGAGAGGCGCCCGTAGCATCAATCTAAATGCAAAGAAATACAACGGAATGCGAACAATGACAGATACCTGAAGCTGGTGTTATACGATATTTTTTTCCGTCATTTGGTATGGCAGCCTCAGAATATAAGTTCCATAAGCATTAAACTACCCAACATAATCTACCTTCGATCTAGTTTCCGATTCCAGTGCGAAAGAACCTAAAAAATAGTACGAGAACAAACTTGTTCATCGAAAGTTGACGGAAAATGCACTCATGTTACACGACTTTAAGTCCTATCAGCGTGTTTACCTTTTATAATTATATAATGTGAGAAGCAACACACAATTATGTGAAACTATCTCTGGGTGACGGCTGGTCCTATCCAGAGTGAGGTTTGGCATCCTCTACCCAATCTTAGGCGTTTATGTCTGTCTCTTTTACTGTTCTACTTTTCCTTCTGGGGGCAGGGAGCTAGGAATCCCCATTGCCTTGTAAAATTTACCTACTAGATGAAACAGAGTAAGGGGCGACGGAACGCGAAAGTGGTCCCGGACCAATATAATTGGAACATTAAATGTTATTTCTGTTCGGGCTCTGTCTCGAGCCGGCCACCTCTAGCTATGGGGTATAGGCCTGAGTATATACATACACACATACATACAATTAGATGACCGATTGATTGCATACATTAAATTTGTTTAAGATTATTTTGAAAGTTGATACAGTCTCACAATAGTATAATGGCAAACATTGGCCGATCTCTGTTATTAAAGGGTCTCCCAGTGTTCCCTAGTTGTCCAGCCACATTGTCCGCCACACAACAGATGGAATATTAATTTATTGGTGTGATCGTAAAATGCCATGGCGGGGATAGTTTTGCACGGATAGCGTTTAATTTGCTGTTTATGTTTTATTTTATATTTTGTGTAAGTGTGTGTGTGTGTTTGTGTGTGAGTGTGTATTTGTGCGTGTGTGTATATGTGTGGGTGTATATGATTAGTTGTGTGTGTGTGTGTGTGTGTTATGTGTGTGTGCGTGCGTGTATGTGTGCGTGCGTGTGGTTGTGTGTATGTATGTGTGTGTGTGTGTTTTGTGTGGATGAGGCTGCCCCGGGATAATGGTCAGTAATAGAGACCGCGTTCGCTATCACATATCTGAGCGGGATGTTTGTTGCACTTGTAAGCCTGTGTTATCAATGGAAGGCTGTGTAATTGTGAATATACAGTACGTTCGTGATTATGTAGTCTCCTTCTGCACTGAATACAAAAATACAACTGAATTTTAACAGGTATACTAACAGCGAAGTTCTAACTCAGTGAAGTATTGAACAGTATTACGCACCGGAGTATATCACTATTGAAATATAATGTGATATCAGGTAAATACTTTATATAAATATCACATGCTATGCTAAGCAAATACTTAATATATTCTAAGAATATAACCTGTTTTAAGGAATGCGCTCTGTTATAACTTTAGACAATATAATATCGAAAAGTCCATTAGTAAATATTGTCTTACTCTTAGGAAATACTAAATCTGGTCGATTAGCGTAAACTCGTAAATTTTGCAACACTCGTTTGAGCTTTGTGCCGTAATTCGTGTCCAGTTTCAACCTGTGGGTATTATTTGAAGTGTTTCCGTATCTTAATTCAAATGCATATATTTTGAGAGCCTGCTATCCATTACATTACGCTTCATTGGCATGTAAATGTGCTTTAAATGCTTTATTGTTTGATAGCATAGTTGTAAATGTGCTTAAATGCTTTATTGTTTGATAGCATAGTTGTAAATGTGCTTTAAATGCTTTATTGTTTGATAGCATAGTTGTAAATGTGCTTAACTGCTTTATTGTTTGATAGCATAGTTGTAAATGTGCTTAAATGCTTTATTGTTTGATAGCATAGTTGTAAATGTGCTTTAAATGCTTTATTGTTTGATAGCATAGTTGTAAATGTGTGGAGTAGGTTGTCAAAATCAAAAATAGGATACATAAAAGGACTACAGAGATAGTCAAGGTAAAATTGGATAGACACATGTAGACATGGGCTGTATGTGAGAGGGATCTGCCTTGTATAGTCTAGTTATCCTTCTAAAAACTCCCGTTTTCTTATACTCTTATGTTCTTGTAAACAAAAAACGGCTAGAAGGTTGAGTGCAAAGAGGCATTGTGGGACCAGTTTTGATACCAATCGCTACTTAATGTTATTTCCTCTGTGCTTGATTTAGTTTTCTTTTATTAAGGTGCATACGATAAGAAACGTAGGTTAACTGCACAGACACTCATATCAGTTCGTGGACTTATCACTTACTGTATGATTTGTTCTATGCATATACAACCATCGGGATTAATATATGGAAAGAAAAAAACTACATTACACCATGGACATTGTATTTTTTTTTTTTTTTTTTTTTTTTTTTAGATAGACAAGACTACACTGACAAGTTATTAATGTATGGCCAAAGCATATGAGAGTCCACCATTTTTGTGAGTGACTGTACGTGTCATGAAAATCAGTTGCCTGGTTCATGAGTGGCAGGTGGGTGCACAACGGTAGGGTGGTGATGGTGGTGGTAGTGGTGGTGAGGGTGATGGTGGTGGTGGTGGTGATGGTGGTAGTTGACTCTTCTCAAATGGTAGAAATGGTAGAAATATCAGTAAATCAGGTCGAAAGAATTATCTAGTTCAAAGTAGCTACAGTAAGTGAACATTTGTCAGGTTATAAAAAATGAACTGTAGATTCGGCTTAGCCATGCTAATATTGGCTAGAAGTTTATATTGGCACTGGATTAGTTGCCCCTGACTGAGTTGGTATTAGCAAGGATCTAGCACGCAGACTAATTTTAGCCTAATATAACTATCTTAGATTAGGTCAAGTTAGGCCTGATTTGGTTAGATTTTGCTTAAGTTAACGTGAGTAAGTTTAGCTTAGGAGAATGTAACCGTTCTTGTTGTGGCCGTTTAGGAGTGGGGCCGTTTTGACTTGAAAGGAGGGATCCTGGGAGCAGACTGGGCTACCTGAACCTTTATACTGGGTAATGACCGTGCTGGGGGTTGCAGGGGTGCAGGTGGCGGCGCTGGGGGGAGGCGTGGGAATGGGGATGATGGAAGCCCGCACTGATTTTGAGTCGAGATTTTAAAGTTGTTTTTGGCCTTAGTCGAGTATATATATTATGTCAAGACTATTGTGTATTCTTAAGCCTACAATATTTCTAAGGCATAATTAACCCTCTGAGGATCCATGACGCATTTCTATTCTGTTTCCTGGCTATTATTAGATGATTTTATTCAGATTAGGAAGGCTATATAGAAGTCAAAGGGTTGATTGAGATAGTCTTTCCCCTTTTAATTCCCACAGATCCTTCCTAAGCTGTATAAAATCGTCTAATGATAATCAAAATAAACTGCTAAAACGCGTCACATCCTCAAGGGGTTAAGTTTTGCTGTGCCTGTTTGTAGCTTCAGTTTATGGAATACTGAAATTGACTACACTTTATTATACAGTACAGTGTTATATTGTATTGCTGTATACATTGCAGAATGCTAAGTCAAAGTAATATACTGTATAATTATATAGCAGATTATTTTATTGTGAGAAATAATTGGTTTGGTAGATATACTGTTATTATTTTGGCATAAAACCGCCTCCTTCTTATACCAGATTGAAGGAAAATACCATGTAAACCAGAATGTATAAATATGCAAGTTTGTTTATTATGCCGAACATTTTAGACTTGAATATGAGACATCTTTTCTAAGCTAAGTCGCTTAATGTTAGAGTAAAATGGAAATAGATGGTGATACTGAAGGATTGAAATGTGCAATCCAATCCTTTTATCGGAGTTATTTTGTGTTTCTTTCTCTTAGCTACTTGAAGAAGTTGTTTTAAAAAATACAACAAGATATGTGTGCTGACCTATTAGGGGAGAATATTCTCTTCAAAGCACACGTATCAGTCTTTTGATAATTCTCGGGGTAGGCAATGCATTTACACATTATCCAAAGTAGATAATGAGGTGCTTGAGTACCTAGTTAGTTGTACAGCGTATTGGGTTACGACCGAGTAAGTTAATTATGATAATAGATTAGGGGGTTTAATAATACAGGTTGGTGAGATCGGTTTTGGTAATGGTTCATTAAATCATTACTAAAATACATATGTTTATCTAAGTAGGTATAATTTGAAGGCTGTGGTTAAAATCCGCCAATTAATTCATATACATATATATACCGTACTGTGTATATATATATTTTATTTTGTCTATGTGAGTGAGTGACACAAAAGGCAGAACTGCCTGTAGCGAGTGCCTCCCCCATAGATTAAAGAGTGACAGGACCAAAATCAAGGGACGTTCGAGCCAAAATGCCGGAACACACAGAGTTTGAAACAATTTAAGTCATAGGAGGAGGGAAAGACTGATTCTAGGAGAGAGTTCCAGAGCTCAGCAGTTGAATAGAAGAAAGACTGAGAGTAACGTTACACTCGTGGGTTGGAGAGTTGCACAGAGTAGGGATGGGATTGTGTTGCAAGACGGGTACCACGTACCCTACGTAGAGGAGATGGTATAAACTGGGAGAGCTCTGAGGAGCACTGATTATTATTGTAACAATAGAATAGCGAGAGAGATGCAACAATGCGGCGAAGAGAGAGAGTTTGCAAAGAGTTGGTGAATGTGCGGGAATTAATGATACGAAAGGCTTTCCTCTCTACTTTGTCTAGAGGTCCGGTGTGAGAGGATCCCCCCCCCCCCACACACAGGTGAACAATACTCAATACAAAGACGCACTGTGCCTCTGTACAGAGCAAGAAGCTGTGCAGGGGTAAAGAACTCCTTGAGGCGGTTGAGCACACCCAGCTTCTGGGACGCTGCCTTAGCAAGACTGGTAATATGGTCCTTCCAAATGAGAGCAGAAGAAATAGAGACACCAAGAATATTGAGAGAAGATAAAGGATTTATTTGTGTATTGTTGAAGAATAAGGGATAATCCTTTGGGAGTTCAGGACGGCTAGATAGATAGATAGTAAAATTGTGTTTTGGAAGCATTAGAGGTAAACAGGTTTTTCTGCCACAATTGGAAATAGTAGTTAGATCAGAAGATAAGTGTTCTATGACTTCATTACGTTTGTCTTTGAGGGATTGCTGGCTGGGGCGTTCTGGAAAACTAATTGAGTAGTGTAGTGTAAGGTAGAGTTATCTGCGTATGAATGGATAGGACTGGAGGTACAGTTGAGAAGATTATTTATGAAAATTAGAAAGATAATAGGAGATAGTACAGAGCCCTGAGGAACACCAGAGTTGATAGGATGAGGAAGTGAGCGATGGACGTCCACAACCGCAGCTATGGAACGGCCGGAAAGGAAATTAGAGACAAAGGCACAGATGGAGGGATAGAAACCGAAGGAGGGTAGTTTAGATGTTAAAGATGTGTGCCAGACTCTATCGAAGGCCTTCGATATGTCTAGTGCAATAGAAAAAGTCTCACCGAAGTCCCGAAAGGAGGATGACCAAGAGTTAGTAAGATATGAACAAAAATCACCAGTAGAGCGACCCTTAAGGAATCCATACTGGCGATCTGAGAATAGATTATGAGAAGAGAAATACTTAAGAAATTTGGAAGCAAAAATAGTTTCAAAAACTTTATAGATACAAGAGATGAGAGCAATTGGACGATAGTTGGAGGGTTGAGAGCGGTCACCCTATATACTGTATATATATATATTACTTAGGTAAAATCTTTATTGTGTGAACATTCATTGATAGGATTTTTTTAAATGTTGACAAACAAATTGATTAGGGGCTATTGACACTTCAGAATCAGAGTGCACTGTTCTGTACACGAACACTACCAGCATTGTAAACTGTAAGTGTGCATTATATTGCACGTAACTACATAGATACGGATACACATTATAAGAATAGGAATTTGAACGCATTTTTGAAAGCCTCACCGATTTGGCAATCATTATAAAAAACAGGAAGCCTCATCGATTTTGAAATAATTGCCAATTACATTCACACAGTAAATATTAATGACAAATAAAACGAACGCAGGAATCGAATAGATGCAGCCCATTTCCTTAAATCCTGTTATAATTATTGTGTAAAAGTTATTATTTCACACCTATTTATTATGTGTTCGTTCGGTGTCAGGCGTCTAATCTACTCACACTCGCAGGTTATAATTATAATATATTTATTTCAATCTGTATCGAACCCAACGAGTTAATATAATGTATAAAACCCCTTGAAGATTGGGACGCATTTTGGTAGTTTATGCTGGCTATTATTAGACGATTTTATACAACTTAGCTGTGATAATTTAAAGGGTAAAGATTATCCCAATCAACTCTCTGAAGAATAAAATCGTTTAATTATAGCCAGAAAAACTGTTAACACACTTCATAATCCTTAAAGGGGCAATATCTCATACGGTTTCAAGTTTGACCTTATTGGCTCAATACTTCAAATGTCTGTATACATATTATACTGTGTGGGTATAAAATACATACTATGACAACACATATCAGAATTAGTTAATACTCTAGGAAGGTGTGCACGTTGCTGGTTTGAAGGGAGGGGGGGGGGTTGGGGGGTTGGACACCTTCTCCCTCATGTCGAGCCCATTAGTTTGAATATTTTAAGACAGTCGTCCCATTAGTTTAGATATTATAAGACTATCCGTGTCATTTAGTTGTATATTGTTTTGCTGGCGAGCGATAGCAAGCCTGCAATTTATGAGGATTCTCCCCTCGGCCAGGGAATTTCTCTACCGAAAAATGCACTAATTTCTCTCTGATTTTTTTTTTTTTTTTTGTTTAAAGCTTGATGGAGGACTAGCGAGGAAATTAAGAAATTAATATATAAATAAATAAATAGGCCAAAAAAAAATAAGAAAAAAAAAAAAATCACCCCCTTCCCCCCCCCCTTAAGGTGCACAATCTCTCCCCCCTCCCTACACCATCAGTGAATCTACCACAACACGTGCACTCCGCTATTCACCCTGGGGATCCTTGTAGTCCATCACAAAGCCTGTTCTGTGCCTTAAATACCCCTGATAGCCGTCCATTGATATCTAGCCATTCACCCCCCCCCCCCCTCTCTTTCCACGCAGCCGCTCATTCACTCAATCACCACCACAGAAAACCCTCATTCAGTGATTCTTATAGCCCTCTAATAATACTCTAATGACAGCGAGAAAAATACACCTTAAGGGGGGATTGGCCGGTTTTCTGGACCACTTTCTCCCTCATGTTTAGCCCCATTAGTTTTCAGATGTTAAGATGTTTGCCCCATTAGTTGGTCGATTTTAAGACCTTTCGTCCAATTTCTTCGTCAATATTTAGACGTTTCGTGCTATTTAGGTGTCGATTTCTTCCCTGGCGAACGATAGTGAGCCTGTAATATTGGAAGAACCGGCCTTCGGCCGGGAAATTTTTCTACCGAAAAATTTACAAATTAATCTAGAAGGGGGATCTAATGGATGTGTATTTAAATTTGATGAAGGTCTAGGGAGGAAACTAGAAAAATAATGAATACATGCAAAAATCGGCCAAAAAGTGAAGCATCCCCCTTTGGATTACCTTCACCTCCGTTGATGCCTTGGGTGCTTATGGTATTGTGTGCAAGACAAATGCTTACATAGAGTATTAATTGGTGTTGTCAAGCGTATGATACTCCATTAATTGATTACCTGAAGCGTAAGGTACTTGTGGATGTGGTTGTTATGATATGGTCAGTGGGTCGCTCCCCGTGGTTATAAGGGGGTAGTGAATATGTTTTTATTTTTGGTTTGCAAGTTTTACATTATAATATATATATATATATATATATATATATATATATATATATATATATATATATATAATTAGCTTTCTCGCTAGACCTCCATCAAGCTTACAAAACACCCCTAGACCCCCTAGACCCCCTTTCAAGATTAAATTGTAAATTTGTCGGTAGACAAATATCCCGGCCTCCTAAAATTACAGGTTCGCCAGGAAAACATCGACACCTGATTGGCACGAAAGGTCTTCATATTGACAATTAAATGAGGCGAAAGGTCACATATTCGCCAAACTAATGGAAAGCACGTCTTAAAATATCAAAAGTAATGGGGCTAAACCTGAGGGAGAATGGGGTCCAGAAAATTGAACCATCCCCCCTTAATTGGGATATGAACGATGAGGATGGAACAGGTTCTCTCCAAACTTGATGAGGTCTTTTACGACTGAGGCAATGACTAGTTCTTATTGAATGTATATTTTCATTGGATTTATATCACATACGAATATAATATTGTAAAAGGTTTTGATGATCAGGAGTTAAAAAGAGAAAAAATATAAAATATGCAAGGCCAACATGGCTTTTGTGTTACCTCTACCACTTAAAATGTAAAAGAATGTTTAAAATTTGTATATTAAAATTAAACTAAAAATCCTTACATAAACTATGAAATGAATAAATATTTAGTCAGCAATTTTCAAGAATATGGCAAGCATTCCCATTCCCATGTACAGTTATTATAAAATTATTCTCTTCTTGTATTTCGTTTTGTAAATATTACTATGGAAACGGAGTTAAGGATTTTAATTTACATACATTAATAATAAAGCCATGTACACAATATTATGGTAGGCTAATTGCATTCCTAAATTAGTTTCCCCACACATATTTGCATAAGCATAAACTTAAGAAATCCACGAATTGTCATGAGTGACTCTATTACTGACCGAAAACAACAACATGCAAACCCAACCAACTACCAGAGTCTTCTTCAGTTCATCCTCTCTAAAGACCTTGTTGTAACCGAGATCGGTCAACCTCCGCCATATTGGTGCCACTGGTGTCACTATAATAGCCGTATCTTACACTCACTTATGGCTATACCCATTATAAACATACGCCAATACTGGTACAGGATAAATATATAGTCTGGTCTTGGAATCTAAATTCTACAAGATCACAAATAAATCACCACCCAGTTGTTTGCTAATTATGGTACAAACTTAGAGTCCAAAGGAAGAGATCATTAGTGTAGGGGACATAGAGTGTAGTAGGAGATGTTTTTATTTAGGGAAATCACTAATAGTGATGCAGGGAAGAAGGGATCTGCCTCGTATGGGTCAATAGGCCTTCTGCAGATTTCCATTTTTCTTATGTTCTTATGTTTCTCTTACTACAAGTGCTCTACTCCTCCCCATCACCACCAGGCTACTCCAGACGTCGCAGGAGAAGCAGAGCAAGGGTTACACAAGAATATTTCCCGACATCTTCCCCCGGTAATACTGGCCTGAAAGTATATTAATTCAATTATATAAGATTTCAAGGAATTATACTAAGTTACCTTCAGCCTAGTTGCCGATAACAGTGCATAAGGATATTCGAAATATTGCCAAGATGAAATTGCGGTTCGAAATCGCCGGAATAAACCCCTGTGTGACTCGGCTCTAACCGTGTTTTCCCGTCCAGCGACTATCAAAGCGACTTGCATTCACGCAGCCCCGCCAACGCTGCCATCCAGATTGAGTGTTCATTCCTTGCTTTGAGTATCAAAACGTTTAACTTCTTCATACTAACACAAAAACCTATCCAAACCGCATAGAACATTCGTATTTGTCATTGCTTTAGAAACTTATTGCACTGTTGGAGCGTCCCTGGGCCCTGCGTGTGTCTCAATCCAGGGAGATACCTGACAACCCTGATTTACAGCCTCGGTGGATCACAAGAGATTCTCAGACGACGAAATAGAGAGGAGGAACAATGAGAGATGTTTAAGGTTGGCAGGGAGGGGAGGGGAACAGTCTGGTTGGTAAGGTTGGCAGGGAGGGGTGGGTAGGGGAGGGAAACAGACTGGTTGGTAAGGTTGGCAGGGAGGGTAGGGTAGGGGAGGGGAACAGACTGGTTGGTAAGGTTGGCAGGGAGGGGAGGGGAACAGACTGGTTGATAAGGTTGGCAGGGAGGGGAGGGGAGGGGAACAGACTGGTTGGTAAGGTTGGCAGGGAGGGGAGGGGAGGGGAACAGACTGGTTGATAAGGTTGGCAGGGAGGGGAGGGGAACATACTTCTGGTTGGTAAGGTTGGCAGGGAGGGTAGGGTAGGGGAGGGGAGGGGAACAGACTGGATGGTCAGGTTGGCAGGGAGGGGAGAGGAGGGGATCAGACTGGATGGTAAGGGTGGCAGGGAGGGTAGGGTAGGGGAGGGGATCATACTGGTTGGTAAGGTTGGCGGGGAGGGGAGGGGATCAGACTGGTTGGTAAGGTTGGCAGGGAGGGAAGAGGAGGGGATCAGACTGGATGGTAAGGTTGGCAGGGAGGGGAGGGTAGGGGAGGGGATCATACTGGTTGGTAAAGTTGGCAGGGAGGGGAGGGGAGGGGATCAGATGGTTGGTAAGGTTGGCAGGGAGGGTAGGGGAGGGGAACATACTGGTTGGAAATGTTGGCAGGGAGGGGAGGGGAGGGGAGGGAATCAGACTGGTTGGTAAGGTTGGCAGGGAGGGGAGGGGAGGGGATTATATACTGGATGGTAAGGTTGGCAGGGAGGGGAGGGTAGGGGAGGGGAACATACTGGTTGGAAATGTTGGCAGGGAGGTGAGGGGAGGGGAGGGAAACAGACTTGTTGGAAATGTTGGAATGGAGGTTAGAGTAGGGGAGGGGAACAGACTGGTTGGTAAGGTTGGCAGGGAGGCGAGGGGAACAGACTGGAGGGTAAGGTTGGCAGGGAGGGGAGGGGACCAGACTGGATGGTATGGTTGGCAGGGAAGGGAACAGACTGGATGGTATGGTTGGCAGGGAGGGGAGGGGAGGGGAGGGGAACAGACTGGATGGTATGGTTGGCAGGGAGGGGAGGGGAGGGGAGGGGAGGGGAACAGACTGGATGGTAAGGTTGGCAGGGAGGGGAGGGGAACAGACTGGATGGTATGGTTGGCAGGGAGGGGAACAGACTGGATGGTATGGTTGGCAGGGAGGGGAGGGGAGGGGAGGGAAACAGACTGGATGGTATGGTTGGCAGGGAGGGGAACAGACTGGATGGTATGGTTGGCAGGGACGGGAGGGGAGGGGAGGGAAACAGACTGGATGGTATGGTTGGCAGGGAGGGGAACAGACTGGATGGTATGGTTGGCAGGGATGGGAGGGGAGGGGAGGGGAACAGACTGGATGGTATGGTTGGCAGGGAGGGGAGGGGAGGGGAACAGACTGGATGGTATGGTTGGCAGGGATGGGAGGGGAGGGGAGGGAAACAGACTGGATGGTATGGTTGGCAGGGATGGGAGGGGAGGGGAGGGGAACAGACTGGATGGTATGGTTGGCAGGGATGGGAGGGGAGGGGGGGGGAACAGGGTGGGGGGTATGGTTGGCGGGGAGGGGAGGGGAGGGGAGGGAAACAGACTGGATGGTATGGTTGGCAGGGATGGGAGGGGAGGGGAGGGGAACAGACTGGATGGTATGGTTGGCAGGGATGGGAGGGGAGGGGAGGCAAACAGTCGGGAGGGTATGGTGGGCAGGAATGGGAGGGGAGGGGAGGGAAACAGACTGGATGGTATGGTTGGCAGGGATGGGAGGGGAGGGGAGGGGAACAGACTGGATGGTATGGTGGGCAGGGATGGGAGGGGAGAGAAGGGGAGGGGAACAGACTGGATGGTATGGTTGGCAGGGATGGGAGGGGAGGGGAGGGGAACAGACTGGATGGTATGGTTGGCAGGGATGGGAGGGGAGGGGAGGGGAGGGGAACAGACTGGATGGTATGGTTGGCAGGGATGGGAGGGGAGCGGAGGGGAACAGAGTGGATGGTATGGTTGGCAGGGATGGGACGGGAAGGGAGGGGAACAGACTGGATGGTATGGTTGGCAGGGAGGGGAGGGGAGGGGAGGGGAACAGACTGGATGGTATGGTTGGCAGGGAGGGGAGGGGAGGGGAGGGGAACAGACTGGATGGTAAGGTTGGCAGGGAGGGGAGGGGAACAGACTGGATGGTATGGTTGGCAGGGAGGGGAGGGGAGGGGAACAGACTGGATGGTATGGTTGGCAGGGATGGGAGGGGAGGGGAGGGGAACAGACTGGATGGTATGGTTGGCAGGGAGGGGAGGGGAGGGGAGGGGAACAGACTGGATGGTATGGTTGGCAGGGATGGGAGGGGAGGGGAGGGGAGGGGAACAGACTGGATGGTATGGTTGGCAGGGAGGGGAGGGGAGGGGAGGGGAACAGACTGGATGGTATGGTTGGCAGGGATGGGAGGGGAGGGGAGGGGAGGGGAAACAGACTGGATGGTATGGTTGGCAGGGAGGGGAGGGGAGGGGAGGGGAACAGACTGGATGGTGGTGTTGTTAGTCTTCTACAATCACAAGAAGATGTACTAGGTAGAAATTAACCTTTGGAAGATTGTCACGCATTTTGACAGTTTACTCTGGCTATCAATAAACAATTGTATACAGCTTAGGAATTGGATATGTGTGAATAATTAAAGGGTAAAGAATAAAAAATAGAACCTCAATAATCAGTTTTTCCCAGATTTATCCATGTTTTAGAATGTTTCCTATTTGAATACACTCTATTATGCTTCTTTAAGGCTCTATATATATATATTCAATAGATTGTAGTAAATATGGCTAAAATAAATCGCAAGTATCTGAACGAATATGTGAACGAAATATCTATAATACAATTGAGTTATCATCAAATTATGTGATTACATTAATATCTTCATACTGATTATTAGACACAAATATTGTATAACACGGCAATAGATATCTGAAACGAAGTATGAAAGATAGATAACGTTTAATTGATAATATATACTATATATATATATATATATATATATATATATATATCGCAAATAATTTCAACTTAGGGCCTGATCAAGAACTAGGTTTACTAACATAAAGTATGCACAATGCTACTTAAAGTAGTTTAGCTAAATACGACTATATAATTCGTAATTGTATTTGTGTAATACCCTGTATCCATTTGTATGCAATTATTTTAATGTCGCCGAGAACATCCCAATTTCACCGAAGGCACAGGTACGCCACCCAGGAGTTGAGAGTTCCTTATGCTTGGAGGGGCGTAAACTATTCCCAAGGATATTCCTGACCCAGGGAGGTATCGAGGTTGGCTTACGGTACATTCGCCGACAAGTTCCTTCGTTCACTGATGCATTGATCGTATGCTAGTCAATATACCCAGGCACAACTTGAACTAGCATTTCCTAACTTTAGCCCAGCTTAAATCAATATCGAGATGGGTTGAGTGTGAGAGGGATCTGCCTTGAATGGGCCAATCGTTTTTTTTGCAGACTCCCATTTACCTATGTTCTTAAATATATCATTTTGATGTGTAATGGCCTATCCTATCCTAAACTAAATTACCCTAACCTTCGAAGTTTAACCTACCCACAACCTAAATTGGACTAATCGAAACTTACCTAATTAAAACGAATCCACCCTTAGCCATTTAATACCTACCTCTAGCCCCTACCGAAATCTAATATACGCATAATGATGCTTAGTATCAACTTAATATAATACACATTAGCCCTCTCTGTACCACCGACGTGTCTGTTATATTACTCTAGCTATATTTACAGAATTTTGTGCAGCTTAGGAAGGATCTGCGGTAGTAAATTTGTTTTAAATGAGCTAGGTCGAAGCCATTTAATTGCTGGAGGTTCTATCTAAACTGAATGAAATTGTCTATTTGTAGCCAGAATAAAGTTTAAAAGGCCGGCACCGGTACTGTAAGGATTAAACTGTATGCAAAATAACTTGAGTGCGGACGAAATGAATTGTAGGCGATAATTCCAACAAGAGTCCCTAGGTGTCTTGAGGCAAAGGTGCGGCAGGATGAGTAATCTTTAAGTAACCCGGGGTTTTGGAGATCCATGGACCTACTTGGGGGAAAGATGTACCACTAAACCTGTCCCGCGACTGTCATAAGCTGCGGTCCTGGCGTCGTCGTGTGGGGTGTATCCTGAGTTCATGGCCCACACATATAGTTCATGGCCCACACATATAGTTCATGGCCCACACATATAGTTCAAGGGCTAGATCCTCAATTTACACAAATCTGTTGCATCAGGAGAGGGTGGGGGGTGGGGGGTGATTATATGCTGTTTATATCATATATATTGTTAAACATTGGAAACTAATAGGGATAAACATGAGGGAGAAGGAGGGCCAAAATAACCAACCTTTCCTCGTAAATAGCTAATTCAGATTATAATAAGGGGGTTATTTTAATATGAATTAGCTATTTACGAGGAAAAGGTCAATTACATATATTTGTAATAAACAAGTTAGTAGGTGAACAACAGAATCATATCACGTTAAATATATTAACTCTAACTGACGGTAGGCAAGATTAATTATTACCAACAAAATCTGGTTTGGTATGTTTATGCTAATAATGTTAGGATGAATAATACGCCACTGTCGCTTATCTTCAAGTTATACGTACATTATGATATATTCATATATACAGCTAAATGTATTCATAGCGGAACAAAGCAATGTGAACATTTGTTAGATATGCTTATTTCAAATCCTATCAATTACTATAACATTAGGAAGACTTTTGTTCTGCAGCCAATAGATATTGATCAGTGTATAGGTTAAGTCCCGATATCAAAGGAGTGATTTATACTTACAAATTGAAGATACTTTTGATGAGCGACTGTGCAGATCTGGGGGGTCCAGGGAGGCGCCAACACACACAACACCTACAGCTTAGCACATATTTTCTCCTGGGAAATTTGGCCTCCGAGTGATGGACAGAAGCAGATTACAGATTATGGATTTCACGGGCAACACACCCTTGGAATGTTAGGCTAGGTCTATGATTACATTTGGAGTGTGGGTGGGAGGAGTGTGTTTGTGTATGTGTGTTGGGGTGAGGGTGTTTGTGTGTGTGTGTGTGTGTGTGTGTGTGTGTGTGTGTGTGTGTGTGTGTGTGTGTGTGTGTTTGAGTGTGTGTGTGTGTGGAGTACATTATTGAATTATATGATAAAGCAGTTTTTGTGTTCTACTTTGAACGTAAATATGTATCATTGCACACATAATGACTACATTTGTTGCAAATCAGCATTTGATAAAAACTACAGTTTGTCAGTGTTTTGTAAGCATTGGACAGTATTTTACATGTGCCTTCTTAAATCAATAAACACTTCGCCTATTTGTAAATAAAACACAGATTTTAATCTCGGAAAATGTCCTATATCATATCATATATTGCACAGTTTCTGCTAAAACAAGAAAAAGATCATGATTACATGTTCCGAACGATACTTTATTAATTGATCAGCATTAAGGTCCATATATCGTAAATATTTTTTTAAAATGTATAACTATTGTAGTACTAGTTTGTACTAAGCCTAATATACGCTTTACTCGTTATATATTTGGTTCAATAGCCTAAGGGGATTCAAGTCAATGATCTTAGCAACGTGCTTTATCATAGTTTACGTCCATAACATTTTCTGTGATATACAGTATAATTGATTGGTGAATTATAAACTAATATTGTTCTGTATGTTTGACTCTGTAAAACTCTTTATATCAAGACATTTGAAGAAAGTAACTATATCTTTCTCTTCATATATCCTTATGTAAACAATGATGTAGCATATGGAGTATTCAGTGACGATGCTTCAAAGTAAATGCTTATGGATGGTGAAATAGAAAGCCGAGTTGAATACCAATTTTGGGGACAGTTGTTGAATGTATAGATAAACGGACCCGATATATAAATATATATTAGTTATTGGCATTCGTTTTTTTTCTTTAACAGTAAAAATATGTTCAATAGCTGTGTGCGTGTTATATGTTCAATAGCTGTGTGCGTGTTATATGTTCAATAGCTGTGTGCGTGTTATATGTTCAATAGCTGTGTGCGTGTTATATGTTCAATAGCTGTGTGCGTGTTATATGTTCAATAGCTGTGTGCGTGTTATATGTTCAATAGCTGTGTGCGTGTTATATGTTCAATAGCTGTGTGCGTGTTATATGTTCAATAGCTGTGTGCGTGTTATATGTTCAATAGCTGTGTGCGTGTTATATGTTCAATAGCTGTGTGCGTGTTATACAAGTGGAGTAGAACACTATTTTTGTAGTTGCTTATTCTCCCTCGTGTTTAGACTCACTAGCTTTGATATTTTAAGACGTTTACTACATTAGTTTGGCGATTTTAAGACCTTTCACTCGATTTCTGTGTCAGTATAAAGACCTTTCGTGCCATTTAGGTGCTGATTTTTTTCCCTGGCGAGCGATGGCGAGCCTGTAATTCTAGGAGGAAATTTGTCTACTGAAAAATTTACAAATTCATCTCCAAGGGAGTTCTAGGAGGTGTTGTATTAAACTTAATGGAGATCTGGCGAGGTTCCTATAATATATATAAATACATATGCCAAAAAATAAACACTACACCCTTTAAGAAAGATTCCAGTAAAGGCTACAATGTGCAGGGTCTCGGATATTATGGTACCGTCAAATCTTACAGGTGAGAGGCTCCCAAAGGCGAATAAAGGTAATTGGTCCGAGTATTACAGCAGAAGGGGCGGCCATAAGGGGGGGGGGGGGAGGGCATTGTGTGGGGCCGTTGTTACCTTTGTGTATACTACGTCAGGAGGGTCGTTGTTACCTTTGTGTATACTACGTCAGGAGGACCGTTGTTATCTTTGTTTATACTACGTCAGGATGGTCGTTGTTATCTTTGTGTATACTACGTCAGGATGGTCGTTGTTATCTTTGTGTATACTACGTCAGGAGAGTCGTTGTTATCTTTGTGTATACTACGTCAGGAGGACCGTTGTTATCTTTGTTTATACTACGTCAGGATGGTCGTTGTTATCTTTGTTTATACTACGTCAGGAGGGTCGTTGTTACCTTTGTTTATACTATGTCAGGAGGGTCGTTGCTACCTTTGTGTATACTACGTCAGGAGGGTCGTCGTTACCTTTGTGTATACTACGTCAGGAGGACCGTTGTTATCTTTGTTTATACTACATCAGGATGGTCGTTGTTATCTTTGTTTATACTACGTAAGGGGGGTCGTTGTTATCTTTGTTTATACTACGTCAGGAGGGTCGTTGTTACCTTTGTTTATACTACATCAGGATGGTCGTTGTTATCTTTGTTTATACTACGTAAGGGGGGTCGTTGTTATCTTTGTTTATACTACGTCAGGGGGGTCGTTGTTACCTTTGTGTATACTACGTCAGGAGGACCGTTGTTACCTTTTGTTTATACTACGTCAGGAGGGTCATTGTTACCTTTGTGTATACTACGTCAGGAGGACCGTTGTTATCTTTGTTTATACTACGTCAGGAGGGTCGTTGTTATCTTTGTTTATACTACGTCAGGAGGGTCGTTGTTATCTTTGTTTATACTACGTCAGGAGGGTCGTTGTTACATTTGTTTATACTACGTCAGGAGGACCGTTGTTACCTTTGTGTATACTACGTCAGGAGGGTCGTTGTTACCTCTGTGTATACTACGTCAGGAGGGTCGTTGTTACCTTTGTTTATACTACGTCAGGAGGGTCGTTGTTATCTTTGTTTATACTACGTCAGGAGGGTCGTTGTTACCTTTGTGTATACTACATCAGGAGGGTTGTTGTTACCTTTGTTTATACTACGTCAGGAAGACCGTTGTTACCTTTGTGTATACTACGTCAGGAGGGTCGTTGTTACCTTTGTTTATACTACGTCAGGAAGACCGTTGTTACGTTTGTGTATACTACGTCAGGAGCGTCGTTGTTCCCACTGTGTATACTACGTCAGGAGGACTGTTGTTACCTTTGTTTATACTACGTCAGGAGGGTCGTTGTTACCTTTGTGTATACTACGTCAGGAGGGTCGTTGCTACCTTTGTGTATACTACGTCAGGAGGGTCGTTGTTACCTTTGTGTATACTACGTCAGGAGGGTCGTTGTTACCTCTGTGTATACTACGTCAGGAGGGTCGTTGTTACCTCTGTGTATACTACGTCAGGATGGCCGGGACGCTCCATCCCCTGGGCTCAACCCACTCCTACTACACCAATTTATTTAACTACAAAAGGTTTCTCTTTCATTGAATTTATGTAAACCAGTTAATATGTTGAATTAAATTACCCGCTTCCATTCGAATACAGTGGTTAGTTGGCCTACATGATCATGAACAACAGAGAGCTTTAAGATAAAATGTGATAGGCATATGGACGAGATGGGTTGGCTGTGAAAGGGATCTTACGTGTGTGGGCCAGTCGGCTCTCTGTAGACTCCCGTTTTCTTATTTCTGCAATTGTTAACATCATAGGTACAGCAAACCAGTGTCACCTGGGAATACCAGTACTCATTCAACAGGAACAAACAACTTTTAATGTTTAAGGGGAGGTATTTCGTTTTTTCTAGACCCCATTCTCAATCATGTTTAGCACCATTCGTTTTGAGATTTGAGGACGTTTAATCCATTAGTTTGCCGATTTTCAGACCTTTTTTCCCATTTCTTCGTCAATATTAAGAGTTTTCGTGTCGTTTAGGTGTTGACCGTTTCCTGACTAGCGATAGTGAGCCTGTAATTTAAGAGAAACTGGCCTTCGGCCGGGCCATTTTTTCGAAAAATGTAGAAATTTATCTTGAAGGAGGGCCTTGGGGGGTGTTTTTTTGTTTGTTTTAAGCTTGATGGAGGCCTAAGGGGGAAACTAAAACAATGATAAAACAAATACATATATGAGGAAATAAATACGCCCATCCCCCTTAAGTATAACACAAACAACCATGTCTATTTGGAAAGTACACCACACTGGAATTCTACGTCCATTTCTCACCATATTTATCATCTGGCCAAACCATATTGAGAGACCTGGCTACATTATGGGCTACAGAGGCTGTCCCCATTGAGAAGACAGGTCTGCAGTAGACTATACAAGGTCATGGCCCATCAAAGTCATTCATTATATCTTATCATAATAATCTCTGATCCATTATATTATTCTTTAAAATCAAGGTGAACGAAAATGCCAAATCTTCGTCTATTGTAACAATCAAGGGTATACCATAAATATTATAATCATTAGGTATACTGATAGTGATTTACCTTCTTATTGCTTATACAATATTTTATGGGTTTATCACAAGCAAAATATCTACAAAAGCTTTAATGATAATGGGTACCTGAATTACCCCGTTCATACCTGCCTTCAACCCACAATATGTTTTACAGCGTCTAGTCCTAGTGAAACACATCCAGTATCTCTGTATTCTCAAGGAGCATCATAAAGTATCAGAATCGGCCCCACAGGAAATGCTCGGGATGGCACCTCGGCCCAATTTACGGCGGCTGGGACACAAGTAGTCAAAGAGAGTTACTGAGAAAAATTCGTGGTCCGGGTCCTGGCTTTGGTGCTCAATTTAGCGAGAGTAATGCGCAGGTCGGGGCGCACAGGCGGGGGGTATCCCAGTGTTCTATACCTTTACCTTACGACCCGCCCTTTAAAACCACCTACCTAGACTTTGTAACTTTGGTCTACTTTGTTAGAAATATTGCAGCACTTTTTCTTTTTATATACCCAGAAATAATATATACCGTATATAGATATATTAGTAAATATATAAATGAGACAAATGATGGTAGAAGCATAGACATTGTAACTTTGGTCATGTCAACTCGAAAATTACAATGGTAGGCTCTATTAACTGACCGAGGTAATTAAGTAAAATAAATATAAACAAATATATAATAGAATAGCCCCCATTTAAAGATAGAAACTTTTAAATTAAGGCAAAACGAAAAAAAATATATATATACACATTATGAAAATTCCTGTACATAGTACATGACATTTATTTATAGCACATAAGCAGGAAAAATATTTGGATTTCATTACTTGAAGACAAGCTAAGAAATTACTGTTAAAAACTGTAGCTCAAATAGGTTTCATAATAATTTACCCATAAACCACAGTATTGTCCAATGAATTTATTCACACTGAAAGCATTAATAAAATAATTAATGTCAATAAGCTCACTATTATATACAGCGAAAACAAAATATATTACATAGGACAAAAGTAGACTACTAGGAATAATCAAAAGGAAGGCAGAGCAGTTCCGTGCATCAAATCACAATTGTCTTGCATTTCTGTAATATATGATCACCAATTCAAATTTGAGGAAGTACAAATTTAGAGAGCAATATACTGTATATATTATTACGAAAAAAAGTGTTATAAGGGAAATATATTTCTTCTAGATCTATCTATCTATCTATATGCTCAGGCCCAATCCCCATTTTGGGGGTAGCCGACTCAAGACAGAGCAAGAACAGGGAAAACACAAAAACAACATAAAACAAAAAATAAACACAGATAAAAACACAAACTCACACACATCCAGGTCACCCAGGAGAAGACCCAGAGACCAGGGTTACCAAGGTCGCTCCAGCACTCCCCCGGCCCCTGACCACCCGGAGAGGTTCCGATCTCGGCAGGCAGACATGCAGCGGAGCCAAAGCCACAAGCCCTCCCACCACACTTCCAGGCACACCCTTCATATTAATCGTCCCCCCGGGCCAGGCGCCTGATGGACTATTATCTAGTCGAACTTGTGCCCGACCCCTTACTCCAAATGACCACGTGTTCACTCAACTATTCACAAGCATTCTCCATTCACTCCTGTCCACCACCACTTCCCCTGCCTGATCTATAGTCATTCCTCTATCATCCAAAGCCTTTCTTACACAGTCTCTCCATCTCAATGGGGGTCTTCCTGCCCTTCTATCTCCCCTTGTACCTGACTCACATATTCTCTTTGTAAGCCTTTCATCTCCCATTCGTTCAACATGACCATACCAGCTCAGCACCCTTCTGTCCACTCTGGCTGACAAATGTTCCTGCTGCCCCACTCTCCTACGTATCTCTTCATTCCTCAATCTGTCTCTACGAGTAACTCCACACATACTCCTCAAGCAGCTCATCTCCATCACATCCAGCCCTCTTTTCTCCTTTTTCTTCAGAGCCCATGTCTCAGCCCCATACATCACTGTTGGCACAACAATTCCTTGATACAGTGCACTTTTTACTTTCACTCCGAGATTTCTCGTCTTCCACATACTTCCCATTGCTCCGAAATTCTATCTTCTAGATAAAGATTATATAACACCTAAATATATAATTTGTATATGCTCTATCAAAACAGTCATTCAATTTTTTCAAGGAGCAATTTTAAAATAAGAAAATAGTTGCAATGCTGAAACAAGGCACATACACTCATTTTACGAGCAGAAATGTTTACAAATCAAATAATTATAATTCTGTATCAAGGTAAATTTTGAGCAATAGTATTACAACAAAGGTTTAGTAAGAACTTTTGGATTAAACGGTCATCATTTGTTAAGCTTACAAGGTAATTGGAAATAAAGGAACAGTTGGATATCTGGATCAAGACAGGCTTCCCATTTGTTCACGATCGTAAATTTAAAATAAGAATATCTCTATTTTTACGATAGATCATTTGCAAATAAGGAAGTGGTAAGGATTCTACAACAGATCACGACTAATTACTTATTTTATATATCAACGACAATAACAATTAATTAACTCCTTGAGGATCATGACGCGTTATGAGAGTTTAATTAGGCTATCATTAGACGATTGTATACAGGTTAGGAAGGATCTGTGGGAATTAATAGTAAAAAAGGCTGTCTCAATTAATCCTCGGACTTCCATACACCCTTTCTAATCTGAATGATATTATCTAATGATAGCCCAAGTAAACTGTCAAAATGCGTCATGATCCTCAAGGGGTTAAGTCGTTATTATGAATATAAACACCATGTGAGGAGAAACACTTTATTGACAAAGTTTCGCATACAGCTATACGATGTCAATAAAGTGCTCCTCCTCACATGGTGTTTATATTCATTCTGTTTACTTTTCTAAGTATATTTTTATCAAGTTTTTATTAGCTTACATCATGATATTCATATGTGTTTTGTCAGCAGGATCACTGAATCAGCAGCTCTGGTTTCCCACGACCCTCGCAGCTCTCTGTCTCTCGCCCTTTCTCACTCACAATAAGAGGAGCGGAAAATAATTTGTGCGTTGTAAGATCCCTGGCAGATTAAAGAGGGTGGGCAATTAAACCGGGAGGGGATAGCTCGGCATGTCGTTCTTTAATATCTTAAAATAAGATATATATATATATATACAGTATATATATATTATGATCTATTCGAGTACAACCAAAACCAATATATTTCAAATAGATGCGTGTTCAAGATATTACTTAGAATTGCTATGCTTATATTGATAGCTTAATTTCATATAGTATATCATCCATTAAAAAAAAAAAAATCATGATTTGGGTCACTGATGATAATGTCCGAGGGTTTTCTTGGTCACGTCCTCAATGTACACACAACTGGTCATGGTCAGTCTGGGATGAGGGGGTGGGTGATGACGGGGGTGACAGTGTGGAAGTGAGGAGACATGACACTTCCTCACTACCGTCTGACCCTCAACACCTATAGTACACCTCTCTCTCTCTCTCCTTCATCCCTCAGTCATAACCTCACATCCCTCCTTCGCCCATTAGTCTGTGCCTCACATCCCTCCTTTACCCATTAGTCTCTGCCTCACATCCCTCCTTCACCCATTAGTCTCAGCCTCACATCCCTCCTTCGCCCATTAGTCTCAGCCTCACATCCCTCCTTCACCCATTAGTCTGAATCTCAAATCCCTCCTTCACCCATTAGTCTCAGCCTCACATCCCTCCTTCACCCATTAGTCTGAATCTCAAATCCCTCCTTCACCCATTAGTCTCAGCCTCACATCCCTCCTTCGCCCATTAGTCTCAGCCTCACATCCCTCCTTCACCCATTAGTCTGAATCTCACATCCCTCCTTCACCCATTAGTCTCAGCCTCACATCCCTCCTTCGCCCATTAGTCTCAGCCTCACATCCCTCCTTCGCCCATTAGTCTCAGCCTCACATCCCTCCTTCGCCCATTAGTCTCAGCCTCACATCCCTCCTTCACCCATTAGTCTGAATCTCACATCCCTCCTTCGCCCATTAGTCTCATCCTCACATCCCTCCTTCATCCCTCAGTTTGAGCCTCACATCACTCCTTCCAATAGTCTGAACCATATACACCCCTCACACTATTTCCCGTCTTTCAACCCTCACACTCATCATTCACCGCCCAGTCTAACCCTCATACCCCTTTTCACCCCTCACAGTCCTCCTATCCCCCTCAGTCTAACCCTCACATCCGTTACATCCTTCACACTCACCTTTCACCCATCAGTTCCACCTCCGCATGCTCTGTTCACCTCCTCAGTCTACCTCCTCCTTCACCCATCAGTCTAACCATCAAACCCCTTATTCCCCCCCCCCCCCCTTCCCCTCAGTCTACACTCTCCCTACCTCTTGCTCGCTTTTGATACCCAGGCTGAGGGACTGAATGGACCCCTCTTGCCAATTTAACCCCAAGTAAATACACATTCTTAATCCATTGTCAAACTGAATCGACTTTGTTAGTTGGTATATTTACATTTGCATTTAAATGTATATAATTATAATATGAATACTGAGCTCAGGCTATTAAATTTATCGAAATAATAGCATTCAAACTAAGGATGTAAGAATATCAGATAATTTTAAGGCCTTGGTAATATTTGAATGTTAGGTTCAAATAAATACGCACTGCTTTAATACAAAGTCTGAATACCTTAGTAACACATTTTTCTGTTGTTTTGAGAAGCTGAGCCCGAATCTGCCTTTGGATTTTACCCCATCTAATCAAATATGAAGAAGTATATTGCCTGTTTTCCATATAGGCTTTATCGATACACTACCATAATATATCAACCATATTATGTTATAATTAGTGTTATTAAGAAACGTATGATTATTTGTATATACAATTATATACAATTTATATATAATTTTGTTTTCAGTATAACAAATATACACAATTAAATTATACATTGCATACAGGTTTATTTTTATTCATTCAATTACATAATTATACCTATTACGTTACATAAGCATAGTACATAATAGTGCGAACGTGCATACAAAATATAAACGATAGTGTTCTCCTATCTTTCAGTTTGTAGGACAAAATGGCTTACAAGTCTTTTAGTAATACAAAGACTCAGTAATGAATATTGGTTACGCACTCCTACGTTATTAATTTAAGTTTTCCAATCAGACTGTCTAATTAGTTTGTTTCCAGTAAACTTTTTGTCGGGCCGGACGTCACGAATGACAAGTGTATATAACATTTAATTAAGCGTGAAGTTTTTTTTAGGACTGCGCGTTTTATGTAATTTTTATTTATTCATGTATTATATATTTGTTATTTTCATTTTTTCCCCCAATCGATGGTGTGAGATTGTGACATGGGGGGAGTCTGGCCGCTCGTAGTGTGTTCTGGGCGGGCAAGTCAAACCAATTTTAATTTCTAGTCAATTTGGAAGTGACGTGAGATACACTTGTTTTGGCAGGAGTAGTAGTATTTCTCGGAGAAAACTTAAATGAAATTTGTGCATATATATTTTAGTTTTCTATTTATATGTTATTTTACGTATCCCCTTGCTTAAATGCATTACATTTATCAAATTGCATACTGCATCTGATTTTAATACTACATTTCTTTGTATCTATCATTGAAATAAAATATGTTCATTGTGAAAGTAATATACGAAGGCAAATGCTTAGCAACCATGTTTAAACATTACCACGAAAAGCAGCAATAACTCAATAATAAGGAAAATGCAGAAAATGTATCAATCCAATTTTCCAAGCTCTTGAGGAAGTATTCAGTGGTATTGCATAACATACTTCAGTGAGAGTTTAATTATTGTATTTTTCATTGAAACATATAATAATAAGCAGTAAGCGGACAACTAATTAATCCGTCTACTTCTGTTACTTACAAGTTTCTCGATGCCCTTGCATATATATTTTTGGCCTCTCCTAAGTTGAATAGTATTCCCTACTGCTAATCTGAATAAAATATAAATCACCCGATAATTTTCTTCAGAAGTACATTGGTTTCTGAAAGCTTTATCAACATACCGGTCATAAGATATTACTGGGAATCATTATTGAGAACAATAATTTAGGGTTAACGTCGTAATCTCATAAACACTATTTATCTCATTACGCTATGCAGCCTGCAGTTGGGTGTAAGTGCATGATTATATTGATATCCAGTATTCGATAAATGGATATATAATCGCAGTCACGTACTTAACAATTAACTGTCTTGATTGCATAATGGCCAGAGTGTTTAAGATCATCTGTATGTGGTAACTTAGGTTCGAATCCCGGGAGGATCACATGCTTTCATTAATTTTATTTGGAGGTGTTTGGTGCTGCGAGTTAAATTAATCAATTATAGTAAATTAATAACTAAATTAATTAATTAATACATAGGTACATAAATATATAAATATACATAATATATATATATATATATATATATATATATATATATATCTATCTATTGCCTGACGCCGTAATCCCCGAAGGTGTGGCCACGAACGAACCGCCCCCATGCACCTCTGTCCCCAGTCAGTCGACGCCCCTCCCCCCAACCAGCACCGCCTTCGTTCATGTACTACCTCACTCCATCCTTCCACCTCTCATTCGGTCTACTTCTTCCTCTCTGTCCCTCCACCTCGCTCTCGTACACCATCTTAGTAATTCTCTCGCTTTCCATACGTTCCATATGGCCGAACCATCTCAAGTTGTTCCTTTTCACACTTTCCAGCACATCTACCTCCACACCACACCTCCTTCTTACTTCCTCATTAGTCTGTCTATCCCTCCATGTAACTCGCACGCACTCCTTAAGTAATTCATTTCCACTGCTCTCACTCTTGGTCTGAGTCTCTCAACCAACGTCCATGCTTCGCTTCCGTAAGTCAGTGTCGAGATTACCACACTGTCATGCAAGGACTTCTTCACTTCCATACTGACCACCCTATTTCTTGTTACTGCTTTTAGCGTTCCTACAACCCTCTTCCCCTGTTGTACCCTCTCCCGCACTTCTTCATCCATAGTCCCATCTTTACTCAACACACTGCCCAGATACTTAAAAGAGTTGACGATCTCCATAGCCTGACCGTTCAGCTTCACTTCACACTCTGTGACTTCACCCTTTTCGAAGACCATAACCTTGCTCTTCCCCGCATTTACAGTACCTTCAAATTCCGTTTTTCGCACACTGTTCCAAACTCATTTACCAGACCCTGAAACTCCCATTCATTATCACTCATCAGAACTGTATCATCCGCAAACAGCAGTATAGGTAGCTTCCACTCAATTCCCTCCCTTTTCAGCGATACACCAACATCCACTGCTCTTGATAGTATTTCTTTCATATATACAGTAAACAACCACGGGGCCACACACACCCCTGTTTCAAACCAACATTCAGGTCAAAGAACTCGCTCTGCTCACTCTCCACACATACTGCCGCCTTTGCACCCTCATACATGCTCTTCACTGCTTTCAGCAACTTGCCATCTACTCCGTATATTCTAAATACTTTCCACAAACCTTCTCTATCTACTCTGTCATAGGCCTTCCCCAAGTCCATAAAGGCAACATACACCTTTTGTTTCTTCTCCAGATATTTCTCCACAACACAATTCAGGGTAAACATCTGATCTACACATCCTCTTCCCTTCCTAAAACCTCCCTGCTCGTCGCCTATCCATTTCTCTGTTCTCACTCTCACTCTCTCAATCACTACCCTACTGTATACCTTCCCTACTACGCTTAGAAGACATATTCCTCGGTGGTTACCACACACTCCTCTTTATATATATATATATATATATATATATATATATATATATATATATATATATATATATATATATATACTGTATATATCCCTTGTATTGCTTCTAGCCTGATTATGTTCATAATGCATGGTATCTTCCTTTACCGAGTGAATTAAACCTGAGTAGCTCTCTAGGGTGGAGGTAGCGGGAGATCTCTTACCCTTCAGCCTCACCTGGCAGGGAAAATGGTCCATTAAGGGGGAACCATACGATCACCTTTCCTGGCAACTATTTCGAAAACTCTGGTCTGGTAGTTACTGAATTAGTCTATAACAAAAAATCATCGCCATTTATGATCAATCTAATTGCAGATACAAATGCAGAAATGGTCCAAAATGATTCCAGAAAAAAGCTTACCGATCGAATATTGCCGGAAGAACTATCGGTATTGGTCCAACTTTAAGGGTAATCATTTGAGCAGTGGGCTCCGAGGGTGCTGCCTATACATACATCACCCCCTCTCCCTCGCACACAGTATTAAGAGGAGGTTTTCTCTTTGAGGGTTTTCTTTCTGGACCCACTTCTTACTCATTAGTTTTGAGATTATATGACGTTTTCCCAAATAGTTTAACGATGTTAAGGCCTTTCTACCCATTGTTGTCAATTGAAAGGCCTTTCGTGGCATTTAGGTGTCACTTTTTTCCTGGCAATCGATAGCGAGTTACAATATAGAAGGAATCGAACTTCGACCAGGATATTTTTCTATCGAAAAAGTACCAATTTATCTCGAAGAGGGATCTTGAGGGTGTTTTTAAAATTAAGTTTCGGGAGTAAACTTCCTCTCCACCCCACACACACACACTTTAAGGGGAATAATTTGAGCATAAGGCGGCGAGGGTACTGCCTATACATCCCCCCCCCCTCCCCCTCCTCCACCTAGCACACAGTATTAACCGTTTTTGTGCCGTGCCCGGGCCCCCTTAATGCTCGCCGGATTTTTAATGTAAACACGAGTCATGTGATCCTTTTGATTGGCTTGAACATTCCAGCACAAGTCTCTCTCCCCCTCCACAGTAGCCCCGGGTCTGGGAGAATGTGGAGCTAATGTAAACAGGCCATTCAGACCCCACAACGGTCTCGGGAGGCTCAGCTGGGACCGGGGGTATTCCTTGCAACCGATGTGATGTCCTTTCGTACAATACACGGAACATTATCGACAACAGAGAAGCCTTGTCTAACTTAATGGGGTAGTGTTTGGTTTTTGGTCTATATATAGCCTAAATTTAGTAATTTATTAAACATAGACCCCCTTTCAAGATAAATTTGTACATTTTCGGTAGAAAAATGTCCCGGCCGAAGGCTGTTTCCTTCTAAAATTAGAAGCTCGCTATCGCTCGCCAGGAAAAAATCGATACCTAAAGGGCACGAAAGGTCTTAAAATTGACAACTAAATGGGGCGAGAGGTGTTAGCATCTTCAAACAAACGGAACGAACGTCTTAGAACATCAAAACTAATAAGCTAAACATGAGGGAGAAGGGGGTCCAGAAAAAGCGAGTACTACCCCCTTAAGGGGAGGTTTGTATTAATTTGTATTGATTTTTTCCTTTGCTTATTTATTCATTTAGTATTTTTAGTTTACTTCCAAGACCTACATCAACCTTTAAACAAAAATACCCCCAGGACCTCCCTTCCAGTTAAATGTGTACATTTTTTAGTAGACAAATTTTGATGCCGAAATCTGGTTCCTCCTAGAATACAGGCTTTCTATTGCTCGCCAGGAAAAAATCGACAGCAAAATAGTACACAAAGTCTTATTAAATCGCCAACCTAATTGGGCTAAGCATGAGGGAGAAGGGAGTCCAGAAAGGGAGTCCAAGCCTACCCTTAACCTAATACACCATAATTTCGAAAATCTGACAGACTGAATATAAACACTATTTTGAGGACGGGTGTTGTATTGACAACTTTTTGCTTGTAGCTTCTTCGCTTCTTCACCATAGTGGACTGAAATAACTGTCGGAGAAACATTGTCAATACTGTACTCTTTCTCTAATGGTGATAATTGTATATCTATTCAAACCTAGTATTTATATATATATTCAGACCATTCCATAGCAATATAAATCCTACATATCAGTTACAAAAAAAGAACATCAGAGAGGTTGTATATGCATGTAGAGAGTCAACCAGAGGATAATGATAATTCACATATATACTTATTCTCAGAAATATGTTGCATAAAATACATTCACAACCAGGGCGAGCGTGGGAGAGACCCAAGTGTTGTTTAAAAAAGACCGAAAGGGAGGCAACCCACGCAAACCCTATACAAGAAGGCTATGGCCAATTATAAAACTGATTTTCCAATGTGTGTGTGTGTGTATGTGTATGTGTGTGTGTGGGGGGGGGGGGGTGGACCTGTGCTCTTGATGGTGTATAGGGCATAAGGTCCAGTCGGTGTGCTCAGCTTGATAACCCATTTTTAGCCTTTCATTGTCCTTTTATCCTACAAAAAAGGGGAAAAACTCTATTCAGCCTATACTTTGCTTCAATTTAGAAGCTTCACTAAACTTTTGTGCATTCTTTTGGTTAATTTAATAAAGGTAATCGCTGTTTTTATTGATGATATTATGTTTTAATTTATGATAACATTCACATAAATATATTGTCTTGTTGCAATTATAGTTGTAGAAGAAGAATGTGACCTAAATACAAAGTAGGATCTATAGTATTAATTTGTCTATGCCTTATATTCTAGGCCTAGGGCAACTATGAATAGCTGTGCCTTTCCTTGCAACATGTACTGTACAGTATGCATGTATATATATATATATATATATATATATATATATATGTGTGTGTGTTTACAGTATGTAACTATGTATGTATCTATGTATGTATGTAAAACTTGACAGGAGGGAGAAAAACTAGGAAAGACAAGTTGTGTCGTCTAGTCTTGCGAAACATCTTCAGTATAATACCACACATCGTCAAAAATTCTCACCACACAAATTTATGATATAAACTCCACGTATGGGTGTACGTAAGAAAAGGTTAATCTCCGAACAACCAACTCACCCTATGCAGTCTCCCTTTCACAACACTGGCGACACTCTACAGGGACAGGCCGAGAGAGAGAGAGAGAGAGGAAGGGGCCCAGGGGTTCCTTATTGTTTGGGTAAAGGGAGATGGGTCTTTATTCTGGTCTCACTTCTTCCCCATTAGTTTTCAGATTTTAAGACCTTTGCCCCATTAGGTTTTCGATTTTTAACCCTTTCGTCCCATTTATATATCAATATCAAGACCTTTCGTGCCATTTAGGTGTCGTTTTTTTCCTGGCAAGCGAATGAGAGCCTGTGATTTGAAGAGAAACCGGCCTTCGGCTGGGATATTTTTCTATCGAAAAATGTACAAATTTATCTCGAAGAGGGGTCTAGAGAGTGTTATTAAACTTGATGAAGGTCTAGCGAGGAAACTAAAACATATATGATTATATAAATAAATAGACCCAAACAATAACCACTGTCCCCTTAAGATATTTTAGGCTCCTAGTTGGTCCACGGCTTCTGCCAATCTGAACCACCCTTTATACGCACCCCAAAAAATGTTGCGGTTGATAAATTACCAAAGAAAGGACCATGAAGCAGTGTCACACGAAATATTTTGTCGTCAATTTTCAATGGTCAAAACTTTTCCAGCAGAATTTCAGGGATCGCTAGCATTGGTATCGAAACTAGACTGATAATAGCTAAGTTTAAGCATTGTTATTGGAACTAGATTTATAATAGCTAAGTTTAAGCATTGATATCGAAACTAGACTGATAATAGTTAATTTAAAGTATTGGTATTGGAACTAGACTGATAATAGCTAAGTTTAAGCATTGATATCGAAACTAGACTGATAATAGTTAATTTAAAGTATTGGTATCGAAACTAGACTGATAATAGCTAAGTTTAAGTATTGGTATCGAAACTAGACTGATAATAGCTAAGTTTAAGTATTGGTATCGAAACTAGACTGATAATAGCTAAGTTTAAGTATTGGTATCGAAACTAGACTGATAATAGCTATGTTTAAGTATTGATATCGAAACTAGACTGATAATAGCTAAGTTTAAGTATTGGTATTGAAACTAGACTGATAATAGCTATGTTTAAGTATTGGTATCGAAACTAGACTGATAATAGCTAAGTTTAAGTATTGGTATCGAAACTAGACTGATAATAACTAAGTTTAAGTATTGGTATTGGAACTAGACTGATAATAGCTATGTTTAAGTATTGGTATCGAAACTAGACTGATAATAGCTAAGTTTAAGCATTGGTATCGAAACTAGAATGATAATAGCTATGTTTAAGCATTGAATTTGAAACTAGACTGATAATAACTAAATTTAAGCATTGATATTGAAACTAGACTAAAGATAGACGAATTTAAGCGACAAAATGATATCCAAAAATTACCTCCTAAATTGCTAGACCCATGTTGATGATAAATGTTGAGGGAAAGAGCGCTCGTGTGATAGCGGCTTTAATCGTTGGGATTTACCCCTTCTATACCGGGGACGTCTTGTTAATTATATTCTGGCAACTATTAGACGATGCCATTCAGCTTAGGAAGAGCATCTACTAATTACAAGGCACATATACTATCCCAATTAATCCTTTTTGCTACCATATATCCCTCCCAAGCTTCATAAAATCATCTAAATTTAGCTGAACAACAATCAAAGTGACGTCGCCGATACAGAAAGGGTTAAGGGGAGATGGGTCGGTTTTCGGGCCTCACTTCTTCCTCATGTTTAGCCCCATTAATTTTTAGATTTTAAGACGTTCGCCCCATTAGTTTGTCGATTTTAAAACCTTCCATCCAAAATCTATATCAATATCAAGACCTTTCGTGTCATTTAGGTTTCGATTTTATCCTGGCGAGCGATAGCGAGCTTGTAATTTTAAGAGAAACCGGACTTCGGCCAGGACATTTTTCTATCGAAAACATTTAAAATGTATCTTGAAGAGGGGTCTAGGGAGTGTAATTTTGTTATGTTTGATGAAGGTCTAGCAAGGAAACTACAAAATAAATATTTATACAGTAAATAAATAGACCCAACAAACTAACCACTTGTAGCTGGTGCTGTGGAGCAGGTTTGGCAACAGAGTGTGATATTGTGCAATAACAAGGTTGTCCTTAATTGGTTTTATTGGCCTGTATTGTATGGACTGATTCAAACTGACTTATTCAGATTAATAATTCAAGTCGTGTATTTGTGATAAATGTAATATACCTATTGTAATAATATATACAGTATAATAATAGATTGCTAATATTAATAATAATAATAATAATGATAATAATAATAATAATAATAATAATAATAATAATAACAATAATAATAATAATAATAATAAAATAATATCATTATAATAGTACAAATTACTCAATATAAAAATATTTACAACAATAATAAAAACCCGAGATAAAGAGGTATCATTTGTGTTAAAGTAAGAAGTTCCTTGACCCAAAGAATATACGTTTTGTAAAACATCTGTAGTGATTGAGAGAGTGAGAGTGAGAACGGAGAAATGGATAGGCGGCGAGCAGGGATGTTTTAGGAAGGGAAGAGGATGTGTAGATCAGATGTTTACCCTGAATTGTGTTGTGGAGAAATATCTGGAGAAGCAACAAAAGGTGTATGTTGCCTTTATGGACTTGGAGAAGGCTTATGACAGAGTGGATAGAGAAGGCATGTGGAAAGTACTTAGAATATACGGAGTAGATGGCAAGTTGCTGAAAGCAGTGAAGAGCATGTATGAGGGTGCAAAGGCGGCAGTACGTTTGGAGAACAAGCAGAGCGAGTTCTTTGACCTTAGTGTTGGGTTGAAACAGGGGTGTGTGATGTCCCTGTGGTTGTTTACTGTATATATGGATGGAGTCATGAAAGAAATACTTGGAAGAGCAGTGGATGTTGGTGTATCGCTGAAAAGGGAGGGAAATGAGTGGAAGCTGCCTATACTGCTGTTTGCAGATAATACAGTTCTGATGAGCGATAATGAATGGGAGCTGCAGGGTCTGGTAAATGAGTTTGGAACAGTGTGCGAAAAACGGAATTTGAAGGTAAATGCGGGGAAGAGCAAGGTTATGGTCATCGAAAGGGGTGAAGTCACAGAGTGTGAGG
Source organism: Paralithodes platypus (assembly GCA_032716605.1). Taxonomy (NCBI): domain Eukaryota; kingdom Metazoa; phylum Arthropoda; class Malacostraca; order Decapoda; family Lithodidae; genus Paralithodes; species Paralithodes platypus. The sequence continues at coordinate 21,477,656 of CM064520.1, read as the reverse complement.
TGAAGTTGAACGGTCAGGCTATGGAGATCGTCAGATCTTTTAAGTATCTGGGCAGTGTGTTGAGTAAAGATGGGACTGTGGATGAGGAGGTGCGGGAGAGGGTGCAACAGGGGAAGAGGGTTGTAGGAATGTTGAAAGCAGTAACAAGAAATAGGGTGGTCAGTATGGAAGTGAAGAAGTCCTTGCATGACAGTGTGGTAATCCCGACACTAACTTACGGAAGCGAAGCATGGACGTTCGGGAAGAGACTCAGACCAAGAGTGAGAGCGGTGAAAATGAGTTACTTGAGAAGTGCGTGCGGAGTTACATGGAGGGATAGACAGACGAATGAGGAAGTAAGAAGGAGGTGTGGTGTGGAGGTAGATGTGCTGGAAAGTGTGAAAAGGAACAACTTGAGATGGTTTGGCCATATGGAACGTATGGAAAGTGAGAGATTGACTAAGAGGGTGTACGAGAGCGAGGTGGAAGGACAGAGAGGGAGAGGTGCACCGAAGGAGAGGTGGACGGATGGAGTGAGGAAGTATATGAATGAAGGCGGTGCTGGTTGGGAGGAGGGGCGTCGACTGACTGGGGACAGAGGTGCATGGGGGCGGTTCGTTCGTGGCCACCCCTTCGGGGATCATGGCGTAAGGCAATAGATAGATAGATAGATAACATCTGTTGTAGTGAATTATGTCCATCCTGTATTGTGTTTTATTGTTCACTCCACAAGATGTTGCATTCTCGTTTCATTCTAATATTGTGGATTAATTGTGGATTAGTTCCAATTCTTGCTGTTTTGAGTTGTCTCTAATTGTTTGTTACAGAAAAGTCTATCTGCCTTATCAAATTCACTGAACAGTGAAGAGGATGCCCTAACTCCAGGGATTCTATCATATTGATGGAGTAAAGATGTTGAATATTATTTGTCCTCTGCGTATGAGGTTAATTCTCTTTGGTGTCGTATAGCAAAGTTAGTTAGTTAAAATAGGAATTCAGAGGCTATCAACCATTCTGGAATATCAAGCCACCGCACTGTAAGTCAGGAATAGCGTCAGGACTGGAGCCCCTTTTCAAGAACTCCAATCCCTCCTCTAGCAAAGTAAAACCTGCTTCTCTTATATAGCTTCCTACTGAACAATGAAAAGGACGCCTCACCCCCAGGGATTCCAACATTGTAATGAAATAAAGATGTTTGCTTTTCACGACGTATGAAGTTCAAGTTCTACAGTATTTTTTTTATCTTTCTTTATTACTCTTTTACGTGTGTGTGTGTGTGTGTGTGTGTAAGTTGATTGAAGTAAAGCTCTTGTCTTCTTTATTGTACCAAGAGGACGCCTCAACTCCCATCACAGTGGCTGGAGGTGGGGGCCCCGACGAAGCGTTTAAGGGGGAGATGGTCGTTTTTTTCTGGCCCACCTTCTCCCTCATATTTAGACCCTTTAGTTTTCAGAATGTAAGACGTTCGGCTCATTAGTTTGGCGATTTTAAGATTTTTCGCCTCATTTATTTGTCAATATTAAAACCTGTTGTGCATTTTGGTGTCGATTTTTTTCCTGACGAGCGATAGGAAGCCTGTAGTATAGGAGGAACCAGGAAATTTTTCGAAACATTTAAAATCTATTTAGAAGGGGAATCTTGGGGGTGTTTTGTTATGCTTGATTGAGGTCTATGGAGGAAATTATAAAATATTATATAAATATATCAATCGACCAATAAAACCTCCCCCCTTGAATCCCCCCGACCATTTAGAGCCGCCAGAAAGGACTGCCATTGTGAGGTAACTTCAGCTACCCCCGAATAATGTCTTTGAAGTGTTCTCCAGCCCTTCGTTAAAAGTTCTCATTCTTCTTCAGGAGGCTCCAAGCGTGGCACAAAGGCTTCCCAGGCTCTCAAGATTCACCCACTGCTTTGGACGTGGGAGACAACTGTTCGCCATGGGGACATTTTGTAGACTATACCCATATCCAAATAGGTAGTCCAGAAATCGTGTACCCTAACCTCTGTAGCTCAAAAACAGCTGGAGGAAATGGACTGCAAATTTCCACACCTATACCCTGACTGACCCTTCCCAAATGCTAGAAGTATTAGCTCGATTACTCTAGTCGTTTGCGAGTTATTGAGGTTAATGTTCAAGAGTTGTGGTCTACTTATTTGAACCAGGGTATAGTGTGTGGATCTTGTAGCTTTAGGAATATGTTTTTGGGATATCCTAGTAATTATTCACTCGGAAATTAATAATTAGGGTCGATTAGTAACTTGGTCTACTCTATAATATTATGTGTGCACGTTACGTGACTAATGACTTAAATAAGTGTATTCACCATTTAATTATTTGTATATACAGGTATATCAATATAAAACACATATATAATATGCCTTCTAACTGTGTCCAAGAAACTATTTTATCTGCAGTGCAAAACTATTATTAAACACTGACTAAGTTTACCAGTTCAGATACAGTCCGTATGTGTGCTTTATTGATCACTTTGATTTTACAGTTCACAGTTCGTATCTTAAATGTCGATCAGAAAAGGAATCTAGTTATATATACACTATATTCTTGCTATTAAATCAAAAGCTATTGGTGGCTTATATCCTTACGGCTCCAAAATGTCTGTGGTTGTGTCTCCCGTGTGCCCTGAAGACCCCCTCTCGTCCCCGACCTGTTACCCCTTCAGCGGCCGTCATCCGCGTGGGTTGCCTCACGTACTGTGATAGTTGGTAGACTAGGCGGAGGATTTGTCGTTAAGGGCCTAGTGGTAATTGTGTTGGTCTATTTATTTATTAAATATATTTAGTTTTTAGTTTCCTCACTAGACGTTCATTAAGCTTAAAAACATATAATACAAAGCCTAGATTTGTACATTTGTCGGTAAATATTATTGGATACTGGTACCCATGTGACGCTACCTTGATGTCTCAGTCATATACTGTTTATATATATAAATATATATATATATATTTACAATGAGTAAAAGAAACGTAGCGAAGGACATGAACGTAATTGAGGTTTGAGATGATCTCCTCAAGCACAATATTGGAACCATTCACCTTCCTCATAGTCTTCACAAACTTCTTAACTGTCAATCATTTTAAAACGTTAGCTCATTATGAAAGCAACCATTCATCCCCCTACTCCTCGCTTAAACAATACGTTATAATAACCAGCTTCTTCTCCCTCATGTACAATCAGACCGTTAGAAAAGGCAGCATCTTCTTCCCATCGTCTCAAGTCTCTCTTAATAAACCGTCATTGTTTCAGTCCATTTTTTTGCCTACCTGCCGTTTTGTTCCAGTTTCTCATCAGCCCACCGTTGACACCAAACTCCGGGACGATAAACTGGCGGACGCATAATGAGGTAAGGATTTTTGTCGGGTGCTCAAGACGGCTAACGAGATTTCCTTCCCATAGTTTTTTTCCCGTGCTATTGTTGACGTGGGCTGTCTCATGCTGTTGCCGCCGTGGGTCCTCGGTGATTGAGAGTGATATAATGACTTAGTTCGGTATCAGGCTGCGTTAAGGGAAGATGGGTAGATTTGTTGCTCCCTTTTCTTTCTCATGGTTAGTCCCACTAATGTTCAGATTTTATGACGTTTGGCCCATTATGTTGGGGATTTAAAGACCTTTCGCCCTATTTCTTTGTCAATATTAAGATTTTTCGTCGTAGCATTTAGGTGTCGATTTTATCCTGACGAGCGACAGCAAGCCTGTAATCTAAGAAGAACCGGCCTTTGGCTGGAACATTTTTCTATCGAAAAATTAGCACATTTATCATGAAGGAAGGTCTTAGGGAGAAAACAAAAATAAATTTTGAATGATGTATAAATGAGGTAATTAATACGCCCATCCCCCCTTAAGAAAATTAAGCCGTTCAGCACGACGACGTATTATTCATCTAATTCTGGTTACCATTAGATGATTTTCTTTAGCTTATCATCTACCTCTAGGGCTTACAAGAGTAAACACGATCTCAGTAAAACATTTGGATAACCTAGGTCTATCTTAAACTGCATAAACTCATCTAACTTTAGCCAGAATCAAAGGTATAAAGGAGTCATCGTGCAGAAGGGGTAAACTATACGATATATAGTTCACGGTATATTTTGAGACACTTTACAACTACATCATGCACGATATAGAAATGAATATACGTGTTTCAACTTAATTGTTGCATTTTCTAATATATAACCATTATCTAGTTTAGAGTTCATAAAATATGTTACTCGATTATAACAGTTTTTACTATATTACGAATATAAATGTTCATAACCGGTGGACACTTAATTTATTCACTGATTTCCGTTTCATATGCATCCCAATCAATGAAAACGTGCTACCGATGGATGTTTAACCCTTTCAGTAGCGGCGACATCCTTTTCATTAGATTCAGGCAACTATTAGATAATGTTATACAGTTTAGGAAGGATGTCTACCAATTAAAAGGCAACGGACTATCTCGGCTAAAATTAGTTTTGCTACCATATATCCTTCCTAAGCTTCAACAAATCGTCTAAATGTAGCTTTAACAAAATTACATAGAAGTAGCCGGTACAGAGGAGATAAATCTATGCACCATCCAAGACAGAAATGTCATAAATTAATATATTATATTAATACATGCACCTCTCTCCCTCCCTCGCCATCACCACCACAAGGTATCTAACATTGTGGTTATCTTTTGATCTTATAATTAAACCATAGTGCAGCGCTAAGGTACATGCCTGATTTGTATTCTCCAAAACACTATCTTTGTTTATCTAAAGAAATTCAGCTAAACTGTTGGAAAATGTATGTTTACGATAACTATTTAATCATATATCATATAATTATAGACCAAATATTCGTTGATTATGCATTAAGTACATACGTTTAAGCACTATACAGGTTATGTGTCAAGCGTTTATCCTGAGCCTTATCCCCCAACCAACCACCCAAACACCTTGCTCCCTATGACGTTAGACCGATCTGCGTCATACCTCCAATACTTTCCAATTATAACCACGTAGTCAGCGGGGTAGAATAGACTGATGACTGAATGACTAATTTACTGCCTAGGCATGTCAGGTTAAGGAGAGAAGGGTTTATGTATTGGTCGATTTGTATATTTATATATATATATATATTTTGTATTCAGTTTCCTCTCTATACCTCCATCAAGCTTGAACAAATATCCCCATGATCCCTCTTCTAGATAAATTTGTACATTTTTCGATATAATTTTCTTTCTGGCCGAAGGCCGGTTACTCCTAAATTACAGGCTCGCTATCGCTTACCAGGAAAAATGGCACTAATATTGAACAAAATTGGGCGAAATGTTATGAAAACGCCAAACGAATTGCTCGAACGTCTTAAAATCTTAAAACTATTGGGGCTAAGCATGAGGGAGAAGGGGGGCCAGCAAAAAAAATCATCCCCTATTAAGATACTGTATATCTTGGTACTGCTCTCTCCGTTGCTGACTAATTCACTCGTTACTCGGCAGTATCCCATTCCTTCCCACCATGAGGTATATGACGAGACCTCCTGTTAGCCGCCAGATATTCCTCACACACCACAAACCTCCAACCAACACCTTCCCTCCCCAACCACTTCAGAAACCCCAACCACCCTCCCTCACCCTTCAACAGCCCTCAACTATAACCCCCTTCCTTCCTATTTTAAATCCATTCACCAACATCAATCCACCCCCTCTTCTCTCTTGCCCATTCCATTGCCTCCAACTACAACCCTCTTCCTTTCCATTCAAAATCATTCACCAACCTCAACCTTACCCACCCACCCCCACCCCACACTCGCCAAGCCCATCCAGCCAACCCCTACCTCTCCAAACAGGCCCATTCCCCAAACCCTACCCAAACCCCTTATCCTTCCATCCTGATCCTGTGTCTAACCCCCACAACCACTTTTCTGTATTCCCTCCCGTCCCCTTCAGTTCTCCTATTCTCTGTCCTCTATCACCAACACTATCCATTCCCATTAACCAAGCCCCCTTCTTCTATTTCCCAGCACATTCACGAAACCCAAACCAAACTCTTTCCCACCAACCGAGCCCCCAACCAAACCTCTTCTTCCCCATTTTGCCCCTTACACCAACCCCCAACCAAACCATTCACCGATACCCATTTCCTTTTTTTTCACCCCCTCCACCACGGTTGAGCCCTCATTACCTTCCTTCCCTCTACCGGGATCCAGTTCCCCCTTCCTTCCGCTCTCAAAGAAAAAAAAAAAAAAAAAAACAAGGAAAAGAAAAGAAAGGGAAAGAGACGGGGAAAAAAATCCTACCCAAACCCGTCAACCCGTTCACAGCAAACTCTTTCTTCCTCGGTCTTATATTTGGTAATTCGTCCACTGTATCGGGCATTTATTCCATTGTCTGTCCATTAGAAAAGAAATGAAGTGTCTATATGTTGTAGTTTCCATTATTTCCGACGTGGTTTATATTACCTTTTTTCTGTTCTCGGGCGTAAAAGGGGTGTGGGAGTAGAAGAAACCCTATATGGAATCTGGAGGTATGACTCGGGATGTTGATATTCAATCGTTATAGATATATGGAATAGGTGCTGGAGTTAAAGTACGTTTGGTGGAATCAAAAGGTGACAATCAAATATACATTGATGTTTAAGTTAAAGTGAATGTGAATAATAGTGTGATGCATCTTGAAGGCGAGACTCAAAAGCAAGAAGTTAGAACAAAATAATAATAATAATTAATATATACCGTAAATAATTATATATAAATCAAGTAAAATTAAGTAAAATTTAAAAAGAAGAAGGCCTTCGAGATAAACTTGTAAATTTTTCGGTAGGGCTGGTTTTTCCTAAATTACAGGTTCACTATCACTCGCCAGGAAAATAAATGACACCTACTGTAAATAATGAGGCGAAAGGTCTTACAATCATCAGACTAATGGGGCGGCAATACCCAGGGAGGCCTCATAGGCATTTGATAAGGAGTTGTTGGAACCCCCTGTTCTGTAATATGGTTTTAGGTGACAACAGAAGCTATGGTTAAATAAATTGTGGTGGAGTAGGAAGATGTCATAAAAAGTAAAGGCTTAGTTGAGTTACAAGAAATAAATAAGCATAGCATTTGGTGTTGTAATAATATACCAGAAAGTTGATAGATACCCAACTGAAATCAAAAGAACGCACATAAGTAAAACAAAATGTAAATCTCTTGTGTTGTAATAAAAGACCTGCAAGTTTATATATTGCCTACTGAAATAAAATAAATATTATGAAGCTCGAAGAAGACACAAAGAAGTAAAAGAATAATCGATTTAGAAAACAAAAATAGACATAGCTTTTGTGTTGTAATAATGATCCAGAAAGATAGTGGGAACAATTTATTAGATACCCTACTGAAATTATATGACATGTGAAGAAGTTGAAAGATCTTGTTCTTGTTCTTGGGATGAAAGTTGAAAGATGAGACAGAAACAAAAGAATAATCGAGTTAGAAGAAAACAAATAGATATGGCTCTTGGTGTAGTAATAATGGTCTTGGATGTGAGGGGGGCCACTTGGCGACCACTCCCGGGCCCTCACAGTCCCCCACGGAGCTCTGGGGGGCCATTGAAGAGGGAGAAAGGGGGAGAGGGGGGACCAAAGAGGCGAGTCCCCATGCGCACCCATGATATCATTGCCTGTGAATGCTTCCCTGAATGCCCCCTTTCTTCCCTCTCGTAGTGGCACCTTTTGATCCTCCACGTGTAGTGTTTGGGAGGCTGCTAAGAGTGTTTGGATGTCGCGTCCTCGTCGCATAATTCCCTTAGCTTGTCTTGAGAATTATGCCGACCCCCTCGCGGCCCTTGTACCATTTATATAAGCTAGACCACTTGAATGAAAGGGGTTTGTGTCAGTCAATTTGGAAGCATAAATATCGATGTTCTCTTTATGTTGGATATGTCATGTACTGCCACCGATTTTTAAAAGCTCACTACGACAGGTCCTTACTTATTTTATTAAAATCGTCACATGTTAGCCAGAATATACAAATAAAAACAAGGTAAAATTTTACTGAAGGAGTTACTCGAGGTCATTCTAAACAAACTTACTATGAGATGTCTTTCCTTGATTGAACAAGATATCTAAATATTATACAATTGGCTTTTTTGTCCTAAACAGTGAATAACTAAAACAAAATATTCAGTGCGTAACTAATCCAAAAAATCGTGAAAGTTGGTAGTCGAACTAGGAGAGAATAGATATAATTAAATGTATCATTACAATATGATTGACACCAAAAGCAGGCAACGTTTCACTCACGTATCAGACCCCCGAATTACTGTATTCTAGAACTTGAAAACATTATCAGATTTTATCATAGTGTGTCTAATATATTTTATTCAACATTTTTCCTAGCTAGTCTACATGTTTTACCTGTTTCATTGTTAGTTTATTACATATAAAGCTATACTATATTGCCCTTCAAAAGCATATAAAAGATAGAACTTTTATCCTGCTATGCTTCCATCCTGTACCTTGAAAAGTAATATCCAGATTTGTCTAGACGGATATACTGTACAGTTTCATTTGCATAAATTATGTAACTTTAAAAGTCATTAGTCATCGTCTTTCTACTTATACTTAACTAATTTCAAATGTGGATATACATAAACCCTTCTTTACCGGCGACGTATATTTAATTGTATACGATATACAGTATATTGAGAAAATGGTGTGCAGTTTAAGAAGGATCTGAGGTGGTCAAAAAAACTAAGTGAGATAGTTCAAAGCCTGTTAATTACTGGAGGCCCCTTTTAAACTTATTAAATCGTCTAATACTAGCCATAATAAAGTTAAAAGGACGGCACCGGTAGTGAAAGGGTTAAAGCGGGTACCTCCATCGTTATATAGCTAATTACAGCTAATACACTGTTAATAATCTGTTACACATTATTACGTATCCTTTACTATTTCTACATATCTATTTTATATTTAACTTATCTAATCTTTAAGAGAGAGAGAGAGAGAGAGAGAGAGAGAGAGAGAGAGAGAAAGAGAGAGAGAATGTGTGAGGTGCATGCTGGTTGAGGCAAAGCTTGGGGGTCCAGTATTAGGTTTATCTGAGTTAAAGAGTACCATTGAGTGAAGAGACCACCTACATCGCGAACACTACAGGTCCCTTTACTGAGTGTTATTGATTTATATGATATAATCGGCCTGTTTCCTTCTTTTTTTGTAATTAGCATCATACAATACATTAGATGAACGTGAAATACGGGCTTCCTAATCAGTTTTAGGTTAACACCTTCACCACCATTACGTAGTTTTCATCATATTCTGGTTACCATTAGGCAATTTTCTTTAGTTTATAATCTACCTATACGACTCAAATGGGTGAATACGATCTCAATTAACCCTCTTAGTATCATAGATCCTTCTTAAACTGCATAAAATCATCTAATCGCCAGTATCAAAGGTTCAAAGATAAGACGATGCAGGGTGTTGAAGGGGTTAAGGGTAACCATAATGCTAATGCTATCATCATTATCGTCATTATCTACCGGCATACATTCAGAAAAATATCCTGGAATATAATTATAATGCTTCAATATTTACTAGAAATTGGTCTAAACATTATAATTAACATATTCCTCATGATTACCATTATCAATATTTCTGGTTGATACGCATTATTTTCTTATTTTCCCTATTATGTATTAATCTCTCTCTCTCTCTCTCTCTCTCTCTCTCTCTCTATCTCTCTCTCTCTCTCTCTCTCTCTCAAGTGTTCACATATTGCACACACAGTACAAAACATTAGGTTAACCCAGTCTTGACCCAGCGGCCTTTATACATTGGAAATTAGGTAACAACCCTACACAAAGAATCCATGTCTATTTATCATCTTGTGCAATGTGTGTAGGTATTCTCTCTCTCTCTCTCTCTCTCTCTCTCTCTCTCTCTCTCTCTCTCTCTCTCTCTCTCTCTCTCTCTCTCTCGAATGAATGAATGAATGAATTGTTTAATAAATTAAAAAGAGAGAGAGAGAGAGAGAGAGAGAGAGAGAGAGAGAGAGAGAGAGAGAGAGAGAGAGAGAGAGAGAGAGAGAGAGAGAGAACGAACGAGAGAGAGGAAGGGGGGTAAGGTGAGAGGTAGGAAAAAGGGGGTCGGACAGGAAAGAAGAAGCTGCCCCTTAGAATGAACAGGAAGAAGGTATAGAGTTCCCCCGGTGTGTAGGTTGTATTCTGCCTTAAAGAACTCTACAATAAGCCCATCAACAAATCCTCGACTATACCACCGGAGACGATAATATTATAGATGCCTGACAGGTTGCTTCTGGGTATATCAAATTTGCTTTAATTTACTCCAGGGTAGTACTTTTAATATGATATATTTTATATTTCCACTTCCCTGGTTCCTGTTATCTACCGTAGTTTAAGTTTAGTTGTAAATCTAAAGTGGTAGGGATGATATATTTTGCTTCAAATCGTAATAATGGTTGTTTGTATTTACGTGTTTATACCTGAGCCTTCCTAGTGTGTGTTTGTGTGTTCTAATGTGTGTGTATATGTGTATGTTTTGCGTGTGTAGGTGAATGTGTGTGTGTACGTATTCGAGATCCGAGCGTGTGAAACAGACGACCAAGGTAGGGGATTCATACATCAATGGTGGGCGCCTATTCACGCTACATAAAGGAATGAATGATGCCCAAGGAGTGGTGGGAGAATGAGAGCCACAGATTGCCAATGAAGGTAGAGAAAGGGCCTAAACACGAGAGAGAATAAGGGCGGTCGTTGGTGCTTGGGAAGGAAAAAGGGAAAACGCTATCTGGCCCTTCATTGTCCGGCCCCACACCCTTGAAAGACCTCGGGGACGGGCCAGGGCAAAACAAGTCCTCCATCCGTGGCTCTAGAGACATCCTGTAGTAAGAGGGAGCGGCTACCTTTAGCTTCAGATCCCATATTGGTGCCGTAATTATCAAAGAGAAGTGGTATTTTGCTACTGATCGTGTAAAATTTTGATCCAAAGAACAATCTCTGTATCCTATACCAGAATTGATGTATGCTTATTATGGGTATGGAAATATGTGAGTGTCAAGAGATGTCAATTACACCAGTGACACCAATATGGCTGACTGTGGACGATATCTATTACTATAGGGTTTCTACGTGGCTCCAGAGATCACCAGGAGCTCCCCCTCTCTCTGTCGCCGAAAACCCTGGGCCACCTCAGAAGGTTCGATTAGTATTGTTGGATGAACTATTTATCAAAAGTTATAGTCGAGGGAAAGAGGTGGAGGTGAGAGGTGAGCTATACCCTGTGCCAAGTAGGCAGTCCAGAAATCGTGAACCCTAACTTCTGTAACTCAAAAAGGGCTTTAGCAAATGGGCTGTAAATTTCCACAACTATTCCCTGGCTGACCCTTCCCAACTGTTAGAAATTTTAGCTAGATTTCGTAAGTCGTTTGTGAGTTATAGAGGTCAATGTTCAGGAGCTTTGGAGTACTGTACTTACTTAGAAAATGGTATAGCCATTCTGACCCCCTACGACCACTAGAACCCCCAAAAAAATCAGCAGGGGGCGCGTCTCTCTTGTGTCACCTTGTCCTAATGTGCCTAATAATATTACTTTGGAGCTCGAGACTGTTGTTGTGTCCTTGTGAAATAAAAACCCTCTATTAGATATGTGGATGTGATGTATTATTTTTACTCAAGTGCCTTATTCATTATTTAATTATTAAGAACATAAGAAAATGGGAGTCTGGAGAAAGCCAATCGGTCCACACAAGGTAGATCCCTCTCACACCCAACCCATCTCGTCCATATGCCTATCTAATTTTATCTAAAAGCTTTCTATCGTTCTTGATCCCACTATAGCACTTGGTAGCCTATTCCACTTATCTACAACTCTGTTACCAAACCAATATTTGCCTATATCTTCTCTGAAACGAAATTTATATAATTTGAAAAAAAAAAAATAGAGTTCTTTCGCTATCCCTCAGCTTTAGTACCTCTTTCGTGTCCCCTTTATTAATCCCACAACCCACTTAAACACCTCTATCATATCCCCTCTAACTATGCGTCTCTCTAACGAATGTAAGCCTAAATTCTTAAACATTTCTTCATGTGGAAGGTTTATAATATATTTTTTGTCATTCTACGTTGTACTCTCTCCAGGGAATCTGTCCATTCTGTAATAAGGACACCAATATTGAACGGCATAATCCATATGGGGTCTCATTAATGACAAGTAAAGTTTTAAAATAACATCAGCACCTCTGTTATTCACACTCCTAGAGATGAACCCGAGAATCCTGTTTGCCTTGTTACGAACGCTTATACACTGTTTTCTAGGTTTCAAATAATTGCTAACAAACACACTCAGATTTTTCTCACAGTCTGAGTTTTCTAATTCCATATTAGCTAGTGTATATTTTGCATTTATATTCATCTTCCCTATCTTTAATACCTTGCATTTGTCAATGTTAAAATGAGCAATACTTATTTATCACCAAATTCATTATAAGACATTAAGGATGCAAAATGTTTCAACTACATTATATTCTAGTTGAAAATTAATTGGTATGATAATTGTAATGTTAGATCTTTTCAAGACAATTAAAAACGAAAATAGATTAATATGCATATCTATGATATCTTAACACATCAACGTATACCTATCATTGACATAAAATATAATAGACATCGTAAACATCTTATAAGACGTAGTTTAATATTATACAATAGTAACAAGCATACTCTATCATTGAAGATATAATATATATATATATATATATATATATATATATATATATATATATATATATATTATAGGTTTGAGTCCCGAAGGGAAGAAGGAAAACCAAATATTTAGTAGTGGCCCCGGAATCATTGACGATATGCCTTAAACATTAATGGCACTCTTTGAACCCAAAGGGGACTGTTCAAATCACCCGCCCCCGAAGCATTAGAGACCAAAACATCGTAAGTGTACGCTCATAATTTCTTACGGAATCGTCATTATGAGCGGATGCCAAGTACGAAAAAAACAAATAAATAAAAGAAAATCAAATGAATGCTCTAAATCTGCTGTGCTTTCCATCGTGTGGATGTTGATAGCGTGGCTTTGCCCTAGACGATGACGTATCATCTCGTCCTTCAATGTTATATCAAGATAACTTAGAAACATCAATACGAATGGGAAGGGGATGAAAGGGAGGGCCGGAATCGTCAATGATTCCGGGGCCACTACTAAATATTAGGTTTTCCTTCTTCCCTTTGAGACTCAAACCTATGATTTATTAGTGGCCCCTTCATCTTTGACGATATGCTTGATATCACAAGTCTGGAGGGGGACATTCGTGATAAATATCTAACCACTAATAACAATAGGATGAAAATTAACCCAGACATAGGACTCAATATTTTCTTTAATGTGTATTTGAGATACAGACAATTATTAAATTGATGTATTGTACAGGCAGCGCAACTTCAAAATAAACCTGTAAAACAACGTTTTCTGTAATCTTGATGATAGAGATGGTAGAATAGTTGTATTTTTTGTTTCTATGTGAATGAGGGAGACAAAAGGCAAAAGTGCCTCCCCCAGATTTCAAAGAGTGACAGGGCCGAAATCAAGGGACGTTCGAGCTAAAATGCCTGGACACACGGAGTTTGAAGCAATTTAAATCATAGGAAGAGGGAAAGACTGATTCTGGGAGAGAGTTCCAGAGCTCAGCAGTTGAATGGAAGAAAGTCTGAGAATCTGCATATAACAACTTGTATATGTAATCAACAATGTTTTCTAGCATATATACATATATGTAACTTGTAAAAATAAGTTTCTTGTTTAAGCATAGTTTCTTATACGTAAAACAAAAATAATGTAGTACTCATGATTCTATAACGAGTGTTGAGAAACAATAGGATATTACTATCACAAAGTATTTGGTTATGTATACCAGGTAAAAATCAAAACTTTTAAAATTTTAATTTTACTTGTCATTAAGTAATACATATCACAGTGCTTTGTACGCACTTACCACGTTCCGGCTGGGATGAGGGTCTTGGCTATCATGTGCCGCACCCCTCCTTTTCTTCCTTAAAATTAATCAATAATCATAATAAAGCCCCAGACCATCAGACCCGTTGTCACAATGCGACACAAGTCATACGTGGCTTATCAAGGGTTACAGACAGGTAACGCGTTAGGAAGGTGTGATTGGACGCCCATAATTGCGTCTGTTGTATGTCAGAGATTGAATAGTTACGTAAGAATCGGAGGGACACTGCCCATTTTCTTATATCGTGAGCACGGGCCACGGCTCCCAGGTTACTTTCCCGAATCACATCAACTAAAAACGCTGCTAAGTGCCTCTTCGTAAGGTGCTTACCTGTCTGATTTACCCATAGAGCTCCTGGTTGATTAGGCCAGGACACGCCCAAATAATTCATGAGAGCTTTCACCGGGCATAAATTATGGTGAGAGTCTCCTCTCTTGAGCGCAGGAACCTCAAACTCCGAAAAAACATGATCACTGTGTTCATTCTTAGCAATAAAGGTCGGCGACGGAGCAATGTGGACACTAACATTGCGCCGGCCAAACCGGAGGCAGTTAGGTTCGTTGCTCATCGCCGCCAGCTTAGACACCCGGTTACCTGTAGCCAAGGCCATACGGACCACAGCCTTCTCGAGTATCAAAGCAAAAGGAGGATTGTAACTATATTTGCGAGAATTTAGCAATGACAAGGCTTTGTCAAGTGACCAGGTAGGCATGAGCTGACGTGGTGGTGGTCGAAGCTTGAAACATGCACGCATGAAACCCTTCTCTTCGGCCTGCGGTACAGAGAGCGCAGTTAAGTAAAAAAAGGGTACTCTTATTGCTGTCATGTGATTCTTTAGTGTGACTACTGATAATCGTTTCTGTTCAAATAGGTAAACAAGATATTTGAAAATTAATGACACTGATGGTTCAGTTTGACCAGTTTCCACTATCCAAGTAGTAAAAGATTTCCAGTGTGATTGATACTGACGTCTGGTTGAAAGAGTGTACTGATTCATAAATTTATTAGTCACACTTTCACCGAACGAGGGTAACCATTAGGCCCTTTGAATGTCTATAATGCAAAAGTCAGCGAGGTCTTTAGGTTGCCAATTGTCTCCAAGTGGAAATACGAGATCAGGAGCGACATCGGGCTCTCGCACCACGTTTTCAATTGGGAATACCACACTTGGGCCGGCCACAGGGGCTCGATCAGCGAGACTATGCCTCGATAATCCCGTAGTTTGCGAACTACTTGACACATGAGTGAAGCGCCTGTGAAGGAAATAGATAGATGGAATTCCATTTGTTCCAGTCCACCAGTAGAGCGTCGGGACCCCCCGCCGGAGTACGCGTCCAGCGAGAGAGGAAGAGAGGGAGCCTGTGGTTCTCCTCGGACGCGAATAAATCCACTTGTGGACGGTACGGCACTACAATCATCTGTTGAAAGACGGTTTGCTTGAGCCTCCATTCTACTAATGTGCTCTGTCTCCGGGACAGAGCGTCTGCCCAAATGTTGGCCACGCCCGGCAGATATGATGCATGTAGATGAATGTCTAGCTTGTTCGCCAACACAAAAATCCGTTCCGACAACTCTAGCAACACTCGTGACCTCGTTGACCCTTGCTTCTGAATGCATGTGACTGCATTCAGATTGTCCATTCGAAAGGCTATTGACTTCCTTACTGAGTCGAACCGTGAGCCTGAAGAAAAAAAAGGGGAACTAGTAACTCTTTTGCATTGATGTGAAAATCTTTGAACCGGGACCACAGACCCTGACCCTGATGTCCCAGGTTTGACTGATAACCCGACCCCAGCGTCCCCGAAGCATTGGTATCGACCCATACCATCGGAGGAGGAGAAGTCCATGTCATAATTGAATGCAATGTTTCTTGCCTGGCCCAGACCGCTAGTAAGTTGTGGATTAACTTTGGGATACGCCATGACTTGTCCGCCGGCAAGAGTGGAAAATGTCTGTTTCCCTCCAAGATTAACCCCTTTACTTTCAATCGGCCCAACTTTACAGTAAGTTTAATCCAGTTGAGATAGCCGGCGAAGGACTCCCACACTTTCCTTGTCATAGTCAGGCTGTGTAGAAAACTAAACAGTTTCTTGCGAAACCTGTTTCGGTTGTCTACACTCTGACTGAGAGTTAGGTGCATCGTATCCCACACCAGCCCCACCCACTGAATTACCCTTGTTGGGACAAGATTCGACTTTGCCAAGTTGATATTGAACCTCAGGGATTTGACATGATGTAGAATGGTGTTTAGATGTTGGAGGCATTGAATCTCGGATTCCGCTACCACCAACCAGTCGTCTAGGTACCACATGATCGTGATTCCTTGATGCAAAAGTGGTAACAGAGCCTGTCGGACTAATTTGGTGAAGATTCTTGGTGCCATGTTCAGACCGAAAGGCATGCGTTGAAAGACATAAGTCTGCTGCCTGATCCTCAGAGCGAGGAATTTTTGGAACCTTTTGTTGACTGGGACATGCCAATAGGCTTCTGTCAGGTCTAACAAGCACATCCAACCTTGTGGCGGAAGAGTTAGCCTGATCTGATTCACAGTGAGCATTCTGAATGAAGGGTTTTTAATGTGGCGATTCAGATTAGACAAGTCTACGACCAGCCTCATCTGAGTGCTGTCCCTCTTTGGCGCGAGAAAAAGTCTGGACCTGTAGACAGGACAAGTTGAATTGACCGGGATGATGATACACTTGGTTATCATTTCTTGGACTAGTGACTCCACCTCTAATGAAACATTGTTGACTTCGAAAGTTTGACGTAAGCGAGGTCGCTGGAGCCACCGCCAAGTGATACCTTTGCGTACCACCGTCCGTGCCCAGGTCCGCAGGGGCCACGCCCAGTAACACGTCTGGAATTCTCCAGTCACGCAACTGGATTTGTCCGGCAGAGCTACACTCTGATCCAACTCGCCCTGTTTGGGCCCTGGGAGTGAGGGAGCTATGTGTTCTAGTTTTTTTACTGGGAAGTGGAGGAGATGGACGGCTGGCTAGTAGTAGAGGTCTGTGAGTCGTGTTCTGACTTACCCTTGGGTTAACTTCTGTACCACTTCCCCTGATGTTGTGACTTACCTCTGGTAGAGCCACTTCACCCCGGTGCGGAAGGAGGTTTGGGTGACTGAAAAAACTTAGAACTGTTATGATGACTCTTAGGAGTAAAACCTTGATGACTCTTAGAAGCAAACTTAGGTTTTAGTGAATTTAGGAAACTCCTTCTGCGGCACAGAGGCAGAAGTCCTATGAGAGTCAAGAAGGCTAAAGACAGTCCTCCAAGTTTCCTGACAAACAAGATTAGGAGTTAACACTGGTGACAGTAACACCCGACGCCCTATCTCCGCCGGCAACTTCTTCATCAGAGACACCTGCAAATCTTGCCTAGCCCTGACTGCCTCAAAAAAGGCAACCCGGATGTTGCCAAGAGATTGAACGGAGTTCTGCAGAATAAGCCGCCGGGTGAGAGATAGGGCTTTTGTGGCTTGAGGGACCTCTATGGCTTCAGATGTCCTAACTAGAGATTCAGCAATTTGCCGGCTGACCAAGAATTGGGATAACAGCCTCCAAGCCTTTTGACGCAATTTAAAGTCTTTGTCAAGTTGAACTGAAGTGGGACTAGTAAAGGGGTCATTGATTTCACAAAGGAACAATTTTGGGGCACTAAGGAAATCTAATACCTCCTGAGGTATACCTCCGGCTATTGCAACTGGGAGGGAAAACCATATGTGACTCTCTTGGGGTATTTGGTGGGAAGATTTATTTGTGATTGTCCCGGCAAAATTCTGTGCCTCAGCTGCACACTCAATCCACGGACCTACTCCCACCGACCCGATCTGTAAAACAGCATTGCCGGACTGGTCTCGGATGGGCTTAGTGTCCAATTCTGGCGTGAGGCTAAACAGTGACTTTATATCATTATAGCCATCATGCCAAGACCAGTCTGAGTACAGTTTGACAGATGCAGCCGGCGGTAAGGCCGGAGAGGCTCAATAAGTGAAAATATCAGGTGCATAAACATCAGGTATAGCCTTAATTAGTACATCCAATACCTCACCGGACATATTCTTTGCTCGTAGTTTCTTTCCGTCATTTACCTGAATAACCCAATGATCAGGTACCGGAAGTTCCCCCGAGACCATCGCTTGCGCGACTTGGGGGTTTTGAGCAACAATGTCGACCCATGATCGATCAGGGCCGTACAACAGAGGCATAGGGCCTTTACGGAAGGAGTTTTTCTCCAATGGGGGAGGAATTACATCCGGTACGACACGTACATTGGCGGTCGGTAATAATGACGTCAAGGGAGCGACAGGGGGAGGAGAAAATGGTTGCTAAGTAGCAATCAGAACTGAGCCCAAGGGTTGTGCAACCAAAGGTGACGGAGGTTCTGGTACTGATCTGACCTCACTAATTTTACTCATAAAAGACTGAAACACGCTTTCAAGATCTGCCCTAGTAACATATTCCTTGGAAGTATCTGTAGACACTTGTGATTCATTATCCGAACGTCCAGAACCTGTGACTCATTGACCAGAGTCTAAAGTATCAGAAACCTCATCCATCGGTTCATCCAACCTGTTCTCCGGCGGCCAGGGTGAGAGGAATCGAACCTCATCACTCCGGACGGACGGTTCTATAACCTCCTCAGACTCTGCGTCAAGCTGTTGGGATGACCTGACAGCTGGCTACAGGACGTTGTGAGCAAAATTACCCCAGTCTAAATCAGGGATCGAAGAGGGTAAACGCGTAACATTAGTGTCTTTCACATGAGCTTGTGGAGTATAGCCGCGATAATGTTCGGCGAGAACCTGCGGTGGAACTCTACCCGGATGCGCACTAGTACTGAGAAGTCTAACCTGAGGTGCAACGTTATGGGGAATAACAAACGTGTGCCTGTCCAATGGCGATTTAACCCTGTCCCTAGGTGTGGTTTCTACCGACCCTGAACCCAACTCTGACTGGCCGAATTGGACATTAGACGAAGGCAGAGAGGTAGAGACGGAAGGGGGCAACTCCGGCGTAAGCGTAGAGCGCCCACTCAACCCAGCCTTACGGGAAGTTGAAGAACCTTTATGCGCCGCCTTGGATGGTGTAACTTTCCTCTTCTTCGTCGCCGGGAGAGTCACTCGGGTAGAAGAGTGGGAAGTGGGGACCTAGAGCGAGATCTGATCCATCCTTGCTCATCCATCGAAACGGTCCGAGGCCGTTTCGATGACCGACGGAGGGGACTAGATTTCTGCTGTTCATCGGAGGACTCACTGGGACAGACAATTTCTTTAAACAGTACTTTTGATTGTTTTTTGTGGCTACTAGAATGGCTACTGGCTTTGACATATTTAATGTTTGGGGACTTAATAATTAAATGTTCCCACAGAACTTCATCATCACAACCTTATGGGCCACATCTTTTGCATAGTCATTGAAACAAGAGCGAATGCGTTCTAACGCTGAGTGACATCCTGGCTCTTTTTGTGTATTTAGACCATTACGTAGCTCGGTGCAAACGAGACATTTCTTAGTCAACCAATGACCCCTGGAATGGGCCAGGCACGAGACGCATTTCACACATAGTTTATGACCAATAATTGGGATACCATGATACAATGCAGTAGCACAAAAAGTAACGAGATCTATGATCTAAGTCCTGACTCCCCCGCCGGTGATCGGCTTGCCGGTCCGGGGCTCCGTGCCGAGGATGACATGTACTATCTGGAAAGAAAATTCCAAGAATCAATGCTCATAAGGCTAACCTGAGACAATCTACAAATGTTTAAATCCAGTTGTTACAAACATTTTATGAATGGAGGATGCCTTTAGGCACATGGATCTTTTTGTTTTATCTGTGTTTTTCCTTCCTCCGTTCATTGTCTCTTTAAAAAAAAAAAAAAAAAAAAAAAATAATAATAATAATAATACACGTTATTGATACCTTGAACATACTAGAAAAGTAGATATGGCTACTCTCACCATTCTAGGTTTCTCGTATATTCCCAGGGAAAAAACATGCTGCGGGTTTTCCCCTCTACAGTATTCTACGAATATAAGCCAAAATTAGATATGGCTAGTCCCACCAATCTAAGTTTCACGTATATACGCCGGAAAAAACATACTGTTGCTTTTTCCCTTTGAAGATATTACAGACTACTTATCTATGATATCTGATCATCACTGACTTATATGTAATTAGATACAGTATATATAAATATATATCTTTGCCCTTCTGCCGCTGGCAGAATCGAGCTATGACCCTTCCGTCGTGTCAACGGATTGTAGGAGTCTCCCAGCTGCATGAGGAAGGTTCACGTCATATAGGTGAGTCATTCCAGCTCCGCCGGAATCCCTGTGGAAGCCTTCGTCTTCCGCCGGGAGTTCTCACTTGGCCCAAGAATTACGAACTGGTTAATTGGATCGAGGTACAACGGACCGCCGCCATTGGTAATCCCGCCGGGAGCAGAACTAGACTTACGTTCCGCCGCCGAGTAACCAGATCCTAACCCTTGCGTGTTTTAACTAGTTTGCAGCCAGATAAAGTACACACACATATATCTATGTCAGGACGTCTCCCGACACCTTCAACTCGACACACCATATCACCGACGAGAAGAGGGTCACATTATGGCTTAAAATTATCAATGACAATAATAATTATACAAAAACATCCTGGCCATAAAAAGTCCCAATACAGAAGCTGGCCACGTAGCATAGGGCAAGGTAGAAGACAATCAGGCGACACTCTTACCTCCAGGACGAGCCAGCTGCTGCCACCAACCGACGACAGGACCTTAGGGAAAAAAGACAACGCAGATACCTAAAGAAGGCACCTCACCAATTGAGGCTACCCTTAAAGCATAGGGTCTGCCGATGACACAAAAAACGCTTAAACAACCAGAAAGGCGGCCGAAAAGCGTTACCCTTAATATACTGTAAAATAGCCTTTATTAGCTAGCTAGGCTGAAAACGGAGCAACAAAAACAATACAATAAAATTAAATGGTGGCCTCGGCTAAGGGGACCTGAGGGGACGCCAATACCTAACATCCTTAATAACACACTGCTAGTGGCCGTGTCGACTACACGTCCGACCTATCTAGTTTAAACCTATTCTAGAACATCTCAGACAAGACAAATGAGCAAAAGACTCACTATTCCAGACGCTAGAATGCCGAATGAAGAGAGGTCGGAAAAGACGTCCGTTGACAATGAGCCCCGAAGCGAAGGACGAGATGACGCGTCACCGTCTAGGGCAAAGCCACGCTATCAACATCCACATGATGGAAAGCACAGCAGATTTAGAGTATTCATTTGATTTGATTTGATTATTTTTATTCTTTGTTTTTTTCGTAGTTGGCATCCGCTCATAATGACGATTCCGTAAGAAATTATAAGCGTACACTTACGATGTTTTGGTCTCTTATAACGCTGTCGGGGGCGGGTGATTTGAACACCCCTTTGGGTTCAAAGAGTGCCATTAATGCTTAAGGCATATCGTCAATGATGAAGGGGCCACTAATAAATATATACATACATACATACTATTATGCCAGAGTTTGTTTTTGTCTTTTATGTGGTAGATTTTACTTAACTGGAGAAGTCAAAATCATACAACACATGCACAGAAGGAGTAAAGGGTAAAGTATAACAAATTGGGAACTCTATTTTCTCTAAGTATTTCAGCTGGTCCTACTGGTGTAAAAATAAACAGAGTCCAAATTGGGGAACTCTATTTTGCTAATTATTTCACTTTGTAGCACTGGTATATGAATGAGAATAATGTTCAGTAACACTCCTAATCTAACACTTGGAGATTGGAGAGATGAGCACAGTTTGGGTAGAGATGAGAGGGTTGAAGTCTGGTCATCTAGTTTCCATTGAGCCGCTTAGGTGGTCCTGCCGTGTGGATGGGTAGTTTGGAATACAGATGGCTTAGCTGGTTTTGGGACTTAACACTCCACGAGCGGCTAGGTCGGTAACTTCTACTACCTGCCAAGCGGGTGGTTTTACCCTAAACGAGCTTATTTCTGTGCTCTTTTTCATGTATAAACAAGAGCCAGAGCGTAATACAAGTATGTATCCGTGAAAGGGCGATAATTGAGCTTTCCAATGACACCAGAACCATCCTTCTACGATCACGGGTTGTCTTGCAACGATCGTGCAACACGAAGGAAAAATCCCTAAAATACGGTAATTTCCTGACATATTTCCCTGTCTAGGGAGGCAGTGAGTGTGGATGTGTGTGGAGGTGGGCCCAGTGCTGGCGCGGGAGCCGTGCCGAACGGTCAGAGTCAACCTACGCTCCTCCCACCGCTCGGACTCTCTCTCAGAGCCAATTATGTGCTCAAAATTGCTACCGACTTAAGGCGGTCCCCGCCACATTGTCCTTTATTCTCTAGACCGCCTTAAGTCGGGCCCCGCCAATAAGGGGTTAAATGATAGCTCCTTGATGTCATGACATAGGGCGCTTTCATCGGACTAACGTGAGTGTAAGCTAGGACATGTCCTGGGCTATTAGTACTCGTCTATCCTGACCGTTCTGCTAATCGTTAATGAAGTTCCGTTTTGGTACTCTTGACTTGGGGTCTTAAATACAATGTCTCTAGTGTCATGACACAGCGACAAGGTATCGGGCTAACGCGAGGAGATAGTAAGATCATGAACTTACTAATTTCACTCGATCTGCCACTGACCGTTATAAGAGGTTCAAAGAACTCAGGTTCGGTGTTTAGACCTTTTTACTGTTAGTGTCCTCGACCATGGCGTCAGACAGATACAATATGGACTACTATTTGTAGAGTGTCGTTAGTTAGACGGTATCTCACAAAGCCCGAACTATTAGAAGGACCTTTACCATGGCAAGTATCTTTCTATAGTTTTAGAGTGCGGTTTTAGCAAAAGAAGTAAGGTGGGGACATGTCCTTGCGGTTATACTTCTAATACTAAAGGTGCAGCCTATTAGGGATATTATTATTAATCACTATGCCATGGTATGTGATAATATTAATTCCTCAATAGGTAAAACAACTCCTCAGACCTCGAAAGATATTCACAATGGTTTCAATTCTTTCCTTGAATTGGAGGGTCATTTCAGGATTCGATTGCTAACATGTTAGTTAAATCAATTCCTAGAATTGCTTGCCTTATCCTGGTTTCCGTCGGGGTAGTGACGACTTCGGCTGATATATCCCTGGTCAAGTGTGCGGAGGTCAGAAGGTCATAAGTACAGGGGGGCGTATTCTGGGGGGATTTGGTGGACCCCCTAGAAGTTTGCGGGCAGGTGAGTAGGCCTCTGCTCGGAAAAACGGGGTAACTGCTCCTTTGTAGTGCGCCTATGTTGGTCCTTGTGTCTCTGACTGTACACTATTTTCTTATTCGTAGCCTCGTGGTGATTGTGGGGAACTGGAATCGTTTTGCCTGGCGTGGCTGGTATATCAAGTTTTATTGTGGCAATTCTGGCGTCTCGTCTGGTATAGTGTAGTGGTGCACAGGTAGGTTTTGGGCGGCCATGTGTTGTTGGTTTTGTTATGGTCTTGATGTCTTCATGTGGTTTTGAAGCCGCGTTGGTCTTCCAACGAGGTGAGATGGAGGTGAATTTTCTTTCTCTGTGCAGGTATTCTGCTCCTTGTTCCTTTTGTTGTCTTTCCTTGTAAACGTCGCTGTTGAGTTTGGGTATTCTTGGTATCTTCGTTCTTTTGGTCTTGGTGTCTCCCTCCTTCGTCTAAGTAATTTCTCATTTAGTTTCTCGAGCTGATACGTTGGTGATCCTTAACTTGGGTATTTTATTTCCCTCTTTGGAGTTAAAGTCACGGCCCCGTGACTCGAGCTGGAAACAGAATGTGTCTCCATGTCGAGTGAAGGTTGGAAGGGATTCAAGGTATGTCCACCAGTCAATGGAGCATTGGTCTGGAGTACATTGAGGGTTAGTGAACACTGATAGGAAAGATGATTTCTCCGTGATGATTGCTGCTGTTTGGGCTTCGTCTACGAAATGGATTTTGTAGAAGTTGTCCTGGTCAGCACTCCATTTTACCTTCGAGATGTAGGGCGTGTTCGGAGACATGGTGTTTAATGAGTGGTGAGGGAAGGTGTAGGTAGAGGTGGTAGTTGTTGCTCGGTCAGTGGTGTGAGGGCAAGTGATGACCTGGTCAGTGATCTGAGGGGTTTTATTCCTACTTGTGGATGCAAAAGTACTGGGCTCAAGGTGATGTGTCAAAAATTTATGTTTGGGGGTGGAATTTGTGTTAGTGGTGGATGATATTCTGAGTGTTGTCAGGGTTTGTGTAGGTAATGTGTGGTTTTTAATGGGTGTGTTTTGTGGGTTGTTAGGTCTGTGCTGCGCTCGTATATTGCGTTTCCTTGTGGCCAGTATGGAGATGAGTGTGCAATTTTGATGCCACATTTCTCTGTGAATGCTTTCCATACCTGTCCCGAGAACTCTGGGGTGTTGTCAGATAATAAGGTAAGTGGTAGGCCGAAGTTAGGGAAGATTTCTGTGGCGAGGACCTGGGCTACGGTGAGGGCGTTATGATCCTTACCTGGGCAAGCTACTGGGAAACGTGAGTAAATGTCCAAGAAGGTGACGATAAAGCATTAACCGTTGCTTGCTGGAAACGGGCCCATTACGTCGAGGAAAAGAGTTTGCCAAGGTTTATTTGCGGTAATCTTGCCTACCTCGATCTATGCCCATGGTGCAAGGTTTACAGGAATCCGTGAAATTTTTGTTTGCGATCGTTGAAGGGTTGCTGGTACAGTACATTTGTTGTAAAGTTTGCAACATTTTTTTCTGTCCCAAATGTATCCCGTTGCCTTCGTGTATGATGATCATGAGGTCTTGGGCGGTGCGGGGGTCGACGGCGATGTGTCCGGACTCCATGTATAATCGATCACCGATTTGATGTAGATGGTAAAATATGTCTTTTGGGTTCCATTTCGGTTTGATCTTCAAGCGCCAAGCTTGCAATAGTGTAATTTCATTGTCTCCGCGCGGTGGGTTGGATTGGTTGATGGCTGGCATTGAGGTCGCTAGGGAAGCAAGGATCAGGGGTGGGGTGTATGGTACGGGTAGGCGGGAGAGGGCATCTGCGTTGGTATGCAATTTTCCGGGTCTGTAGTGTTTCTCGAAATCAAATTCTTCGAGGGTTTCTCGCCATCGGACTAGTAGTGCGGAATTTGTTTCGGACCAACGTAGTCATTGTAGAGATTGGTGGTCAGTGATGATGTCTACCTTAGTGCCGTTTAGGAATCACCGGAAGTGATTTAATGCCCAGATAACGCCAAGGCATTCCCTTTTTGTTGCTGCGTAGTTCTGCTGTGCATTGTTGAGGGTTGAGCTGGCACAGGCTGTGATATGTTCTTTGCCATCCTGCACTTGGGCCAGACCTGCGCCTATGGCATAGAGGGACGTCCGTGTACAGTCAAAATGGTTGTTTGTAATTAGGAAAGGCGACTGTAGGGGCGTTCACTAAGTGATTTTTTAGGGTGTTGAAGGCTTGGTCTCTTTCTGGCGTCCATTTAAATTCGGTCTCCTTTCTGATGAGTTCATGGAGGGGTTTTGCAATGGCTGCAAATTTTTTGACAATACGTCTATAATAGGTTGCTAGGCCTAGGAATGATCGTACCCCTTTTACGGTAGTCGGGGGTGTCTGGGTTGCATTGGCAGAGAGCTTACGAGGGTCTGATGAGATGCCTTTGGCGGATATGACGTGAACTAAAAAATCTACTGTCTTTCTTGCAATTTCACATTTTGATGGCTTTAGTTTGAGCCGTGCTTGCCTGATACGTTGGAGAACTTGACGGAGTCGCTGAAGGTGTTCCGGCCAAGTTTTTGCGTAAACAATGACGTCATCTAAATAGGCCAAGCAAGTTTCCCAAGTTAATCCCCTTAATACCGACTCCATGGAGCGGGAGAAAGTTGCAGGGCCGTTGCATAGACCGAAGGGGAGAACGTTGAACTCGAGGTGTCTTCCGCTTGTTGAATAGGCTGTCTTCTGCTGGTGCTCGGATTTGATGGGGACTTGCCAGTATCCGGCTTGGAGATCGAGGGTGGTAAACCATTTTGAGCCATGGAGTGAATCTAGCGAGTCGTCTATTTGTGGTAATGGAGTGGCATCCTTTATGGTGGCGTCATTTAGACGTCTGTAATCGACGCAAAATCATGTTGATCGGTCTTTCTTTTTAACCAACACTAAGGGGGAGGACCAGGGGCTAACTGAAGGTGTGGCGATGCCGGCATCCAACATTTCTTGGACCTGGCGGTCTTCTTCCTGTCTCTGTAGTGGGTTTTTTCTACGTGAGCGTTGACGGATGGGAGGGCCTGTGGTGTGGATGAGGTGTTGCTCCATACGAGTTTTCCCGATTTCGGTGGGGGTTTGAGCGAATACATCGGCAAATTCTTGTAGTATTTGGTTCATTTATTGTTTCAAGAAAGGTAATAAGGTTTTTGGAAGGGGCAGAAGTATGGTGGTAAGGGGTGGTTTGACTGGGGTGGGGTTTACGTTGTCGAAGGTTTCTAAATCTCCTACTATTAGACATTTAGGTAATGTTAAGACTTCTTCAGAAATATTTGCAATTAAAATGGCATTGACATTAGAGGATAATAGGGCGGGTTGGATTCTGCAGCTATCCATGCAGGTGTTGTTTTTCTGTGGGGTGAGGATCATGTTTTGTTGGGGTAGGGGGCAGATGGGTACCCATTGTTGGTGTCTGGGTGTCATGGAAATGTGTTGGTTGATTACTGCGGGGCTTATTATGGTGGTGGCGTGACAAGAGTGGTTTGTTTGGTCTAGGGGTGCGTGTTGGGGGGGCAGTTTGGATGGGTTGCGAGTTGGCGTTGGGTTCGCCGGTGAGGAGGGGGGCATAGCAGGTTTCGTTGTTGGTAGTGTTGAGCGGGAGGAGTTAATCGGAGTAGTGATGGTTTTGTTTTGATGGTACTTCTGGTTTTTAGCTATCTGATTTCTTCTGATAGTTTTTGGAGAAGGTAGTGGGTTTTGTTTTGTATTGCTCTTCTTGTGTTTTTTGTTTTTTTTTAAGGTGAGGAGCCGTCTGCTGCAGTCTAGTTAGGCTTGGAGTCGTTGGAGGAGGTCCAGGCCCATGTAGTCGTCATATTGTTGGCAGTCGGAGTGAAACACGACGAATGGATGGTTGCATGTTGCGTTAGGTTGAGGATTGGTGATGTGCAGGGGTGGTGTTTCACCTCTGATAAGTAGAGGGGTATCTCCGGCACTGATGAGGTTGGTGGTGGTAGCTTTTAGTGAGCCTAACTTCTTCTCTTATTTGCTGTAGAATGAGTTAAACAAACATGATCGGGCGGCGCCTGAATCGATGAGGAGTCTTATTGGTATCCCTTGGACTTTGGCCAGATGGTAAAGTGGTGGTGGTTTGTTGAGTGCGGACTCCCCTGCCGAAGCCATGATGGGCGGGGGAGGTGTTAAAAACCCTGGAGTGCGTCGTCTGAGTCCTCTAGGATTTCTTCTTCCTCTTCGGTAATAGGGGCGATGTCTTCGGCCTCGTATTCTTCATCGATGGTTTCCTCTTCTAGATCTCTCGATTCCTCTTCCGCGGCTGAAGTGCGGGGTGTAGGAATCCTGTTTTTGGCCTGGTCTCGGATAAAATGGAAGGGACAGGTGGAGTTGCAGGCTTGGAAATCGAAGGGATTAATGGATACTAGTGGGTGGTCTCTATGAGTGTATCCTGGTGTTGGTCTCTGTGATAAACATCCGGATTGTTTCTGGGAGAGATATATCCGGGGTGGAGGGGTCTGAGGATGGTTTGCTCAGAAGTGCTGGGGGCGCCCGGGAGTGTAAGGGGTAGTGACGACTTCGGTTGATATGTCCCAGGTCAAGTGTGCGAAGGTCAGAAGGTCATAAGTACAGGGTGGCGTATTCTGGGGGGATGAAGTGGACCCCTTAGAAGTTTGCGGCGGGTGAGTAGGCCTCTGCACGGAGGAACAACGGTGTAACTGCTCCTTTGTAGTGCATCTATGTTGGTCCTTGTGACCCTGACTGTGATTGTGGGGAACTGGAATCGTTTTGCCTTGCACGGTTGGTATATCAGGTATTATTGTGGCAATTCTGGCGTCTCGTCTGGTACGGTGTAGTAGTGCACATCTCTCGCTCTCTCTCTCTCTCTCTCTCCTACACCTCTTACCTGTATCTCACCACGCTGATACACATTAACAAATATGGAATCAACAATTGAGTAAAAGGCTTTAACATGGTAGGCCTCTTCATGCAGCCATATATATATATTCACCTACCTTTATACAAATCACCTAAGAGGAAGTATATCTATGATGTAATATATTCATATTCCCATACATCGGGTATTAAGTGAATGGTTTGACATAAATGAAGGTCTGCAACAGGGTTGTATAATGTCACTGTGGTTGTTTAATGTATATATGGATGGTATGGTGAGGGAGGTAATAAATGAGAACCATGGGTAGAAGATTGGGTTTAGTAGGTAAGATTGGCTGAGATGGGGAGTTGAATCAGTTGCTGTTTGCTGATGTCACAGCATTGGTGGCGGATTCTAAGGAGAAGCTGCAGCGAGTAGGCAAAGAGTTTGGTGTGGTATGTGGAAAGGGGAAGCTGAAGGGGAATGTCTATAAAAGTAAAGTTATGGTGCGTAATAATAAATATATAAATAGAGGTGCTCGTAAGATAAATCTATATGTACGGCTGGTTGGGGAATTACTGGAACAAGTAGAGTGTTTTAAATATCTGGGAGGAGTGATATGCAGAGACAGGCGTGATAATGGAGGTAAGACAGAGAGTATGTGAAGGAAGGAAAGTTTCGGAGCAATGGGAAGTATGTGGAAGGTGAAAAATCTCGAAATGACAGCAACAAAGTGCACTGTATCAAAGGATAGTTGTACCAACAGTGATGTATGGGGCTGAAACATGGGCTCTGAAGGCACAAGAGAGAAGAAAGTTGGATGTGATGTAGATGAACTGCTTGAGGAGAATGTGTAGAGTGACGCATAGAGACAGATTGAGGAATGAAGAGGTACACATAGGAGAGTGAGACAGCAGGATCCCTTGTCAGCCAGAATGGACAGAAGGGGGCTGTGCTGGTATGGACATGTTGAGCGAATGTGAGATGAAAGGCTTAAAAATATAGTATATAAGTCAGATACAAGGGGAGGTAGAAGGATTGGAAGAGCTCCGTTGAGATGGAGAAATGGTGTAATAAAAGCGTTGGCAGATAGAGGGATGACTGTAGAACAGGCAAGAAATGTGCTAATGAATAGGAATGAATGGAGAATGCTTGTGAATAGATGAGTGATAATGCAGTCGTTGGAAGAGGGGGTCGGGTGCCACTTGGACTAGATAATAATTCGTCAGGCGCGTGACCCGGGGAGCCGGTGTATATGAAGGGTCATGCATGTATATGTGAAGTGGACGGGCATTGTGGTGTGCTCCGCTCTGTGTCTGCCTGCTGAGACCGGAACCTCTCCGAGAGGTCTGGGGCCGGGGCAGTGCTTGAGGCCCTTAGTGAAACTTGGTCTCTAGGTCTTTTCCTTGGCGACTTAGATGTGTGTGAATTTGTATTTTGTTTTTTATGTTGTGTTGTGTTGTCCCTGTGTGGGCTCTGTCTCGAGTCCCCCCCCCCCCCCCCACCCCCGCCTGCCGCTATGGAGTATTTGCCTGAGTAAATACATACTAAACTTGGCTGCATGAAGAGGCCTACCATGCTAAAGCCTTTTACTCCATTGTTGATTCCATATTTTTTAATGTGTATCAGCGTGGTGAGATACAGGTAAGAGGTGTAGGAGAGAGAGAGAGAGAGAGAGATGTTAGAATTACCTTTATTGAAGTCAAGTGAAGCAGAGTAGTGGTGAGGTAGGTAATAAGAGAGAGAGAGAGAGAGAGAGAGAGAGAGATAGGTGTACTAATCGTGAGGTGTAGCATGTGTGGTGTATAGGGCAGCTGAGCCAACATAGTGCGTGTGTGTATGTATGTGCGTGTGGTCGTCCTTGTAAACTGTGTGTGTGTGTGTGTGGTCGTCTTTGTAAACTGTGTGTGTGTGTGGTGAATGTGTGTGTGTGTGTGTGTGTAGTGCGTGTGTGTGTGGTCGTCAATGTAAGCTGTGTGTGTGTATGGTCGTCATTTTTAGCTTTGTTTATGTGTGTGTGTGGTAGTCATTGTTAGCTGTGTGTGTGTGTGCGTGTGTGTTCGTCATTGTAAGCTGTGTGTAATCATCATTGTAAGCTGTGTGTGCGTGTGTGTGTGTTGTATATGTGTGTGTGTGTGTATGTATGTGTGTGTGTGTGTGTGGTGGTCATTATAAGCTAGGGGGCAGCACCTGGCTTCACTAATGCTATCACCACATTGTCCAGCACG
This sequence comes from Paralithodes platypus, assembly GCA_032716605.1. NCBI lineage: Eukaryota > Metazoa > Arthropoda > Malacostraca > Decapoda > Lithodidae > Paralithodes > Paralithodes platypus. Next base: position 21,447,328 of record CM064520.1, on the reverse strand, counting down.
GACCCCCCCCCCCCCCTTGCCAAAATAGCACTCCGAATAAGCTCACTTTTCCGCCTATGTTGTTGTCGCCACACACTTAATTCGCGATACCATTGACGTTCGCCCATTATTTAATAGCCATCTATCTATCTATATATTGCCTGACGCCGTGATCCCCGAAGGGGTGGCCACGAACGAACCGCCCAGTTTATATAAATTCCTAACTGTTACATTGATAACACCAGGAAGAATGTTATGCCAGCTACGCCAGTTGAATAATAAGAAATGTGCTATTTACCCATGGAAAACTTTCTAAACTTAATTTAAACTTCTTGGTGTCATACTACTGAAACACACAGACTTCAAAAGCTTTTAACGATTTGTATAATATGGATTCATATTTCGTATTTAACATCTACTAATCTACATCAACAAAATACATAGTTTTTCCCTTCCGAGTTTATAAATTAATATGTGATGCTTTGCATCCGCCTTATACAAAATATATTTACCTGTTCCTGTATTGTGACGGTTTTTTCATAATGTTATGCTTGCATTCAACGATGTAATATAGCTTGGGGAAGGTCTCTAGCAATGAAAGTGGTACAATCTACATAAATAACCTGTTACACTCCCACTGATCATATATAATCTTAACAAAATCGCCTAATGATAGCCAGAATAAAACTAAAGAATGCGCCATGACACTGAAAAGGCTAAAATGTACACCCAGCAAGATTTCAAACAGACCCAGTGTTAATTGTACTTACGCTAGTTTATCTATTTCAATCTAAGAAATGGCAAAGTATACACACTTATCCTACCCATTGGTTTGTAAATGTTCATATGTGCATGTTTATATAGAGCCTTTCAGCACCATGACGCCGTTCTACCTCTGATTCTGGCTAAAATTAGATGATTTTATGCCGTTTAAGAAGGACCTTTAGTGCTAGAAAGGGTTTATGGAGATTGTATTCACCGATTTGAGTCGCAAAAGTAGATAATAAACTAAACCAAATCGTCTAATGGTGACCAAAATGTGATGGAAATTACGTATTGGTGGACGAGATGGGTTGGGTGTGAGATGGACTGCCTTGTGTGGGTCAATCGGCTTTCTGCAGACTCCGATGTTCTTATGTTCTAGTAAACATAAAGGCAACTCTGGGCCAGCTGGAAATCTTGCCGACTGTAAGTAAGTTGAATGATGGAACCAAAACTCGGTACCCAATCCGGTAAATACGAACTACCAATTAAACCCCAATCCAGTATATACGAACCGCCAATAATACCCCAATCCAGTGAATATGAACCGCCAATTAAAACTCCTCTCTCCATGAACTTTATATATAATAAGTATTACCTAGGTAGGCTACGTTGAATGATAGAACCAAAACTCGGTACCCAATCCAGTATATACGAACCGCTAATAAAATCCTCTCTCAATGAACTATATAACACGTATTATCGGAGTCGCCTCTTTGATACCAACATCCCGCTATTATGGCCGATTATTTATCGCTGAGAGGAGACACTTAATCCCGTCCCCTCCTATTATGCACGTTAAGGACACAGAGATCCCATACTAGCAGAGATCGGCCAACCTCCTCCATGTTGGGGCCACTGGTATCCTTAGCCAGTCTTAAAGCAGATATGGTCGGTTTTTTCTGGACACCCTTCTCCATCATACTTAGCTCCTTTAGTTTTAACATTTTAAGACGTTCAGCCGATTAGTTTGGCCCCTTTTCTTTGGTAATACTAAGCTTTTTCGTGTCATTTAGGTGTCGATTATTTCCTGGCGAGCGATAGCAAGCCAGTAATTTAGGAGGAACCGGCCTTCGGCCGGAACATTTTCTACCGAAAAATTTACAAATATATCTGGAAGGGGGATCCTGGGATTTTTTAATTTAAATTTGATGGAGATCTAGAGAGGGAACTAGAAAAAATAATATATAATATGAAAAAAAAAAATCGACCAAAAAGTGAACCATTTTCCCTTAACCCTTTTACCACCATTACGTAATTTGCATCCTATTCTGGTTACCTTTAGAAGATATACATTAGCTTATAATCTACCTCTAGGACTCGAATGAGTAAATACGTTCTCAATAAACCCTCTTGATAACATAGGTCCTTCTTAAACTGTATACAATCATCTAATTTTAGCCAGAATCAAAGGTAAAGGTGCGCCATGATGCTGAAGGGGTTAACAAGCATCCATGCCCATAATACTCATTCGGTAATATTGGTACGGGAGACATAGTTTGGTAGCTGAACATGATTATAATAGTAACCCATTCAATACAAGTGACGTCTTTTTCATCGTATTCTGGCAACAATTAGACGACTGTATTCAGCTTAGGGAGGATCTGTGGTAGCTAAAAGGAGTAATATGAAGCCTTTTGACTGTTAGAGGTCCTCCCTAAGCTGAATAAAATCGTCTAATAATTGCTGGGGTATGATGAAAAGGACGTCACCGGTACTGAATGGGTTAACACGCAAATATGTCCATGTTCATAGTAATCCATCGGCAATACTGATCCAGGATAGTTATAGTTCGGTCTTTGTATCTAAAACAACAAATCTAAACAACATACTAATTATTATCACAGTATTGTTCGATAATTTGGCCCAAAAATCTGGTCCGATGATAAACATGACCGATCTCCCTGACTACAGAATCCCCAGGCCACTACTGTACAGGTTCGCGGGGTCTGTGCCGGTATTTATGGCCTTTGATAGAATGGCCTTTGAGGGGTGTCCAAATGTTGATAGTGAGCGAACCGAGAGGGGGCATTTCATATACTGTACACTCATCGGCTGTAATATGTAGACACTCGTTAACCCCTGCTCTACCGGTGAGGTTTTTGTTTATGTTTATGGTAGCTATATTTAAACTATTGTGTGAAGATTAAGAAGGATCTGTGGTAGTATAGAGGGTTAAATAAGATAGTTCGAAGCCTGTAAATAGCTGGAGGCCCATTTAAAGCTTACTAAAGTCCTCTAATAGTAGCCAGAATGAAGTTTAAAAGACGGCGCCGATGCGGAAGGGGTTAAAACCTGTATCGAACCCGAACTAGATAATGTATTGCTATATGATATACAAATTACTTTATAGTTCAGCTTTATATTATTCAAACACGAGGATACTTTTCATTGTTTGTGGATAAACAGTTGATCACATGAATGTTCATAGATAGATAGATAGATAGTTTATTGACCACAGCAAACTATATAATACAAAAGGATTTTTTTTTTTTTACAAAGAAATTTGTTCCAACATAATATAGTAATTAAAAGCACATATATGAAGAAAAATGCCCAAAAAACATAAATGCAGATATTGCACAAAAAAAGGAAACACCAACGGCAAATTTAATTCATAAATGCAAAAAGTATTCATCCTTCAAAATATGTGTATACAGTATATAGCATTAAGTAAGAAAAAAGGAGATACTATAACGGAATTAAGAGTGCAGTTTCCTATGAAGTAATTAGGTATACTATCAATTAACAGTACTATAGCAAATTATTCCTGTAAATCAGTCATACCATATCAACTGCCATACTTTAATTAATTCACGGGGTGTATACAAACTCGTGTGGCCAGCTGTATAAATATGATCATCACTAATGGTCAGCCTCTTCATCCGACGATGCTCAAAGAACAAGCCTGTTTCTAAAGTATTAGTCAGCCTAGCTTAATCTTACCTAAAATTGTGTATCTTTATTAACCCATTCAGCACCAGGGACGTCCTTGTTATCTTATGCTGGCAAGTATTGGGCGATATTATACAGCTTAGGAAGGATCTCTGGCTATAATAAGGCTTCAAACTATCTCAACCAACCCTTTTAACTACCACAGATTCTTCCTAAACTGCATAATATCGAATAAATATAGCTAGAATGATATATAACACATGTCACTGGTACTCAAAGGGTTAAGTTAAAATCGTTGAAAGCAATCGAAAAGGTACGGTATCAGTCTAGGGAGTCAATAAGAAAATAAGCTGTGTTACCATGCATATAAGCACATGCCACCATAACTCGAATGAATACAGATGATATATATACCTCCTACCGGCCTAAGCTCAGTACCACACTCCAAACACTCCTTCAAACACTCCTCCCCCTCGAGATAGAGTGGTTACCTCGAGTTTGTACACACTCATCCAGCTGAAAATCCACGAGTCCATAAGAATCCATAAGAGATTCTTTACGGCCGGCGAGATGTACTTCCCCGCGATTCATGTTCAGTGATACGTGTGCATCAATATTAGATCAGTAAGTGCACTTTGAGATTTTGAGAGTCGGGGGGATAATGGAGGATGAGATGACAGTGTGCTTTATATACTTACGCATTCAGTGGCAGGGCTGGTGAAGTGTATATAAAATTGTTCGATAAGGTGCATGATCAAATAATTGACGTTTATTTCCCTTCAAGCATTCTTAAGTTACGATGAAGCTTTGGGAGCCTCTAACTATAAAATGTCGCCAAATTTGGAGGGAGAAGCAATAGAAGTACCCCGTCACTGAGAGGGTAATGTTGTCGCTATAATGGGGCTTGATGCAAAGCCCCACGTATATTCATTAGAGTGATGTCAGCGAAATGTACAATTACTGACATGATTCGAACCCACTCTATACTTCTACTTATGTTATGAAAAATAGTTTAACTGATTTACGAATGTAGCCTGTTATGCAAAAGTTAATTCATGAGATTTACTGACGGTTTCACAACAAATTATTCTCAGAAGTAAATCCATTGAGGATCGGTGACGCACCTCTTGTCTGCGTTCTGGATATTATTACACGATATTCAGATTAGAAAGAGTATATGGAAGTCAGAGGGTTGATTGAGACAGTGTTTACCCGTTTAATTTCCATATATCCTTCTAAGCAGCATAGAATCGTCTAATGATAGCCAGCAAGAATTGTCAAAATGCGTCATGATCCTCAAGGAGTTAATCACACTGTCTTACTCCCATATATAACATCATGGAATGGACAGGAATTCACGTGGACAGCTGTACGATTGATCACTTGCGAGTTTCACGCTATAAGGAAGTTGAAAACAGAAACATCGATATTAAGCATAAATGTAATAATATTGTAGGTTTCTGATGAATAAGAAGTATGATGAATTGGGTGTATGCATTTATAAATATACAACACCCTGTTCCAAATAAGTAGTCCAACACTCTTCAACATTAACCTATATAACTTACAAATTACTAGAGTAATCGAGCTAGTATTTCTACCGTTTGGGAAGGGTCATCCAGGGAATAGGTGTGGATAGCTACTACAACCAATTTGCCCTTTTTGAGTTACAGAGGTTAAGGTTGACGATTTCTGGCCTACCTATTTGGAACAAGGTGTGCAACCTTAGTTTAACTGGTAATTCTGCTAAATATCGATGAGCTACAGCTCCACCTTCCTTATAGCCTGAAGCTCGTCAATGGATTTAGTTGCCTCTGTTGGCGACCGTATAATTGGCCACGTAAATATGGATGCAGTCCGTGATTTAAACCCTTCTATACCAGCGAAATTTTTTAAAGTTTATTTTAGCAGCTTAATTTTGTGCAGCTTAAGAAATATCTGTGGTAGTAAAAAGAGTTGTTGTTGTTGTTGTTGTTGCTGTTCCTCAGGCTGTCTGGCCGAGCAGCCCCAAGGTCCCGAGCAAGGCCAAGGCCATAACCGAGCGCCTCCACAGAACCCTCCCAGCTTACCACTAATAATGCCCAGGTGACCGAAGCCACTCAAAGGCGGGGAGCTGAGGAGGGTGCGGAAACGCCCGGGAAACAAAAGCCCCACCCAAGGCCCTGTGCCCCTCAGCAATTATAAAGGGAAAGTTGAGGGGCAAAGGAAAAATGTGACGCTTTGGCTCCCAATCTGCCAGGGTTGGCAGTAGGGAGGTCAATCCACGGAAAAGACGCCGTCAATTGAGATCTAAAAAATATATAAGTAAAAGGAACAGTCAGAGTAAGCTATGGGTATGGCAGAGATCGCTCAACTCTCATTCTGATAGACCAGCCCATCACCAGAGTAAAAAGAGTTAAGTGAGATAGTTCAAAGCCTGTTCATTGATGGATGCCCTTTTTATATTGAATGAGATTGTGTAATAGTAGCCAGAATATAGTTAATAGGATGGTGCCGGTTCAGATGGGGTTAAGAATGAAAGGAAACGTGGTATCACTGAATTAGGAGTATTTTGTCTGCAGTAGGTAATTAATGGGCTCAATTCGCGGATCATTAAGATATTGCTATCATAATCCAATCACACTGTATCACACTATATAAGATATTACTTTTATAAGTCAATCACAATACACTATATATATCCACTATACAAAAATAATCTCACAAGTCAATCACACTATATCACACTATATAATAAATTAATCTTATAAGTCAATCACAATACACTATATATATATCACAATATACAACAAATTAATCTCACAAGTCAATCACACTATATAACAAATCTATCTCACGACAATCACACTATACCGCACATTACTCTCTAAAGCCAATCACATTATATTTACTTTCATACATAAAATCACGGAGTAGGTGCGAATTTGTGTGGCCAACTGTACATAGAGTGGCAGTAAGGGGGGCTCTATCCCGACCCTCCTCTCCTCTACAGCCCGGCTCTTGCACGTGTGGTAGGAAAAACTGGCCTTGTAGAGGTAAACATGGTGGTATGGGGAGGAGGGGGTATTACTGATGGGTTCAGCTGTATGTGTGTGTGTGTGTGTGTGTGTGTGTGTGTGTGTGAGAGAGAGAGTGTGTTTGAGTGTGAGTGAATGGGAGTGAGAGAGAGAGTGTGTGTGGAGTTAGAGTTGGGAAAAGAAAAGAAAGTGTGTGTTTTATTTTTCTATGTGGATGAGGGAGACAAAAGGCAAAACTGTCTGTGGCAAGTGCCTCCCCCAGAGTTAAAAGAGTGACAGGGCCAAAATCAAGGACCGTTCGAGCCAAAATAGAATTTTTAGAATAGAATAGAATATTTGATTTAGGTGTGTGTGTGTGTATGTGATACTTATATATATATATATATATATATCGAGAGAAGTTAGAGTTGGGGAAAGAAAGTGTGTGTGTGTGTGTGAGAGAGAGAGAGAGAGAGAGAGAGAGAGAGAGAGAGAGAGAGAGAGAGAGAGAGAGAGAGAGAGAGAGAGAGAGAGAGAGAGAGAGAGAGAGAGAGAGAGAGAGAGAGAGAGTACAAGATAACCTAACAGACAAACTACTGTACGACCTCAACTACAGAAACAACTGGTTCAATTGTTACAGTGCAATATGTGCTTGTTCCAATTTCGTCTTGTGGTTATAGCAAAAGCTAATACACTATACAGACTTAACTTATAATTACTGTATTATTATCATTATTACATTTGTTTGTATTATTATTATTAATATTATTATTATTATTATTATTATTATTATTATCATCACCCTCATCGTCGTCACCATCATCATTATCATTATTATACATTGTGTTGTCGTATTTCACAATGCTATATTGGTATAAAGCTAAACTAATGGAATTGGAACTGCTGCCTCAAGAAACGGTGACCATAGTTTGTTACCTAAAGAGAGGCTTAAATCTGTGAGATAATGGGGGGAGGGGGTAACACGACCCCTGCAACTGTGTACGGGGTTCCAGGGGGCTCGGGTTCCACATTCCTCCACACCTTGGGATCATACCACTAGCAAGGCATTACGATACCAACGACACAGGCACCAAGACTTTAGATTTTCAATAATGTTAAGCAACTCCTAATTATTATACCCCAAGAAGAACAAAACTCAATATTTACATAAACTCGAGATAGTTTAAAATTACTTGTAACTAACAACAGGTAAGGTATTGAGTACCTAAAGTGTCACTGTATGTTGTAATTACTCATTATTGGAGAATAATTTTATTTCGATATTATCTATATTTGGAGGTAAAATATACAACACTTATGATTATTCAGATTTGTTTAACATTTACATAACTTATAGGAACCTGGAGAAGGATGCAGAAATGATTTGTGTTCTTCTATTGTGTACGAAAAAGACAACAAAGGGCAAAGCTGCCTGAAACAAGTGTCCACCCAAAAGTTGACAGACTGCAAGGAATTCAAATACATTATGTTACATGATTTAGATGTATTGGAAAACAAAATATGACATTCTGTGGACTTTTGTATTGTCAACTGTTGTATATTTCAAAAAAATGTATTGAACGGATGGGAGACATATGCTGAGATTCTCTTTGCAGTGGCACTTGTTTTTAGTGCCCTTTGAAACATTTAAGAATATAAGAACATAAGAATACGGGAGCTGATTGGCCTACACAAGGCAGAGCCCTTTCACACCCACATCTACAAACAAGGTAAACATATGCAACTGCATTATACAGTATACTGTAGCTCAACAGATTTAACACCAGCTGTTCACTAATAAGCGATCATATTCTGAGTATCTCCTTTGAAACTAGACTGTCAATTATCAAAAAGTATAACATCGGGAACATAAATATTAGTAAGATCGAGGGAGCACAAGGAGAGGGCTAATTACTCTAAGTCCCAATTCAACCTTTCCCAACAAATATAATAAGGTGGTAAAAACACTCCCCAAACAACACGCTTTATGCTTTTAAGTTATGTAATGGCTGGATAAAAGACGTCATTGAGAGAGGTGTGGTGGTGATGGTGATGGAGGGAGCTGGGTTCTCCTGCCGGCTGGTGGCAAGCTGGGGGGGAAGGATCGGGCTTTCATATGGAGATTCGGGGGCTGGAAGTGCTTCTCCTTCCTGTTCTGTGCTTCTACCGCGGGGTGTTCAGCGGGATCATATTATTCTGTATAGTACTTGCGCCAGAGTGAATATCGGCACAATCCAAGAGGGTTAATCATTGTCATTTTAATCTGCATGACAGTGTTCTTATTGTTGTGGGATGTAATATCGAGATTAGGTTCTTTATCAATGAGCGTATGTCAAATAGTAGCTGTGTATTGGATGTCGAAAAATTCGCCTCCATTGGATGGCATACAGTTGTCTGCACTTTATCTTATCCAGGTTCATTAACTTTCGTGAAATATAGCCCTGTTTTCATTGATATTGATATTTTGAGATTGTTTAATCTAATAGAGCTATACCTGTATTTGCTGGTATTACTTAGTCATATAAAAACGTATCTTCCCAACCAGAATTACTATAATTGACTATAATATAACAGCCCTGGTAAAGGCGAAAATGCAGCAACTGTTGCAATCTGTGACATTTCAAGTTCTGGCCTACGAACTATTTTAGGCTCTCCCAGTTTTGAAGCTCTACCACAAACTTTTATGAAAATATTCTAAAAGCAAAGGAAAAATACAATAACTAAGCAATTATGTGACTGGAGGTAAACTGGAGCAGTCATGGTCTTTTAGAAGATAAGGATAAGCACTAATGCAAACAATTATCATATTAAGATATTACAGTTTGTCATTCGAGATTATTGCCGATTTTTTAAAAGCCGTGCATACAACTACGACTGCTTGGGTTATGTCTTTGTTTATTGGATATGTTATTACTTTCTTGACTTTGAATTTGTATATAGTGTATAACGCATTGTGTTCCAGTGCTGATATGATTTGCCTTAATTATGTACTATATGTTGTTATTAGCAATTATATATTTTTATTCCATTATAATGCAATGAAACATTATAGGTAACCTTAAGAATTCATATGTAAGTACTACTACTACTACTTTTACTATTACTACTACTTTCCCTACTGCTACTACTACTAGTACTACTACTACTACTACTACTAATAATAATAATAATAATAATAATAATAATAATAATAACAATAATAATAAAATCATGCACAAATCTGTTATAGAATTTCTCAAAAGCCACCGTTCATGTCGAGGAGTTCACTATCGCTCGGATCCCTTCACAGCCCCGGCCATTACAAGAACACCACCAACACCATCCAGGCTCACAAACTACTATACTACCTCAATAGGGAGCACTCACTTCAGGAGGAGGTAGTTGCGTTCACTGGATCCCCTTCTCCCTCATGTTAAGCTCCATGAGTTGTGGGATTTCTTTAATACATTCGCCCCATTAGTTTTTCGATTTTAAGACCTTTTGCCCCATTTCAGTGTCATTATTTAGACCAGGGTCCAGATAATATATTCTCTGGACCCTGATTAGGCCTTTCGACCCATTTAGGTGTCGATTTATTTTCCTGACGAGCGAAAGCGAGCCTGTAATTTTGGATGAACCGGCCTTTGGCTTGGACATTTTTCTACCGTAAAATGTACAAATTAATCTCGAAGATGGCTCTTGAGGATATTTTTTGTTTAGGCTTGAAACTAAAGTAATAATACAAAAAAAAATAACTAAAAATATCAGTAACACCTACCCCCTTAACTCCATCATATATCAGTAACACCTACCCCCTTAACTCCATCATATATCAGTAACACCTACCCCCTTAACTCCATCATATATCAGTAACACCTACCCCCTTAACTCCATCATATATCAGTAACACCTACCCCCTTAACTCCATCATATATCAGTAACACCTACCCCCTTAACTCCATCATATATCAGTAACACCTACCCCCTTAACTCCATCATATATCAGTAACACCTACCCCCTTAACTCCATCATATATCAGTAACACCTACCCCCTAAACTCCATCATATATCAGTAACACCTACCCCCTTAACTCCATCATATCAGTAACACCTACCCCCTTAACTCCATCATATATCAGTAACACCTACCCCCTTAACTCCATCATATATCAGTAACACCTACCCCCTTAACTCCATCATATATCAGTAACACCTACCCCCTTAACTCCATCATATATCAGTAACACCTACCCCCTTAACTCCATCATATATCAGTAACACCTAACACCTTAACTCCATCATCAATCAGTAACACCTACCCCCTTAACTCCATCATATATCAGTAACACCTACCCCCTTAACTCCATCATATATCAGTAACACCTACCCCCTTAACTCCATCATATATCAGTAACACCTACCCCCTTAACTCCATCAGTAACACCTACCCCCTTAACTCCATCATATTATCGCTTATAATATCATGGTTTATCAGGAAGAGAAAGTTATAGACCGTCATTTAAGGCGATATGTATATATCTTTATTTATTTATTTGTTTATTTGCTTATTCAATATTTTTCATATCCTCCATAGAACTCAAGCAAGCTTAATTAAAAATATCCCCAAAAGCCTCCTTTGTAATTAATTGATAGTGCATTTATCGGTAGAAGAATATGGCCCAGCCGAAAGTAGATTCCTCCTAAATTGCAGGCTTGCTATTGCTCGCCAGGAATAAAATCGACACCTAAATGGTACAAAAGTTCTTAAAATCGCAAAATTAATGAGGCGAATTTCTTATAAAATCTCCAAACCAATGGGACAATTAATGAGGGAGAAGGGTTCCTGAAAACCCTCCCTTAAAAGAATCACCAGAAATCAACTGTCTCACAGATAACGCTATTTGATTATTATAAGCTCGGAACGGGGTAGAATGAAATTCGCATTATCAAATAGATAAAAAACATGTTATTCCAATCGTTTGCTCTTATAATGATCAAGTGGACGTAAAAACATCACGGAACATAAAAATATATGTGCATACAGTATTTGTGCTCTGAGAAATTATGATTATTATTATTATTATTATTATTATTATTAGTATTATTATTATTATTATTATTATTATTATTATTTGTATTAATTTATCTATTCATATACTGTATTCATTGACCATTTAAATATTTCTGTAAACTTGTATGTAATGATGTAATCCCACAATAATAATTTCGTTAGGTCTGGTAGGGCAATATGTTGAATATAGTATAACCCAATACATATCTACAGTATATACGGATATTATATTGGCACTAGTTAATTGTGATAATACCTTGTACCATATTATTCTTAATGTGTGTGTGTGTGTGTGTGTGGGTGTTTTATGCATAGGTACTGCTACAAGTTGTACGATATTTGCAGTTTAAATGACCCCTACCTGAATTTCTCATGACCCACAGCCTTAAATGCCCACGGGTTCTTGACAGTTCTTGCCTTAACGTCCCATAAGCCTGTCATAAAAGGTCATTTAAATACCCGAGAAGCCGCCACTACTTTCACACCTTGAGGAGGAAAGTAGCGGTGTGCCAGCTGTATATTCATTCACACAGACAGGTATGGTATTTACAAATTCTCTCTCTCTCTCTCTCTCTCTCTCTCTCTCTCTCTCTCTCTCTCTCTCTCTCTCTCTCTCTCTCTCTCTCTCTCTCTCAAATTTTGTTTCTTCACTCACAGTATAATTATAGTGAGTGGAATAAGCTCCCAAATAAAGTAATAAATAGTATCTCAATAGATGCATGTAAAAGAAGTCTAGACGCATACCACAGAGACAGGGATGGAGTAGGTAATAGCCAATGATATAATGATGTGGTAGTAACGAACACTGCTTCCAGTTGAAGAGAGCTAACTAAAACAGAAGAAAAAAATATACATACATGTATGTATATATATATATAACTACAGGTGAAGGTTTGCATGCAATTCCTTTCCATTTCTAACTTTCTATAAATTCCTTCAGGCGGTTTCCAAGATCTGCAAGGTTATTCACTTCCAACTATCTTCATGTACGGTAATTGCCGGAGGGAACGGAGGGTGGGGAGAGAGCCTTCTTCTTTGCTATCCTTTCCTTCCACTGTACCTTACTCTCGGGTTAGCTATCTCTACTAGAATTAAGTGCTGACCACCTCGTTGGGATCGTAAGGTCTGTGTGGTCAGTGTATATATGTAAATCTTACACGCAGAATACGCAAACTACGAGGTCATCTCATTGAAGTTTTTAAAATACATAATGGGTTTGACAATATGGATTATAGCAAAATGTTTAGCCTCACTATGAATTCAACACGCAACCATGGCTGGAAATTAGAGTTGAAAAGGTTCAGCACTACTATTTGTGAGAAAAAAAAATCACATATAAGATCTGTTCTACCTGGAGCAAACTTCCTTCACAAGTTGTAAGCATTTATTCAGTACAGCAGTTCAAGAAGAGAGTAGATAGTATTTTGCACACTCTGTTGTGAGTGTACTGCACTAAACAATATCTCTCCTTTCACTTCGAGTATCTCCCCGGAATGGACTGCAAGGTCTCTGAGATACTAACAAATCCGTGTAACTCCTTGCAAATATCACTCTCTCTCTCTCTCTCTCTCACACACACACACACACACGCACGCACGCACACACACACACACACACGCACGCACGCACACAACCACACACAATCATTGGTATCTCTTTAAACTCACATGAGTCCAAGAATTCATCCAAGTTGTCGACTTGTGGAATGGGCTTCCTCGAGATTTTATAGAATGCAGCACCATTGATTCCTTCAATCATCGCCTAGACAAACACCTTGCCTTATATCGGCAACTGACTGCATTTTTAAATTAACATATTTGTGTTATTCTTTTTATTTGTTCCCCAGATACATTGAGGATCAATGCGTTTATATAATCAAATAACTAAACTGTTACTCATGTTTCCCCAGATACACTAAGGATCACATATAGCTGTGTAATGATAGTAACCCAAATTATCCCCTACCAACATCTCCTAACTCTGCCTTGGACATTAGTCACAGGGCAGTACTTTCCTTTCTAACTGTCCCTCACCAACTCTAAACCACTGTTGAACACACTGAGTACCAGTGATTTAGAGGGCAAGGAATCTAAAGGGGTCGTTAAAATTGTTGTTGCTTGCCTTCCTTTGTACACACACACACACACACACACCAAGGTCAAATTGAAAGTAGCACATAGGGTCCAAAACTCTCCCAGCCCTCAACCCCTCTCCCCTTATGTAAGTCCTCCTGCCATAGCCTCTTCTCCTTCATTAATAACTATGCAAGCATTTTAATAGTCTACTTAACAAAACGTATATTTGTTGATATATATATATATATATACTGTATACAGTATATATATATATATGGAGGTAAAATCACAAATACGTGTGATCAAATTATGTAGTAAAACTCGCTAGGAAAATTGAAACAATGGAACACCAAGCTTTCGTCTATTCTCTCAAGACATCTTCAGGGTAATACAAGAAAACAGGGGGAGAGTGAGGCTTACATACCCGTCCTAAATCATCTGTGAGTTGCTAACTAGCATATAAAAGCAGTAGGCTGGCAACACTTTTTGTATTTATATGCTAGTTAGCAACTCACAGATGATTTAGGACGGGTATGTAAGCCTCACATGTCGTACTACATGTAAAGTACTACATGTCGGATACCTAAATGAGAAAGCAAACTATTCGATGAATGGCACTCAGCTTAAGAATGTAAACAGAAAAACTGATCTGGGAGTAACAATATCGAGTAACCTAAAACCGAGTCAACAATGTTCAGAAGTTGTTAAGAAGGCAAACAAAATAATTGGCTTTATAGGCAGGTCATTTGAGCATAAATCCAAAGAAGTTATCCTAACCCTTTACAATTCCTTAGTCCGCCCTCTTCTGGAATACTGCGTTCAATCCTGGTGCCCTTATTACCAAAAAGATATAAACAAGCTAGAACGAGTTCAACGTAGAGTTACCAAAATGATACCTAGCCTAAAGAACAAACCATACGAAGAGCGTCTTAGAGAATTAAATCTATTTCCTTTAACCCAGCGCAGATTAAGAGGCGACTTAATTCAAGTGTTCAAAATCATCAAAGGCATCGACAATATGAACTGTAGTAAGTACTTCACTATCGACCAATCTAATTACACACGGGGAAACGGTTGCAAAATTATTGGTAAATCTTTTAACTCGCACGAATCTAAGAATTTCTTCTTCAATCGAGTTGTCAACTTGTGGAATGGGCTTCCCCGAGACGTTATAGACTGCAGCACCGTTGATTCATTTAAATTCCGCCTAGACAAATATCTCGCATCAAACCCGCGACTGACTGCGTTTGTAAATGAATAACTTTATCCTCCCCTCAGTTACTAACCCTTATGTCCCCTACTAACTTCCTAGTCCTGCCACGTTAGTGGCAGGGCGTAGTTCCCTTTCCAATGTTCCCTTACCCACTCTAAACCACTGTTTGGACACTTGATCCTCAGTGTTTTGGAGGACAAGCAGCCTAGAAGGGTCACTAGATATGTTGTTGCTTGATTTCCTTTGTACTCCTTTGTACTTTGTACTCACTCTCCCCCTGTTTTCTTGTATTACCCTGAAGATGTCTTGAGAGAATAGACGAAAGCTTGGTGTTCCATTGTTTCAATTTTCCTAGCGAGTTTTACTACATATATATATACAGGGTATATATATATATATATAAATATACATCATAATTTTGTAGTACAATATATGGAGCGGATAATTGTCGTTCTTGATTGCTTATGAAATATCATTATAGTGTACTGTACACTTTGTTCTCTGTAATCCATTCAGATCACACTTATCCAACATGGATATATCGAATTTCAGGGTCGTCATACACAGGAATGGCAATGAAACCCCTTAAGAAATAACGCAATGGTTAGTATTTCTATTTAATTCATTCATTAACCTATCGTCGATGTGTTCTATTGATTAGCTGCTATTAAATAGGAGACTATTTT
Source organism: Paralithodes platypus (assembly GCA_032716605.1). Classification (NCBI taxonomy): domain Eukaryota; kingdom Metazoa; phylum Arthropoda; class Malacostraca; order Decapoda; family Lithodidae; genus Paralithodes; species Paralithodes platypus. The sequence continues at coordinate 21,431,671 of CM064520.1, read as the reverse complement.
AATATCTCCTAAACAATAAAGTGGTTGTGGGGTTTTGAACAGAAATATTGAGAGTGTAAATGAGAGGTTAAATGGAACAATTTTAGCGTCAGGCGAAAGCGAAAAGGATATTCAGTCTCATGCTAAAAATGATGACTATATTGCAAATGATAGTAGTGATGGTGCAACGGAAGATGGAAATGTCTTTAGAAATAAAGGTAAATTAGGTATAAAGAAAAGAAGTAAATTGAGAGTATATTACACAAACTGTAGGAGTCTATGTAACAAAATGAACGAACTTAGAACCCTTGTTAGCAAAGAAAATATAGACATAATAGCGCTAACTGAAACGTGGATTAATACAGAAACCAGGCATTTTTTAGCAGAATTTGATATACCAGGATATAGTTTGTTTAAATATGACCGAACAAGTAAGAGGGGTGGCGGTATAGCAGTGTTTGTCAGGAGTACATTAAAAAGCTGTATTAAATCAGGTATTAGACTAAATAACGATAATGAAAGTGTTTGGGTAGAGGTTAACGAAGGTAGTGAGACCATAGTTATTGGAGTTATGTATAGACCGCCAAATATGAGTAGAAATGACGGAACGTCTTTATGGGAGGAAATTAAAATGGCATCAAGGTTTAGCAATGTGTGCATTATGGGGATTTTAATTTTCCGAATATAGATTGGCAGCATCAAATAGGAGACTCTGATTCCGAGGAGTTTATAGAGGTAGTACAAGATAGTTTTTTATTTCAATTCATAGATACGCCGGCTAGAGGTAATAATATTCTCGATTTAGTTTTCAGTAACAATGAACATATGGTAAATAATGTAGAGATAGGGGACCACCTAGGAAATAGTGACCACAATTCTGTGTATTTTAATATACAATGGAAAGGTAATACCAGAGAGAATACAACATTAATACCTGACTTCAGAAAAGCCAATTATGGCGGGTTAAGAAGAGCCCTATTAGCTGACCCTATGGTCAAAAAATTAAGTCGATCCAGGTGTCCAAATGAGTGTACCCCTTCTCAGGCACCTGTCATCTTAAGTCAGGAAGAGACGTCAACCTTGGTAGATACATACGATAATTTTATCGAGTCAGTATTCAATGCACAAAATAAATACATCCCCAAAAGAAAATTTAGATCAACACAGAACCAACCCAAATGGATGAATAATAGACTATTAGATCTTCTAGGACAAAAGAGAGGAATATATAGAAAAATTAGGAAAGGCGAAATTCACCTACTTGCTTACTATCAGAATCTATCAAGACAGGTAAAAAAGGATATTAGGAAAGAAAAAATAAATTATGAAATTAAGGTTGCCAATTACTCAAAAAATAATCCTAAAGCTTTTTACCAACTATATAAATCCAAGGTTAGAGATGTAATTGGTCCCCTTAAAACTTCCATAGGAGAAATGACAGAAAATTATTTAGAAATGTGCAGTACATTAAATAGTCAATTTCTTTCCGTTTTCACTAATGAAAATTTGGCACAGTTTCCAGAAGTCCGTAAGGTATATAGCGATAGTATAGAAAATAGGTTAAGTACGGTTACTATAAGTAGAAATGATGTGCTTAAGGAAATTGACAGACTGAAACCTCATAAATCGCCTGGTCCTGATGAGGTATATGCTAGAGTATTAAAAGAATGTAGGGATGAGTTAAGTTACCAATTAATATTTTTATTTAACAAGTCATTGGAGACAGGTATAGTTCCAGAAGCTTGGAAGCTTGCAAACGTAGTTCCGATCTTCAAAAAAGGTGACAAATCAATAGCATCCAATTACCGTCCCATTAGTCTTACATCAATCATAGGAAAGCTACTAGAGTCAATTATTGCTAGTAAAATTAGAAACCACTTAGATACATTTAATTTAATAAATTCTTCTCAGCATGAATTCACTCAGGGACGTTCTTGCCTTACTAATTTGCTTAGTTTTTTCTCAGAGGTATATGAAGCAGTAGATAATGACAAGTCATATGATATAATATATTTAGATTTCAGTAAAGCTTTCGACAGAGTCCCCCATGAGAGATTGATGAGAAAGGTTGAGGCGCATGGAATAGGTGGGGCGTTGTTGGGATAGATTAGGTCATGGCTAATTGGTAGGAAGCAGAGAGTCAGCATAAATGGTACGAAGTCAGAATGGAGAGCAGTCAAAAGTGGTGTCCCCCAGGGATCTGTATTAGGTCCTCTGTTGTTTGTTATATACATAAATGACCTTGATTTAGGTATAACTAGTAGGATAAGTAAATTTGCAGACGATACCAAAATGGGGAGAACAATTGATTCAGATAGAGATATAGAGTGCCTCCAAAGGGATCTAGATACCTTACACGAATGGTCAGTAAATTGGCAGATGAAGTTTAACATTGACAAATGCAAGGTATTAAAGATAGGGAAGATGCATACAAATGTTAAATATAAACTAGCTAATATGGAATTAGAAAACTTGAATTGTGAGAAAGATCTAGGTGTGTTTGTTAGCAATTATTTGAAGCCTAGACAACAGTGTATAAGCGTTCGAAACAAGGCAAACAGGATTCTAGGGTTCATCTCTAGGAGTGTGAGTAACAGAACTGCTGATGTTATCTTAAAACTTTACTTGTCATTAGTGAGACCCCATATGGATTATGCTGTTCAATTTTGGTGTCCTTATTACAGAATGGACATAGATTCATTGGAGAGAGTACAACGTAGAATGACAAAAATGATCCATAATATTAGAAATCTTCCGTATAAAGAAAGGTTGAAGAAATTAGGCTTACATTCGTTAGAGAGACGCAGAGTTAGAGGGGATATGATAGAGGTGTTCAAGTGGGTTAGTGGGATTAACAAAGGGGACATGACAAATGTACTAAACCTCAGTGATAGCAAAAGAACTCGTACCAATGGTTTCAAATTAGATAAATTTCGTTTCAGAAAAGATATAGGCAAATATTGGTTTGGTAACAGAGTTGTAGATGGGTGGAATGGACTACCAAGTGCTATAGTGGGATTAAAAACGGTAGGGAGCTTTAAGATAAAATTGGATAAGCATATGGACGAGAAGGGTTGGGTGTGAAGGGGGATCAGCAGGGTTGGGCCAATCAGCGCTCTGCAGACCCCCGTAATCCTGCGTTAATCTCTAACCGTTTTGGTAAGATGATCCTCAGGGTATTAGAGTGTTGAGCCTATAATTGGGGTTGTGTGGGACCGGGATCTGCCTTGCTTAGGCCAATCGGCTTTCTGCAGACTCCCATTTTCTTATGTTCTTATGTTCTTATATGTTTCGCATACTGTATTAAGCTAAGGACTAGGATATATGCAGCTAAAGGGTAGTTTGTTTTTTCTGGATCCCTTCACCCTCAGTTTAGTCCCATTAGTGTTTGCAAATTTAAGACGTTTGTTCCATTAGTTTGGCGATTTTTCAAGCTTTCGCCTCATTTCTTTGTCAATTTTAAGACTTTTTGTGCCATTTTGACGTTGTTGTTTATTTTTCCTGGCTAGCGATAATGAACCTGCATTATGGCTAGCCAGGAAATGAAATAATGAACCTGCACTGGTGATGGGCTGGTCTATCAGAGTGAGAACTGAGCGATCTCTGCCATACCCATAGCTTACTCTGACTGTTCCTTTTGCTTACATATTTTCTAGATCTCAAGTGACGGCGTCTCTTCCGTGGATTGACCTCCCAATCTACTAAGATTGGAAGCCAAAGCGTCACATTTTTCCTATGCCCCTCAACTTTCTCTTCATAATTGCTGAGGGGCACAGGGCCTTGGGTGGGGCTTTGGTTTCCCGGGCATTTCCGCACCCTCCTCAGCTCCCCGCCATGGAGTGGCTTCGGTCACCCATACTTTATTGTGGTAGGCAGGGAGGATTCTGTGGGGGCGCTCGGTTATGGCCTTGCTCGGGGCTTGCTGTTCGGCCAGGCATCTTGTGGAACAACAACAACAACAACAACAATGAACCTGCAATTTAGGTTGAACCGACCTTCGGCCGAGAAATTCTTCTACCGAAAAATTTACAAATTTATCTTGAAGGGGGCTTTGGAGGTATTTTTGTAAAATTAGGGAGTCTAGACACATTGGATGTGATGGAGGTGATCTGCTTGAGGAGTATTTGTAGAGTGATACGTAGAAAAAGATTAAGAAATGAAGAGGTGTGTAGGAGAGTGGGACAACAGGAACCCTTATTGGCCAGAGTGGAAAGAAGGGTGCTATTTTGGTATGGAAATGTTGAACAAATGGGAGATGAAAGGCTTGCACAGAGAATATATGAGTCAGAAACAAGGAGAAATAGATTAAGAGGAAGACCTCTGGAGAGATGGGGTGAAAAAAGCGTTGGAAGATAGAGAGATGACTGAAGAACAGGCAGGGGAGGTGGTGATGAATAGGAATGAATGGAGAATGAGTGTGAATATATGAGTGGTAACGTGGTCGTAAGGAGTGGGGACAGGGCGCCAGTTGGACTAGATAATAGTCCATCAGGCGCCCGGCCCGGGGAGCCAGTGAATAATTATATGATGGGCCATGCCCGGAGGTGATGTGGTTGGGCATTGTGGTGCACTCCACTGCTCCACTCCACTCCAGTCCCTCCGGAAGGTCTGGGACCTGGGAGCCTTTTGCTGGGGACCCCAAATGGACCTTAGTCTCTGGGTCTATATTGGGTGACCTAGATGGTGTGAATTTATTATTTTTTTAATATATTTTTTTCTTTTCGAGCTCTATCGCAGGTCGGCCTCCCCCAGCTATGGGGTATGTGTCTGAGTATATACATACATACATACATACAAGACACATTAAAGCTGTATCATACAATTAACTTGTGTGAAGCGCCGAGAACGTCAAATGAAGCTTTGGGATATTGGTTGCTTTTCTTTGCCACGTTATACTTACGCATGCCACATGATACTTGGTGAGGGATGACATACCATTTTCACGGTAACTTCGAATGTTTTCGGATCAATTGTGCTGAAAGACTATATAGATATGGGTAAACTGTATTTTTCTTCTCTAAAACTTTGTGTATCAGCATATTATAATTGATTACAATAAGTTTTCTTAAACATATTTGCCCAGGCTAATTAATGTAGATATGTGAATAAGAAATAATCTGCGGATATCACAAATTAGGTTCTTATATAATAGGCACTGTATAATCGTGAAATTATTGTAATGAAAGATAATCACTTTCCTAGTGTCACGAAAAGGGAAAGTAAAAACCACAGCTTTGCAGACGTGAAAGAGCACTATTAGGTGGTTGTTATTAACTGTATGTAAATTCTGCCACCACCTCGATGCTTGAGGTAATAAATATATGTATTGACATAAGTATAACATGGGGGACTGTTATACTTTGAATATTAATTAACAGTAGCGGTAATATCACACACACACGCCTACGATGAAATGGAGAGAGACAGAATGAATCTGAGTGTGAAGCGTTGATATTGATAAAAACATAAGATCATAAGAAAACGGGAGTCTGCAGAAGGCCTACTGGCCCACGCAAGGCAGACCCCCTTCACACCTAGCCCATCACAGCCATGTGCCTATCTAATTTTGTCTTGAATCTCTCGATCTTTCTTGATCCTACTATTGCACTAGGTAGCCTATTCCACATATCCACAATTAAATTAATCGATAATGGCGATTATATTAACAGTGATTTGTTCATAATACTTTCAAATGTGATGACAATGAATCAGGAGTACAAAAGTTTAGTGAAATGCCGAATTTTGTTTGAAGGGTAAGCTGGTCGAATAATTATGTAGTTTACTATAAAAATATGTTTTATGTACAGAGTGACGCACTTTGGATACCTTGCACGTCTTCGGTAGTCTACTATCTTTAATTTTTGCCCTAGGTTTGTATTTTTCGTTAAAAACTTGGATTGGTAGAGTAGCGTACAATCAAGGAAAATAATTGTTGCACACTAGTTGTAGGACGAATCACAATGCACTGACGATGTGGTTTGAATAATTGCTAAGTCTTCAAGATTGAGTTACTAATTGTTCACTAGCTATTGTCCACTGCTCCGTTTATTATTATTATTATTATCATTATTATTATTATTATTATTATTATAATATATATATATATATATATATATATATATATATATATATATATATATATATATATATATAGATATATATATATATATATATATATATATATATATATATATATATATATATATATATATATATATATATATATTCTCGTTTTCCTTTTTATTTTATTTTTTGTAATTCATGTTTCCGAAAATACACACACAGACATAAAAATAATGCACTTAAGCACACTCCCACAGGCCCTAAACTGACCAAATCTAAATTATGCTTTGAGGAGCACGTTTCTGGCCTCCCTCCAAGCAATCAAGCTACCCCTTAAACGACCAGCTTTATGTCGATAGAAAGGGTTTGAGACGCCCCACTAAGCCCCTCAATCTGACTGAAGAATTAACCTAAGACCCCCGGCCATTGTGGGAGGTGTGATGGGAACAATAATATTCATTCTACCCAGGTGATGGGGCCTCACTGTTTGTCAGAAAATACCGTGTTGGTCCTCGAGTGTGGAGAGCGACTCGGATAACAAGGCGAATAAAAACGACTTGTAGGCTTCCAATAAAGGATATACAGTACTGTCAAATATAGTCAAATAATGTCTGCAAATAAAGTGTGCAAATATTTTCTTTTTATGTATTTTATTAATCAACTCTGCGAAGCAGAGTGGTATTGCGCAAACAGATCCCGCCCGTATACTGTGCGCCACCAGCCAGCCTGTCTGTCGTCGTCGTCGTCCGTCTGTCTGTCCAGAAACTCCTCCTAGACTGTTCGATGGATTTTCAGCAAATTTCACAGGTATATTCATTTGGTTAATGCGATGGTCAGTCTAAAATAAATTTTCCATTTAACTGAGAGGTTAAGGTCAAAGGTCAAGGTTAAAAAAAAGGAAAATATTTCATATTATTTAGTTTTTACTCAAATGTCTTCATTTCCACTATACAAGTTACTGCTAACCTTGATATTGTATTGACCAAATTTTAGGTAAATATTCTAAAGGGTAAGGTCAAAGTTCAAGGTCAAAGATCAAAATAAGTTTTTCACTAGTATTTCTTATACTGTTAGATTCTCACTAGGCGTACCATGTATATTCGGAATACCTAGGCCAAGGTCATACAAGAAACTATACAATTCCATATGAAAAGTCAAGGTCACAGGTCAAGGTTAAATAAAAGGTCAATATGCTATTTGCTTTACTTTTCATGCAAACTTCACAAAATTTGGTGAGATAGTTCCACCTTAAATGAAAAGGAAAATAATTGCATTTGGACACATATCATAAAGGTCAAGATAAAGGTCTAAGGTTCAAGGTCAACTATTCTACTAATATATATGAAACTAACTTGTGGGTTTTGATAAAATTAGGCATGCTTATTTGATTTTCCGGGGCAATGTCAATGAAAACAAAACATTTTACTCTTACATAAAGGTCAAAGGTCACAGGTCAAGGTCAAAGGTCAACTTTTACTATTTATTTTACTTTTTACTCAAATGTCTTCATTTTCACTATACAAGTTACTGGTAACCTTGTTATCGTATTGCCCAAATTTTAGATAAATATTCGTAAGGTCAAAGATGAAGGTCAAAGGTCATAATAGGTTTTTACTAGTATTTCTTATATTAACTGAAATGTTAGATCCTCACTAGGCTTACCATGTATATTAAGAATACCTAGGTCATGGTTATACAAGAAACTATACAATTCCATATAAAAGGTCAAGGTCACAGGTCAAGGTCAAATATAAGGTCAATATGCTGTTTTATTTACTTTTCATGCAAGCTTCACAAAATTTGGTGAGATAGTTACACTTTAAATGAAAATGAAAATAATATATTTTGAGACATCATAAGGTCAAGATAAAGGTCAAAGGTTAAGCTCAACTATGCTATTAATACTGTATATATGAAACTAACTTATGGGTTTTAATGAAATTAGGCATGCTTATTTGATTTTCCAGGGCAATGTCAATGAAAATAAAACATTTTACTCCTACATAATGGTCAAGGTCAAGGTCAAAGGTCAACTTTTACTATGTATTTTACTTTTTTACCCAAATGTCTTCATTTTCACTATACAAGTTACTGGTAACCTTATCGTATTGCCCACATTTTAGATACATATTCTAAAGGGTAAGGTCAAAGATCAAGGTCAAAGGTCAAAATAAGTTTCTTTACTAGTATTTCTTACACTAACGGTTAGATTCTTACTAGACTTACCATGTAGGCTATATTAGGAATACCTAGGCCAAGGTTATACAAGAAACTATACAATTCCATATGAAAGGTCAAGATTAAATATAAGGTCGATATGCTATTTGCTTTACTTTTCATGCAAACTTCACAAAATTTGGTGAGATAGTTATACTTTAAATGAAAATTACATCATAAGGTGAAGATAAAGGTCAAGGGTCAAGGTCAACTATTCTATTGATATATATGAAACTAATTGATGGGTTTAATGAAATTAGGCACGCTTATTTTATTTTCATGGGCAATGCCAATGCAAACAAAAATTTACTCTTACATAGAGGTCAAGGTCAGAGGTCAACTTTTATTATTTATTAAAACAGATTACTCACATTTTGGAAAAATGACCGTGTTATTTGCTTATTACATAAATAACATTATCAAATTTCACACAAATAGTGTAATAGTTAAAGTCATAGGTCAAGGCCAAAACAAGAATGTTTGTCATTTTCCCTAATCTCCTCCTAGACTGTTTAATGTATTGTCACCAAATTGTATAGGCAAATTCAGTTGGTCAATGCGATGACCATCAAAATATGTATTTTATTTGTAGTCAAAGGTCAAAGGTCAAAGTCACAGTATATGATCATTATTTGTATTATATATGTTTTTATACAGATTACACCATATTCATAATGCTAATTCATACAAACATTGGTGTTAAGCTAACTAATTCCTTGAGAAGAATTCATAAGGTCAAGATCAAAGGTCAAGGTTATAGGTCAAAATAAGATTTTTACTAGTATTTCCTATTTAATGTAAGATTCTCACTAGGCATATCATGTATATTCGGAATGCCTAGGCCAAAGGCATACAAGAATAAACATAATTCCATTTGATAGGTCAAGGTCAAAGGTCAAGGTAAAAAATAAAGTCAATATGCTTATTTCTTTACTATTCATGTAAACTTCACAATTTGTTTTGAGACAGTTGTGATTTAAATGGAAATGTTAAATTTTCAGACATCATGAAAGTCAAGATGAAGGTCAAAGGTCAAGGTTAGCTATTCCTTTAAAAACTCTGGAACTAGTTGATGATCATTAATTAAGTTTGGCACGCTTCTTTGATTTTTCAGGGTTACATCAATGCAAGCAACAAATATAATCCTACATAAAGGTCAAGGTCACAGGTCAAAGTAAAAAGTCAACCTTCTTCATAAAAAACACTCAAATTTTGATCAGCTGATTGGTAGTTGTATTTTAAATAAATTAAATATATATAAATTTCATGTAAATATTATAATACTTAAGGTCAAAGGTCAAGGTCTAAGATCAAAATAAGAGTGTTAATAATTGTCCCCAAACTTTTCCTAGACTGTTTAACCCTTTCTGTGCTGGCATTTTTTTTTTTATCATAGTTTAGCTATAATTAAACGATTTTGTGGAGCTTTTAAGAAGGATCTGTGGTGGGAAATGGGTTAATTAGGATAGTTGAAAGTCTGCTAATTAAACTGAATACAATTGTCTATCATTATCCAGTATAAAATGGAAAGGACAAAACTGGTACTGAACGGGTTAATGTATCGTCACCAAATTTTGCTGGCAAATTCGGTTGGTCAATGTGACGAGTTGTTTTCGGGGCGAATCCTCCAGTATTCTTGGTGATATTATTAGTGATGATGGTGATAGTAGAAGTGATGATGGTGATAATACTGATGATGACAGTAGCAGAGATGGTAGTAACAGCCTGGGATGATGGTGATGATACTTGTAGTGATAATGATGACAGTAGTGATGATGATGGTAATAACGATGGTGACAGTAGTAGTGATGATGGTGATAGTACTAGTAGTAGTGATGATGGGTATAGTAGTAGTGATGATGGTGACAGTAGTAATGATGATTGTATGTCATTGATGGTGATAATAGGATAATAGTAGTGATGGTGATAGTTGAAGTGATAATGACAGTAGTGATGATGTTAGTGACGATGGTGATAGTAATGGTGATGGTGACTGTTGTAGTGATGATAGTGACAGTTGTAGTGATGATGGTGACAGTTGTAGTGATGATAGCAGTAGTGATGATGGTGATAGTAGTAGTTATAATGGTGGTAATATTAGTGATCATAGATGATGGTAACCCATCGCAGAGTTGGGTATGCCGTTTTGATTTTGGGTAAAGCGGCAATTCTACTTTATTATATACAGTATATATTGTATTATTATCTGATTTTATTTACGATTGACCTACAAAATGAAACATTGAAAAATTAGGTTTGACTGTTGGATCCAAATTGGGACCAATATAATAATAGATGGGTTGGGTGTGAAAGGGATCTGCCGTGTGTGGGTCAATCGGTTCTCTGCAGACTCACGTTTTTTGTTATTATTTTCTTTTATAATGGGAATTATATCCAGGAGAATTTTGTCATAGGTAAATGTTGTCCTAATTAAACACATAATTGAATGACATCATGATTACTAGCTAACTCTGGCACTGACCCCCTTTCTCAAAATACTACAATGCCCATCCTTATATACTGTATATTGTATATCACCACCTTGAGAACCTCAACCAATCTACCCTCCTCATAAAAGTACGACTAAAGGACACAGGGAACTAAAATATACCAGACAGTGCTATGCTCCTTCCATGTTTACTTGGAAAATAAAGGACAGGTACAATTCTCACACTCTTCACACACTGTTTTTCTTTTTGCTGCGGATTATTTTCACGGGAATAATAAGGTTGTTATTGTCTGAAGTCCGGCCTTATTGTGAGTGGGAAGAGAGAGAGAGAGAGGGTGGGGGGGGGGGGGGGCGGGGGGAGCTGGCTGAAGTGGCGTAGAGAAAAGAAGAGACGGTGGAGAGGGAGGAGAGAGTAAAAGCGGTGTCACACGAGCGATTTATCCGTCACTTTCTTGCGGATAATTATTGTAGTCTGGCAGCTTCGAAATTAAAGTTTCATAGTAATTGAACAACCTAACAAAATCAACCTTCGATCTACTTTCCGATTTCAATGCGAAAGAGCCTTATAATAGTACGAGAAAAACTTGCTCATCGAAAATTGCCGGAAATTGTATTTGCGTGACACCATCTTGAAGGCTGGTTCACACGAGCAATTTTCTTCGGCAATTTTACATCGGTATATTTATCTCTGGTACTACGTCGGAATTCACTTACGATTGATATGGGTAACTGGAAGAAACGTTGATTATTACAGTCTGCTGAAATGTGGCAACATTTGAATTCAGATGGTTCCATACCAAAGAATAGCCGAAAAAAACGTTTTTCTGAACCCTCCCCAAGTTCTATGGGAGGGTACAAAGGCTGTACTTTGGTGAACAGTGAAGGCGTGTATCTTTAAGGAAAACAACGTTTTATGTGCTTTCTGTTGGTTATTTTGAATGGTAGTATAGTAAAAATTTGACAGCATGTTGGTGAGTAAAAGATAATATAGTTTTTCCTCAAAGAACGGAGGGTGTATTTTGGTGAACATAAAGGATGTGTATACAGTATATATAGAAGGTGATTCTGAACGGTGGTATAGTAGAATTTGACAATATGTTGGTGAATAAAAGACAATATTGTGTTTATGAATGAAGGTAAATTTTGGTGAATATAGAGGGTGTGTATATTTGTTCAGAAAAGGATTTTGAATAGCGATATAGAAGAATTTGACACTATAGTGGAAAATAATGGGTATCATTATACTTCCTCAAAGAAAGGACGGTGTATTGTAATTTTTGATGAACAACCAAGGGGTGTATATTTATAGAGAACATTTTATTGTATACTTTCTGTCGGTGATTTTGAATGGTGGTATAGTATTAAAATTTAAAAGTAGGTTAGTGTATGAAAGATGATAAATATTATTGGGTTTCCTAAAAGAACAGATAGTGTATTTTGGTGAAGAGAGGTGTATTTTTTTAAGATTTATTTTAGTACTCTCTGTAGAGCTGGTTTAAAATGGCAGTGTTGTGGAATTTGATATCATGTTGAGTAATGAAAAAAAACCCAGCAGGCAATAATTGGTTTTCCCTGAAGAACCGAAATTGGATTAAGGTGAACAAGGTATTTATATTTATATATATATATAGAGATTTTTGTTTATTATTATTATTATATATATACAGTATATATACCGGTACTGTATGTATTATGTATATATATATAAATATATATACTATATATATATATTATTATTATTATTTTTTTTAACTCACCGTTGCTGATCGAATGGTCGCATACTCGCTCCAAGGAATTGGTCAACATATTGGTGAATATTATATCCCATTCCATTCACAGCTGCGAAAAACTCTAACCCATTAAAATCCTGGAGGCTGAGGACTTGTAAAAGCCGGTCCCCACGAGTCCTTACCAGCTCCTCCTACTAAGTCACTTTCTACCATGAATAACTTTTTAATGGTGTCACAATTTTCTTAGGTTGTTGTCCATACCCCCAGGCTGTATTCATACCCCCAGGCTGTATTCATACCACCAGGCTGTATTCATACCCCCAGGCTGTATTCATACCCCCAGGCTGTATTCATACCCCCAGGCTGTATTCATACCCCCAGGCTGTATTCATACCCCCAGGCTGTATTCATACCCCCAGGCTGTATTCAGGCTGTTTCACACTGTTATTCTCAACTCTTATAGATAAAGAAATAACGTAATATGACGCATCAAATGGGCCGACATTATACAGCAGATCAAGACCAATTAGTATTGGTATTGCAGCAGATATCCACTAACCTAAAAAGATGTACACTCGCGAGCCAAAATTAATATAATGTCATTTGAATCAGTGCCGACCCAAATGGGATGATAATATGCTAAGCAATATCAGTTTTGACTAGAAGGGTTAAAAAACTCATATGAAAGTGTCCATACTTTGTTTGGCAGTATACAAGGGGCAACGTACAACAAATATATAAACAAATTGCCCTAATTCTCCTTAAAGATGAATGGTTCACTTTTTGGTCGATATTTTTCATGTATTAATTATTTTTCTAGTTTCCTCCCTAGACCTCCATCAAACTTAAAACAAACATCCATTAGATCCCCCTTCTAGGTTAATTTGTACATTTTTCGGAAGAAAAATGTTCCGGCCGAAGGCCTATTCTTCCAAAAGTACAGGCTAACTATCGTTTGCCAGGAAAAGATCGACACCTAAATAGCATGAAAGGTCTTAATATTGAGCTGAGCTAATATAATAGGTGGCACATTTAGCACCTCGAACAATGGCTGGGTGAACATAAGAACATAAGAAAATGGGAGTCTGCAAAAAGCCAATCGGCCCACACAAGGCAGATCCCTTTCACACCCAACCCCAATTACATAAGAACATAAGGTCATAAGATCGCGGGAAACTGCATATGGCCATGCGGCCCACATGAGGTAGCTCCCATTCACACCCAGGGTGTTGTGGTGACCAGAGCTGACCCCGGCGGGAGCACACCTGCGTCGGCACACCTTGGTCGGGGGATGCTACCTGGGCCATTAGAGGAATTACAAGGAGTGGTTCGTATCTCAATGACTCCGCGGTTCAGTCCAGGGAGATACACTTACGGGTAATGGCTATATATACACACACAGGCAGGAACACGAAGACAATTACAATTAATACATTAGTATAATTATATTCACAGATTATGTTCATCTACAGACAAACACAGGCAGTGATACCTATAATTCACAGCGTGTGGATACAAATCTCCAGAATACAAGTCAATGTATCTACGAATATGAGAGCACGTGTACAGTGACATCATTGGATGACTTATGAAGGAGAGTGGATTTGCTCCCTAGACCTCCATCAAACTTATAAACACCCCCACCCCACCCCCTCACAACCACAAACTTATAAACACCCCCACCCCACCCCCTCACAACCACAAACTTATAAACACCCCCACCCCACCCCCACACAACCACAAACTTATAAACCCCCCCACCCCACCCCCTCACAACCACAAACTTATAAACACCCCCACCCCCCCCCCTCACAACCACAAACTCCCAATACCCCCCCTTTGAGATAGTATTTTACATGTTTAAGTAGGAAAATATCCAGGCCGACGGCCGGTTCCAGCTACAAGACAAACTCGCTATTGCTCGCCAGGAATAATTAGACTCCTAAATTGCACGACAGATCATAATATATATATAATATATCATAGATAGATATATAGATAGATTTATAGAGATAAATAAGTTGGTAGATAGATAGATAGATAGATTGATAGAGATAGATAAGTTGGTAGATAGATAGATTTGCGTTTAGTTATATATAATTCATGTATGTATACATGAATACCGTATACACATAGATGATAAACCTACGAATTATCTTTTGTATTAATCTTAAATGGTCGATGAGGAGCCCTTTACTAAATATAACTATGTCAGTGTGTGGGTGACAAAGGCCGGGTGCGAGGTGTTGTGTTCAGTAAGTCCAAGGGTAGCGAGTCTGCACTGTGGACTAATGACCACAAACTTTAATACAGGATCACCCTTTGTCCGACGTGTCAAAATCTCTTGAGAAGATTTGGGCCGGAGTGTGTGTGTGTGTGTGGGGGGGGGGGGGGGGGTTCAGGTCAAATAGGGTCAGGGGGAGGAGCAGAGGACTGTCATGGGAAGGACAATAATTATTATTAAGGCTTGAATAGTAAAGTTTAAAATGTTTGTGCTAGGTTCGTTTATCCAGCATATATAAAGTAGAAAACATAATATAGCGAGAACATGTAGAGGGACAATTTGACCATACCAGGCAGATCTTTCTCACACCCATCCCATTCATGTTAACTTAACTTAGCCTTTCAAGTTCATTAGCGTTCTTGAGCCAACTTCAGCACTCAGTAACCTATTCCAAACGTCTATCTTTTCTATAAAGACATTTATCAAATTTAAATACAGTTTGTTCACTCTCGTTATCATCCAATTTTAGTACAATACATCTTTCTTGTTACCTCTTTCATTTCCACCTACTCAATTGAACACCTTTATTATATCGGGTAAAATACAATATAAAATCCAAGTGCCGTCCAAACAAGTCTGAACTATACACTCACTCCTGAAAAGGGTACAAGATGAGCTATAGCTGTCGTGTCTACAATAATAACTATATGTCGATGTGTTGGTTTAGATTTCCAAACTAACAACTGTTCTCTGTCCATACGTATCCCAAACCAATATAATTAAGTTTTAATGATGAAGACAGGGTAATGGGAGAGGAACAAAATACATTTGATAGCATCCAATTACCGTCCCATTAGTCTCACTTCAATCATAGGAAAGCTACTAGAGTTAATTATTGCTAGGAAAATGAGAAACCACTTAGAAACATTTAACTTAATCAATTCTTCTCAGCACGGATTCACTCAGGGAAGGTCTTGCCTTACAAATGTGCTTAGTTTTTTCTCAGAGGTATATGAAGCAGTAGATAATGACAAGTCATATGATATTATATATTTAGATTTCAGTAAAGATTTCGACAGAGTCCCTCATGAGAGATTGATGAGAAAGGTTGAGGCACATGGAATAGGTGGGGCGTTGTTAGGATGGATTAGGTCATGGCTAACTGGTAGGAAGCAGAGAGTCAGCATAAATGGTACCAAGTCAGAATGGGGAGCAGTCAAAAGTGGTGTCCCCCAGGGATCTGTATTAGGTCCTCTGTTGTTTATTATATACATAAATGACCTTGATTTAGGTATAACTAGTAGGATAAGTAAAATTTGCAGACGATACCAAAATGGGGAGAAAAATTGATTCAGATAGAGATATAGAGTGTCTGCAAAGGGATCTAGATACCTTACACGAATGGTCAGTAAATTGGCAGATGAAGTTTAACAATGACAAATGCAAGGTATTAAAGATAGGGAAGATGCATACAAATGTTAAATATAAACTAGCTAATATGGAATTAGAAAACTCAGACTGTGAGAAAGATCTAGGTGTGTTTGTTAGCAATGCTTTGAAGCCTAGAAAACAATGTATAAGCGTTCGTAACAAGGCAAACAGGATTCTCGGGTTCATATCTAGGAGTGTGAGTAACAAAACTGCTGATGTTATCTTAAAACTTTACTTGTCATTAGTGAGACCCCCTATGGATTATGCTGTTCAATTGTGGTGTCCTTATTACAGAATGGACATAGATTCATTGGAGAGAGTACAACGTAGAATGACAAAAATGATCCATAATATTATAAATTTTCCGTATGAAGAAAGGTTGAAGAAATTAGGCTTACATTCGTTAGAGAGACGCAGAGTTAGAGAGTTAGGGGATATGATAGAGGTATTCAAGTTGGTAAGTGGGATTAATAAAGGGGACATGACAAATTTAGTAAAGTTCAGTGATAGCGAAAGAACTCGTACAAATGGTTTCAAATTAGATAAATTTCGTTTCAGAAAAGATATAGGCAAATATTGGTTTGGTAACAGAGTTGTAGATGGGTGGAATAGGCTACCAAATGATATAGTGGGATCAAGAACGATAGGGAGCTTTAAGATAAAATTAGATAGGCATATGGACGAGATGGGTTGGGTGTGAGGGGGCTCTACCAGGTGTGGGCCAATTGGCGCTGACCAGACCCCCGTAATCTTGTGTTAATCCCTGACCATTTTGGTGGGGGCAGTACTCAAGGTATTAGTGAGTTGGGCCTATAATTGGGCCTTGTAATTGGGGTTGGGTATGACAGGGATCTGCCTTGTATGGGCCGATCGGCTTTTTGCAGACTCCCATTTTCTTATGTTCTTATGTTCTTATGTTCTTATGTTCTTATAACAAAGGGAATTAATTAATTTGGAGCTTGATAGATAAAGATATTTAAACTTAGAACCTGTAAGGAGGAGTTATATTTTTATGGGATTACATTTGTATAAAGGAAGCACATATATATATATATACAGTATATATATATATATATATATATATATATATACAGTATATATAATCAAACTGTATGATAATTGTAAAACCTATTCTGGATATAACGCTGTCATTATACCATGACCAATTTATTAAGTTTAGGGAGGAACTCAATTAATCGAGAGGCTATAAACCATCTTAATTACTCAGGTGACTCCTTCATATCTCCCCTGAACTATATCAAATTATCTATGGATAGCCAAAATATTATATAGAATTGCGTCATGGTATACTGAATGGGTTAAAAGTATACAACAAGGAATGGGTTATATATTGATGGATACAAAACACTTGCAACAGGAAAAAGGATGAACATTATTATAGGAGCATGGCAGATCAAAAGAAAAGTACAAGCGACGATGGCAATTATGTTCACACTTATTTTTAGGCAACATTTGAAAATCTTAAATTTGTACGCAGATAAGAACGAACGTGTATTGGTTATACAAAGTAATAGGACAGAATGTTGAGGTAACTTAAGACAAATAAGTAGGGGCTCGACATTATAGAAAAGGGTATATGGATGAATTGAGTAGTTAAATGGGATTGACTTAGTTTGTGACAAGGATTAGTTAGTTAGTTAGTTAAAATAGGACTTCAGAGGCAAATAACCCTTCTGGATTATTAAGCCAGCACACTGTTAGTCAAAAATAGCGTCAGGACTGGAACCCCTTTTTGAGAACTCCAGTCCCTTATGATTGGAAAAGGCCCCGGTGTTACGGTAGAACGAGTAGCGACCAGACAAGGGAGACGGTAATGAACTCTGGATCGGCCAGCTCGTGAGACAGAAACAAAAGCTCAGAAACGGAACAATGTGACATGGGAAGGTACGGGTTGACGGGCTCAGGAAGGAATTGTACGAGTTTGACAGGGAATACGGTACGAGAGACGGGGTAAAAAATGCGAATAATGGCTTGACAGGAAGAGAAAAGCAGGGTAGAGACTGAAAGAAGGGGGGAGAGGGTCATGGAAGTGTAACAGTAGAAAGGTAAGAGCAGGCGCTCAACAGAGGGTTAAAGAAGAATTGATAAGTTCATAGACTATTATTATCTTAAGTGCTTAGCATCTTAACAATAGCCATAATTATCGCACTGTCATCATTCAATCGTAGTTGTTAGTAATCTGGAATGACCAAATTTTTTTTTGTTTTTTAGAATATACAAACGTGTCACTTTTTTATAATATCCGAACCATAGGCTTACAACGAGACTTCCACAGCACCAAACCGGCAAAACATATCTATGGGCGCAGTAGATACTGATGTAATATCAATCACTTAGTTTTGTGTTATTACTTCTAATAGTATTTCATTACGCAGTTGTTCGTTTTATTTTGAATAACTTTAGACGAATTTACTCAGTATTGATCTGTGGGAGTTACAGGATTACTTGAAATAGTTTGTACCTCATTCGATTCACTAGTCTAATAATAGCCTAAGACTTAGTAAAACGAATAAACATATCAGTATACCCAACACGTTAGTATTATTAATAACATATCAGTATACCCAACACGTTAGTATTATTAATAACATATCAGTATACCCAACACGTTAGTATTATTAATAACATATCAGTATACCCAACACGTTAGTATTATTAATAACATATCAGTATACCCAACACGTTAGTATTATTAATAAACATATCAGTATACCCAACACGTTAGTATTATTAATAAACATATCAGTATACCCAACACGTTAGTATTATTAATAAACATATCAGTATACCCAACACGTTAGTATTATTAATAAACATATCAGTATACCCAACACGTTAGTATTATTAATAAACATATCAGTATACCCAACACGTTAGTATTATTAATAAACATATCAGTATACCCAACACGTTAGTATTATTAATAAACATATCAGTATACCCAACACGTTAGTATTATTAATAAACATATCAGTATACCCAACACGTTAGTATTATTAATAAACATATCAGTATACCCAACACGTTAGTATTATTAATAAACATATCAGTATACCCAACACGTTAGTATTATTAATAAACATATCAGTATACCCAACACGTTAGTATTATTAATAAACATATCAGTATACCCAACACGTTAGTATTATTAATAAACATATCAGTATACCCAACACGTTAGTATTATTAATAAACATATCAGTATACCCAACACGTTAGTATTATTAATACATATTATAGATATACATTGTATATGATATGTATCCAGCGTTCCTTTTTGACAATGCTACTCTCGGAAATGGGAGTACAGTCAAACTAAAATGAGATATATACATTGCGTGGTTATATCACAAATGTTTCAGAACTTAGCAATATATGGTTCAAGGATTCAAACGGATATAAACTTATTTGTGCTCTCAATATACTTGATTGTATGTTTCATGTAGGGGTGCAGTTGCTCAAATGAGTTCGTACTCATTTCGTAATTTTATGTAATGAAGCAAACCTAGTATGCCTGAATCACAAGTGTAGTTTGAAATGCGGTAGATAATCCATATGCTCAATTAACAGTGTTATGGCAATTGTTCTTGTAAGTCAATAATTCTAGTTATACATCCAAACATAACATTCTGGGGGTGAGTAGGTATTCATGGGGGCAACCGAACAAAGTCGATTTCATCCGTGTCCTTTGTATTTTTGTGTTATTATTGCATGCCGTAATTATCCACATCGAACGTTAATATACATTTAGTTGAGCCATTTTTTAGGTAACAAATACAAGTAAATAGCATTATACAAATTACATTACGATTAAAAAACGTTCACTAATTTGTGCTTGTTTGCTATTAGTTGTATCTGTCCTGTTTAAATGGTAAATACACACACACGATGTATCAATGGGAAGATATTATTGGGATGGAATTTGTGCTGTACCTGGTATCAGTGCATTACCACAAGCCCACCGAAACGTCAATAAAATACCCTCATTGTTCCCTGATTAAATAGCACTGTATGAATATTCCCATATTCAAAATATGCTATAGGGGTGCAATGCCTCGTGAGTTATCTGCTCAACAAGTGGCGTTGTGTGTGTGTGTAAGTGTGAGAGTCCGAGTGTATGGGGTGAGACAGTGAAGCACGGGAACGAGGTGGCTTCAGAGATGGGATCGTTTCGGGCCATGAGTGAGCACCGTGCCTCATGTGAAGGCAAGATGGCAGGTGCTCGTTGTGCTCTACGTGCTTCACATGTCTCACTCCCTAGACTGGAACAAGACCTCACGGGCTTCACTGTTCATTGTAAAGCGGTGAATGTTAAGGCTCTCAGCCTATGCCCGAGAGGAAGTAAGTTGGAATATAGAAAAAAATAAAAATAAAAAAACACGCACGCACACACACAAACTAACTAATAGTTAATCTGTGTGTACAGGTACAGTTGGCTTTAAGATGGGTTGTGCGTGAGAGGGATCTGCCTTGTGCGGGCCAATCGGCTTTCTACAGATTCCCACTTTCATGTGTTCTTATGTAATACTCCCTACCCCACACCAATGTGTTCATTGTTTCTATGGATACTTGAGCTAAGAACGATTTTGATATATACCGGTATAATATACAGTATTATTATACACATACAAATTGAACAAAGAAAAGACAAAAAACAATACAATGAATAAGCTTAAGCAGTTATATTTAACTGTAAAGAAGTTGCCCGATGAACAGCAAGTTTGTAGTCCATGTAGTTTATGAAAGTTTGGCTGGAATCTATCAACAATAACGTGGCCAAAACCTTAAACATTACGTTGTATTATAAGAACATAAGAACATAAGAAAATGGGAGTCTGCAGAAAGCCGATTGGCCTAAGCAAGGCAGATCCCTGTCCCACACAACCCCAGTTCAATTACAAAGCCCAATTATAGGCTCAACACTCTAATACCCTGAGGATCATCTTACCAAAACGGTTAGAGATTAACGCAGGATTATGGGGTATGCAGAGTGCTGATTGGCCCAACCCGGCTGATCCCCCTTCACACCCAACCCTTCTCGTCCATATGCTTATCCAATTTTATCTTAAAGCTCCCTACCGTTTTAGACCCCACTATAGCACTTGGTAGTCTATTCCACCCATCTACAACTCTGTTACCAAACCAATATTTGCCTATATCTTTTCTGAAACGAAATTTATCTAATTTGAAACCATTGGTACGAGTTCTTTCGCTATCACTGAGCTTTAGTACATTTGTCATGTCCCCTTTGTTAATCCCACTAACCCCCTTGAACACCTCTATCATATCCCCTCTAACTCTGCGTCTCTCTAACGAATGTAAACCTAATTTCTTCAACCTTTCTTCATACGAAAGATTTCTAATATTATGGATAATTTTTGTCATTCTACGCTGTACTCTCTCCAATGAATCTATGTCCATTCTGTAATAAGGACACCAAAATTGGACAGCATAATCCATATGGGGTCTCACTAATGACAAGTAAAGTTTTAAGATAACATCAGCAGTTCTGTTACTCACACTCCTAGAGATGAACCCGAGAATCCTGTTTGCCTTATTACGAACGCTTATACACTGTTTTCTAGGCTTCAAATCATTGCTAACAAACACACCTAGATCTTTCTCACAGTCTGAATTTTCTAATTCTAAATTAGCTAGTTTATATTTAACATTTGTATGCATCTTCCCTATCTTTAATACCTTGCATTTGTCAATGTTAAACTTCATCTGCCAATTTACTGACCATTCATGTAAGGTATCTAGATCCCTTTGGAGGCACTCTATATCGCTATCTGAATCAATTGATCTCCCCATTTTAGTATCGTCTGCGAATTTACTTATCCTACTAGTTATACCTAAATCTAGGTCATTTATGTATATAAGAAACAACAGGGGACCTAATACCGATCCCTGGGGGACACCACTTTTGACTGCTTCCCACTCTGACTTGGTACCATTTATGCTGACTCTCTGTTTCCTACCAATTAGCCATGACCTAATCCATCCCAACAACGATCCTCCTATTCCATGTGCCTCAACCTTTCTCATCAATCTCTCATGAGGGACTCTGTCGAAAGCTTTACTGAAATCTAAATAAATAATATCATATGACTTGTCACTATCTACTGCTTCATATACCTCTGAGAAAAAGCTAAGCAAATTAGTAAGGCAAGAACGTCCCTGAGTGAATCCATGCTGAGAAGAATTTATTAAGTTAAATTTGTCTAAGTGGCTTCTAATTTTCCTAGCAATAATAGACTCTAGCAACTTTCCTATGATTGATGTGAGACTAATGGGACGGTAATTGGATGCTATCGATTTATCACCTTTTTTGAAGATCTACAACTCTGTTACCAAAAGCTACGGCGATGTTTTATCGGCATCCTGGTATTGGTAATGGAAGCTATAAGAACATATTATATAATTAGTCTCACATCAATCATAGGAAAGTTGCTTGAGTCTATTATTGCTAGGAAAATTAGAAGCCACTTAGACAAATTTAACTTAATAAATTCTTCTCAGCATGGATTCACTCAGGGACGTTCTTGCCTTACTAATTTGCTTAGCTTTTTCTCAGAGGTATATGAAGCAGTAGATAGTGACAAGTCATATGATATTATTTATTTAGATTTCAGTAAAGCTTTCGACAGAGTCCCTCATGAGAGATTGATGAGAAAGGTTGAGGCACATGGAATAGGAGGATCGTTGTTGGGATGGATTAGGTCATGGCTAATTGGTAGGAAACAGAGAGTCAGCATAAATGGTACCAAGTCAGAGTGGGGAGCAGTCAAAAGTGGTGTCCCCCAGGGATCGGTATTAGGTCCCCTGTTGTTTCTTATATACATAAATGACCTAGATTTAGGTATAACTAGTAGGATAAGTAAATTCACAGACGATACTAAAATGGGGAGATCAATTGATTCAGATAGCGATATAGAGTGCCTCCAAAGGGATCTAGATACCTTACATGAATGGTCAGTAAATTGGCAGATGAAGTTTAACATTGACAAATGCAAGGTATTAAAGATAGGGAAGATGCATACAAATGTTAAATATAAACTAGCTAATTTAGAATTAGAAAATTCAGACTGTGAGAAAGATCTAGGTGTGTTTGTTAGCAATGATTTGAAGCCTAGAAAACAGTGTATAAGCGTTCGTAATAAGGCAAACAGGATTCTCGGGTTCATCTCTAGGAGTGTGAGTAACAGAACTGCTGATGTTATCTTAAAACTTTACTTGTCATTAGTGAGACCCCATATGGATTATGCTGTCCAATTTTGGTGTCCTTATTACAGAATGGACATAGATTCATTGGAGAGAGTACAGCGTAGAATGACAAAAATTATCCATAATATTAGAAATCTTTCGTATGAAGAAAGGTTGAAGAAATTAGGTTTACATTCGTTAGAGAGATGCAGAGTTAGAGGGGATATGATAAAGGTGTTCAAGTGGGTTAGTGGGATTAACAAAGGGGACATGACAAATGTACTAAAGCTCAGTGATAGCGAAAGAACTCGTACCAATGGTTTCAAATTAGATAAATTTCGTTTCAGAAAAGATATAGGCAAATATTGGTTTGGTAACAGAGTTGTAGATAGGTGGAATGGACTACCAAGTGCTATAGTGGGGTCTAAAACGGTAGGGAGCTTTAAGATAAAATTGGATAAGCTTATGGACGAGAAGGGTTGGGTGTGAAGGGGGATCAGCCGGGTTCGGCCAATCAGCACTCTGCATACCCCCATAATCCTGCGTTAATCTCTAACCGTTTTGGTAAGATGATCCTCAGGGTATTAGAGTGTTGAGCCTATAATTGGGCTTTGTAATTGAACTGGGGTTGTGTGGGACAGGGATCTGCCTTGCTTGGGCCAATCGGCTTTCTGCAGACTCCCATTTTCTTATGTTCTTATGTTCTTATATTAAGAACATAGGAAAATGGGAGTCTGCAGAAAGCCGATCGGCCCTCACAAGGCAGAGCCCTGTCACACCCAACCCCAATTACAAGGCCTAATTATAGACCCAACTCACTAATAACCTGAAGACTGACATCACCAAAATGGTCAGGGATTAACACAAGATTTTGGGGGTCTGCAGGGTGCCGATTGGCCCACACACGGCAGATCCCCCCTCATACCCAACCCATCTCGTCCATATGCTTATCTAATTTTATCTTAAAGCTCCCTATCGTTCTCGATCCTACCATATCACTCGGTAGCCAATTCCACATGTCTACAACTCTGTTACCAAACCAATATTTGCCTATATCTTTTCTGAAACAAAATTTATCTAATTTGAAACCATTTGTTCTAGTTTTTGTCAATTCACTGAGATTCAGTATATTTTTCATGTTCCCTTTATTAATTCCACTAACCCATTTGAACACTTCTATCATATCCCCTCTAACTCTGCGTCTTTCTAACGAATGTAAGAACATAAGAAAATGGGAGTCTGCAGAAAGACGATTGGCCTAAGCAAGGCAGATCCCTGTCCCACACAACCCCAATTACAAAGCCCAATTATAGGCTCAACACTCTAATACCCTGAGGATCATCTTATCAGAACGGTTAGAGATTAACGCAGGATTACGGGGGTCTGCAGAGCGCTGATTGGCCCAATCCGGCTGATCCCCCTTCACACCCAACCCTTCTCGTCCACATGCTTATCCAATTTTATCTTAAAGCTCCCTACCGTTTTTGATCCCACTATAGCACTTGGTAGTCCATTCCACCCATCTACAACTCTGTTACCAAACCAATATTTACCTATAAGCCTAATTTGTTCAACCTTTCTTTCATATGGTAGATTTATAATATTATGAATAATTGTTGTCATTCTTCTCTGTACTCTCTCCAACGAATCTATGTCCATTCTGTAATAAGGACACCAAAATTGGACAACATAATCCATATGAAGTCTCACTAATGATAAGTAAAGTTTTAAGATAACATCGGCAGTTCTGTTACTCACACTCCTTGAGATGAACCCGATAATCCTGTTTGCCTTGTTACGAACGCTTATACACTGTTTTCTAGGCTTCAAATTGTTGCTAACAAACGCACCCAAATCTTTCTTGCAGTCTGAGTTTTCTAATTCCGTATTAGCTAGTTTATATTTTGCATTAGTATCCGTCTTCCATATTTGTAATACCTTGCATTTGTCAATGTTAAACTTCATCTGCCAATTTACTGACCATTCGTGTAAGGTATCTAGATTCCTTTGCAGGCACTCTATGTCGCTATCTGAATCTATTGTTCTCCCAATTTTGGTATCGTCTGCGAATTTACTTATCCTACTAGTTATACCTAAATCAAGGCCATTTATGTATATAACAAACAACAGAGGACCCAATACAGATCCCTGGGGGACACCACTTTTGATTGCTCCCCATTCGGATTTAGTACCATTTATGCTGATTCTCTGCTTCCTACCAATTAGCCATGAACTAATCCATCCCAACAACGACCCACATATTCCATGCGCCTCAACTGTTCTCATCAATCTCTCATGAGAGACTCTGTCGAAAGCTTTACTGAATTCTAAATATATTATATCATATGACTTGTCATTATCTACTTCTTCTTATACCTCCGAGAAAAAACTAAGCAAATTAGTAAGGCAAGAACGTCCCTTTGTGAATCCATGCTGCGAAGAATGTATTAAATTAAATGTTTCTAAGTGGCTTCTAATGTTTGCGTTTTCATCAGTATTGTAAACTTGACTAGCATGAGAGGGAAATAGTTGGCTGAAATGGTATACAATTCAGAGGCTTCCAGTCTAAAAAAAACAAAAAAAAACATAAATAATTATAAAAAAATCTATAAATAAAAAGTGTAATATATACTGTATATATATACAGCATATATATATATATATATATATATATATATATAACCAAGAAAAGATACCTGTATATCCGGTAGTGAACCGTGACCGTAGCGAAAATAAAATCAAAGACCATGTCTAGAAGTAGCTCGCCGAGAAAAATCGAATGGCACCAAGTAGAATTCCCTAGGACTTATAGTTTGGGCCACCCACCGGAATGATACTACTATCATTCCGGTGGGTGGCAGGGGCGGCGTGGCGGGGGGTTGCGTCCACATCCGGCTTACGAGCTCACCACTGATTTAGGTCGTTACAAGTTACCTGCCGACTTCCTGCATTTTGTTACCTGTGTGGTACTGTCGTGGAAAAAGTTCTCTACCAGCCTGTGATTGTCATTATGTAAGTATTACATGTTGAGTGGTACTTGAAATGTAGACAGAATGGATAAAACACACTATCTGAGGAAGAGCACTTTATTGACAACGTTCCGCAGACCTGATGAAGCTATCTGCGAAACGTTGTCAATAAAGTGCTCTTCCTCAGATGGTGTTTTTTATCTACTAAGTATTACATCTTGCTTGGAACAGTTTAGATATAAAAGTGGAGAAGTAACTAACCCAACAGCTTGTACAAATATGCTAAGGAAAGTTTATTCAAAATTTGATCGTACAAGTTGTATTTGCATTATGGAAATAATGAGGTGTTAAATAACCTATTCCGACGACTGTGCAAGCTGTTATGATATTATTTGAAACAAAGAAACTGCCTTATTCTTCAACTGTCATTATTTTCATTGTGTGAGTAATATTATCTCTACTAAATTGTTCACGATCCAGATCTATGGCTTTCTCGAATATGAGAATGTTAGAATACGGGAATCTATAACTTATCATTTTAAGTTCCTCATCTTCATTTTGAGCTTACAGTAGCATTCTTTAAATCATATCACCCTTATTACTTAAACCATTTGTCAAAATTAAAAGAAGTAAAACCCACCGAAATTGAAATATCGGGCAAAGAAATGAAAGACAGCTGGCCAACTAATGCAGTACCCCCACAAACACCCAATAATGTCCTACTGTACCTTGATTTGCATAATCAAGGTACTCAAATACCACTTACTGACCTAAACCCCTTCACCATTACGTAATTTTGATCATATTATGGTTATCATTAGACAATTTTCTTTAGTTTGTATTCTACCTACTATATACGGCTCAAATGGGTAAATACGATCTCTATAAACCTTAGCAACGTAGGTCCTTCTGAAGCTGCAACAAATCATCTAATTTTAGCCAGAATCAAAGGTAAAAGGCGTCATGGTCCTGAAAGGATTAAGGTGTAATATACTTTATACAATATTGAGGACAAAATGCCGCAGTGACTGGTTTTGAACTCAGTACCCTCACTAATTAGCGAGCTCACACATGCAGCTCTTGCGTTGGAGTTATGGCGTACGGTCCGGACGGTGTTCCTCCTGTTGTTCTCAAAAACTGTGCTTCCGTGCTGACTCCCTGCCTAGGCAAACTCTTTCGTCTCTGTCTATCCTCTAACGTCTTCCCTTCATGCTGGAAGTTTGCTCACATTCAACCTGTCCCAAAGAAGGGTGACCGCTCTCAACCCTCCAACTATCGTCCAATTGCTCTCATTTCTTGTCTTTCTAAAGTTTTTGAAACTATTCTTGCTTCCAAATTTCTTAAGCATTTCTCTTCTCATAATCTGCTCTCAGATCGCCAGTATGGCTTCCTTAAGGGTCGCTCTACTGGTGATCTTCTATCATATCTTACTAACTCTTGGTTATCCTCCTTGCGGGACTTCGGTGAGACTTTTTCTATTGCACTAGACATATCGAAAGCCTTCGATAGAGTCTGGCATAAATCTTTAATTTCTAAACTACCCTCCTTCGGTTTCTATCCCTCCATCTGTGCCTTTGTCTCTAATTTCCTTTCCGGCCGTTCCATAGCCGCGGTTGTGGACGGCCATTGTTCACTTCCTCACCCTATAAACTCCGGTGTTCCTCAGGGCTCTGTCCTATCTCCTATTCTCTTTCTAATTTTTATAAATGATCTCCTTAACTGTACCTTAATTCCCATCCATTCATACGCAGACGACTCAACCTTACACTACTCCCTTACTTTTTCAGAACGCCCCAGCCAGCAATCCCTCAACGACAAACGTAATGAAGCCATACAACTCTTAAATTCTGATCTAAATACTATTTCCAATTGGGGCAGAGAAAACCTTGTTAACTTTAATGCTTCCAAAACCCAATTTCTCCATCTATTTACCCGTCAGGATCTCCCAGCGGACTATCCCTTATTCTTCAACAATACAAAAATCAACCCTTCATCTTCTCTCAATATTCTTGGTGTCTCTTTTTCTTCTGCTCTCATTTGGAAGGACCAAATAGTAGCATCGAAAAAGTCCCTAATTTCAAGAAAGCAAACTTCCATAAACTTAGAGCTATGTTTAAAGAAACTGACTGGAACTTTTTAATTCACAATAACGACATAAATACATCTTGGAAGTTATTCGAAGCCACTTACCTAAAAGCAGTGCAAGACTGCACACCATCGAAAATACGGCGTCCAGGCCATAATAATAAGCCCAAATGGTGGAATAAAGATATTTCAAACTGCCTGCTTGCTAACAAATTTGCTAATGATAGATTAAAATCCTCACAAAATGACGAAGAACGGCTGAAATTTGTAGAGCTACGACGCAAAGCCAAAAGTTAATTAAGCAAAGTAAAAAGACCTTAGAGTTACATATTGCGAATCAAAGTAAAACAAACCCGAAAGAATTCTATGGTTATATCAGAAAGAAAAAAGTAGTTACTTCAACTGTTGGACCGTTAGTCGATGAAAATGGAGAATACACCAAAGACGAAGTACAAATGAGTAATGCCCTCAATACCTTCTTTGCATAAGTTTTTACAACAGAAGACCTCAGTGATATCCCTACACCATCGCCGATTCAGATTGATAATTCAGATGTTCTAAGCAATATCACCGTTACAGAGAGAGAAGTATTGAATTGTTTAGATAAACTCAAGGTAAATAAAACGCCTGGACCTGATACAATCTCGCCTAGATTTCTAAAGGAAGCTAAGGATGAGCTCTCTAAACCACTAACATTACTATTCAATAAATCCTTGCAGTCTGGAACTATGCCCGATCAGTGGAAGCTAGCCAACGAAACACCGATATTCAAAAAAGGCAGCAAAACCCTACCCAGTAACTATCGTCCAATTAGCTTAACCTCAGTTGTATGTAAAATGCTAGAAACGGTCATAAGAGACAGACTCGTAAATCACTTAGAGGAAAATAACATACTTAAAGATACTCAACACGGCTTTCGTAAACAACGATCCTGTTTAACAAACCTCTTAGACTTCTTCCACGATATCCTCAACCTCTACGATGAGAGTAAAGCTGTAGATATTATATACCTTGATTTTCAAAAGGCCTTTGACAAAGTTCCCCACAAACGTTTACTGCTAAAACTAAAAGCGCATACAAGACGGTGTGTTGAAATGGATAGAAAATTGGCTCAGCGACAGAAAGCAAGGAGTAGTCATAAACGGTAAGGCATCTAAATGGACCAATGCAAGTAGCGGGGTACCCCAGGGATCGGTACTAGGACCAATTCTCTTTCTAATTTACATCAACGACATAGATGAGGGTCTCACCTGTACAATCTCAAAATTTGCTGACGATACAAAAATTGCAAATAGCGTACTCTCAATAGAACAAGTTGACGATATGCAACACAATCTAGATAAATTGTCATGTTGGGCTCAAATTTGGCAAATGAGTTTCAATGCGGATAAATGTAAAATACTACATATCGGATACCTAAATGAGAAAGCAAACTATTCGATGAATGGCACTCAGCTTAAGAATGTAAACAGAGAAACCGATCTGGGAGTAACAATATCGAGTAACCTAAAACCAAGTCAACAATGTTCAGAAGTTGTTAAGAAGGCAAACAAAATAATTGGCTTTATAGGCAGGTAATTTGAGCATAAATCCAAAGAAGTTATCCTAACCTTTTACAATTCCTTAGTCCGCCCTCTTCTGGAATACTGCGTTCAATCCTGGTGCCCTTATTACCAAAAAGATATAAACAAGCTAGAACGAGTTCAACGTAGAGTTACCAAAATGATACCTAGCCTAAAGAACAAACCATTCGAAGAGCGTCTTAGAGAATTAAATCTATTTCCTTTAACCCAGCGCAGATTAAGAGGTGACTTAATTCAAGTGTTCAAAATCATCAAAGGCATCGACAATATGAACTGTAGTAAGTACTTCACTATCGACCAATCTAATTACACGCGGGGAAACGGTTGCAAAATTATTGGTAAATCTTTTAACTCCCACGAATCTAAGAATTTCTTCTTCAATCGAGTTGTCAACTTGTGGAATGGGCTTCCCCGAAACGTTATAGACTGCATCACCGTTGATTCATTTAAACTCCGCCTAGACAAATATCTCGCATCAAACCCGCGACTGACTGCGTTTGTAAATGAATAACTTTATTTTATCCCCCCCTCAACTAGTTACTAACCCTTCTGTCCGCTACTAACTTCCTAATCCTGCCACAGACATTAGTTCCAGGGCAGTAATTCCCTTTCCAATGTTCCCTTACCCACTCTAAACCACTGTTTGGACACTTGATCCTCAGTGTTTTGGAGGACAAGCAACCTAGAAGGGTCACTAGATCTGTTGTTGCTTGATTTCCTTTGTACTCCTTTGTACCATATTACCAGTCTTGCTAAGGCTGCCTCCCAGAAGCTGGGTGTGCTCAACCGCCTTAGGGGGTTCTTTTCCCCTGCACAGCTTCTTGCTCTGTACAGGGGCATAGTGCGCCTTTGTATTGAGTATTGTTCACATGTGTGGGGAGGTTCCTCTCACACCGCTCTCCTAGACAAAGTTGAAAGGAAGGCCTTTCGTATCATTAACTCCCGTCCACTCACCAACTCTCTGCAATCTCTCTCTCTCCGCCGCAATGTTGCATCTCTCTCGCTATTCTATCGCTACTATAATAATCAGTGTTCCTCAGAGCTATCCCAGTGCATACCACCTCCTTTACGTAGGGCACGTGGTACCCGTCTTGCAACTCAATCCCACCCCTACTCTGTGCAACTCTCCAACCCAAAAGTGAAACGTTACTCTCAAACTTTCTTCTACTCAACAGCTGAGCTCTGGAACTGTCTCCCAGAATCAGTTTTTCCCGCTTCCTATGACTTAAATTGCTTCAAACTCCGTGTGTCCAGGCATTTTGGCTCGAACGTCCCTTGATTTTGGCCCTGTCACTCTTTCAACTATGGGGGAGGCACTCGCTATAGGCAGTTATGCCTTTTGCCTCCCTCAATCACATAGAAAAAAAAAATGGCTTGAATAGTGGCACAGATACTTTTTTATTTCATTCAAAAACTTCCTTTTGCTCAATGACGTCATCCTTGTTCAACAGGTACAACTATAGTCTATCCATTATAATTAGGTGAAAAATCATGTCCACTAATCCCTATAACTCAAGCACGACTAGAGTAATTTAGCTAATATTTATACCATTTAGGAAGGGTCAGTCAGGGAATAGGTGTGGAGATTTACAGCGCATTTACTCTAGCCCGTTTTCAGTTACAGAGGTTAAGAAATACGATTTCTGATCATTTTATATTGAATCAACTAGTAAAGATGATATACGATTTTGCTGGGCTCGGGCAAAATTTATGTTGTGCTCTAAGGCCCAAATCAAGCCATCCATCAAACGAATCGGGCTCAAGAATGAGGATAGGTGTTACGTGTGACGGTCTAGATAATGAAGAAAGCACCTCACTACAAGAATGAGGATAGGTGTTAAGTGTGACGGTCTAGATAATGAAGAAAGCACCTCACTACAAGAATGAGGATAGGTGTTAAGTGTGACGGTCTAGATAATGAAGAAAGCACCTCACTACAAGAATGAGGATAGGCGTTACGTGTGAAGGTTTAGATAATGAAGAGAGCACCTCAGTAGGGTTCAAACTTCGATTCCCTTTGAGTTTGTGGATAAGCTAAGCACTCACCATCCATGGCACAGTTAATAGTATTGTATATCCTAAACAACATTTAACCCCTTCACTACGATGATACAATATACCTCTAGTCTGGCTATCATTATGCACCTTAGGAATAATATCTAGGAATCAAAGGAGTAAAATCTACCACAACTTACAGTGTTGACTTCCATATATGCCTAAGCTGAATAACATCGTCTAATGGTATCGTCGTGCTGAAGGGGTTAACATCACGATTAATATGGATTCTACAAGGTCATCACGTTTAGCATGAGAAGGGACTCTTTCTTTCCTTCTCATTTATATTGGCCAAGGAATACACTTCCCCTTCCCCTGAATTCGTTTTCAGAAAGAGAAGTGAAGAGTGCCGTTTGTATTCTTAAGCAATTCTTTCTCTTCGCAGCGCCGTTAAATGAACTAAGTAACTTGGACAATTACCGTCACCTTTAAAAATTGGAATGATAATCAATATACAGTACTCTCTGTAAACAACGCTCGTTCCCACATAATTCGTTCGGTATGAGGGGCTGCGAAGGGAAAGCATTGCTTAACCCTTTCAGTACCTGTGTCGTCCTTTAAACTTTACTCTAGCTATTATTAGACGAATTTTGATATGTTTAAAATGGGCCTCCAGCAATTAACAGGGTTCGAACTATCCCACTTAACCATTGTTAATACCACATATCTTTCTTAAACTGCACAAAATCGTCTAAATATGGCTAGAATGAAAATATAATGACGTCGCGTGTACAGAAGGGATTAAGAATACAAGCATTATGAGTCCCTTCCCTCTGCAGCTTAAAAGCTATGTGTCTACTTCCACCCGACTTCAGAGGTTCCTTAATCCAGACCGGAACTGCGCCCGGCGAACCAGAAAATCTCCGGCAAACATCACTTACCCGCGGTTATGGTCTCTGTTTATCAAGGCCAGGGGGGTGGTGGTAGGTGGGGTGGTAGTGGTGGTGTGGAAGGTAGAGGTGGGGATGGGGATGGTAGAGGTAGGGATGGGGGTGTTATAGGTAGGGATGGTAGAGGTAGTGATGGAGATGGTACAGGTAGGGATGGCGATGGTGGGGGTAAGGATGGGGATGGTAGAGGGAGGGATGGGAGTGTTAGAGGTAGGGATGGTAGAGGTAGTGATGGAGATGGTACATGTAGGGATGGGGATGGTAGAGGTGGGGATGGGGGTGTTAGAGGTAGGGATGGTAGAGGTAGTGATGGAGATGGTACAGTTAGGGATGGCGATGGTAGAGGTAAGGATGGGGATGGTAGAGGGAGGGATGGGGGTGTTAGTGGTAGGGATGGGGTAGAGGTAGTGATGGAGATGGTACATGTAGGGATGAGGATGGTAGAGGTGGGGATGGGGGTGGTAGAGGTAGTGATGGAGATGGTACAGGTAGGGATGGGGATGGTAGAGGTAAGGATGGGGATGGTAGAGGTAGGGATGGGGATGGTAGAGGTGGGGATGGGGATGGTAGAGGGAGGGATAGGGGTGTTAGAGGGAGGGATAGGGGTGTTAGAGGTAGGGATGGGGATGGTAGAGGTAGGGATGGGGATGGTAGAGGTAAGGATGGGGATGGTAGAGGGAGGGATAGGGGTGTTAGAGGTAGGGATGGTAGAGGAAGTGATGGGGTGGTAGATGTAGGGATGGGGATGATAGAGGTAGGGAGGGGATGGTAGTGGTAGGTGGGGATGGTGGTAGTAGAAGTAGAGATGGGGCATGGAATGGGTGACGGAGAGGTGAATGGAAGTGGTGGTGGTAGGTGGGGATCGTGATTGGGTTGGTAGAGGTAGGGATGAGGATGATAGAGGTAGGGATGGAGGTGATAGAGGTAGGGATGGGGTGGTAGCGGTAGGGATGGAGTATATAAATGGTGGTGGGGATGGGAAAGGTTGGTGGGATTAATGAAGGGGACATGAAAGATATACTGAAGCTCAGTGATAACGAAAAAACTCCAACAAGTTATTTCAGATTAGATAAAAAAAACAAAAAATCAGAAAAGATAAAGGCAAATATTGTTTGGTAACAGAGTTGTAGATTTATGGAATAGGATACCGATAGCTATAGTAGAATGGGGGTGATGGTGAGATAGACAGAAAGTGGTAGAGTAGCATGGTGGTGGTGGTGGTGATATGGGCAAAACGTGGTGGTATGGAAAGGTGGTGATGGTGGTGATATGGACAGAAAGTGGTGGCATGGCATGGTGGTGGTGGTAGTGATAAGAGAGACAGTGGTGGTATGGCAAGGTGGTAGTGGTGATATGGACAGAAAGTGGTGGTTGTGGTGATATGGACAGACAGTGTTGGTATGGCAAGGTGGACGTGGTGGTTGCGGTGGTGAGAAGACAGAAAGTGGTGGTATGGCAAGGTGGTGGTGGTGATATGGACAGAAAGTGGTGGACAGACAGTGCTGATATAGAAGCAAGGCAAAGGGTGTGGTACGGGAACAAGGTGGTGGCATTAACCCCTTCAACACCTTGACGTAATTTTCATCCTATTCAAGTAGGCATTAGACGATTTTATTCAGCTTATGAAGGACGTCTACCAATTAAATGGCTACATATTATTTCAAGTAATCCTTTTAGCTACCGTATATCTTTCCTAAGCTTCATAAAATCGCTTAAATATAACTAAGATATTACAAACAACACGATACCGATACTAAAGGGGTTAAGCTTTTATGTACGATGACGTCTCTTTTCATTTGACATTAGCTGAGTTTGGATGATGTTATTTAGGTTTGGAAAGATGTTTCATAAACAAGGGGTTTACAATTACCTCGAGTAACGCTTTCAGGATCATATCACCCAATTATCTTGTATTCTGGTTGACATTAGACAACTTTTATTATGCTCAGAGTTGGCTTCCTGTAGGCAGAGTTGAAACAAGAGGTGCTTTCCTAATGGTGTGGAATCGGGATGACGAATTGGAAAGAGGCGGTGGAGGGCAGCAGTATTTGGAAGTCATGTGATGAGGATGTGCTAACGAGTCCTGATAACAGGTACGTGGTGGTATACAGATGAAACGATGGTATGGAAACTAAGTCGGTGTGAAAGACATGGAGACGTGGAGATAACAATTAGGGAGGCATTGCTACTGAATAGAGTTGATGGTATATGAGGACGTAAGTGTGGAGTATAAGTAATGATGACCAAATGTGATGGTACACTGGGATACCACAGTCTCTACCCAACTCATACACATCCGTGGACCCTCCTTTGTTTTTCTTTATGCAATTATTACTATATGGAATGAATGTTTGGATACAACGCGTTTTTCAGGAAATACAATTTATAGGTTTGTAGTTGATGTTTAAAAAATTATATTCATATATACGTTTCCAGAGATACACTTCCATAATTAGAAATAGGTGAAGTCCACGAATATTTGTGAGTGGGCTAGCGACTATGGTATCCGAATGTACAGTCATGGGCACTAATGACTACGCACTCATTTGAATCAGTATCTAAAGCAAATGAGACTATGATCTCTACAGTTTACTAATAATAAGGCTATACAGTACTAGTCGCTAAATTTTACAAACACGGCAAGAAAATGTATTGGTAACTTAAAATTACACAGTGTATGAGGAAGATTGATATGAGCAAATATATATATATATATATATATATATATATATATATATATAATATATAAATATATATATATATATATATATATATATATATATATATATATATATATATATATATATATATATATATATATATATATATATATATATATATATATATATGTGTGTATATATATATATATATTTTATGGTACAGTTATTTACAAAAATCGTAGACCCATATTTCTCTTATGGGCACCTATAGCCCTCTAGATTAATGTATACATGAAATTTGGTTTATATTAAATATGTGGTTTTATTATTGATGTATACAATAATCCATTCATAAAATATCAGAATACATACACATACTTGCATGATGAAAAGTAAGCGATATCCACGAAGATTTATGAGTGACTGAAACAAACTAGTGGTGAGCCGGTAGAAATGCAAAACAAGGTAGCGGAAACAATAATACTGAGCGGCGGTGCTTGTGAGGCAAACATTGAGGTATGGGGCACAAGGTAACATTTAATGAGATGCTAATGAGAGGGTAGTTAGGTGGTTGTGAGGCGCTAGATCTGTGGTAGCGGCGATATAAAAGAGACAAGAGAGTAAAGTGAAAGCAAAATGATGTATACAATACGGTATGGTCTAGGTATTGAGGACAAGTGGATATGAAGGTGGCAGGTATGGCGAGCTATACCCTATTCCAAATAAGTAGGCAACATTTGTTGAACATTAACCTCTATAGCTCACAAACGATTAGAGTAATCGAGCTAGTATTTCTACCTTTTGGAAAGGGCCAGCAAGGGAATCGGTGTGCAAATTAATAGCCCATTTGTTCTAGCCCTCTTTGAGTTAAAGAGCTTAGGGTTCACGATTTCTTGCCTTCTTATTTGGAACAGAGTTTAGTAAGTTTATACCTTTCAGACATCCAAGATGACTTGCTTCATTGTATTCTGGCTATCAGTAGACGATTTTGTTCAGCTAAGGAAGGTATTATGGAAGTCAGAGGGTTAATCGATATAGATTTTACCTCTTTGATTTCTGCAGAGCCTTCCAAAATTGAGTAAAATTATTTAATGTTAGCCTAAATAAATTAAAAAGGCGTACTGATATCGTAAAAGGGGTTAACACGCAGTGGTAGGTAAATTATATATTTAAGTAGGTTATAAAACTGAGGCGTAATGAGATTTGTGACAGACGACAGAATGACCGAATTAAATGGCATCGAAATATATACCATCAAATTAATTACCATCGAGATATATGCCATCTGATTAAATTCCATTGAAATTAATACCATCAAAAAAATACCATCGAATTAAACACCATCGAAACAAATACCATCAAATTAAATACCATCATCATCACCAGCCATAATATGTTTCTAAAGCAGGACCAGCCAATCCTCGAATGTATAGTCGTAGTTGTGAATTCCTGAACACCTCCTATTGATAAAAATAACACAGTGAGCTTTAACTAGTGAATTTCGATAGCATAATGTGATTGTGACTCAAGCAATTTTTGTATAATATCTCGCCAGTGTATCGTAATTGTTCCCCAAAATACTGTCCAGATATTCCTTTGCGCGAGTGTACAATGACAGCCGCTACTGATAGGAAGGTTATAATCGAGTTGCTGTGATAAAAGAGTAGTATGGTTGGAGATCACAGTAACGTGATTATTACTGAAAATAGTAGTAGATAGTTTCCGTAGATGGTATAGTTGGGTTTGTGCCTCATTGAAGTGGTATGCAGAAAACGGAAGCAACATTGTGCCTGTAGAACATAATTTACTTAACCCCTTCTTCATCATGACGCCTTTTTACCTTTGATTCTGGGTAAAATTCGACGACTTTATGCAGTTTAAGAAGGACCTATGTTATTGAGATCATATTTACCCATTTGAGTCGTAGAGGTAGACTATAAACTAAAGAAAACCGTTTAATGGTAACCAAAATATGATGCAAATTACGTACTGGTGGTGGAGGGGTTAATGTGATACTCATTATGATAGCCTGTCGGGGTGGTGGTATTAGAGGTGATTGTGCTGGTGGGAAAGTATTACAAGATATACTATTAGTGTTGTAGAGGATAGAGATGACAGTGGTGATTTAATGGCGTTATAATAATATAAACAAAAGAGGTGCCATTGGTGGTAGTGGTGATGTACATGTATAATAGACAGTATGGGTGACGTTGGTGGTGATGTGCAGGTCTTGTAGACAGTATGGAAGGTAGTGGTGATGTACATGTATAATAGACAGTATAGGTGACGTTGGTGGTGATGTGCAGGTCTTGTAGACAGTATGGAAGGTAATGGTGATGTACATGTATAATAGACAGTATAGGTGACGTTGGTGGTGATGATGTACAGGTGTTGAAGACAGTATAGAAGGTAGTGGTGATGTACATGTATAATAGACAGTATAGGTGACGGTGGTGGTGATGATGTACAGGTGTTGAAGACAGTATAGAAGGTAGTGGTGATGTACATGTATAATAGACAGTATAGGTGACGGTGGTGGTGATGGCGTACAGGTGTTGAAGACAGTATAGAAGGTAGTGATGATGTACTGGCATTACCATAGACAGCAGAGGTGATGATGGCAGTGATGATGATGAAATAC
The DNA here is from genome assembly GCA_032716605.1 of Paralithodes platypus. Lineage (NCBI taxonomy): Eukaryota > Metazoa > Arthropoda > Malacostraca > Decapoda > Lithodidae > Paralithodes > Paralithodes platypus. The sequence goes on along the minus strand of CM064520.1, from coordinate 21,393,468 downwards.
GTTATAGAGGCTAGTGGTGATGTATTGATGTTACCATAGACAGGAGAGGAGATGGTGGTGGTGATGACAGATAGTAGTGGTGATGTACTGGCGTTACCATAGACAGTAGTGGTGATGGTGGTGGTGATGGTAGGAAAGACGGTATAGAGGGTAGTGGTGATGTATTGGTCTTGGTACTGGTGTTACTATAGACAGTAGAGGTGATGATGGCAGTGATTGTAATGACAGACAGCCTCAACACAGCCCCGCGGATCGCTGGACTAAGGCTTCCGGTTCTTCTGGTTGAGAGCCCCGACTGTCAAACTGGATACCTTGCGTCACGTCTCCCCCTGCCGCACCATTACACAAGGGACAGCCTATACTAACAGTCCGGAGAGTTACCTTAGCCGGTCTGGTACACTGGATACCTCGCGTCACGTCTCCCCCTGCCGCACCATTACACAAGGGACAGCCTATACTAACAGTCCGGAGAGTTACCTTAGCCGGTCTGGTACACTGGATACCTTGCGTCACGTCTCCCCCTGCCGCACCATTACACAAGGGACAGCCTATACTAACAGTCCGGAAAGTTACCTTAGCCGGTCTGGTACACTGGATACCTCGCGTCACGTCTCCCCCTGGCGCACCATTACACAAGGGACAGCCTATACTAACAGTCCGGAGAGTTACCTTAGCCGGTCTGGTACACTGGATACCTTGCATCACGTCTCCCCCTGCCGCACCATTACACAAGGGACAGCCTATACTAACAGTCCGGAGAGTTACCTTAGCCCGGTCTGGTACACTGGATACCTTGCGTCACGTCTCCCCCTGCCGCACCATTACACAAGGGACAGCCTATACTAACAGTCAGGAGAGTTACCTTAGCCGGTCTGGTACACTGGATACCTTGCGTCACGTCTCCCCCTGCCGCACCATTACACAAGGGACAGCCTATACTAACAGTCCGGAGAGTTACCTTAGCCGGTCTGGTACACTGGATACCTCGCATCACGTCTCCCCCTGCCGCACCGTTACACAAGGGACAGCCTATACTAACAGTCCGGAGAGTTACCTTAGCCCGGTCTGGTACACTGGATACCTTGCGTCACGTCTCCCCCTGCCGCACCATTACACAAGGGACAGCCTATACTAACAGTCCGGAGAGTTACCTTAGCCGGTCTGGTACACTGGATACCTTGCGTCACGTCTCCCCCTGCCGCACCATTACACAAGGGACAGCCTATACTAACAGTCCGGAGAGTTACCTTAGCCGGTCTGGTACACTGGATACCTTGCATCACGTCTCCCACTGCCGCACCATTACACAAGGGACAGCCTATACTAACAGTCCGGAGAGTTACCTTAGCCCGTACTGGTACACTGGATTAAGGTAGATTAAATGTACGCCATAGATATATATAGCTCTAAATTAAGGGAGTACTTTCAACACAATAAATAATGTTAGTTGTAGATATGTGAAATAGGCTACCAAGTACTACAGTAGGAACAAGAACGATAGAGAACTTCATGATATAATTAGATAGGCATATGGACGAGATGGGTTGGGTGTGAAAAGAATCTTCCTTGTGTGAGCGAATAGGCTCTCTGCAGACTCGCTTTCTTAGGTTCTTATGATCTTAGGTTCTTATGTTAACAGTAGATCTAAGCATGTATTAGGGTGACTCATTAGCCCTGATCGTTCCCATGTTCCATAATATAGCTGATCCATGTGAAGTGATATTGGATTACTTTTGGCTGTGGGGGATTATCCAATGGGTGTATTGCCAACATACCCTTATACCATTCATATGCACAGTCAAATCGAAGAAACGCAACATAGAAGTCAAATCCTTGGATTACAATAAATCTCAATATATAATTTAGGCCTCTCAACTGCCTTAAGAACCTTCTTTTACAATTAAATGCAAACATATTTAACAAATACATGTGTAATTGTTTGAGACAGAGTATATACATTATATAATGGATATTTTGTCAACAATACCTTATATTTGTTCATGCTTTGATATAAGACCAGACTAAGTGACTTCATATCTGACGACTGGTGGGTGGATGTGTCATCTTCATTTATTAAATTCAACGGCCTTAATAGTAGAGTCTAAATTAAAACAAATCAAATGTGCATATTAAAATGACGCACACAATAGTCTACACGATAAACACCAAAGATGAGGACCAATACGACATAATTAGTTAACCATTTATTTGCATTCATACAAATTACTTGAACAACTGTGTATTATATTGTAAAAGCACACTAAACTCATCGGTGTTGACACTTATGGACACGTTTCTACAACACTAGTGAAAACAAGAAGGATCCATGATTTTTTTTCAGTAAGCGAGACAATATTCCAATTTGTGTTCTCTTCAAGGGCCCAGTCTTCAAGGTGAAAAGCCAATTTCTGCTGATAAAAACTTCCTCAGAAGAATGTAACTTGGACAAACTCAATATGACGGACATTCGTTATACCACCCACCCCAATTTCCCCAACGCCAGCGGATTTTTTCGATTGTTGAATGCATAATCAGGGGAAAGTTATGCATCGAAGTACTCCGCCGCCGGGACTGAATTTTGGAGTTATACATAGACACTAAAGGCAAGGAGTACTGTTATCGAGGTCCAGCAATGCCCTTTCTCTCTTTCCACTCCCTCCCCCTCCCTATGCTTCCTCTGGCCAATACCCCCTCACATATTCTTATCACACAAGCTGTCCTTTGTGGGACCTTTGTCGAGCCGGGTGTAGGAGCTTTCTTGGGTCGTTCCCGGAGTCCTTTCTTGCCATGACCACCGCTTTCTTGGTCCTTTCTTCCGGCACACAAGGTCTCCCGAGCGCTCCATAAAGTTGCTGAAAGAACCCCTGGGACGCGAATTTCTTTCAGTCAACCTAGTTCTGGCCATTCGTACACCCGCCTTCATCCCCAGCAAGTTCAGTCAGAGTAAATTTTGTTTATGAAGTTTAAAATATTCATGGGTATAGCAATGGCAATCCAAATATACAGACATACGATGCACATAGATTGTTAGCTTCTGTTATGAATTCAACCGATAGGCTCTTATACAGTGTAACTGGAATAGCATAATCAAATGTGGCACTGTAACAGGTAGGAGTGTTGGCAGCTATACATACGACACCATCACTTAACCATTTGATTATCTCTTTACATACTATGAATACACATACATCTCATATTATTTGTTCGTGTGGATTTTAACACATAGATAGATGTGAAGTAGCTAGGGGTAAATTAGGCTAGGTTTGGTTAAGTTGGGTTAGATTTGGTTTACTGTTATTGCCATTGGCATATGTACAGTCGAAGCCATTACTACAGGAACACCTCATAGTTGAACCAAACAATAAATCGCTAATCATCAACTAATTAATCCCAGTAATATGAACTTAGTGCTTCAAGAAATTGATCAAAATCGACAGCCAGTGTACCATCCTTATGCCTCCAAAAATTAGCGTCCACGATTGTACAAGCGATCCGAAGTAGGTTACGTAAAAGAAGGAGCCCCACGGTATTGAGGTCCACTGCTGTGACTCCCATCCCCCACTCTCTTCTCGGGATTGTATTTTGCTCGCTTTTATCTGTTTCTCCGTACCTAATATATCGTATTATATTTCTTCCGTGATATTTTGCTATTTCTTTTACTCATATATGTATAATTTTTCATGTTTTTCCAGTTGATATTCTCACGTTAAGATTCCATCTTAATGTTTTGAGAATTCATTGATATAGCTATCTCGCTTTTATCTAGGTTTCTTGCCTTAATCCTAGCATTATATTTATTTCAAGATTTTCTGTGATCTAGTTGTTACTATGTCGTGTTTAATTATTTATGTATGTATTGTCTGTAGCTTATAGTGATCATCTGGTTACGTTTGATATATTCTCAACTAATATATTTCGGTGTTTCTCGTTTCTTTCCTACCGTGTATTATCTTCATATATTTCCCTCCAAGATATTTTTGTTATATTTACTTAGTATTTCTTATATTATAAATATATCTGTCCAGAATGTACTGTAATTCCTCTAGCTATGATGTTTAGTTTAGTTTTTGTTTTATTATCCGCGTATTTCATTTATTTGTTAGCATATTATGAACCAATTGTGTTATATATTTATAATCTAATATGTATTACATAGATTATAACCTAGTAGTATGTATTTCGTAGTATTTGTGTTACTATTACCTTAATTTTCGAAACACTTTTGGTATGTATATATATATATATACCGGTATATATATATATATATATATATATTTCTAGTCTCTCAGTGGGGATCGAACCATCGACCATCAGGATGATAGCCGACGCTTTAATCAATTACACCACGGCAGTCTTGCTGCCGTGGTGTAATTGATTAAAGCGTCGGCTATCATCCTGATGGTCGATGGTTCGATCCCCACTGAGAGACTAGAAACATTTAGTGGCTCACGTGTATTTGTGATATATTCTCAATATATATATATATATATATATATATATATATATATATATATATATATATATATATATACAGTATATATATATATACATTTATATACATATATATATATATATATAAAGTATATAATATATATACTGTATATATATATTACAAGTTAATGTCAAGTAATTTAAGTAATAATATTACATCTTAATGGGTTACACCACTTATTTAGCCCTTCATATATATTTGCGCAAATACATACCGGTATTAATTTTATTTTTTTATTTTTATTTATTTGAATGGTTGCCTTCTACCTAACGCGTGCGCATGGATATCAAAAATCAATATTGTCATCACCTTTCCATATACTGTTTCACTGGAATACAATGATACCCTTGGTCAGTGAAAGACTCGGAAATAAAAACCGAGTGAATTCCACTTAGCATTATAATGGGGGCGGGTGTTGCTTGAAACAATGGCAACATTAAACCGTATTCAATATCTGGACTATAGGAAGCGAGGGATGCGATACGCCCTTTTGTTGGTGTTTCTGCGTGTACAATACACGCGTGTTACCAATACCTCAACACCTCTGTTAAAAACTCCTGTATATGCCAGCACGGAGAGGTCCTCTTCAATAGCCAGGGCAGCACCTCCCTGTACGCCCTATAGATCGACACAGTCATCTCCATTCATAACCCTAAACACAGCCGCTCTCCTCAATATCCCTCTAACTGATGTGACTGTTATGCTACATAATGCTGCTAGGTTATCACTGTCGCCCTCCATTCTGGCGGGGAGGGAGGGCCACACTGGAGGTATAGTGACATGCACAAAGGTCGGGCGGGGACCCCACAATGACTGACGCTCACCCACCACCGCCACTCTCCCCTCCAACACTACCTTTATACACCAACACCTGCCCTCTACTGCTACCTCTCCCCTTGCACCTCTCCTCCACAAGGTAGAGAGGTAAATATGCAACAATAATGCTGCCGATGAGCGCCGGATTCGTGGATAAATTGGCGAAATGGCTAGAGGCGTTGGCGACAGTGTTCCTCTACTTCGGTTGGAGACGGCTTTTGGAATGTCGGCTTTGAGGGACTTCGGGGTCTGAATACGTGCCTGTATGGGCTGTAAAGTTACCGTTTACGCATTCATCGTGAGTCACAGGTAGTTCAGGGCACAAACAGTTCCATTATCCCATTTTTTGGGTGGAACCACCTCTCTTCAAAAGCCTTTAGAAACACCCTTTGAATAACATGAGGTTCTCTAAAGTCAAGATATTCGTTTATGAGGCCCCTTTACTGAGATTAGCCCTATTCCTTTTATGTCTGAAAAAAGGTTTGATTAAGTAAAGCCACAAGAAGGGAATAGAAGTAGCTGAGTGAGACTGAAATGTATCTATGATATTAGAAGGGATTTAAAAGGTACTTACAGGGATATATAGGTACTTCACTCAGGTGATGAAATGAAAGTGAAATGGATATATGAGAATATTTATCATATTATGCACATAGATAAAACATTAATATTTGATGATTATTTACAATTATAAGATTGATCTTTGTTATACTAATAACAAATATTTTACCTTTCTTGTACAACAAAATTATGTAGGCCTAGTATAAAAATAAAAAAATACACATGTTTTTACATATTATAAGAATCTTATTCAGTCCCTGTCAGTCTTCATCAGGCCTGATGAATAAATAACTTATTAAAAACAGTAGTTGTTTTTGTGATACCAAACCATTGAAAAGGGAAGACGCCTCTCATCCCATTACTATTCAGGGCCCCTCTAAGCGATGCCACCCACTCCTCCACTCTTCCAACCAGCGCATCTCTAATCCTTTCAGCGAACAACTACGGAATGTTCATTAACTTTGTACCCGCGCACAGAGCTTCCCGATGGTCCTACATCATTGGGGCTTTTCATCTACGGCGATCTAGGAGATGTTTCCTTTTACACTCGTGGTTACTGGCCCATTCAGCTCTTAGGCGTTTCGAAAAGGATTAGAGCGAAGGGTCTGGCCGCGAGGAGATGAAAAGAGCTGATCGTGTGTGTGTGTGTGTGTGAGAGAGAGAGAATGATAGTGAGAGAGAGAGGCTGGAGGTATGTGTGTGTGTGTGGATGTGTTTGTGAGAGAAAGAGAAAGAGTGAGAGCAAGAACCAGAGAGAGGGGCTGGAGGTCCCTGACGGAGGCTGAAACTCTTTTGTTTACTCGGGGGGCCTCTCTCGCTCCAAGTATCGAAATCCTTTACAATAGTTACCGGTTAGTTCGCGTATTGGTCAGTTCGCCCATTTTCGTCCTCCCTCACTCAACACTATTTCTTCTGCCCACTCTTGGGAGTTGTTATGATTAAGTTAGTATAGGCTAATCCTTTCAGTATGCTATAACACTTTATTGTTGTTTTACAGTATATCTATGTAACAATTATATATATATATATATATATTTATATATACTGTATATACTGTATATATATAGATATATATTTATTTATTTATATACTGTATTTATTTATTTATTTGTATACTGTATATATTAGCTATTTTAGACGATGGTATTATTTAGAAAGGGCCCTTGAGAGTATCAGGGATAGTTATGATAATGTTACCCCTTTGATTATTAGAGTTCCTCCTTAAGCTACATGAAATCGTCAAGAATTAGCAAGAATACAATATAAATAACATATGGCACAGAAAGATACAAGTTAGACTCCGTAAAGCTTCGATTCAGTTAGGGGTGTGTGGGAAGCAATCGTGTAGACGGAGGAAAAGACTGCGCGAAATGGTTTGTTGGCGAGTCGACCATAATCCCGTTAGGAGATAGAAATCGGCCAACTTTTCGCCATGACCCTGCTCGAGAAATTGAACGCATGACATAGAAGCCCATATTATATCTTAACCCTCTCTGTATTTTGAGGACGCGTTTTTTTCCTTATACATTATATTAGCTATCATCAGACGATTCTAGTCAGTTTAGGAAGGAATTTTGGAAGTCAGAGAGTTCAGTATAGTTGTTACCCCTTTGATTCCTAGAGGTTCTTCCTAAGCTGCATAACATCGTCTATGATAGCCAGAATAGACTGTAAAACGCGTCATAATCTTCAAGGGGTTATTAACTTTATTATGCCTCTTACATTTCAGATCCTTAGCACCGATCTATGAATATGCCTAATTATATATTTGGTATATGAATACATCAAACTTGACAAAAGGGTAAAAGGCTTATCCCTCAATACTTTCACCTGATGGTATCAACATTGCATCATGTTGGCAGTTATGTGTAGTGCATTATGTTTACACTGAGATTCCTCATTTGAGTTACTAGAGAAACGTAAATTACTGTGTATGGGGCCAAAATATTTTTGGTTAGAATCAGTTGACCACATCATGGCTATCATCTTGCCTTCATATAATTGACTGTAGGCTTGAAGGGGTTCTAACATCAATACACAGCTATTGAGAATACTACAAATCAAAGATAGGTCTCCTTGGGTTTTTAAGTCTAGTGGAAGTTGACGACTGTATGTTTTTATTGTTTGATACCTAATATTTACCAAAGTCCATATATACACACCTTATAAACTTGCATATTTTTTATTTTTTTTATTATATCATACATTGAAAATAAAATATTTAATGTTCAGTGAAGCGGTTTGAAAACGTTAATGCTTGTACTTATTTTAAATAACATAATGCCTGTAATTAATGTAATTCACATGTTTTCATTCTAAGTATCAAAGAGCTACCAAGACCCATTCCAATTAGATTATACTAAATGTCCCTGTTGAAAGGAGTGAGGAGAACTCTCAAGGGAATCAGTGTCTGTCTTGGCTTAATGGAGGAAGATAATCCTTATGTAGAGGTCTATAGATTATATCCAGTCAGTCTGCTTCGACCTGGATGATCATCGATATTGATAGAACTAATTGATGTTTTCTTTAGGTATTCTCATTAAATACTTCATTTTATCAAATATAATCAACAATGACTATGACAGACCGACTGTCTACACTATTGCAATTGCTGTCATCAAAATTATTATGTACTTAGATGTAGGGCTGAACAATTATATTAACATGTACCATATTTGTTCACAGGTTCTTATAAAATATATATGTACAGTTGTAGAAGATGAAATAGACACATGCGAATGAGCAATCTAGCTTATTTTGTCGGCCACCAAGGCTTATTCTATATTTTAGTAATTAATGGATGACTTTACCCACTTCAACCAAATCAAATTCAACATCCATTTATCTTAGAGCATTGTATTCAGCCACATATTCACAACGCATGTAGCTGTTTCATCTGTCTATAACTACATTGTATTCCTTTATCCACTCATCTTTTTGTTCTTTGATACATATCGCTGTGCTGTGCTGTGCTGTGCTGTGTGTGTGTGTGTGTTTGTGTGTGTGTGTGTGTGTGCGTGTGTGTGTGCATGTGTATGTTGGGTTAACTGCTAACATCCAGTCCATCATATAAGAACATAAGAAAATGGGAGTCTGCAGAAAGCCGATTGGCCTAAGCAAGGCAGATCCCTGTCCCACACAACCCCAATTACAAAGCCCAATTATAGGCTCAACACTCTAATACCCTGAGGATCATCTTACCAAACCGGTTAGAGATTAATGCAGGATTACGGGGGTCTGCAGAGCGCTGATTGGCCCAACCCGGCTGATCCCCCTTCACACCCAACCCTTCTCGTCCATATGCTTATCCAATTTTTTCTTAAAGCTCCCTATCGTTCTTGATCCCACTATATCACTTGGTAGCCTATTCCACCCATCTACAACTCTGTTACCAAACCAATATACTTCAGACTATCTAGCTTAATCTACAAAATATCCAACGTTAATTTCTGAGCTAAGGCAATTGGTAACGAGTAATTATTTGCAATTAAGTCAGGATATGCCAGAGTTAAACTTGCCACCTACATATAACCAGTTTATTGCTTCACTCCACAATGCTCAAAATCAATATATCCCCAAAAGAAGATTTAGATCGACGCAGAACCAACCAAAATGGATGACTAATAAGCTAATAGATCTTATAGGAAAAAAGAAAGGAATATATAGAACAATAAAGAAAGGCGAAATTCATCTACATAATTATATACTATCAGACTCTATCAAGACAGGTCAAAAAGGAAATCAGGAAAGCAAATTTGAAAATTTGGCACAGATTCCAGAAGTCAATATGGTATATAGTGATAGTATAGAAAATATGTTAAGTACAGTTAGTATAAGTAGAAATGATGTGCTTAAGGAAATTGACAGACTGAAACCTCAAAAATCGCCTGGTCCGGACGAGGTATATGATAGAGTATTAAAAGAATGCAGAGATGAGTTAAGTAGGCCATTAGCATTTTTATTTAACAAGTCATTAGAAACAGGTTTAGTTCCAGAAGCTTGGAAGCTTGCAAATGTAGTTCCGATCTTCAAAAAAGGTGATCAATCGATAGCATCCAATTACAGTCCCATTAGTCTCACATCAATCATAGGAAAGTTGCTAGAGTCTATTATTGCTAGGATAATTAGAAGCCACTTAGAAAAATTTAACTTAATAAATTCTTCTCAGCATGGATTCACTCAGGGACGTTCTTGCCTTACTAATTTGCTTAGCTTTTTCTCAGAGGTATATGAAGCAGTCGATAGTGACAAGTCATATGATATTATATATTTAGATTTCAGTAAAGCTTTCGACAGAGTCCCTCATGAGAGATTGATGAGAAAGGTTGAGGCACATGGAATAGGAGGGTCGTTGTTGGGATGGATTAGGTCATGGCTAATTGGTAGGAAACAGAGAGTCAGCATAAATGGTACCAAGTCAGAGTGGGGAGCAGTCAAAAGTGGTGTCCCCCAGGGATCGGTATTAGGTCCCCTGTTGATTCTTATATACATAAATGACCTAGATTTAGGTATAACTAGTAGGATAAGTAAATTCGCAGACGATACTAAAATGGGGAGATCAATTGATTCAGATAGCGATATAGAGTGCCTCCAAAGGGATCTAGATACCTTACATGAATGGTCAGTAAATTGGCAGATGAAGTTTAACATTGACAAATGCAAGGTATTAAAGATAGGGAAGATGCAAACAAATGTTAAATATAAACTAGCTAATTTAGAATTAGAAAATTCAGACTGCGAGAAAGATCTAGGTGTGTTTGTTAGCAATGATTTGAAGCCTAGAAAACAGTGTATAAGCGTTCGTAATAAGGCAAACAGGATTTTCGGGTTCATCTCTACGAGTGTGAGTAACAGAACTGCTGATGTTATCTTAAAACTTTACTTGTCATTAGGGAGACCCCACATGGATTATGCTGTCCAATGTTGGTGTCCTTATTACAGAATGGACATAGATTCATTGGAGAGAGTACAGCGTAGAATGACAAAAATGATCCATAATACTAGAAATCTTCCGTATGAAGAAAGGTTGAAGAAATTAGGTTTACATTCGTTAGAGAGACGCAGAGTTAGAGGGGATATGATAGAGGTGTTCAAGTAGGTTAGTGGGATTAACAAAGGGGACATGACAAATGTACTAAAGCTCAGTGATAGCGAAAGAACTCGTACCAATGGTTTCAAATTAGATAAATTTCGTTTCAGAAAAGATATAGGCAAATATTGGTTTGGTAACAGAGTTGTAGATGGGTGGAATGGACTACCAAGTGCTATAGTGGGATCAAATATGGTAGGAAGCTTTAAGATAAAATTGGATAAGCATATAGACGAGAAGGGTTGGGTGTGAAGGGGGATCAGCCGGGTTGGGCCAATCAGCGCTCTGCAGACCCCCGTAATCCTGCGTTAATCTCTAACCGTTTTGGTAAGATGATCCTCAGGGTATTAGAGTGTTGAGCCTATAATTGGGCTTTGTAATTGGGGTTGTGTGGGACAGAGATCTGCCTTGCTTAGGCCAATCGGCTTTTTGCAGACTCCCATTTTCTTATGTTCTTATGTTCTTATGTAACTGTGTCCACTTATGTGCAACTGTTTATCAAGCGTAGTGCTTGCTTATATAATTATAATTATGCTATATGTTGTCATTATGCCCTTTTATAATCACTCTCCTATCTTTCCCAACCTTCTTCATCCCTATTTTCATCATATCGTTATCATTATGTCATGTCATTATCTCTCTTATAATCCCTCTCCGATCTATTGTTGGCACCGCTCTCCTAGACAAAGTTGAAAGGAAGGCCTTTCGTATCATTAACTCCCGTCCACTCACCAACTCTCTGCAATCTCTCTCTCTCTCCGCCGCAATGTTGCATCTGTCGCTATTCTATCGCTACTATAATAATCAGTGTTCCTCAGAGCTATCCCAGTGCATACCACCTCCTTTACGTAGAGCACGTGGTACCCGTCTTGCAACTCAATCCCGCCCCTACTCTGTGCAACTCTCCAACCCACGAGTGAAACGTTACTCTCAAACTTTCTTCTACTCAACAGCTGAGCTCTGGAACTCTCTCCCAGAATCAGTCTTTCCCTCTTCCTATGACTTAAATTGTTCAAACTCCGTGTGTCCAGGCATTTTGGCTCGAACGTCCCTTGATTTTGGCCCTGTCACTCTTTCAACTATGGGGGAGGCACTCGCTATAGGCAGTTATGCCTTTTGCCTCCCTCAATCACATAGAACAAAAAAAAAAAAAAAACTTCTCCCCCCTGCTTCATCCATATCCTACTCTTTGCTCACACCACTATAATCTGCAGTTATGTCATGTTTTGCCATTATACCCACTCATAATTCATAATCCATCGCCTAGCATTTTGGCTTCATATATCATAAGAACATAAGAACATAAGAAAATGGGAGTCTGCAGAAAGCCGATTGGCCTAAGCAAGGCAGATCCCTGTCCCACACAACCCCAATTCAATTACAAAGCCCAATTATAGGCTCAACACTCTAATACCCTGAGGATCATCTTACCAAAACGGTTAGAAATTAACGCAGGATTATGGGGGTCTGCAGAGCGCTGATTGGCCCAACCCAGCTGATCCCCCTTCACACCCAACCCTTCTCGTCCATATGCTTATCCAATTTTATCTTAAAGCTCCCTACAGTTTTAGATCCCACTATAGCACTTGGTAGTCCATTCCACCCATCTACAACTCTGTTACCAAACCAATATTTGCCAATATCTTTTCTGAAACGAAATTTATCTAATTTGAAACCATTGGTACGAGTTCTTTCGCTATCACTGAGCTTTAGTACATTTGTCATGTCCCCTTTGTTAATCCCACTAACCCACTTGAACACCTCTTTCATATCCCCTCTAACTCTGCGTCTCTCTAACGAATGTAAACCTAATTTCTTCAACCTTTCTTCATACGGAAGATTTATAATATTATGGATCATTTTTGTCATTCTACGCTGTACTCTCCAATTAATCTATGTCCATTCTGTAATAAGGACACCAAAATTGGACAGCATAATCCATATGGGGTCTCACTAATGACAAGTAAAGTTTTAAGATAACATCAGCAGTTCTGTTACTCACACTCCTAGAGATGAACCCGAGAATCCTGTTTGCCTTATTACGAACGCTTATACACCGTTTTCTAGGCTTCAAATCATTGCTAACAAACACACTTAGATCTTTCTCGCAGTCTGAATTTTCTAATTCTAAATTAGCTAGTTTATATTTAACATTTGTTTGCATCTTCCCTATCTTTAATACCTTGCATTTGTCAATGTTAAACTTCATCTGCCAATTTACTGACCATTCATGTAAGGTATCTAGATCCCTTTGGAGGCACTCTATATCGCTATCTGAATCAATTGATCTCCCCATTTTAGTATCGCCTGCGAATTTACTTATCCTACTAGTTATACCTAAATCTAGGTCCTTTATGTATATAAGAAACAACAGGGGACCTAATACCGATCCCTGGGGGACACCACTTTTGACTGCTCCCCACTCTGACTTGGTACCATTTATACTGACTCTCTGTTTCCTACCAATTAGCCATGACCTAATCCATCCCAACAACGATCCTCCTATTCCATGTGCCTCAACCTTTCTCATCAATCTCTCATGAGGGACTCTGTCGAAAGCTTTACTGAAATCTAAATAAATAATATCATATGACTTGTCACTATCGACTGCTTCATATACCTCTGAGAAAAAGCTAAGCAAATTAGTAAGGCAAGAACGTCCCTGAGTGAATCCATGCTGAGAAGAATTTATTAAGTTAAATTTTTCTAAGTGGCTTCTAATTTTCCTAGCAATAATAGACTCTAGCAACTTTCCTATGCTGCATCTCTATCTTATATGTTTTCACACCATTGCCATATGCAGTTATGCCATGCTTTGCAATGATCTCCCATATAATACTTCTCCTATTTTCGCGCTTTCTCCCTCCTGCTTCATCCCTATCTCACTGTTTGCTCACACCATTGTCATCTGCAGTTATGCCAAATTTTGCCATTATCTCCCATATAATCCCTCCGTTTTATTCACCCTTTCTCCCTCCTGTTTCATCCTTATGTTACTTTTTGTTCACACACCATTCCTCCCTGCTTCCCTCTCCCCTCCAGCAAGCACTCTCACACCTCGCACTTTACCTCGTCCCTCGGCGGTGCTATTTTCAAACAACCGGGTGCAGGGGCTTTTCCACAGTCTCTTTAAGGGGGGATGGTGGGATTTTCTTCTCCCTATTCTCCCTCATGTTTAGCCCCTATAGTTGTCAGATTTTAAGACGTTTGGCCCATTAGTTTGGCGAATTTAAGGCCTTTAGCTCCATTTCTGTGTTAATATCAAGGCCTGTCGTGCCATTTAAGTGTCTTTTTTTACTGGCAAGAGATAGCGAGCCTGTTACTTAGGTGAAACCGACCTTCGACCGGGACATGTTTCTACCGAAAAAATATACACATTAATCTTGGGGATGTGTTTTTAAGCTTGATGGAGTTCTAAGGATGAACCTAAAATAATAATTAAGACGTAACATACATACATCGACCAATAAAGAAACCCTTCCCCCTTAAGGTTTGCTTTCTCTGGGTCGTATACGGATTTCACCCTCTATGTCCTGTTTCCCATAGCTTGGTGGTTGGTTCCGTATTCCTTACTCGTGCATTCGTCTAACTTATTCATGTTATATAATTTACATTATCACTCACACGCTCCTATCACTCACTCAGTCATATATTCACTCACTCGTATCACTCCCAAGCTCATAACACTCACTCAGTCATATATTCACTCACTCGTATCACTCCCAAGCTCATAACACTCATTCAGTCCTATATTCACTCACTCGTATCACTCCCGAGCTCATAACACTCACTCAGTCATATATTCACTCACTCGTATCACTCCCAAGCTCATAACACTCACTCAGTCGTATATTCACTCACTCGTATCACTCCCAAGCTCATAACACTCACTCAGTCGTATATTCACTCACTCGTATCACTCCCAAGCTCATAACACTCATTCAGTCATATATTCACGCACTCGTATCACTCCCAAGCTCATAACACTCATTCAGTCATATATTCACTCACTCGTATCACTCCCGAGCTCATAACACTCATTCAGTCATATATTCACTCACTCGTATCACTCCCGAGCTCATAACACTCACTCAGTCATATATTCACTCACTCGTATCACTCCCAAGCTCATAACACTCACTCAGTCATATATTCACTCACTCGTATCACTCCCGAGCTCATAACACTCGTTCAGTCATATATTCACTCACTCGTATCACTCCCAAGCTCATAACACTCACTCAGTCATATATTCACTCACTCGTATCACTCACAAGCTCTTATCACTCACTCAGGCTTATATTCACTCACTCGTATCACTCACAACCTCCTATCAATCATCCATCTCACTCACTCGCTCATCTCATTCATAATCTCAAATTAGCCACACACTATAGAGTATATCACGATTAGTACTATCACAGAGAGAGAGAGAGAGAGAGAGAGAGAGAGAGAGAGAGAGAGAGAGAGAGAGAGAGAGAAAAGAGAGAGAAACACACACATACATTGCCCTATCCATATGCATTTTTCGCTCCCCATATCTCCCATAGCCTCAGTGAACAACTTACCTCACCTCTGTATAAGGCTCCCCTTTCCTCGCTACCTCCTAAACCAGACACTTACGCCACTTCTCTCCTCCCCCCCCCCCTCTCTCTCTCTCTCTCTCAAAAGCTGTAAATATATCTTTCAGTAGAGCAAATGAACATGAGCTCATATAGTATTTTGCTCCTTGGGTAATGAAAATAGCGGTCTTCGCAATAGCTCTCTTTCAACTTACAGTATATCTCCGGAATGGAACGCAAGGCTTTTTTTTGAGATATTTATTCCTTGTAATTTTCCTCTCTCAATCTCTCTCTCTTACACACACCAATTATTTGTTATTTATCATTACACACACACACACTCACACTGATTATTATGTATTGATCATTACACACAAACACACACACTCTCTCTCTCGCACACTGGCTCTCGCTCTCTTTTTCACTGGCTCCCCCTCTCTCTCTATGAATCTCGGCATCTCTCAGTCAACCCTCTTACGATCTGCCGCAGTTCCCGTCACCCCCCTTTAACACCTTTCTTTATCAGATGGCGACTCCCTTCCTCCTCTCTCTCCTTCTCTCCCCTGACTGACCCGGCTATCGCTATCATCGCTTGCCTCCACACAAAAGTTGGCTGCTCCTCTAATGACCAATACTGACGAACGAAACCCTCCAGTTGTCCCTTCCTTCCTTGCTTCTGACTTCCTATGTATATACTTTTGCTTAGCGTTTAGTGTTATCTCTTCCCGTAACATTAGCCGTTAAGTCCATCATGAGAAAACACGTATCTGTAAGGTAGAAAAGACACGGGATGATCCTATTTTTTCATTATCAATAAAAGAAACAAATACTAAGACTAATACTTGCAAGAATATAATATATTATATCCGTTGATATTGCAAAATCTCTCTAAATGACTATCTGATTTGTGCATTTTTTCATAAAATTTAGTTGCAATATATGTAATTATTGTATCATAACTGATACTTTCATGTCTCACATCTACTTCACCTCCATCCCAATATTCGCCCCGCTAAATGTATGCAAATGTGTATACATAAGCAATTATACAGTAACTATGAAAATGCAAATTCCTCGTGTACGACTGGAAAATGAGAATGGGTGGGGTTTTATGCCAACTGATTAATATAATATAACGCTGAGAAAACCTCACTTCAATTTCCTTTGAGGCATCTCCTTCTCACAGGGTGGCTAGTTTGTATACAGGCAGAGGGCAGCGCTTCATATTACAGATACATAATGTCGGTTGTACATTGCATTACCTTAAGAATCTGAAGGTGGGTTCTGTGTGGCCTGAATCGTTAGATAAATATAGTCAACCTGTATCTTGTGCTTCCCATTCACACAATTCATTTATATCATCTTATGTTTCGTAAGTCAACCAATACATCCATGATCTATCGCTATTCTACACGAACATACACCGAGTTATCATTATTATAAGTACGCAAAACACACCTAAATTAAAATAAACATTAACTCTAAATATTTACAAACTAGCTTGCAGCATCTCTGTACCTCGAAATTAGGTTGTATTAACGCAGTTAAAGGGCAGCAAAGCCAATTTGCATAGATGCAAAGGACTAACAGATAATTATGATGAAGACATTTGAAAGGACAAAAGCAAAAACAAAAGCAGAAGTAATAAGATTTGCTTGAATAATATCAAAACAGAAACAAGAACTGTGGATAGAGGAAATTGGAGCAGAAATAAAAAGAATGTAGATATAGAATCAGAATACATATAAAGGTAGCCAAGAGACAAATATATATAACAGATTTGCAGAGATAACGCGTATATAAGAGCCGAACAGCCATACAATCTGAAACGAGATGAGAGCATTGGACAAATGAACAAGAATAAAGACAAGATCAAGGTAAGAGCAGACACAAAAGCAGAAGAGAAGCTAAAACACGAATAAAATCAGCTAAAATAGCAGAGTAGAGGTAATATCAGAATAGGGGTAAGACTAGAGGCTAAAATGAGACGATGGCAAAGATAAGAGGTATGCAGGAGGAAGAACAGTGCATATATAAGAACAAAGATAAGAGGCATGCAAGAGAAAGAACAGTGCATATATAAAAACAAAGATAAGAGGCATGCAGGAGGAAGAACAGTGCATATATAAGAGCAAAGATAAGAGGCATGCAGGAGGAAGAACAGTGCATAGATAAAAACAAAGATAGGCATGCAGGAGGAAGAACAGTGCATATATAAGAGCAAAGATAAGAGGCATGCAGGAGGAAGTACAGTGCATAGATAAGAACAAAGATAAGAGGTATGCAGGAGGAAGAACAATGCATATATAAGAGCAAAGATAAGAGGTATGCAGGAGGAAGAACAGTGCATAGATAAGAACATAAGATCGCGGGAAACTGCATAAGGACATGAGGCCCACACGAGGCAGCTCCCATTCACACCCATATTACCCATATGGGAATCCAACTTACGCTTAAAGCGGTATGCAGGAGGAAGAACAGTGCATAGATAAGAACATAAGATCGCGGGAAACTGCATAAGGACATGAGGCCCACACGAGGCAGCTCCCATTCACACCCATATTACCCATATGGGAATCCAACTTACGCTTAAAGCGGTATGCAGGAGGAAGAATAGTGCATATAATAGAACAAAGATAAGAGGTATGCAGGGGGAAGAACAGTGCATAGATAGAAGCAACAGAGGGAACAGTGGAGGTGAGAGCAATGCAAAGTTGGAAGAATGGAACAAGGGATATGAAACAGGATGGAGCTAGCCAAGATCAAGAGAGTTTAAGTAGCTGTACTATCTTGATCTTGGGGCTGAGTCTTTGGCAAGGAACATAACATAGTTACAGATAACTGGGTGCATTCTAGGCCATTATTTATGCAAATTACTTAAATTAATGCTGATTTGTGAACAAACTTAACATCAGCAAGTTTCTTGAGAATATTATTTGCATTTTCCTTGATTAAGTCATCAAGGCATATGATGTCCGTATGACTTAAACATGAAGTCGAAGGAGCAACCCCAGGCTATACCCTTCGGTAAAACTTTGATATCGACTCAAATATTGCACTTTACTACTTCTATTTTGTTTATGAAGGGACATGTGTTTTATATGTTTAAATATATAGACGAAAGAGTTACCCCAGGTTCCCTTCCTGTAAATGTGTATATATTATTTGCATTGTATTGTATTTTATAGCATTTTATTCCTACCGTACTTACGTTACTCTTCAAGGGGCATGATCTTTCATATATTTTAAGAATATAGACGAAGGAGCGACCCCAGGCTCCCCTCTGGTAAATCTGAGACCGCCGCGGGGCCTTTACGATCCAGACTTCCAGGTGTTCGGAGCTAAAGAATTTCTATTGAATAGCGACCCATTCTTTTCCCATGCCCGCCCATTCAGCTCTCCTGCCCCTGCCCGCTCTGAGGCTCCCTGTTCCACCACCATCACCACCACCTTCCTCTCACCCCTGCTTCCTTCACCGGATTCAAAACGGCCACACTTCAAAACAGCCGCTACCAAAATGGCCACAGTCTTCTAGCTATTCAGTATTCAATTTAACCTAACATATCCAATTTAACAGATCTAACCTACGCTAAAGAAACGTAACATAACCAAAACTCGCCTGTCCCTCCTAGATTGTTTAGGATTGTGGCCAGTTAGGACTGTGGACGTTTCGATCTACTTCCCCTTCAACCCAGGTTTCACTGATCACAATTTGTCACCTATAAAATGTTATTCTTCTTTATAATATGCAAAGTTTTACAATACATATTCAATGTTATAACTGGGTCTTTTAAAGCTTTTATGTATATATATATATATATATATATATATATATATATATATATATATATATATATATATATATATATATATATATATATATATATATATATATATATATATATATAGAGAGAGAGAGAGAGATAGATCGCTGTCTAACTCACAAGGCTTTGATGGGGTTCATTTCTCATATTTTCTGTATATTAAGCATATCATTACTCAATAAGATTATTATGTTCGATATTGGCGTCCTTATTATATAATGGACATGATTCCTTTTAGAGAGTAAAAACGAAGAATGGCAAAAGTGATCCATAATATCAGAAATCTTCCATATGAAGAAAGGTTGAACAAATTAGGCATAGCCTACATTCGTTAGAGAGACGAGTTAGAGGGGATAATATGGTAGAGGTGTTTAAGTGGGTTAGTGGGATTAGTAAAGGGAACATTAAAGTTGTACTGAAGCTCAGTGAGAGCGAAAGAACTCGAACACATTATTTCAAATTAGTCAATTTCGTTTCAGAAAAGATATAGGCAAATATTGATTTGATAACAGAGTTGTAGATGCGTGGAATAGGCTACAGAGTGCTATAGTAGGGCCAAGAACGATAGAGAGCTTAAAGGATAAAATAAGGTAAGCACATGGACGAGATGGGTTGGGTGTGAAAAGGATCTGCCTTCTGTGGGTCAATCGGCTCTCTACACTCCCGTTTTCCTATGTTCTTATACAGTACTGGCAAATTATTATATATTAAATCCTCAAATGTTCTCGATCACCCTTTTCCTGATGAACTATAATATACAAGGCAATCAACGTGTTCTGAAACACAATACAACATTTGCTGATATAAATAATATAGTGAAGTATAATAGATAAAATAAAGGCATTATCAGATCTATCCGGCCAGATAGAGGTGTCTGCGGGTCCTGGCGGTTGGGTAGGTGATCAGCCAATCGGGTGGTTGAGGGTGGTTGTGAGGCGGAGCTTCCTCTACGGGGGGCCACTAGCTCCGCCCAGCCTCTTCCAGCTTTGTTATTGGTCCGCGGCCTCGTGACGTCAGGCAGGCTACTGAGAACCCATTATTATTGGCGGATTCTACGTGACGTCACACAGGCCGTCTGTACTCCATGTCCAGTGTTTAAAATATTTGTTAGCCAGGGTCCTTGGTCATACTTCCTCTAGCATCGCCAGACACACTGTCGCTTCTGTGTCGTCATCCAGCAGTGATTACCCCGTAATTATCCCGTGTGGAGTGGCTGTGGTGAACTCAGTAGAGGCAAGCCGTGAGCATTAGTAGTGTGCGCAGCAGCAGCAGCTCACTGTACCAGGGATTCTGTGGACTCCAGAGCACCAGCCTTCGCGTCGCCCCGTCGAGCACCACCATGTGTATGTGCAGTGTTGTGCCTTGTGTTAAGTTGTTTGTATGCTAATTCAGCAGCGGGTGGCACGTAGATCACGCAGATGTATGTGCTGGCTGTTGTGGTAATAGTGGTGTGGTCGGAAGTGCCGTGTACGGGCCCGCTAGCCGCCACCAACTCACGGGCTCACACCCTTACCGAGCCAAGTACCAATTATCTGGGTGTAGGAGTGAGGCCTAATTACTGCACCCCACTTGATGAATGGCCAATTACCGCTAGAGCCCCTGTTTAGCAGTCTGTACACGACAGATTAATGTGGATTGTTGTTCGTGTCAATTCTCGTAACTGATCCTCAATGTCTTAACAATGGAGTAATTTTTTACATCAGATATTAAGAATTCTCAGAACGTGATTTTGTGAAACGCACAGAAAAAGAAAACATAATAACTAGAGTTATTGTTCGAGAGAGTGCTGTTTATGAAGTAGTGATTTTGGCTGACACAAAGGAAAATTATTATGTGTGATTATACCTGATGTAATATACTAAAACTATGTCGGCAGAAATGTTAATAGTGTAAATTTCTTTCGACAGATACCACAATGATGGAGTCAATACCCGTATCATACGCCAGCACCATGGGCGGTATGATGGGCCACTATTTCTCCGGTAGCACTGCCGGTATGGGCGTGGGTCAGCTACCATCAGCCCACCTCACCAACCCACATGTCCAGCATCAGCCCGCCCAGCAGCCCCCGCCACAGCAGGAGGCCACCCACCCTCACCAGCAGGCAACCCATACTCCCCATGCGCCTGCGCAAAGTTCCCCTGAGGTAAGGGGAAGCATTACCACTAAGTTTTTTGTGAGCTGTCATGATTAAAACTAGATTATCTATAAATTATGTAGGAGGAAGTTGCTGTGAGTTTTCGTGACTTAGATCAAATATAAGTGTGTCAAATAAACTTGTTGTTATGGGTAACCTGTGTCGAATACACTCAAACGCTAATAATAATGATTGTTTTAAATAATTATGGTAAGATCCTTAAACACTAACACTAAATTATTGACTTAGATAACAGAGGTGAGCATCAAGACTGTTAAGTATGTACAGTACGATCTCATATTTTTACTGGTAATATGTTTCTAGCCCAGTTTTTCTCTCCTTCTCAGGCTCTAGCAGCGAGTCACCCTCACCTTCGTCAGTCTGCTCTTGTTACCCCGGTCTCCACCCCATCACCCGCCGACTCCACCGCCTCAGGGTGTTCCCCGAGCGGCACCATACTGAAAAAGGAGAACGGCACGAAGGAGGATCATGTTAAGAGGCCCATGAACGCTTTCATGGTCTGGTCTCGCATGCAGCGTCGTAAGATCGCCCAAGAAAACCCCAAGATGCACAACTCTGAAATCTCAAAGCGCCTTGGTAAGTTAATAACTCAGTTGAACTGTAAGAAATGTATTTTGGATTAAAATTTAAACATAGATGGGGACTAGAGTCTGTCATCTACTCAGTAGTTTTTGTTATTTTGTTATGGTATAGTAAATCAACAAATATTTGTTGCTACTGAAAAATAGTATGCCAACGATTATATGTTCCGTTTCTAATCTAATATAATGTTTCTTGTATTTGTTTCATCAGGAGCAGAATGGAAGACCCTAACTGAAGCCGAGAAGCGTCCCTTCATCGACGAAGCCAAGCGTCTTCGTGCCCAGCACATGAAAGACCACCCCGACTACAAGTATAGGCCCCGCAGGAAGCCCAAGACCCTCAAGAAGGACGGCTACCCTTACAGCATCCCCTACCCCACCGTCTCCATGGACCCTCTGCGTGGAGGTCAGTATTACAAATTTGGGGCTAAGTAATTTAAGCCAAGCAGCTTCGGATCCCGGTATTTAAAGTCGTCATTGCGGCCCGTTACTGACTGGGACGGCTTCACAAATTGCGTCTGTTACTCTAATCTTACTTTCAGCAATTTTGACTAATCAACTACATTTTTCTACCAAAATCTTATTCATCATTACCTTCATACTTAAATTTACCAAACCTTTAATAAACTTGTGACATATATATTATTATATAGTTACATTTTTGATAGTTGAAGAACAATTGTAAATGTACCAAACTTATCTAGAACAGAATTAACAGCTGCCTTTAGTAATTGGTGTACAGTACACTATAATGGCGGGTAGTGGGGCTGGCTCCGGGAGAACATTTTAATGCAAATCGTCTTCTTTACTGCAAACACGTTCTTAAATATTGTCAGAACACGTATAACAGACCATGGTATTCATATTTTGTGAGCTGCTTGTCTATACAAAGGACGTCTACAATGCAATATATATATATATATATATATATATATATATATATATATATATATATATATATATATATATATATATATATATATATATATGTATATGTATATATATATACTGTATATATATATATATATATATTGGAATCATCAGAACATTACAATAAATGTCATCATTGATATATATAAAGTTTATTCTTATTTATACTCATATTATCTTGTTACATTAAATTGTATTTGTTTTCGATAATAAGTAAAATAACTGTAATGTTTAACTTACTTACGTGGTGGGATGCTTATCTTACGGGACGCCAGACTTAATGATATACAGTAGTTGCATTGGCTTTAAATAATTATAATCTAATTCTTATTACCGAGAAGGATTGTTTCATATCAATATCTGTTTACCCATTTATTTCAACGTTTATCAGTCATTCCTACATTGAACAGAGCGAATTAAACGTGATATCAATGATGTGCCAAAATATACTATAGTTCATTCATTATAAGTAGGCCAGAAACCGTGACCCCTAACCTCTGTAACTAAAAGAAGGCTAGAGCAAATTATCTATGCATTTCCGCACCTATTCCCTGGCTGACTCCTAATTGGTAGCAATATTCGCTCTAATACTCTAGTCGTTTTTAAGTTGGTGGTCAAGATTGTTGGCATTATTATAATAAATAGACTATAGATCCAATGTACTCCAACTTCATAATCTTCGCGTTTCCCTGTGCCATCGACTCCACAATAATTACTGAGAAGGAGTTTTTAAAATACGTCTATATTTATCTTTCCATTTCAACATTTACCATTCATTATTACTACAGTGCAGAAAACAGGAAACTCTACAAAATATATAATGCACAGTCGTGTTCAATAATGGTGATATACATTTGCGAAGCTGTCTCGGGCTGAACTGAATCTTCTAACTAATTGTATGCTTGATGTTTGAATTATGGAGGTTCCCTTATAGTTTATATTGTTTCAATCTTCAAAATGTATCAGAAGCAACGAACGCAATACCACTTAACCAACTGTACTCCCAACCGCATTATATTCGCGTTTCCCCGTGACATCGATCCCTCTCCTTCGTGTTCCTCCCCGGTTGTGAATTCTAGTCTGGAGTAGCGGTGTGAATTGTGGCATGACACCACGGCCCTCTGCGGTAATGGTGTTTCAATTACGGCCCGCGGGGAAGGACGGTCTTGCGCGGCCCTTGATCCGGAAAATGCAGAAAGTGGCGGGAGTATTCAATTATGCACTCCGGATTGTGTTTGTCGCGGGAGTATTCAATTATGCACTCCGGATTGTGTTTGTCGCGGGAGTATTCAATTATGCACTCAGGATTGTGTTTGTCGCGGGAGTATTCAATTATGCACTCCGGATTGTGTTTGTCGCGGGAGTATTCAATTATGCACTCCGGATTGTGTTTGTCGAGGGAGTATTCAATTATGCACTCCGGATTGTGTTTGTCGCGCGTCCAGTGGGCCATTTAGAGAGTGGGTGTGGATTTGGAAGACAAGGGGGATAGTGTTGTCGCCTATCACTCCACAGGGAAAATTAAAGTGCAGTGTGGTCGTTTCTCTTGACCATTTACGGAGCGGGGTAGATTTTGAAGACAGGGTAGTTTTGTTGCGAATTATCTATAACAAACAAAATATATATATGTAATTTAAAACTTACTAAATAAAATCCAATGATGTATATATACAGTATATATATATATATATATATATATATATATATATATATATATATATATATATATATACATATATATATATATATATATATATATATACAGTATATATATATATAATCCCCTGACTAGATTTAGAGTAATATCTCTGAATCGGGTATCATTCAAGCCCTGCAACTGCTTGGTCTACGAATTTACTAAAGACCTTCGCTAAATATCATTTTACCGTTTCAAGTTCCAATACGCATTTCTTGTCTGTCTTCCGGCTATTCTTAAACGATTTTGTTCAGATTAGGAAGGGCATATGTAATTCAGAGGGTTATTGAGATAGTCTTCACCCTTATAATTCCCACAGATCTTATGTAAACTGTGTAATATCGTCTAATAATGGTCAGAGTGAACTGTGTCAATGCGTCATAATCCTCATATGGTTAAGATAAAAAGATATGGGTTATACTATACTGTATATGCTTGTGTATGTTTGCGATTTTTTTCCTGTATGAATTTTGATAGCCCACCTTCACAGTATTGAATTTTATCAGGAGTACCATTTTCCGGTTGAGCGTTTAGTTGGACAAAATTGGTTATTCATTGTCGCATATATTGTTAAATTGTAGATCTAGCTTCCAAATTACCTTCGTGTTTAGCTTGTTGATGTGGCTATTTGTTTATTTTATTTCTACTACGTATCCTCGTTTATATTGATCTTGCCAAGTTTTTCATGTGACTGTGGAATTGTGTAGATGGTAAAGTGGAACAGAACATATTTGAGAGGAGCTTTACCATATTGACAGGGATAGAAGGAGGAATTAGGGGGTGACAATTGAGGGGAGAAGGGCTTGAGGTATAAGAGGGAGGAGGGGAGAGTTAACCCTTTCAAGATTTTGACGTATTTTGCCAGTTTATTCTGGCTATTATTAGACGATATTATACAGTTTAAGAAGGATCTGTGGGAATTATAAGACTATCTCAATGAACCCTCAGTATTACATATACCCTTCCTAATCTGAATAAAATCGTCTAAGAATAGCCGGAAAACAGGAAAGGAATACTTATTGGATCTTGAAAGGGTTAATTATAACAATTATGGTACACATAAAGGGTTCTAATTGTTCATGTGTTCAAATACGAATAGATAAACCGAAGAATACTGATGATGTGTGCCATTGTTTTCACAATTAAGTGTTCACATTATGACAGTGTACACTCGGATGCCATAGTCTCTAGCCCACTCATAAATATTCATGGACTTCACCTGTCTCTAAGTAAGGAAGTATATCTCTGGAAACGAATGTATTTATATATTTTTCTATACATAAATTACAAAACTATATCTACTATTTATTGAAAAGCAAGTTCTATCCAAAACACAATCCAGATAGTTATAATTGCATAAATAAAAACATTAGGGATCCACGAATATTTATGAGTACACTAGAGACTATGGTATCCGAGTGTATTCTTTGTGCGTTAATGCGATATTTAGTCACATCTCCGTTGTACATTGCTGAATTAGAGATCTATATTGTAATTGATTTTGAACATCGTAAGCAATTGTCATATTTTAAATATATACTTAAATTTAGTTTGCGTTTATATGACCGTTTAGCTTTCAGTATTTAATGTAATCTTTAGCGATGTAAAATGAGCAGAACAAATAGATTTTTTGTTTGCTTTATTTGCTGCGAGAAGTCTCAACGTCATTGTACAAAGAACATGATTTCATATTCTCGAACCATTAAGCTCCCCATTCACACATTTCAATAACACCATTTCAGTCAGTTCTATCACCACACCACTTACCTAATTAACCAAATTAATTTATTTGTATTTTCCATGAGAATATAATGTGGGTTAATTTTATCATTAATAGTATTTGAAACAATATATATTAGTTCACCGCCTACATAAATATATATATATATATATATATATTAAATTTCAAATACAAAATTAATAAATATAGCGAGTAAATAAACAAAAACATCTGTACTCTTAAACCATAATCTGTTCACAGTTGTGAATATGTATCATGCGCAGACAAGGTAATATAGTGCTACACAATATCACAAGTGCTTCAGATATTTAGATGTAAAATTCCGTTAATTCTAATAGAGGGTACAGTAATTTTGCTTGCCAGTGTTTACAGTACGTTCGATATCGCGCGAATCTGAACTTAAAGCAAAACATTCTACGCTAATCACTCGCCCTATTTGACACATTCACCTTCACCAAACCAATAATCACCACAAATACATCGTCTCACCTCTAATAACCACTTTTTGCTACATTCATTGCTATCGCCATATTGTTCATACTATACTTACCTATAATATATTCACCACCAACTTTCATCACCAAACACTCAACACACCCAATCATCATCATATGTTCGTTTTCATTACTGGTACAATCAGATACCATAGTATTTATACATATACAGTACACAAGTAGATTTTATATTTTCAACACATTTTTCGACACTATGTTTTCAATCAACACTGAAATTAACATTACTGCCACCATCTACATCTCACTTCGCACCATCCTTACAATCAACTCAAGACTTACCTCCACCAATCACGCTTCGAACAAATACAATCATACAATCACTACTACTACTACTACTACTACTACTACTGCTGCTACTACTACTACTACTACTACTACTACTACTACTACTACTACTACTACTACTACTATTATTGCTACTACTACTACTACTACTACTACTACCACTACATTCAATACAATAATCACCAAACTCATCTTTATCATCACCACTATCATTATTGTCACCACACTGACTAGCATTACCCTGAGTATCACTTCAACCACCACTCTACTCAGACATCACACTATTCTCACCACCACCTCACTCGGCAGCTTGCATCATCACACTCATCATATCTAACCCATACTCACCACTATCACCACACCACCACCACTACACTTATCATCACCACCACCACATCACCATAGTTATGCATCACCATAGTTGACATATCTATCCCAGACTCACCACCACACTCTCTATCACCACACTCCCCACATTCACCACCGCACTCCCCACTACACTCACCACAGTCCCCACACTTATCATCACCATCACCATACTCCCCACATTCACCACCGCACTCCCCACTACACTCACCACAGTCCCCACACTTATCATCACCATCACCATACTCCCCACATTCACCACCATCACCACACTCCCCACACAATTCACCACCACCACTACCACACCGGGCCCCATGCATCATACACCGGGAATAACGAATGGGTCCTCGGCCACAAAGCCACGAGTAAACGCCGTATTGTCCACTGCCACAATGGAGCATAATTGTTATTGTCGGGCCCTGATCGAGGTTTTAGTCACATCGGGAATTAAATCAATGACGGTCAATGGTTGGTTCTCGTGTCTGAGCTGTGAGTAATAGTGGTAGTCGATGGGCCCCGTTGTCACACTTCATTATGTTCAATGCTTTATTTATACCGCTGGCGTATCGAAGGGGTGGCCTCTTTGAATTTTTGTTAAGTTTATGGTAATTTTGGTTGAGAGTAACATTGGGATTGTGTATAGTCTTTTGATTATGGCCTCTTTGCCTTGTTGGTAAGTTCATGGCCACCCCTTCTCGAGAACTACGGCGTCTGGAAAAACTAAATAAAAATACTACTACTAATAATAATGTAATTTTGATTGAAAGTAACATCGGGATTGCGTAGTCTGTTGGTTATGAATGATCTTCAGCAAAATGGTTAGGTATAGTCAAGATAAGGGTTCTATACAACTGCATATAAATCAAGACAATGATTAATACTATAATTCTACCAAACTAAGACATTTATTGTTTCAATTTTCCACTAATGTTCAAAGTAACAGTCAAGGGGTAATATTGCATTCCCTTTATCAACAACTACCAGTGTTTTGATTGAAAATTATCCACCAAATCCTAGGTTTTAATTTGCATATACTCTAAATATGTATGTATATTTTTGCTATATTATTTGGAAATAAAGTAAATAAATTAAATAAAGTGTTATGCAATACTCGTACATTATTCTAAAAGTATTCAGTATAGTCATCAGTGTATTGTAGTATAATTATAGATATCTTCGATCTATATACTGTATTATTTGGAATTTAAGTGAATTAATGTCAACCAAATCCTCGCTTAGCCCCGTCGATCCAGCTCTCTCCCAAGCCCCCAAACTGTTTGTGCGAGGCGCTATAGTTGTGGCGTTGAATATTTGAGCGTTGGGAGGAACAATGGGTCATGATTGAGAGTATTAGAGGGCACAATGAGGCGGTGGCGCCCTATCGATCACCAGGGGCCTCCTCCTCCAAGCTCGTCACACACAAACCCCGGGCCCGTCAAACCCCTGCCTTCAACTGTTTAGATTCCAAGCGTGATAGGGCGCATGTCATAATAAGTGTACACCTATCTTGCATCTTTGACTATTTACTGCATTCTGGACTCCCAGCTCGTCACACAGGGTCCGTTTAGCCCCCGCCTTCACTTGATTATATTCATAGCGTGATAGGGCAAAAACCATACTAATTATACAGCTGTTTGAGCTTTTGAATATTTAATGGAAAAATCTGAAGCGATTTGGAACCCTAGAAAACCCAGATCCCATCAACCAATGCCTGAAATTGTTTTGCTTCCAGGCGAGATGGGGCGATTTGTATTTACAACAATATTTACAATAGTCAACCTAGCCTAACCTAATCAAACATAACCCAGGTTGGTTTCCTTTAGCATATGTTTGTTGTACAGTATATATAGATAACAAATCAATAGAAGTACTGTATGTAGGTCCAAGTGAGACTCGTGACACCGTACAAAACTACAAACTACCCGTAATATCTTGGATAAATATAGAACGAGAGGTCCGTCCGTGACACCCCCTCCCCACCCCAACCCCTAGAACTCCCGCCCGTGAACTCCCTAGACCACTTAATCGATGCCCGCCCGGGATAAGTTCAGAGCTGGGAGAGTTAGGTTTGTCACGAACGTTTGTGTTGCCTACCTTTCCTTGGCGAACCATTGCGCATGTACACACTGGATTGTTCCTGTTAATAAATCCCAAGTAATTAACTATCTTACTTTCTTCAACTTTCGCAAAACATCCTTGTTGGGATCATGATTTTTGTTGTTGATGGCAATATTTGCTATTTCCTACAATGTAAACAACGAAAGCTTAATTGTAAACAAAAAACTGGGACGCATAAACAGTGTCAGTCGGTTTATGTAGCTGAATGATATCAAGTAAACGATTGAAACACTTATTATGTGCAATATTATATTATTGTTCAGTTAAGCGTCTAGTTTTTACACTGCAGTACTCCTTATATAATTCATTCGTATAAGACAGTATACTCTGTTTCTTTTCAGCTGACAATAAATTGAATCCCTTAGCAGCTAATTTATCTATACTTAATGGAAGAATATTAAACTACCATGTGTCTGCATCATATTAAGACCAAGTTGATATCATTAGCACCATATTTCACTATAAAATTGTCAAAATAACTGAGAAAACTTGATTGGAATTCTGTAGTTTACCGTCAGATGGAAAGATTCAGACTAATAAATGGAAAGACTAACACTGCAGGCTACTTTTGAGATAACTACAGTACTAAACATATTTCAAAACACAAACCCACTCATAACATAATTTTATCATTTGTACCTGTATATACCTCGGGTGAGGAGCGCCCCGGGCGTGTTCCGATGACACTGGCACCGTGTTATTGATCCCGCCAGGTGCACCACGGAAGGTAATTAATGAGCTGACAGGAACACCACCTCATCTCACCTGCTGGTACAGTCACGCTCAAAGATCGCGTTATTGCCTCAACGCAATCGACTTCGGTTATTTCTAGTAAAACTACGTGAAGAAAAGTTCGTAGCACAGCAAAACAAAATCCGTATAGGCTATTCAAGTATTGTTTAGTTTTCTTAAGAATTACGGAATACATTTATCGCATTAAGAGCGTAAGTAAGTCGAACGTGTAAAGATAGGATGTGATTTTTGTATCGACTGTATCTCCTCCCACATTGTATTGTTGTGCTGGACTTATTTCTTGCG
This sequence comes from Paralithodes platypus, assembly GCA_032716605.1. Taxonomy (NCBI): domain Eukaryota; kingdom Metazoa; phylum Arthropoda; class Malacostraca; order Decapoda; family Lithodidae; genus Paralithodes; species Paralithodes platypus. The sequence continues at coordinate 21,362,696 of CM064520.1, read as the reverse complement.
AGGCATGGAGTTAATTACGTGTTCCAATAACAAAGAAGTATACCTACAGTAAATATACAGTATATTGTGTATTTCACTATGGAAAAATATCGATAATTACGGAAAATTTTAAACGTATGTTGTATGCATAAATGTATATAATAATAACCAAGGAATAAGTGACGTGAATAAGGTAAGAAAATACGAGTTACGCGAAGGGATTGATTCATGAGTAAGAGTAGTGTAGATGATAGGAAGAAATTAAACGGATCGAGTATACAGTATATGGAGAGAGTAAAACAATAAGAAAAATGAGTGATTATATTAAGCTAGGAAGTTAGTAAAAGGATCGAGTGTGTATGAATCAATGACAAAAATGAAAAACTGAAGGGGGGAAGAATATACAGTACACATCTAGGAAGTTAGTAACAGGATCGACTGTGTATGAATCAATGAAGGTACTGCAGAACATAAAAAACTGAAGGTGAGATGGTGGGTGAGCGTGTATGTAGGGATAGGAAAATAGTATATGGGTTTAGGAAGAGAGTAAACGAATCAATGAAGAGACTGCAGAACAAAAATGTTTATGGGAAAGGGTTTATATACTGTATATAATTTTTTTTTTTTTTTTTTTTTAGTGTCCTCACTAAACCTCCATCAAGCATAAAACAAAAAAAACATCCCCAAGATCCCCCTCTAGATAAAATTGTAATTTTTTCGGTAGAAACATGTCTGGCCCGAAAGCCAGTTCCCCCCAAATTTCAGGCTCACTATCGCTCGCCAGGAGAACATCGACACCTAAATGAAACTAAAGGTCTTAAAGAAATGGGGTGAAAGATCTTAAAATCGCCAAACTAATGGGGAGAACGTCTTAAAATCTGAAGACCAATGGGGTTAAACATGAGAGAGAAGGGAGGGGGGGGGGGGAGGTGAGTGAGTGTGTATGTCCCGGGTGTCGACTGTTCCACGGCCCCCAGCAACTTACTTAATTCCATTAGCGCTGCCATAATTACATTGAGGGCCAAGACAATCGCGTGCTGAGGACGCTGAGTGTCTCCCATTGTGGCGGGCCTGAGTGGGGGGCGCCGCTTGCAACATCTTGTAAGTGCAACCGGGTTCCAGTCATTTGTACACTCGCAGGACAAAATAAGTGCGCAGAAAACACATCCATTTTATTCGTTGAAATTATGTGTACACCCGCAGGCGGAAATAAGTATGCAGACTATACGCTAGTTTGTTTTGTGAAACTATTAAAGCCAAACTCTGAAGTGTTTTGGTAAATTACACAGTAACATATGATCTCGTTTGGATATTTATTATGATTACCATGCTTCAGACACCTACGAAAGCACCAACTATTTTAGTTTTATGAATTTGTTTTATGTACAGTATATCGATATGAAATGGGCTAGAGTAAGATAAACTAAAGTTAAGATAGTCAAATGTTTGTATAAGCCCGAACTGACTATTCTAGGTTACATAACACAATATTGCTAACGCCCCCCTCCCCCCTTCTCTTCCACTCACCAGCTCTCACTCTCTCTCTTTCTACCCCCACGCTCACGCACCTCTCATCCCGCGGCGCCACGTGCTCTCTCACCCGTGGGCTAACCCTTTATCTCTTCACATCTTTGTACCACCCCTTATCACTTAAATAGATTAACGAACAATACTGAACAAATGTGAGAACTTAAACAATGAACAAAGCAGCTTGCTTTACTTTCTTCTCTATTTGAGTTCCTCGTTGCATATTTGGCATTATCTCTCGAGCGAAACAACGAATACAACATAATAGATAACAGTGCTGACAATGAACATGATTAACTCAATATTTTAAATCGATTATCAAATGCAACGGAAACATACAAAATTACAATGCATACAAGTAACTTTATGCTTAAGCTTGTCTATATCTCCAAGTATATTAACAAATATAATAAAGCAGTGAGAACAATAACAATGAATACGACTAACTTGACTATGTTTCTCCTTCCCCAGGTTTCCACTCCCAGTTGTCCCCGTACTACTCTGCCAGTGCCGCCGCCGCTAACTACGGTTCCATCACTGCCGCCCACATGGCTGCTGCTGCCGCTGCCGCAGCTGCCGCCCAACAGCAACTGACTACTCAAACCACACAAGCAAGCCATGTTGGATACGGTTATGACCCCTCCAAGTACAGCAGCTACATGACCAGCTGCACCGGGTACCCCATGAGCATGTATTCCACCGCTTCCGATCCTAAATACGGTGACACCACGAAGGTCTCTCCTGCAGCCTCCGCCGTGGGAGGTTACGAGGCCGCCAAGTCTTACCTAGATAGCAACAAGTACCTCACAGACAGCAGCAAGTACTTCTCAGACAGCAGCAAGTACCTCTCCGACAAGTACGGCCTGGAGAAACCTACCTCCTACCTCGACAAACTCCCCCAGGAGCCCAAGGATTCGGAGATGAAGAGTTCGTCCCCGGGAGCAGTAGCAGCACCAACAGCCACTGTCAACTCTAACCCCATGAGTGGGTATGGAGCCGCAGCCGGTGCCCTCAGCAACTACTACAACCAAGCCGCCAGTACCTCAGCCTTCCAACCTTCAGGAGCGTTGAGTCAGGGTGTTCCTTCTACCATGGCCAGTCTCCTTCAGCCCTCCCAGGTGGCCTCCTACACCAATGCCCAGTATCCTCCTGTAGGTGCTGACTACAGGAGACCTCTGTCGGTAATTTTCTAGGTTACAATAGCGTCTTTCCTGAACTGAAAACTAATTTAGTTGAATGGGATAAACAGTTTTGGGTGTATATAGAGCAATGGGTGTGTCTGTATATTTCGGTTATTTTCTATTGTACAATGAACTCTGTCCTATAATCAGCTGAGAAGTAACTTGGCTGTATAGTGGTAACCTTCCTCGTGTATGTATATAGCAATCTATATTCTGTATATATGTACATACCGCCGATGTTAGAAATTTTGACTTGATTATTTATGAAAGTGCCTGGATGTTGGTGTTGATATTGTTGGTTGAAGCTTTGTGAGTTACTGTCCACAGTACAACCTTGGTGAGTGTTACTGGTGGGGTCCCCGTGTCAGCGACGGTTCCAATTTATTCTTTCATCCGTACAGTACCGGTCACGTCCTTTTCCTTACATTCTGGCAACTATTGAATGATTTAATTAAGCTTGGGAAGGTTCTCTAACTATTAAAAGGTACATACCATCTCAATTAATACTTTTAGCTACCACAGATCCTTTCTAAGCTGATAGTTACCAGAATATGATGAAAAGGACGTCACCGGTACTATATGGGTTAAGTTAGTTATTAATTACAACTTTGTGTGAGACTGCGACTTACAATCTATGTCTTTACAGATTATAAGTTTACAACGTCATAAATTGGTCAATAGTCGGGTTAACTATGCGATTACAAGTAAGCCTATTCAATTATAACGTTTTATACGTTTTGCTGGAACGAAAATTACGATTTCGTATGTCAAGAACCAGCTGTCAATGGAAGGTGTAAAGCGGTGTATGTTTTGAATGCCCGGGCAGAGCACAGGCACTCCTCACTTAAAAGCGCCTAATTTGTAAGTTGTTTTATTATATATTTGTTTTGTATTTCATAATTAGGGAACATAACTTGCTAAAATTTGTTATGCATCTTTATCAATTTGTAAATAAGTAATTACGATTACATAATTACAAGAAATTTTAATGAACATATGATTTAACTTGAAGCTGTTTAATTTAATGGCTTTTGTTTTTTGTGTTTTTTTGTTTGTTCTGTTTATACATAAGTGTAAGTTTAAGTGAGGTATGACTGAACTAGTGGTGCGGGGTGTCAATATAGCCACACAGGGGCCCCATCTGTCCTCCCCCGCCAAGCTGATGTATATGGGGCTGCTGCAGGGGCTACGCTTTGTACTGTTAGGTCCTATTCAAAATAAGTAGTCCAGATATCGTGAACATTAACCTCTATAACTCACAAACGCATAGAGTAATCCAGCTAATATTTCTACCATTTGGGAAGAGTCAGCCAGGGAATAAGTCTGACAATTCACAGCTCATTTGCTCTGGCCCTTTTTGAGTTATAGAAGATAGGGTTCACGACATCTGGTCTACTTATTTGGAATAGGGTATAGGCCCTCTATAGGATTGGGATGGTGCCATTCCCAATATAGATAGATAATAATAACTTGGGTTGTTTGGCGTTATATATGTGTACAGTTTGTTGGCAGCAGGTTCGGGTGTGAGCCAGTGTGTTGTGGGTGTATAGCGCCCTCCTTCTCCGTGGGTCCAGATCCCCAAATGTCAGGAATCAGTGCCATCTAAAGAGGCGGTGGTTGTTAATTACCCTTTCAAGCTCCAATTCTTTTCGGCTTTCTGGCTATTATTAGACGATTTTATTCAGCTTAGGAAGGGTATGTGGAAGTCAAAGGGTTAAGTGAGATAGTCTTTACCTTTATAACTCCCACAGGTCATTCCTAAGCTGTATACAATCGCCTAATGATGGTCAGAATGAACTGTGAAGATGCGTCATGATATTCAAAGGGTTGAGCATTGTATTCTAGTAAACGAGTACTACGTGGTCTAAATACTCAATGGCAAAGATTAGCAGTTCTAAGAAGCATTTACAAAGCAATAAAATCGTATATTATTAAAATCTTATATATAATAAAGTGACTGGTATAGTTATTGAGTCGAAATGCTGAGCTGCCTAATAATAATAACACCAATAAAGTCTAATAAACAATACCTATGACGTAATTAACCCTCTTGGCGGCTATCGTCTATTTGTTATAAGGGGGAGGTAGTCGCTTTTTCTGGACCTCCTTCTCCCTCATGTGTAGCATATTAGTTTTGAGATTTTAAGACGTTCGTTCCATTAATTTGTCGATTTTAAGAGTTTTCGCCCCATTTATTTGTCAATATTATGGCTTCGTGCCATTTAGGTGTCGATTTTTTCCTGGCGAGATATAGCGAGCATTAATTTTAGAAGGAACCAACCTTCGGGACAATTTTCTGACGAAAAATGTACTAATTTATTTTGAAAGGGGGTCTAGACGTGGGTGTTTCTTAAAGCTTGATGGAGGTCTAGCGAGGAAACTCAAATATAAATCAATATATACTGTACATACATAGACCAAAAAGCGAGCACTACCCCCTTAAGGTTGCGAGAAACTGACTTATCCGCAACCTAATTACTCGGCTATTACTAAGTTTCTATAACCAAAGATGGCGTTAATTGTGAAGACCTGTCAATGATATGATGCAGAGACAGCAGTTTCATATTTTTCCATTAAGCATCGAAAAATCAACTGCTAGGGGATTAAACTTTCCGCCAGGTTAAAACAAATCGAGTATAGTTGTATGTTATTCTCTTCTTGGCTGGTACTGATATCCACTGTATGCCCTGGACTACCTACCCAGTAATGTTCCTAACCAGAGCGCGGCTGTCTGTGCTGCCCTAGCCAGCCGGTGGCGGTGCAAGTTTTGTCTGTAGTTACCTACTCAATAAAGCAACAAAAGCCAAACATACTGTGTTTCCTGTATTCTTCCTCTAAATGTGTTTGATATAACTTATAATATAGTTTGAGTGTATTATATAACTTAAATAAAATATTGAATTAGTGTTATTCTGAATGTATTATATAACTTTAATAATATATTGAATTAGCCTATGTCATTATGATTGAGTATAATATTTGTAGGTGTGTATTGAGTTCAGTGCATAAACAAAATGACGGCCTTAATATGCAAGGTAGCAATATAGATAATAACATCAGTATTTTGTCTTTAACTTTGGGATACCATACTAGAAAGATAACCATTTCCATTTGTGTTGTGGACTACCGAAAGTGGAAAACAGGAAGCATTTTTTTCTGACGAGCAGCTGTAAAATGTTTACACTGATAAAACATAAAATAATAGATTATCTATCACCAACAATGTATAGCAAAAAATCCGTACCGTATATTCTCCACGTACTACATTTTTCTAACCCGTTCAGTACTGGTAACATCTTTTTCATTATATTATGGCAACTATTAAATGGTTTTATTCAGCTTAAGAAGGATGTCTACCCGTTAAAAAATTACAGATTATCTCAATTATTCCTTTTCGCTACCATATATCCTTCCCAAGCTTCATAAAAATCATCTAAATGCAGTTGAACTCACATATAAAAGACGTCGCCGGTACTGCAAGGGCTACGTACCATGACCAAAAGACGTCGCCGGTACTGCAAGGGCTACGTACCATGACCAAAAGACGTCGCCGGTACTGCAAGGGCTACGTACCATGACCAAAAGACGTCGCTGGTACTGCAAGGGCTACGTACCATGACCAAAAGACGTCGCCGGTACTGCAAGGGCTACGTACCATGACCAAAAGACGTCGCCGGTACTGCAAGGGCTACGTACCATGACCAAAAGACGTCGCCGGTACTGCAAGGGCTACGTACCATGACCAAAACACGTCGCCCGTACTGCAAGGGCTACGTACCATGACCAAAAGACGTCGCCGGTACTGCAAGGGCTACGTACCATGACCAAAAGACGTCGCCGGTACTGCAAGGGCTACGTACCATGACCAAAAGACGTCGCCGGTACTGCAAGGGCTACGTACCATGACCAAAACGTTCAACTTCACCGCTTCATCACATAATGCGGAAATCTTGTTTGTTTGCAACCTGATTTCCAAATGATTCAAATAAACCCCTTTATCATGTAGCGTAGATAGAAGACCAGTACACAAACTATAATCAGCATACTCCTACTTGAATACTTGTGCTAACCCTTACAGTACTGGCAGCGTCATTTTTTACTTTATTTTAGCTGCATTTAAACGATTGTTATGAAGCTTAGGGAGGATATATGGTAGCTAAAAGGATTAATTGAGATAGTATGTAATCTTTTAACAGGTAGACATCCTTCCTAAGCTGAACATAACCGTCTAATAGTTGCCAGAATATAATGCAAAAAGATGTAACCGGTACTGAATGGGTCAATAAGGCCAACCATTGAAGCATTTGGATATCATATAGCAATGTTTGTGCAGTGTCTCGTTTTAGTTCGATACAGATACCGTGTAGTGTGTTAATTTGTTCTCATTTTAATATTTGAACCATATAATTCCAAGTTTTTGAATATCATGTAACCCTTTAATATCTCGGACTCGATACAGATACCACGTAGCGGTTGTTTGTTCTGAGCCTCCCTTGGTAACTGTGGGATACACTTTTTGATTCGTAAGGCCTTTTAAACTGTATTATCTCGCTCGGACTTAAGGGGAGACTGACCGTTTGTTTGGTCTATTAATTCATTTATTCATATATTTTTTTAGTTTCCTCCCTAGACCTCCATCAAGCTTAGAACAAAACAAAACCCTAGACCCCCCTCCAAGATAAATTTGTAAATTTTTCAGTAGAAAAATTTCCCGGCCGAAGGCCGGTTCCTCTTAAAATTGCAGGCTCGCTATCGCTCGCCAGGAAATAATCGACACCTAAATGTCACGAAAGATCTTAAATTTGACAACGAAATGGGGCGAAAGGTGTTAAAATCGCCAAACTAATGGGCCGAACGTCTTATAATCTCAAAACTAGGGGGGCTAAACATTAGGGAGAAGGGGGTCCAGAAAAACAGTCTTCCTCCCCTTAATACATATACCACGTATAGCGGTTGTTTGTTTTGAGCCTGCCCTGGTAACCCGTAGGTGGATGCGCCGTACTGGTGGACGGCCGGAAATAAAAGCCCAGGTTATTGTTGTTATTGTCATGGTAATTTGGTAGCCTGGGTGGTCGGTCTGGGAGGTCAGAAGGTGGGCTTGGGAGGGAGGGGAAGGGTGTATAATGGGGTGGGGAGGGAGGGGATTCTAGAGGGGTTGGGAGGGAGGGGAATCTAATGGAGTTGGGAGGGAGGGGAGTCTAATAGGGTTGGGAGGGAGGGGAGTCTAATAGGGTTGGGAGGGAGGGGAGTCTAATGGGGTGGGGAGGGATCGGGAGTTTTGTTGAGGAGAGGGGAGTCGTATGGGGGTGGGGAGGGGTTGGGAGTCTTATGGGGAGGGGAGGGGAATCTAATGTCGTGGCGAGGGGTTAGGAGTCTTATGGGGAGGGGATTTGAATCTAATGTGGTGGCGAGAGGTTATAGGAGTCTTATGGGGAGGGGTTGGGAGTCTAATGTGGTGGCGAGGGGTTGGGAGTCTTGTGGGGTGGGGGTGTTGGTGGGGTTGGGAGGGAGGGGGTGGGGGTGTTGGTGGGGTTGGGAGGGAGGGGAGAGGAGTCTTATAGGGTGGGGACGGGTTGGAAGTCTTATGGGGTGGGGAAGGGTTGGGAGTCTTATGGGGTGGGGAGGGGATGGGAGTCTTATGGGGTGGAAATGGGTTGGTAGTTTTATGGGGTGGGGAGGGGATGGGAGTCTTATGGGGTGGGGAGGGGAGGGGATGGGAGTCTTATGGGGAGGGGAGGGGAGTCTTATAGGGTGGGGAGGGGATGAGAGCCTTAGGGGGTGGAGAGGGCTTGGGAGTATAATGTGGTGGGGAAGGGTTGGGTGTCTAATGGAGTGGGGAGGGAGGTGGTGGGGTTGGGAGGGACGGAGGGGAGGGAAGCCTAATGGGATGAAGGTGGGGTTGGGAGTCTAATTGTGTAGGAGGGGGTTGGGAGTCTTATGGGTGGGGAGGGTTTGGGAGTCTAATGGGGAGGGGTTGGGAGTCTTGTGGTGAGGGATTGGGAGTCTTTTGGGGTGGGGAGAGGAGGAGGGTCTACTGGGGTGGGTAGGGGAGGGGTGTTATGGGGTGGGGAGATGTTTGGGGTATTGTGTGTGATATGGTGTGGTTGAAGTGGTGGGGTTAAAGTGGTATGGGTGAAGTGGTGTGGTTGAAGTTGTAGGGTTAAATTTGTATGGTTGAAGTGGTGCGGTTAAAGTGGTATGGGTGAAGTGGTGGTGTTAAAGTGGTATGGGTAAAGTGGTGGGGTTGAAGTGGTGGGGTTAAATTTGTATGGTTGAAGTGGTATGGGTGAAGTGGTGGTGTTAAAGTGGTATGGCTAAAGTGGTATGGTTGAAGTGGTGGGGTTAAATTTGTATGGTTTAAGTGGTGGGGTTAAAGTGGCATGGGTGAAGTGGTGGTGTTAAAGTGGTATGGGTGAAGTGGTGGGGTTAAAGTAGTATGGTTGAAGTGGTGGGGTTAAAGTGGTATGGTTGAAGTGGTGGGGTTAAAATGGTATGGGTGAAGTGTTGTGATTAATGTGGTATGATCTCATTGTGTGGTTGATGTGGGCTCCTGGTGTGGTTGATGTGGTGTAGTTGAAATGGTGTGGCTGATGAGGAGTGGTAATGTTGATGTGGTGGGGTTTAAGCGGTGTGGCATGGTTGATGTGGTGGGGTTGATTAGGAGTGGTTGAAGTGGTGTGGTAAGGTTGATGGGATGGGATTTAAGCGGTGTGGCATGGTTGATGAGGTGGGATTTAAGTGGTTAGTATGGTTGATGAGGTGGGATTGAAGTGGTGTGGTGTGGTTAGTATGGTTGATATGGGGGGATTTGAGTGATTAGTATGGTTGATGAGGTGGGATTGAAGTGGTGTGGTGTGGTTAATATGGTTCATGTGGTGGGATTTAAGTGGTGTAGTATGATTGATGAGGTGGGATTGAAATGGTGTGGTATGATTGATGAGGTGGAATTGAAGTGGTTTAGTATGGTTGAAGTGGTGGGATTGGCTGTGTCTCATGATGTGGTATGTGGGGTTAGTGTAATCTCAATGTACTACTGTATAATTCTATGGTATAATTTGAAGGGCTGGTGGGGTCTAATGTTGTGGTTGATAAGGTGTGGTTGGTGGTTGTTCAGGTCTAATTATATGGTTAGTGGGGTTTTATGGTGTGGTTGATAAGGTCTAATGATATGATTGGTAGGGTCTCATGTTGTGGTTGATAAGGTGTGGTTGATGAGGTCTAATGATATGATTAGGGGTGTCTCATGTTGTGGTTGATAAGGTGTGGTTGGTGGTTGTTCAGGTCTGATGATATGGTTAGTGGGGTTTTATGGAGTGGTTGATGAGGTCTAATGATATGATTGGTAGGGTCTCATGTTGTGGTTGATAAGGTGTGGTTGATGAGGTCTAATGATATGATTGGTAGGGTCTCATGTTGTGGTTGATAAGGTGTGGTTGATGAGGTCTAATGATATGATTGGTAGGGTCTCATGTTGTGGTTCATAAAGTGTGGAATATGAGGTCTAATTATATGATTAGGGGGGTCTCATGTTGGGGTTGTTCAGGTCTAATGATATTATTGGTAGGGTTTCATATTGTGGTTGAAAAGTGTGGTTGATGAGGTCTAATGATATGATTAGTGGGGTCTCAATTTGTGGTTGGTAAGTTCTAATGATATGGTTGGTGGGGTCTCATGTGGTTGGTAAGTTCTAATGATATGATTGGTAGGGATTCATGGTGTGGTTTATATGTTGTGCTCGGTGAAATCCAATGGTGTGGTCGCATGAATGGGCTGCCTTCATTATAACCCTGGTCCTCACAACAGATCGATATACTCTTTCACTCTCCACAATAATCCGTATATTTGTTATGACCATGACCATAGTGTTCAGTGGATATATGACATGAAAAGACCAAGTGACGTTAAGGTTGAAGAGGAAGTTGATTAAGTGAAGATAAGAAACATAATATGTTTCTTTTCTTGATATGATATTATTGATATGATTGATAAATACTATTTAGTGTGTGTGAAGAGACGAAGACTTGTTGTTGATATGAAATATCACCATAGAGAGATATTGGGTGGGACTAGACAATTATGTAGACGATGTAGAGGGTGAGTATATGCGAATCAGCCATGTAGATACTTAAATTTGCTTTTAAACAAAATGTGTATTTTATCATGCCGTTCTCAACACATATATAATAAATAAGTGCTTATTGTTGATAGAGTGTTATAGGAAGTTGAGTGAATATAAAAAAAAAAAACATTATTTGCTTGGTCGGTGTGGTGAAATACAAGCAAGAGAAAATTATGTGAAATAAAAGCCCTGTTGACCGATCGGTGAAGAATTTGGGGTCATATAAGCTGTTGAAATATTGGTTATTACTACTAGAGGAATGGGTAGTAGATTGGTTGCATCAACACCCAAGTATTGATTAGCACTTACAATTGAAGTACTAGTTTGTGAAGCCAGAGGAAGAGCTATCAGAGTGCGGTATTAAAATGTAAAACTTGCAAACTAAACAAACCAAAATTGGGACAAGGACAATATAAAGTCAAATTAAATTATCAAAATCGCTATGTGAAAACAACGCTTACTAAAATGAAAATTATTAAATAAAAGAACACAATCCACCACATAGAGTGTACTTTACTACATCTATCTATCTATCTATCTATATGCTCAGGCCCAATCCCCATTTTGGGGGTAGCCGACTCAAGACAGAGCAAGAACAGGGAAAACACAAAAACAACATAAAACAAAAAATAAACACAGATAAAAAACACAAACTCTCACACATCCAGGTCACCCAGGAGAAGACCCAGAGATCAGGGTTACCAAGGTCGCTCCAGCACTCCCCCGGCCCCTGACCACCAGGAGAGGTTCCGATCTCGGCAGGCAGACATGCAGCGGAGCCAAAGCGACAAGCCCTCCCACCACACTTCCAGGCACACCCTTCATATTAATCGTCTCCCCGGGCCAGGCGCCTGATGGACTATTATCTAGTCCAACTTGCGCCCGACCCCTTACTCCAAATGACCACGTGTTCACTCAACTATTCACAAGCATTCTCCATTCACTCCTGTCCACCACCACTTCCCCTGCCTGATCTTTAGTCATTCCTCTATCATCCAAAGCCTTTCTTACACAGTCTCTCCATCTCAATGGGGGTCTTCCTGCCCTTCTATCTCCCCTTGTACCTGACTCACATATTCTCTTTGTAAGCCTTTCATCTCCCATTCGTTCAACATGACCATACCAGCTCAGCACCCTTCTGTCCACTCTGGCTGACAAATGTTCCTGCTGCCCCACTCTCCTACGTATCTCTTCATTTCTCAATCTGTCTCTACGAGTAACTCCACACATACTCCTCAAGCAGCTCATCTCCATCACATCCAGCCCTCTTTTCTCCTTTTTCTTCAGAGCCCATGTCTCAGCCCCATACATCACTGTTGGCACAACAATTCCTTGATACAGTGCACTTTTTACTTTCACTCCGATATTTCTCGTCTTCCACATACTTCGCATTGCTCCGAAAACCTTCCTTCCTTCACACACTCTCTGTTTTACCTCCTCTTCCATACCTCCACTCCTGCTTATTGTTCCTCCTAGATATTTAAAACACTCTACTTGTTCCAATATTTGCCCATCCAGCCTCACATCTAGATTCACCCTATGCTCTCCCCTATTACACACCATTACTTTACTTTTATTGACGTTCACCTTCAGTTTCCTCCTTCCACAAACCACACCAAACTCTTTGACTACCCGCTGCAGTTTCTCATCAGAATCCGCCACCAATGCTGTGTCATCAGCGAACAGCAACTGATTCAACTCCCAATCTCTACCATTCTTTCCTACTAAACCCAATCCTCTTCCCATAGTTCTCCTTTTCACCTCCCTCACCACACCATCCATAAACATATTAAACAGCCATGGTGACATTACACAACCCTGTCGCAAACCTACCTTTACCTCAAACCATTCACTCAACTCACCATTTCCTACTCTCACACATGCTCTGCTCCCTTCATAAAAACTATTAACTGCTTCTAACAAATTTCCTCCAATTTCATAAATCCTTAACACCTTCCACATTGCTTCACGGTCCACACGATCATATGCTTTTTCCAAGTCCATAAAAGCCCAAAATATCTCCTTATGCTTCTCTAAATACTTCTCGCATAACTGTCTTACTGCAAACATCTGATCCACGCACCCTCTTCCCCTCCTAAAACCGCACTGTTCTTCTCCTATTGCAACTTCCGTACACTTTATTATCCTCTCTATCAACACCCTGCCATACAGCTTTCCAACCACTGACAATAAACTAATACCTCTATAACTTGAACACTCCTGCCGATCTCCCTTCCCCTTGTACAACGGCACAATACATGCACTCTTCCAGTCTATTGGTACCATTGACACAGCAAAGCACACATTGAAAAGTCTCACCAACCAATCTATTATCACATCTCCACCCTTCTTTATACACTCCACAGCAATACCATCCAAACCTTCTGCTTTTCCCGCTCTCATTTGTTTCACTGCTTCTTTCACCTCATTTTCCTCAATCCTTTCATTCATTCCCTGCCACCTGGGTGGCCTGGGTAACCTATCTCCATCCACCTCTGCTTCAATCACTGCTTCTCTTCCATCTCTTGTATATAACAAAGATTCAAAATACTCGGCATATCTTTTCCTCACTTCAACTGGTTCCACTAGTAATTCTCCATTTTCATCTTTCACTGACTCTTCCCTCTTTTGTCCTCCTTTCCTTACTTTATTTACCTCCTTCCAGAACATCTTCTTTCGTTCTTCAAAATTCTCACTCAGCCTTTGGCCCCACCTTTCGTTTGCATCTTTTTTCGCTTCTCTAATTTTCCGTTTTGCCTCTCTCCTTTTCTCCTTGTACCTCTCCCATACCTCAACACTACCATCCTGTAAAACCCTCTCAAAACACTGTCTCTTCTCCTCAACTGCCTTTCTCACCGTATCATTCCACCACTCGCTAAGCGTCCCTTCCTGATACCTCTGCCTCCTACTTTCCTTTTGCCGCATACTACCTCTGCACTTGCTTTCACTCCTTCCTTAAACTGTTGCCATTCAACCTCTACTTCTCTCTCTTCCATCTCTCTCACTTCCATCCACTTTTCATTTAGTCTTTCCTTGTACTCCCTCTCTTTTTCACTCTTCTCTAACTCACTAACTTTTATTACCTCTCTTACTTCACGCTTGTCTCTTATTCTCCTGTAACTCTTAACTCTTAGCTTTCCCTCCACCAGGTAATGATCTGACATACCCTCCGCCCTACATACCCTTTACTACATGAGCAAGTTAATCTGTTTCCCACGCAAACTAATCGCACATATAACAACGCACTATCGTCACGTTAAAGGAAGTAGTCAAGTTTGGGAAGTCCGGGACGTTCTGGCAAATTTGACTAAACTCTGCATGAATAAAGAAACTACATGTTAAATGTCAAAATATTATTTAAAATCAAATTTGCAACATGACAAGACATTAACAATAGTACAAAATACAAATATTGATAAGATATCTATACTATTACAAAATAATATATAAAATACAGTACAGCACTCACTAACGATAGTGCTATCGGGTAGGTACCTGTAAGCATAGCATGCCTCAAGTGACCCCTATCAATAACTACCCTACAAATAACCTATATTTATAGCACAAATAAACTAAGGAAATCGCAAAAGTAAGCAATTGATACTATCGACAATGAATACATATAATATAAAGACAAATAATTGTATATTATATTATAAGCTCTAGTTGGATCCTGGTAAGGTCTAGGGAGATAGTAATGACAGACGCTCAATATTCCGAAGTGATAATGTTTGAGTTTGGAATTAGCTGTATTAGTATTTAACGTGTATCGATCAAAGACGTGTAAATTCAAATGTAATGATGAATAACTCTGCTGTGGATAAGAGCTGGGGTGTGACCGCGTACACACTTCAATTAGAACATTTAAGGGGAAGCAGTTGGCTTTTTGAGTCCTCCTCCTCCCTCATGTTTAGCCTTATTAGTTATGAGATTTCAAGACATTCGCCCCATTAGTTTGGTGATGTTCAGACCTTTCGCCCCATTTCTTTGCCAATATTAAGGCCTTTCATACCATTTAGGTGTCATTTTATTTCCTGGCGAGCGATAGCGAGCCTGTATTTTAAGAGGAATCGGCCTTCGGCCAGGACATTTTTCTACCGAAAAATGTACAAATTTATATCGAATGGGAGTCTTGGGGTGGTTTTTTAAGCTTGATAGAGGTTTAGAAAGCAAACTATAAAACCCCTCCTTAAACCATTGAGCCGAACCAGTAAGTTATGTTGCACAATACCGTCTGAGCTCCCTTAATGCACGATGACGTAATGTTTATCATATTCTGGTTACCCTTAGACGATTGTTTCGGCTTATAATCTCCCTTAAGGACTCAAAGGGGTCGATCTCAATAAACCCTCGGAATAACATAGAGTCTTCATAAACTGCATAACATCGATTAACATCAGCCAGAATAAAAGACAAACAGACGTCGTCGTGCTGAAAGGGATAATCTTACTAAGGAATGTTACGGATGGTTCTACACCCCAAGATTACAAGCTAATCTATTTTTTTTTATTAATTTCACCACAACATCAAACACCTCCAATAAAATTAATGAAAGCATATATGTGATCCACCAGAATTCGAACCCGGGTTATCACACACATATTTTTAGACACCTTAACCATTACACCACCACTTTGCCTGAGGTTAGCAAGAAGAATACATAAAGATATTTTAGAACTACTGTAACAAGGGTAATTTTATTATTATTATAAATGTTTACTCATCACTCCCCCTCCCCCCCCCCTCTCTCTCTCTCTCGCTCTCGCTCTCTCTCTCTCTCTCTCTCTCTCTCTCTCTCTCTCTCTCTCTCTCTCTCTCTCTCTCTCTCTCGGTTTTTTTAAGAAGTACAGGAACACTTTTGTACTACTTGTCCTACGTTATCCCCCACCCAATTTATCCACTGGTGTTATGATAATTGTTAACCCATTTAGTACCTGGAACATCTTTTTATTTTTATTCTGGCAACGATTAGACGATTATATTCAGCTACGGAAGGACGTTTACCCATATAAAGGCTACAGACTATCTCAATTAATCCTTTTAACTACCACAGATCCTTCCAAAGCTGAATAAAATCGTCTAAAAGTTGCCAGAATATAATGAAATGGACGTCGCCAGTACAGTAGGGGTTATAAAGGTTGCTATGGAGGACTCTGGCCAGGAACACTCTGCGGACACCACACGTCACAGTCCATTGTCAGAGGGGGGACTAAAAGCATCATCAAGTATTAACCTTGGGATCGATACTCGGGTGTCTTGGGTTCATCGTCTTGGAGCCACCTCATAGTCCAGTGCTGTTCAGTTCCTGGTGTTGAGAATGGAAACAAAGACAAATACAAATTCGTACAAGGAGACAGACTGGTCTTCTTGGACATGATTAATACAATCAATGCAAGGAGTACAATACTCCTCCTAACCTGATGTTAATATAAATAGCTAATGAAGCTTCTGAGAACTAGGTGAACTGCAGTTGCTATACTGTATATACAGTATATTATATTTCGTAGTGTAAGGATATTCTTCGTTAAGTATATACTAATACATTTTGCCAACCTATCAAATCAACAAACCCATCACCATTGTCAAAATATTGATATATATTCTCTGTATTATATTGTTCATAATGAAGATTTACTAACATACCACACACACTACAAATTACCCAGCAATTCAAAAACGTTGATATCATCCAACTCTAATGGGCATTTATATTATGTAAGAAACTAAGTGGTAAAACATTTTTTCTTCGACAAAATAATTCTTGTTCCCCTATTCTTCACAATATATTCCAATGGTGGGTTGTCTTCTGATTAGGATTATATAATTTTCCTGGATACCACGTTTCTTCTTTATTCGATCCCCTCCAAATTGCCATGCGAAAGCTTTGTTCTGTTTCCACAGCATTGACTTCAACTGTTCCCCTTATGTCATCATCTTCGCCTCACATTCTACTAAGCTCCCCTCGCTCATAGCCACCGTATCGTGAACTATATTATATAATGCTAGAAAATCCCAATGTCACCTAGGAGGAGTTTTCGGACAGACAGACAGGCAGACAGAAAGACATACGGACAACGACAGACAATTCGGCCGGCAGTGTACCAGGCGATACCACTCTGCTTACGCAGAGTTATAAGAACCAGTTATTTGACCCTATGGTCAAAAAATTAAGTCGATCCAGGTGTCCAAATGAGTGTATCCTTTCTCAGGCACCTGTCATCTTAAGTCAGGAGGAGACGTCAAACTTGGTAGATACATACGATAATTTTATCAAGTCAGTATTCAATGCGCAAAATAAATATATCCCCAAAAGAAAATTTAGATCAACACAGAACCAACCCAAATGGATGAATAATAGACTATTAGATCTTCTAGGAAAAAAGAGAGGAATATATAGAAAAATTAAAAAAGGCGAAATTCACCTACTTGCTTACTATCAGAATCTATCACGACAGGTAAAAAAGGATATTAGTAAAGAAAAAAGAAATTATGAAATTAAGGTTGCCAATGATTCAAAAAATAATCCTAAAGCTTTTTACCAACTATATAAATCCAAGGTTAGAGATGTAATTGGTCCCCTTAAAACTTCGATAGGAAAATTGACAGAAAGTTATTTAGAAATGTGCAGTACATTAAATAGTCAATTTCTTTCCGTTTTCACTAATGAAAATTTGGCACAGTTTCCAGAAGTCCGTAAGGTATACAGCGATAGTATAGAAAATAGGTTAAGTACGGTTACTATAAGTAGAAATGATGTGGTTAAGGAAATTGACAGAGTGAAACCTCATAAATCGCCTGGTCCTGATGAGGTATATGCTAGAGTATTAAAAGAATGCAGAGATGAGTTAAGTTACCCATTAACATTTCTATTTAACAAGTCATTAGAAACAGGTATAGTTCCAGAAGCTTGGAAGCTTGCAAATGTAGTTCCGATCTTCAAAAAAGGTGATAAATCAATAGCATCCAATTACCGTCCCATTAGTCTCACTTCAATCATAGGAAAACTACTAGAGTCAATTATTGCTAGGAAAATGAGAAACCACTTAGAAACATTTAACTTAATCAATTCTTCTCAGCATGGATTCACTCAGGGACGGTCTTGCCTTACTAATTTGCTTAGTTTTTTCTCAGAGGTATATGAAGCAGTAGATAATGACAAGTCTTATGATATTATATATTTAGATTTCAGTAAAGCTTTCGACAGAGTCCCTCATGAGAGATTGATGAGAAAGGTTGAGGCACATGGAATAGGTGGGGCGTTGTTAGGATGGATTAGGTCATGGCTAATTGGTAGGAAGCAGAGAGTCAGCATAAATGGTACCAAGTCAGAATTGGGAGCAGTCAAAAGTGGTGTCCCCCAGGGATCGGTATTAGGTCCCCTGTTGTTTCTTATATACATAAATGACCTAGATTTAGGTATAACTAGTAGGATAAGTAAATTCGCAGACGATACTAAAATAGGGAGATCAATTGATTCAGATAGCGATATAGAGTGCCTCCAAAGGGATCTAGATACCTTACATGAATGGTCAGTAAATTGGCAGATGAAGTTTAACATTGACAAATGCAAGGTATTAAAGATAGGGAAGATGCAAACAAATGTTAAATATAAACTAGCTAATTTAGAATTAGAAAATTCAGACTGCGAGAAAGATCTAGGTGTGTTGTTAGCAATGATTTGAAGCCTAGAAAACAGTGTATAAGCGTTCGTAATAAGGCAAACAGGATTCTCGGGTTCATCTCTAGGAGTGTGAGTAACAGAAATGCTGATGTTATCTTAAAACTTTACTTGTCATTAGTGAGACCCCCTATGGATTATGCTGTCCAATTTTGGTGTCCTTATTACAGAATGGACATAGATTCATTGGAGAGAGTACAGCGTAGAATGACAAAAATGATCCATAATATTAGAAATCTTTCGTATGAAGAAAGGTTGAAGAAATTAGGTTTACATTCGTTAGAGAGACGCAGAGTTAGAGGGGATATGATAGAGGTGTTCAAGTGGGTTAGTGGGATTAACAAAGGGGACACAAATGTACTAAAGCTCAGTGATAGCGAAAGAACTCGTACCAATGGTTTCAAATTAGATAAATTTCGTTTCAGAAAAGATATAGGCAAGTATTGGTTTGGTAACAGAGTTGTAGACGGGTGGAATGGACTACCAAGTGCTATAGTGGGATCTAAAACTGTAGGGAGCTTTAAGATAAAATTGGATAAGCATATGGACGAGAAGGGTTGGGTGTGAAGGGGGATCAGCCGGGTTGGGCCAATCAGCGCTCTGCAGACCTCCATAATCCTGCGTTAATCTCTAACCGTTTTGGTAAGATGATCCTCAGGGTATTAGAGTGTGAAGCCTATAATTGGGCTTTGTAATGAATTGGGGTTGTGTGGGACAGGGATCTGCCTTGCTTAGGCCAATCGGCTTTCTGCAGACTCCCATTTTCTTATGTTCTTATGTAAGTACAAGATGTCTAATAAACTCCCAAAATTACTTTTTCACCTCCTTTCCCCTCAGTACATCCCACATTCCACAAATCCGCTACCGGCTTTTGTATCACCACATCACTCCACCATATAAAAAACGGCTCTACCAAAAATAATACTAGCAAGACAAAGAACACTACTGGAAATCTAATAAACTCCCAATATAACTTCTTCCCCTCCTCTTCCCCTCAGTACGTCCCACATACCACAAACCCACCACCAGTGTATGCATAATATGTTCAACCTACTCCACGATAATAACCAAATAAAACCAAGAAGAACAAGAATGCAACTGATAATCTAATATACTCCCAATATCGCTTGTTCCCTTCCTCTTTCCCTCAGTACGTCTCGCATACCTCAAAGCCGTTCCCAATTCATGGATATTCATTTCAACATACTCCACGAAAATAATCAAATAAAACCAAGAACAAGAATACAACTGGAATTCTAATAAACTCCGCAATATCACTTCTTCGCCTCCTCCTTCCCCCAGTACACCCCACATACCACAAAGCCGCCACCGATTCCTACCTAATCTCGGTCGGAACGTGGAGAATGCGTGACTCTCAATCGGGCGGTAGATCTCCCTTTTAGTAGATTGTCTAGGGGGGGGGGGGGGGGGGAGGTCCGAGGCGTATGTCTGAAGCTTCCTTGGGTTTGTCCGGGGAGAGATGAATGTGTCTGAATATAACTTGACCAGTGATGGGTGTTGGTAGGGTGAAATTGGTCATGTATGCGAGATGTATGTTTGTTTAAGTTTATACTAATTATCAGTGAAGTTTCTTTTGTCTGAGGCTTCTTGGAGTTTATTAAAGCTAAACAAAGGTGAGTGAGTATAATGTGCATAGCTTAAGAGGACAAGGGTCACTTGTCTAGACCCTCTTCTCCCTCATGTTTATCCCCATTAGTTTTCAGATTTTAAGACGTTCGACCCATTAGTTTGGTGATTTTAAGACCTTTCGCCACATTTCTTTGTCAATATTAAAAATGTTCATGTTATTTAGGTGTCGATGTTTTCCTGGCGAGCGATACTAGCCTGTAATTTAAGAGGAACCGGCCTTCGGCCCGGACATTTTTCTGTCGAAAAATTTACAAGCTAATCTTGAAGGAGGGTCACAGGGGGTTGCTTTTAAAGCTTGATTGAGGTATATGGAGGAAACTAAATACATAATTAAAAGATCCATAAATGAGCCAATATTTACGCCCATCTCCCCTTAACCATTTATGTGTTGGCTGGGTGAACTTCTCGTGCAAGTGGGTGAGTTGTATTGTTTATATACATTGTGGTTAGGTTGTATATTTGTGTTTCAGGCCTCCATTGAGTGTCCAGGAATATAATATTATGAATGTATCTGAATACAGCTTGACCAGTTAGGTTTTGGTTGGGTGAAATGGTCGTGGATGTGCAGGAGATGTAGTGAGCTGTATAGTTTTGTTTGGTTTTACTTATCAGTGAGCTTGATTAAGGGGGGTCACCGGCTTTTTTACAATCTTTTTCTCCTTATCTCTCTTTCCCTGGCTTGTGTCCATTCGGCCCCATTAAGCCAACTGTTTTAAGGCGTTTAGCCCCATCCAAGTGCCGATTTCTTCCTGGCGAGCGATAGCGAGCCAGCACTGTATGGAGAAATCCGGCTTCGCCGGCTAAGAAAAGGGAAGCTTTCAGATATTGACTCGACCTCTGGCTGTCCAAGTTGGGGCAACGGTCGGGTAATTTCGGTCATCACTTTCCCTAAATTTAGCTTGCTGTCAAAACAAAAATATATATATGCTGGCTCGCTACCGGTCGCCAGGAAAATATTGACACCTGGATCGGGGTAAACGTCTTAAAACAGTAGGCTGAATTGGGCCGAATGGATAAAAGCCAAAGAGAGAGGGAGAGAAAGAGAAAACAAACGAGGTGGGCTCCCTTAAACCAGTGATGCGTTTGTTGGATGAAATTGTGGAGTATGTGGGTGAGATGTATATTCTGTGGGTTTGTTTTGATCAATGAACTTGATTAACCCCTTCTGTACTAGTGTTGTATTTTTCAATGTAATCTGGCAACAATTATACGAAGGCTTCTTGGAGTTGATTCAAGTAAAATAAAGGTGAATGAATATAGCTTGGCCATTGATGTGTTGATTGGGTGAAATAATCGTGAGTGTGGGTAAGATATATACACAATATTCACACTGGGAGTAGAATGTATACATTTACAATTTTGTTCGAGTTTTCCAAGAGTTGTCCAGGGAGAGATAAATGTGTAGGTCCTGAAACAGGTTTATCGTTGATACGATAGCTAGGTGAAATTGTCGCGGGTGTGGTTGTGTTGTATTAAGGGGGAGGGGGGGGGGGGGTTCTGTCCCCTCTTATCCCTCATATTTAGGCCAATTAGTTTTCAGTTTTTATGACGTTAGGCCCATTAGTTTGGCGACTTTCAGCACTTTAATTCCATTTCCTTGTATACATTAAGACCTTTCGTGCCATTGGGGTGTCGATTTTTATTCTTTCGGAGCGTTAGCGTGCCTGTAATTTAGGAGAAAACCGAGCTTTTGCCGGGACATGCTTTGTTTACCAATAAAATTAATATGTTTATCTTGGGTATGTTTTTTTTTTTTTTTTTTTTTTTTTAATGTTGGTGGAGGTCTAACGAGGAAAGTTGAAACTTAATAAATAACTAAATCCACTGACCAATAAATAACCCCTTCCCCTTTAAGAGTGTGGCTTGGGTGTATAATTATGTTGGTATCACACGTTGGAGTGCTTGCAGAAATTATCTTTGTTGAAGTTGAAAAAGGTATTTGAGGGTGATCAAATTATCGATGTTATTGATAATGTTATATTTTATATTTTCGATTGCTAGATGAGTTAATTGTTTGGGCTCTTTAATTAAATTACCCTTTGTAGTGATAATACGAATATATTAGTCATCTTTGCTTTACATCATGGATAAATTAAAGAAAACATGATCACAATTGTGTGCTTAATCGGAAAAATGGATGGACAAGAAGCTTTTTTCACAACTGGATATTGTTTACGTAATGTCTTTCATTATTTGTGGGCGTATGCATCCAGTGCTAGTATAGGCCTACTATAAGAAGCTGGGCATGATTTGTTTTTGTTTCTGTCTGTTGCCTTTAGTGAGGTACTTAGCCCCTTCTGTACCGATGACGTCTTTTTAACTTTAGTCTGGCTACTATTAGACGATTTGTATTCAGCTTCAAAATGGCCTCCAGCAATTAATAGGCTTCGAACTATCTCACTTAACCAATTTTACTACCACAGATTCTTCTTAAACTGCACAAAATCGTCCAAATATAGCTAGAATGATAATAGCTAAACGTCGCCGGTACAGGAGGGGTTAAGCTACACTGTAAACAAAAAAACAAGGAAATAGAAAGCGTAGGAATAAAAAGGCGTATAAAACCACTGGATACGTTGCGAGTTATTTACCTTTTTATTCTCAAATTAAATGGGTTTATAACTACCAACATACCACCAATATACCTGTACCATCGTAGATTAGTATGGACACTTTAATTACCCTTTTCCTATCTATTAATGTTGACAGTGTAAGCACAACACATACCTTATAATACACCAACAATAGGGATATATCTATTAATCCCTACTTTACCGGTGACGTCTTATTAATTTTATCCTAGCTATATTTAGAAGATTTTGTGCCGAAGGATCTGTTGTATTAAAAGGGCTTAAACGAGATAGTTCGAAGCCTTTTAATTGCTGGAGGTCCTTTATAAACTGAATACAATCGTCTAATACTAGCCAGAATAGAGTTAAAAGGACGACAACGGTACAAATAGGGTTATTATTGTTGTTGATCTCCAGGCTGTCTGGCCGAGCAGCCCCAATGTCCTGAGCAAGGCCAAGGCCATAACCGAGCGGGGCGCCCCTACAGAACCCTCCCATCTTTACCACTAAATAATGCCCAGGTGATCGAATCTGCTCCCAGACGAGGGGCTGAAGAGAGTGCGGAAACGCCTGGGACACCGAAGACCCTCCCAGGGCCCTGTGTCCCTTAACAGTTATGAAGAGAAAGTTAAGGGCCAAGGGGAAAAACGATAAGATCTGTCTCTGAGAGGGCAGCGGGGGAGGGGATCATCAGCCCATGGGCTTGCACCCCAGGGCTAATGCCCCCACTGTCCGCAACCAACCTTGCGGTGCCACCCAATCGGGCGATCTCGCCAGCACCTAGAAGGAAAAGTAGTACAAGGAAAGAGACAGGCAGAAACGGCTAAGGTTGGGTAGAGAATGCCAAACCTCACTCTGGATAGGACCAACCCTCACCCAGAGAGGGATAATCGTAGCCGTTGTATTTCTCCCTGGAGTATATATATTGCAGCTAATTCCCCGGAACAAGCCCGCCAATCAATAGCCAACACTTCCCGGGGCCCTGTAAGCCAGAATGATGGGCTCGTATTACTCCCGCGTGTCTTGGAACATACGATCGGGGGCGAGGAGGAGCGTAGAATTATTCCCCTATTATTAATGGTTTTCGACACAGACCGGCGATTATTGCTGAAGGGGATGGGGAGGGGAGGGGAGAGAGAGAGAGAGAGAGAGAGATTTTAGTGTGCTGGAACAGTTTTCATTATTCTAACCTGTAAATGGCTAATCGTGATCAACCTTTTACCATGATAATTCATGGATACCGAAAGCTAACTGTATCTAACTTCACCTTATATAAAACGTGATAATCCTTACCTAACTTTAGCTATCTTGATCTAACTCAATTCAACGTATCATACTTCAAATTCGCAACATTTACCCTTACCCATTCCATCTCTCAGGGGAGCAATGGTTGTGTTGATATAGTTCTGGGTTTGCTTGTAGGAAGATCAGGGGTTCGAAGTTACTAGGCCATTTCCGGGATTTTTGAAAGGTGACATGGAAAATCTTACCTTCCCTACCGCCTCGCTTAACCCCTTCTGTACCAGCGACGTCTTTTCAATCTTATTTTGCCTACATTTAGACGATTTTATGAAGCTTAGGAAGGATATATGGTAGCTTAAAGGATTAATTGAGATAGTCTGCAGCCTTTTAACTGGTAGAAATCCTACCTAAGCTGAATGAAATAATCTAATAGTTGCCAGAATATAATGAAAAGGATATCACCGGTACAGCAAGTGTTAATTCCAACAGAGATAATGTGCAATGGTATCTGCACCTCCTCTTCCTCAAACTTCTCTGATCGCCCGCTGAAAACTAGATCACCAAAATCTTATGTCATTTTCCGTCACGAGTAAACCGCCCAAAAAACACCATGAAAACTGTATATTTCTGGACCTCTTCTTATTTTACCCTGTCTTCTTCCTGGTCTTTATTGTATTTAACCCTTTCAGAGCGGGGTACGTCTCTTGTATATTATCGTAGCCATATATAGAAGGTTTTATGCAGCTTAGGACATCAATATGGTAGTCAAAATGGTTCGTTGGGATAGTGGGTGGCCTTTTGATTGCTATAGGTACTTTCTAAGTTGAATACCATCGTTTAATAGTACCCATAATATAATGAGAAGAATATCACCCGTACTGGAAGGGCTAAAACATCTAGTTGTTTACAAAGTTTCGCTTGCCTCTCGAAAACTAGAGCTTTGATCAAACTGTCATCTTAAGGGGACCCACATCGTTTGTTTTCTCTTTCTCTCCCTCTCTCTTTGGCTTGAATCCATTCGGCCCCATTCAGCCTACTGTTTTAAGACGTTTACCCCCATCCAGGTGTCAATATTTTCATGTCGAGCGATAGCGAGCCAGAATATATATATTTTTGTTTTGACAGCAAGCTAAATTTGTACATTTTTCGATAGAAAAATTTCTCCGGCGAAGCCGGATTTCTAGATACAATGCTGGCTCGCTATCGCTCGCCAGGGATAAATCGACACCTGGATGAGGATAAACGTCTTAAAACAGTTGGCTGAATGGGGCCGAATGGACACAAGCCAGAGAAAGAGAGAAAAGGAGAGAAAGATAAAAAAAGCCGGTGACCCCTTAATCTAATCCTTGCACCTTTCCTACGGTCATGATTACGCACCCACGGCACTACAGAAGGATCCCATTAACCTCTTATATAGTCTCGCTTCTTTCTACCTGTTAACCCCTTCTGTACCGGCGACGTCTTTTAATTTAATTCTAGCTATATTTAGATGATTGTGTGCAGTTTAAGAAGGATCTGTGGTAGTAAAAGGGGTTAAGTGAGATAGTTTGAAGCCTGTTTATTACTAGAGGTCCTTTTAAAACTGAATATAATCGACTAATGTAGCCAGGATAAAGTAACAATGATGGCGGCGGTACTGAAGGGGTTAATGAGGTCCAAGGTTTATGGGGGAAACGGTTTATGTATTGGTCGATTTATTTATTTATTTAATAGTTTTGTTTAGTTTCCTCCCTAGACTTCCGTCAAGCTTAAAAAACAAAAACAAATACATCTCCAAGATCCCTCGTCTTGATAAATTTGTACATTCGATTGAAAAATGTCCCACCCGAAGGCACAGGCTCACTATCGCTTGCTAGGATTAAATCGACACCTAAATGGCACGAAAGGTATAGACAAAGAAATGGGGTCGAAAAGTCTTAAGATCGCGAAACTAATGGGCCGAACCTTTAAACAAATCTAAACAAATTGGGCTAACAATGAGAGAGAAGGGACGCCAGAGCCGACTCCCCCCACCCCCCACCACACACACACACACACTCTTAAAAAGGTTGCTATTCGTCAGTCGAAAACTAGAACAACAAATATATCTCACCTTTCCTGCTGTCACGCTTAAGGGGAGATGGGTTGTTTTTCTGGCCCTCTTCTTTCCCATGTTTAGCCCCAATAGTTTTGAGATTTTAAGACGTTCGGCCCATTTGTTTGGCGAATTTAACACCTTTCGCCCTATATCGTTGTCAATTTCAAGACCTTTCGTGCCATTTAGGTGTCGATTTGTGCCTGGCGAGCGATTGCGAGCCAGTAATTTTAAGAGGAACTGGCCTTCGGCCGGTACATTTTTCGGTAGAAAAATGTACTAATTTATCTTGAAGGGGGGTCTAGGGGGTGTTTTTCTAAGCTTGATGGAGGTCTAGCGAGGGAACTAAACAATATATGAATACATTAATTTGATACACCAAACAAACGGCCACCAGCCCCTTAATGGGTTTCACCTTATGTGTTAGCGATGTCTAAAATGTAATCCCTTCAGCACCATGACCCCTTCAGCACCATGACCCCTTCAGCACCATGACCCCTTCAGCACCATGACCCCTTCAGCACCATGGCCCCTTCAGCACCATGACCCCTTCAGCACCATTTACCCCTATGAGTCCCAGAATGTATAATCTAAGCTAAAGAAAATCATCTAATGGTAACCAGAATACGATGAAAATTACGTCCTAGTGTTGAAGGGGTAAACAAATTGCTATTAATTAGTTGAAAACTACAGTATATCAATATAAATATCTCACTTATACCCAAGATGTGTTTGTGAGGTCCCAGGTTTTAAGGGGGTAGGGTAAATTTTGTGGACAATTCATTAATTATATATTATTTTGTTGTGTAATCCATAGACCTCCATCAAGCTTAAGAAATCATCCCAAAGATCCCCCTTCTAGATAGAGTTGTACATTTTTCGATAAAAAAGGGTCCCGGCCGAAGGCCGGTTCTTCCTAAATTACAGGCTCGCTCTAGCTCGCCAGGAAAAAAAATCGACACCTAAATGGCACGAAAGATCTAAATATTGACAATAAAATGAGGTGAAAAGTCTTAAATCCGCCAAACTAATGGGTCCAATGTCTTAGAATCTGAAAACTAATGGGGCTAAACATGAGGGAGAAGGGGGGCCAGAAAAAAACAACCATCCACCCTTAGTAAGTTGCTGTTCGTCATTGGAAAACTGGTACCATATAAAACGTTCACCTCTTCCACTTTCACGATTATCCCATTAAGTGCCGGTAACGTCTTCTTCTTTTTTTAATTTAGCTACATTTAGACGACTTTAGGAAGGATATACAGTATGTAGGCTAATAGGATTAATTGAGATAGTCTATAGCCTTTTGAGTGGCAGGCCTCCTTCCGAAGCTGAATAAATTCGTATATTAGTCACCAGAATATCATGATAAGAACGTTACCGGTACTGGATGAGTTAAGCGACCCAAGACACAATAGAACGATCAGCACCACCTCTTCGTCCACTTCTTAATTCCTTCCTGCTTCCTGGGAGGTCTTCTTCACTTCCTCCCTGCTTCCTGGGAGGTCTTCTTCACTTCTTTCCTGCTTCCTGGGAGGTCTTCTTCACTTCCTCCCTGCTTCCTGGGAGGTCTTCTTCACTTCCTCCCTGCTTCCTGGAAGGTCTTCTTCACTTCCTCCCTGCTTCCTGGGAGGTCTTCTTCACTTCCTCCCTCTCTTCTTCACTTCCTCCCTGCTTCCTGGGAGGTCTTCGTCACTTCCTCCCTGCTTCCTGGGAGGTCTTCTTCACTTCCTCCCTGCTTCCGGTGAGGTCTTCTTCACTTCCTCCCTGCTTCCGGTGAGGTCTTCTTCACTTCCATCCTGCTTTCGGTGAGGTCTTTTTCACTTCCTCCCTGCTTCCGGTGAGGTCTTCTTCACTTCCTCCCTGCTTCCTGGGAGGTGTTCTTCACTTCCTCCCTGTTTCCTGGGAGGCCTTCTTCACTTCCTCCCTGCTTCTTGGGAGGTCTTCTTCACTTCCTCCCTGCTTCCGGTGAGGTCTTCTTAACTTCTTCTTCACTTATTGATTAGTAGATCAATTGTCAGGCCCTTTGACTTGAGAATTTCGCTCACCTATCTTATTGTCACGATTAAGCCCCCTCCCCCCCCAAAAAAAAAAAAAAAACACACAAAAAACAAAAAACACACAAACAAATAATATTAATGATAACCTATGGAACAATATGATTCTCTTTTTCATAAATCTCGCTTCTCCTTATACGTGTTAGTAAGGTTTAAATTGAAAAAATTATATATTCATCAGCCAAAAACCACAACAAATATCAAAATCTCACCTTCCCTACCGTCACGATTAAGCGACCCCAAGACACTATATAACGATCTGATTCACCTCTTCCTCCACCCCTCGCTTCCTCCCTGCTTCCGGTGAGGTCCTCTTCACTTCCTCTTCTCATCGCCAGCACCGGTCACTCCCTTCCCCCTCTCTTCCGCTGTTCCTTCCCGCGCCGTCAGGAGAGAGCTAGGGTGGCTTTGGGAGTAATGATGACTCGGGTTCGTGAAATCTTATATGATGGGTAATTGATGATAAACAGATCGCGCGCACGCTTGCATACACACACACACACACACACACACACACACAAACCCCCACACACACACACACACACACTCATACTATTATTCACATATACAAACGCATGTGTGTTTGTTTTTCCAGGACCGTGTTTACAGTGTCTATGGTTTTCATAGATGACTTTCCGTGTATGTGTATGAATCTTTGGTAAGCGCATCCGTCATATTAAAATATTACCGAAATATGTTCTTCCAATATATAAAGCAGTCTCAACCAAACATTATACTGACGTTTGTTTGTTTTGTTTGTTTTTCTTCTGAGCCAAGAGAAGGCCACTACACTTTTGCTTAGACTTTTCTTTTCTAACAACTTCCAACTTTGTAAAAACAATCAGCCACATCAGCTGAGTTTTCGATACCAATGCAAGAAAGTCTATAATAAGTTACCGGAGAAATATGACTGAAAAACTCGCGTGTTAACCCTGTTAAAGTGGTCTTGAGCTCACATTAACACAAGAGCTTTTGCCCGTACATTTTCAACCACATTTTTTTTTTTTTTGTTCTGATAACTTTTTGAAGGTAATGCAATAGTATCGGTAACTAGAGTGAAGATAGATTACCGTAGGGGAATAAAGCCGTTCAGAAATATACTTCAGAAACCAACCAGTCAGAGTTGCCGATAAACGTTGACATAATTAGTATTGCGGGGAAAAGTATTCATGCAAAACCATCTAATTGTGTAGTTCCCCCTTTAAAGCCTAATCAATAGTCCTTTAAGGGGAGATGGGTAATTTTGATGATCCCTCTTCTTCCTCATGTTTATAGCCTCATAAGTTTTCTGATTTTAAGATGTTCGGCCTATTAGTTTAGCGATTTTAAGACGTTTTGCCCCATTTGTTTTTGTCAATAATAAGACTGTTCGTGTCATTTACAATAGGTGTCGATTTTTTCCTGGCGAGCGATAGCGAGCCTGTAATTTAAGAAAAATCGGCCTTTGGCCGGGACATTTTTCTATCGATTTTTATTTTTGTTTTTACAAATTTGTCTTGCAGGAGGGGGAGAGGAGGGGTTAAGCTTAATGGATGGCCAGGGAGGAAACTAAAACAAAATTATAAAAATATATACAGTATACAGTATACTGTATATATGAGGCAATATATACAGTATACAGTATACTGTATATATGAGGCAATATATACAGTATACAGTATACTGTATATATGAGGCAATAAGTAGCCCCCCCCCTTAATATTGTGTTGTAAGTTTTGGGTATTCGGCCGCGGTATCGTCTGGTAATTTCTCTCTATTGGGAGGATCGCATCTATCTATCTCTATCTATTGCCAGACGCCTTACTCCCCTTAATGGGGGTGGCCATAAACAAACTGCCCCCAAGCAAACCTATCCCCTGTAAGAGGGACAACCCATGCCAGTTTACTGAAGGACTTACAGGATTGACCAGTCAAATTAGGGTCCGTCTGACTCCGAGGCCTTTTATGTATTTGTTAGCACTATTTTTCTACAGTGGTGTGCGGCTAATCCATCCACTAACCTGCTTCACCCTAAGATAGCAGTACTGATTTGTATAAGGTTTACTCCCCTAGATAGGTTGCCGACCAAGGCTGACGAGTCCCATCCACTCAGATTTTTATAAGGTTATCTCCCCTAGATTGGTTGCCGACCAAGGCTAACGAGTCCCATCCACCCGGTGGATCGCATAATTTCAATAATTTCATTTGAAGGTGCTTGGTGTTGGGAGTGAAATTTATTAATTAAAATAATTTATCTAGGTACAGGAACAAGTTCGTTACGAGGTCAGTCATTTGATATTTGTGCCTCCATAATTTGTTCTTTCCTCTCACATAAGCATTACGCTATTCATAGTGCAGTTGTTGTTGTTGTTGTTGTTGTTCCTCAAGCTGCCTGGCCGAACAGCCCCAAGGCCCCGAATAAGGCCAAGGCCATAATCGAGCGCCCCCAAAGAACCCTCCCTGCCGACCACAATAAAGCCTGGGTGACCGAAGCCACTCCATGGCGGGGAGCTAAGGAGGGTGCGGAAACGCCCGGGAAACCAAAGCCCCACCCAGGGCCCTGTGCCCCTCAGCAATTATGAAGAGAAAGTTGAGGGGCAAAGGAAAAATGTGACGCTTTGGCTTCCAATCATGGTAGATTGGGAGTTGGGTCCAGTACATGATTATATTGGTATACAGTATTCGATAAATGGATAACAATCGTGGTAATGTGCTGCGCCTTGAACTGTCTTGATGGTGTAATAGTTAGGGTGTTTAAGTTCTGTATGTGGTATCCCTGGTTCGAATCCCGGGAGGATCACATGCTTTAATTAATTTCGTTTAAGGGTGTTTGGTGATTGGAGTGAAATTTATTAATTAAGATAATGTTTTTATTGTGCAGCATTACCCGCATATCAACAAACACACACACACACAGACACACACACATACACTCACACACACACACACACACATACACATACACACACACAGACATATACACACACACACACACAGACACACATACACACACACACACACTCATACACACACACACACACACACTCACACACATACACACACACACACTCCCTCATGCCTTTTCTCTTCACGATTTCTTTTCTTCTGGTTGCGATACACTAGGCCACTTGCAGATTAGCCGAGTTACCTTATTTGCTCTCTCCATCCGCCGACACGAGGGCGAGATGTTCCGTAACTCAATAAATATTAAGGTTAATCACCGCAAGACAACTACGACAATAACTATATCATCATAAACAACATCGACAATAACAACAGCAACAACATCAACAACAATAACAAAAACACCAATACCAATAACAACAACAACAATAATACTAATAGTAACAGCAACATAAATAACAACAACAACAACAACAATAACAACAACAACACCACCATCACCAACAACAACACCAATAATAATGACAACAACAACAACATAAACAATAGCAAAAACAACAATAACAAAAACAACAAATTACAACTTCAACAACAACAAAGGCAATAACATTAAACACCAACAGATAACTTAATAAAAACAAAATCCCTCAAATAAGTGCAATTATAAATTATAAATGGACGAGTATCTGAATCTACCATGTGCTACATAATTTTAATCCACGCGATATGTTGTCTTCTGAATTCGGTGCGCTAAGTTTATACAAGTTTTTCCACCCAACAACAACAGCAACAACAACAATAACAACAACAACAAGAGAACACCAACAAATATCTCTCAATAAAAAACAAAATCTTCTTTCATAATTATATATCACATGTGTTCATTAATTTCATTGGGAAGTGTTTGGTGTTGGGAGTTAAATCAATAAATTAGATTATACACAGTTACCAGTTCTATCACTTCAGGTTTCAGACTTGATTGTAGTATATAAATCTTGTATGTGCTACAGCCTTTAATTATACGTTATTTTGGCTTGTTTTTGTTTTTTCATTGTCTTTTTGGTATGGATTCTGGTTTCGATAAAATATGGCATATTACAGGTTATCCAAGTTCTCTTTGTTTTATTATGTTGTGTGTGTGTGTGTGTGTGTGTGTGTGTGTGTGTGTGTGTGTGTGTGTGTGTGTGTGTGTGTATGTGTGTGTGTGTTTGTGTGTGTGTGTTTATTATGTTGTATTTTATTATTATTATTATTATATTTGTTTGGTTTCGATACAACATGGCATCTCACAGGTTACCCAAGTTATCTGTGGCGTTTGAATCCAGCAAGAGGCGTTCCTTCGGCCACACAGAAAATTAAGCCCCCCTTGTGAGGTGCTTTATGCTCGAGTGTTTGCTTTGATAACAAGATATGACTCGCCTGGCCTAGAGATCCTATTGTAACAGGGATCGGTGTACCTCGGCCATATTGGGAGAGAGAGAGAGAGAGAGAGAGAGAGAGAGAGAGAGAGAGAGAGAGAGAGAGAGAGAGAGAGAGAGAGAGAGAGAGAGAGAGAGAGAGAGATAGAGAGAGAGAGAGAGAGAGATAAATGGGTGATGTGCCACTGGTGTTGTTCGCTTCTCTTTACACTCAAATATACATCCATACCTATAGTAACCATTCGGGAATACTGGTGCAGGATTTAGTAGTTTGATGGACGATTCTGAATCCTACATGATCAAAAACTTTACACGTTGTTTCTGTTCGGGCTCTGTCTCGATTCGGCCACCCTCAGCTATGGGGTATGTGCCTGAGTACATACATACAGACATACATACATACATATATACATACATACTGTACATACATACATACATACATACATACACGGTCAACATTTTATATATCATCCTTGTGTATGATATTTACAACACTAATAGTGACGTTCAGGGAATAATATGACTGATTTCTTGTCTTACACGATCTCTAGTCTGGCCCAGCTGTTTCCTTCGTATGATTACTGTTTACTTTTCTTGGTGGGGTGCTCAAGTGCAGCAGCATACCGGTACAGCAGCTGTTTTGCTTCTTTCGGGTGCTTGGACAATGATGTTATGCAAAATACTAGAAGGGATTTTTTACCTATTATCCGCAATATGTTTGTGAGTGGATGCTTTGATCACGATGGAAAATGTAAGCATAATGTTTTGAAGAACGGTTATGTCAAGAGAGGGATTGGCATATATGTTACGTAGATAGACAGATGAATGGGAAGATAGATAGATGGTAGATATATAGATAAACAGATAGATTGATAGCTAAATATATAGATAGCTGTCTGGATGGATGAATATATGATAGACAGATAGATAGTTATTGATAGTGTATGCATGAGAGAGAGAGAGAGAGAGAGAGAGAGAGCACCACGCCAGACGCACAATACATACACACACACACATATCTAAAGGCTAGCCAAGAAACCAGAACTACACAGAGGTCACAGTTCAGGCCGCACACACCGAGCCTTGGACACTCGCCAGGCTTATAACCTTTATATACCCGAAGCAATGCAAGCTGTAACCCCTTCTATACCGGCGACGTTTGTTTTGATTTTAGTCTAGCTATATCTAGAGTCCTTTGTGCAGCTTATGAAGGATCTGTGGTAGTAAAAAGGGTTATGTGAGATAGTTCGAAACCCGTCAATTGCTGGAGACCTTTTTTAAAAACTGTATAACATCGTCCTATAGTAGCCAGAGTAAAGCTAAAATTACGTCACTGGTAAATAAAAGGTTACAGGCTATGCAGTAAAGTTTGTTAGTGCAGTATTAAACACATACAATGTATGCAGTAAAGTTTGTTAGTGCAGTATTAAACACATACAATGTATGCAGTAAAGTTTGTTAGTGCAGTATTAAACACATACAATGTATGCAGTAAAGTTTGTTAGTGCAGTATTAAACACATACAATGTATGAACGCTTTTCAGAAACTTTCTCTATTTTTACAATCATTACAGAATGCATGCATAATAAGACAAATATATGTTTTGAAAGCTTGGAATAAGTGTTCATATTGCTACTAAAAAATATTGTAGCATACGTATTATGCGTACCAATTATTTTACAGTCTATAATTATGCTCTTTTTTACACATACGAATTTCACAGTGCAGTTCCCACGCTCAGTTCGGCCTAATAGCTGTTATACATTTATAGGTGTCACATTTGTTGTTTTTGAGGGCATTATACTGCATAATATCATGAAACAAGGGAGGTGGCGGACTACCTGGATGCGGCGGGATTAACATTGGAAAATAAAATGTGTTCAAGTTAGCTATACATCACTCAACTTTAATAGATCTTCTATGCCACTTTGATTAACTCCAATCACCCTCAATCATATGCCCTTATTATATTTGCCTCTTTAAGATATTAAACCTTTTCAGATTTTCATCAGGTCAGGGAATGATGTTATGATGTACCTTGAATTTCAAACCAGTATATATTATAAACAATAACCAATCAGTGAGTACTGATATAATTGAAAGACAGTTCACTTACATTATTGCAATGTTTGATGTTAATATACAGTAATAATAGTAACGGTCGCTCTTCTGTAAAATTAATATTAATGGCTTACTGAAGAATGGGCAAGAGGGGGGACCCTCCTTTATTTATGATTAATAGTATAATAGGAATATATACAGTTATAAAATACCTTCACACCTGTTCTTGTATGTGTTATCGTGTTATGTGTGTGTGTTATGTTTATGTGTATGTAAATGTGTTATGTGTAAGTGTTATGTGTTATTGTCATGTCCTATGTGTGTTATCGTGTATGTGTATTGTGTACAGTACGTGTAAGTGTTATGTGTATGTGTCACATTAATGTGCTACGTGTATGTGTTATGAGTGATATTGTGTTATGTGTATGTATTATGTGTTATGTTTGTGTGGTATATGTGTTATCGCGTGTGTGTTATGTGTAAGTGGTTTGTTAATGTGCTATATGTATGTGTTATGAGTGTTATTGTGTATGTGTATGTGTTATCGTAAGCGCTACATTTGCTTATTATTACTAAACCTATTAGCCCTAACCCTCATCTTGCCAAGATATAATCTATCTATCTATATGCTCAGGCTCAATCCCCACTTTTCCTATTTTTATTTTTATTTTCTATTTAATTCTATTTTATTTTTGTTTTATTTTATTTTCCTTGGGAGTGGCCGCCTCAAGACAGAGCAAGAACAGGGAAAACACAAAACACAACATAAAGCAATGAACAGACACAGACAAAACACAAATTCACACACATCTAGGTCACCCAGGAGAAGACCCAGAGACCAGGATCACCAAGGTCGCTCCAACACTGCCCCGGCCCCCGACCACCCGGAGAGGTTCCGATCTCGGCAGGCAGACATGCAGCGGAGCCGAAGCCACAAGCCCGCCCACCACACTTCCAGACGCACCCTTCATATTAATCGTCTCCCTGGGCCAGGCGCCTGATGGACTATTATCTAGTCCAACTTGCGCCCGACCCCTTCCCCCAAATGACCACCTGTTCACTCAACAGGTGGCATTCTCCATTCATTCCTCTTTATTACCACTTCCTTTGCCTGATCTATAGTCATTCCTCTATCATCCAAAGCTTGTCTTACACAGTCTCTCCATCTCAATGGGGGTCTTCCTGCCCTTCTATCTCCCCTCATATCTGACTCACATATTCTCTTTGTAAGCCTTTCATCTCCCATTCGTTCAACATGACCATACCAGCTCAGCACCCTTCTGTCCACTCTGGCTGACAAATGTTCCTGCTGCCCCACTCTCCTACGTATCTCTTCATTTCTCAATCTGTCTCTACGAGTAACTCCACACATACTCCTCAAGCAGCTCGTCTCCATCACATCCAGCTTTCTTCTCTCCTTTTTCTTCAGAACCCATGTCTCAGCCCCATACATCACTGTTGGCACAACAATTCCTTGATACATTGCACTTTTTACTTTTATTCCGAGATTTTTCGTCTTCCACATACTTCCCATTGCTCCGAAAACCTTCCTTCCTTCACACACTCTCTGTTTTACCTCCATTTCTATACCTCCACTCCTGCTTATCGTTCCTCCTAGATATTTAAAACACTCTACTTGTTCCAATATTTGCCCATCCAGCCTCACATCTAGATTCACCCTACGATCACCCCTATTACACACCATTACTTTACTTTTATTGACGTTCACATTCAGTTTCCTTCTCCCACAAACCACTCCAAACTCTTTGACTACCCGCTGTAATTTCTCCTCAGAATCCGCCACCAAGGCTGTGTCATCAGCGAACAGCAACTGATTCAACTCCCAATCTCTACCATTCTTTCCTACTAAACCCAATCCTCTTCCCATAGTTCTCATTTTCACCTCCCTCACCACACCATCCATAAACATATTAAACAGCCAAGGTGACAATACACAACCCTGTCGCAAACCTACCTTTACCTCAAACCATTCACTCAACTCACCATTTCCTACTCAAACACATGCTCTGCTCCCTTCATAAAAACTGTTAACTGCTTCCAACAAATTTCCTCCAATTTCATAAATCCTTAACACCTTCCACATTGCTTCACGATCCACACGATCATACGCTTTTTCCAAATCCATAAAAGCCCAAAATATCTCCTTATGCTTCTCTAAATACTTCTCGCATAACTGTCTTACTGCAAACTTCTGATCCACGCACCCTCTTCCCCTCCTAAAACCGCCTAAGACCACGTGAATTTGTATACGAGTGGTATTTTATTTATTACAAGGAAAATTAATACAATTGAAATATAAGTGTATTTTCCTTTGCATTAGTATATGATGAATTAACGTAACGTTTTTACAGCAATTGTTTTGTGTACGTAATTTACATTATTTATACTGTCATACATTATCATTGAGTGTATACAAATTATTTAGCACAACTGTACATTTTAAACATAATGTGTTCAAATTAAACCAAAATATAATTATACACATAAGCAGTATTTGAATCGTTTATGTGTATCGATTCGAACACTGAAACACTTATTAAGTGCATCTTATTTGTTACATTTGAACACATATAAGTACATCTGTCTGCGTCCCTTTCACACAATGCGCGCGCGCGCCGGTCTACCTAGAAATATTATCAATTGTTTTACTGTTCAATCGTTCAAAAACGAACTTGGTAAATATCTCGCTCTTAATCCCCAATTAACTGTTTTTATAAATTAATAGCCTTCCAACATATATCTACTGTATATCTATATTTGTTTATAAATGAATAGCCTTCCAACATATATCTACTGTATATCTATATTTGTTTTTCCACATTGACTAGTTAGGTTAGATACAAGCAGCCCCGGCAGGATGGATAGATCTGTCGTTTCTTGTTTGCCTTTGTAGTCCTTTGTAAACACACACACACACACACACATACACACACACACACACTGGCCTCCTCTGAAGCATCTGGGGGTATGCTAGAAGTCTTATCTCGTTTGGGTTTCGATGCAGATCCAACTGGTGTATGCTTATTATGTCTCATGAATGTACGTCTCCCTCTCTTGCTCACAAACACACACACACACACACACACACACACACACCGGCCTTTTCTTTCCCCTCCCTGTTGAGGTCCGTCTTGCTTGACTTGCCAGGAATAATACGTCATCAAGGTGAAGGAGGACCTGCCAAGGTGGAGGGGTTTATTAGATGCAACCCACTTCTGAATATCGTATCTATAGTACCACCGTGTCGTTGGTTGGCTTGGGTTGGGTTAGGATTGGATCTATCTATCTATCTATCTATCTATCTATCTACTGATCTATTCACCCGTCTCTATCTATCTAGCCATCCACATCTCTCCCTTCAACATTGGCAAGAAAAAGGAATAATATAATAGCCAAAGATTGAAGAATATTATAGACGGAAGTAGAAGAGGGAAAGGTGGCTGACTGTCCACCTTGGCATTAACCCCTTCACCACCATTACGTAGTTTCATCATATTCTGGTTACCATTAGATGATTTTCTTTATTTTATCATCTACCTATACGACTCAAATGGGTAAAAACAATCTCAATAATCCCTCTTAGTAACATAGGAACTTTTCAAACTTCATACAATCGTCTAATTTTAACCAGAATCAAAGGTACAAAGGCGTCATGGTGATGTAGGGTTCAAGACTGATTGCTACCATACGCGTATATACAAAAGTTCTGTTGCAATATAGCTTTGTAGGTTTATTATATTTACATTGGTATAGAATAGGCTGGAGTAAATAACAGTAAATAGGTTAACCCCTTCTGTACCAGCGACGCCTTTTATATTTTGTACTAGCTATATTTAGACTGTTTTGTGCAGTTTAAGAAGGATCTGAGGTAATAAAAAGGGTTAAGTGAGATACTTCGAAGCCTGTTAATTGCTGGAGACCCTATTATAAACTGAATTCATTCTTATAATAGTAGCCAGAACAAAGTTAAAAGGCCGGCACCAGTACTGAAAAGGATAAGTAAGATTACACTTGGTTGACTAATATAAGTATTGTCATATGTGCGAAGGGTGAGAACTGGAGTGCATAGAGTAATACCGCGTCACCATCAGTATCATTGTTTGACAAGGGCTATATAAGGGCCGTATTCTGAAACATGGGAAGGGGCTCCCTCCCCCCTTTCTCCCTCATGTTTAGTCCCATTAGTTTTGACATTTTAAGAAGTTTGTGTAATTAGTATGGCGATTTTAAGACTCTTCAACCGTTTTGGGGGAATATTATTAACTTTCGTGCCACTTAGGTGTCGATTTTTTTCCTGGCGAGCGCTAGCGAGCCTCTAGTTTTAGGAGGAACCGGCCTGCAACCGAAACTGGAGGTCTAGCGAGAACGCTAAAAAGGTAAAAAGATAATTAAATAAATATATATATATCAACCAAATAATAAACCCTACCCCCATAAAACAATGGTCCCTATATACTGTAGGTTGGTATTCCTGGACATAAAACAATGGTCCTTATATACTGTAGGTTGGTATTCCTGGACATAAAACAATGGTCCCTATATACTGTAGGTTGGTATTCCTGGACATAAAACAATGGTCCTTATATACTGTAGGTTGGTATTCCTGGACATAAAACAATGGTCCCTATATACTGTAGGTTGGTATTCCTGGACATAAAACAATGGTCCCTATATACTGTAGGTTGGTATTCCTGGACATAAAACAATGGTCCCTATATACTGTAGGTTGGTATTCCTGGACATAAAACAATGGTCCCTATATACTGTAGGTTGGTATTCCTGGACAAGCCTCATCATTTTGGGTGGCAAATACTATAGTGCGTCCGTAGCCCTGGGTCTATAGTCTGTTTATTTTCAACTAACGGTAAATTGTAAGGTTTCCATCAAGATTTTTCATATATTTTGAAGCTTGTGTAGTGAAATATGGTGCGAATTATATAACTAGGTTTTAATATGATGTAGAGATTATAGTAGTTTCATATTTTTCCATTAAGAATCGAGAAATCGGATGCAAAAGGAGTCAATTTACCGTCACCTGGAACAAGACGGACTATAGTCAGTCATTAACCCCTTCAGTACCGGCGGTGACAGCCTTTCATTAAGTTCTGGAAACTCTTAGACGATTTTCTTCAGCTTAAGAAGGACGTCTACCAATTAAAAAGGTATGCAGACTTTCTCATCCGTTTGGCTGCCTGCATAGATCCTTCCTAAGCTTCACAAAATCGTCTTCATGTAGCGGAAATATAATTAAATAGACGTCACCGGTACACTAGATGTTGTAATTGTAATGACATGACACATTATTAACCCCTTCTGTACCGGCGACGTCTTTTGAATTTGATCTTGGCTATATTTAGAGGATTTTTAGCAGTTTAAAAACTATTTGTTGTCTTAAAAAGGGTTAAGTTATATACTTCGAAGCCTGTTAATTGCTGGAGGCCCTTTTATAAGTTAATAAAATTGCTTCATAGTAGCCAGAATAAAGTTAAAAGGACGGCACAGGTATTGCAAGGGGTAAATTACGTTCATTGTAATTGTATATCATATTGACAGGTTATGAGTACAGTACGTCCATTTTTTTTTTTTTTTTTTTTTTTTTGGTCTATATTCTAACTACTTCCTCTCGGGCATAGGCTGAGAGCCTTTACACTACACCGC
Source organism: Paralithodes platypus (assembly GCA_032716605.1). Taxonomy (NCBI): domain Eukaryota; kingdom Metazoa; phylum Arthropoda; class Malacostraca; order Decapoda; family Lithodidae; genus Paralithodes; species Paralithodes platypus. The sequence goes on along the minus strand of CM064520.1, from coordinate 21,322,580 downwards.
TGAATACGGTGAGGCCCGTGAGGTCTTGTTCCAGTCTAGGGAGTAAGACATGCGAAGCACCCCGGCTCAAAGCAATTCCATCTCTGAAGCTGCTCCGCCTCTGTGCTTCACCGTCTCAACCCCCACACTCGGACCCTCACTCTCAGAACACCACCTATTGAGCAATTAACTCACTAGGCATTGCCCCCCTGTAATATATTTTGAATATGGGAATATTCATACAATGCTATTTAATCAGGGAACAATGAGGGTATTTTTTTGGCATTTCGGTGTGCTGTGGTAATGCACCGAAACTAGGTACAGCACAAATTCCATCCCAATAATATCTTCCCATTGACATATTTGGGATTCGGGTCCATTGGATTACCAGTCCAGTGGCAAGACCACTCTGCCACACCTCTCCTAAATATATTCTATAAATTCCATAGTAGCTGCCTCATACAGTGATGGGGTACCGGCGACGTCTTTTTAAATCTATTCTGGCTACTATTAGACGATTATATTCAGTTTAAAAAGAACCTCCAGCCATTTATATTATATGACTTCGAAATAGCTCACTTAACCCTTTTTACTATCACAGATCCTTCTAAAGCTGCATACAATCGTCTAAATACAGCTAGAATAAAATTTAAAGTCGTTGCTGGTAGAGAAAGGGTTAAAGAATACAGACTTAAGTATCATAACCTTCGTGACGGCAAACCAAGTCATATTTGCATAATTCTCGAGATTGACAATTTGTTATCAAAAGGAGCTTGTTGGTGATGTTTTATTATTATATTTTTAATGTACATTGTAAGCCTCATAGTATAACATTATAAAATAACATATACTGTATTCTGTACGACCAAAATAATGTACAACAGCTTTTGTCTCATGTATCTCTCTGTTCACACACGGTAGACATTTTTTAATTCCAGATACTTAATCAAGAAATTAAGTCCACTTGAATTGGGCCCCAACATGTTTGGGGTGGAGTGCAATCCCATACACACAGCTGAATGAGGGTTTTCAGGCCAAAAGGAACGAGTCATTCACCAAACAATACGGGCCATGGCAGCAAATAAATCATAAGGGTATTTTCACCCTCCAACATGAAATAGAGAGACACAATGAATTCTTGGAAGTTATTGTGCGGTAATTGAATAATACACAGTGATTCGTCCATTTCTGACGGGCCGAGTTATCAAGGGAGGATGATAGATGAGCTCTCTCTCTCTCTCTCTCTCGCTCCCTCTCACTCTCTCTCTCTCTCTCTCTCTCTCTCTCGCTCGCTCCCTCTCTCTCTCTCTCTCTCTCTCTCTCTCTCTCTCTCTCTCTATATATATATATATATATATATATATATATATATATATATATATATATATATATATATATATATATATATATATACAGTATATATATGATACAATTGTGGTGGATTCGTCGTCAGGGAATTTTCGCCGCCTCACAGATCGCAATTGTTTAACCAGCCATATCTCATATTAGTCCAGTTGTATGTATTTCATGTCTATTTGTGAAATTTCGAAAGTATTCTAAGGTCGCCGAGGTTTGACCAAAAGTGATCAACTGCCTATTCAATTTAGACCCTTGACATTTCCTGCGCTAACGTGACTAACACATTAATCCAACTCAATATAAATATACACCGCAATTTTTCTGAGACTTTTATATATTTATTTATATGTATTTATTTTTATAAGGCCTATCATTATTATTATTATTATTATTATTATCATAGCTTATTCTTACCAAGCCTTTAATCAGACTCCGAGGTAAAGGTCAGGCTGTACATTAGTGGTGGCAAGATATGTTAGGAGGAGGGTGAGGGTAGAGGGGTGGGGGGATGGGGGGGTAGAGAATGAGGGAGAGGAAGAGTGGAGGGAGGGGGGGGGGGCACAGTCCGTAAGAGGGTAGACAAGGGGAAGCCGCGGACATGGCAAAGCTCGTATTATATTTATTTGTATTCTACTCTCTTAATTTTTCCTCTCCTCCTCCTCCATCTATTTCTTCTTCTTCTTTGTTGTTGTTGTTGTTGTTCTTCTTCGTCGTCATCGTCGTCGTTGTTGTTGTTCTTCTTCTTCCCATCATCATCGTCATCCTCATGATGATGACCATGATCATCATCATCATCTTCATTATTATCAAAATCATCATCATTATCATCATTTTCCTCCACCTTCTCATCATCATCATTATCACCATCATCATCATCATACTCGTTTTCTGGAACAGTGTCCTATTTTATGTTCTCCCTTCCGCTGGCAGGACCACTCAGCCTCGCCTCCCAAACCCCCCCTTAACCACGGCTCATAATTTGTGAACCATCTGAGACGCTGAGAGGCCCTTTCTCTCCTCTTATCATCTCAAGCCTCCCTAGTAGTGGTCTATTGAGTTTAAAGGGGGATATACGACGGCAAATTAATAAAAATAGATTATTCCACAATTTGTCAATCGTAACTTCTTTTCTAACAACACTGAGGTATTTATATTTGTTTGCTATGTGAATGAAGGAGACAAAATGCGAAGCTGCCTGTAGCAAGTGTCTCCCCCCCCCCCCCAAGATTGAAAGTGTGACATAGCCAAAATCAAGGTATGTTAGAGGTAATGTAGGTGTGCTGGAAAGAAGTGTGGTGTGCTTGTTAAGAGTAATGAAATAAATAGAAGGAGGTGTTTGTGGGAGTGATTTGCTCTGGTATCGGCAACTAGACTGATGGTAGATTAATATAAGTAGGAACATTATGATAAAAATCATGTTGCAGAATCCGTCAGAGGAAAGTTGCAGGGAAAAGCGCTCATGTGAATCCGTCTTAAGTCACACATGTTTTGATGTTTTGGCAATTTTCGATCGGCAACTATAATTAAACATCTATTCACACATGTTTGTATTCCCTTTATTTCTGGCAAATTTCGATGGCCTACTTTTATTCTGGCAACGTTCTAGGAAGTGTTGAAATAACTTTGAAAAGTTGACAGAATGAGTATAAACACCATATGAGGAGGAGCACTTTATTGACAACGTTTCGCAGACAGCTTCTTCAGGTCATCTGCGAAACGTTGTGAATAAAGTGCTCCTCCTAATATTGTGTTTATATTTAACATTCTAGGGAGTCTGTTGGTATGGCTGACGATACATAGAGTGAATGTAAATGTATGTAGTTGGCTGAGATATTATAACCCATGAATTTTAGGAGCCTTCATATCCGAGTTGCCTAAGAAACTGTATTCTAACATTTTGTGGCCTTTTTGTATTGGTTTGGACACAATGTAGACTGAAGATAAATATATGTATAGTTCATGCTTTATATTTAGGCCAAATTTTTGACCAGTAACCTCTTTAACTTAAAACAAAAATCAATAATCGAGCTAATATTTCTATCATTTGGGAAGAGTCAACCAGGGAATAGGTGTGGAGAGTTACAGCCCATTTGCTCTAACTCCTTACGAGTTAAAGAGGCCTATTGATAATGGGTATATGCTATAGTTTGCTGAAATCATAAGCATAAGCTTTGCACATAGAAATTCTGGATAAAAATAGGAAAAAAAGGATTGAACGTTTCTGAGGATTCGCAAAGCCTCCCCCCCCCCCCCCCTTCTCCCACCCCCCAAGTGGTCTCTCATATATTCGTTTCTCTCGAGTGGCTGGTGTGATTATGTCACTAGTTGGTCTGATTGGTCACTTGGTTATGGCCCCCTTCGACACGGTAGAGAGGGCTGGAGTGCGATTAAGGATGTGTGTGTTGGTCAGTTGAATCGCAGGGAATGTTAGTAGATTCGTCACCTGGTCGATTTCGCCGCTGAGATGAAACACGACCTAATTCAGATAAGTAAGGTGAAGCTACAGTAACTTATGATACGATAGGTTATGGCGTGATATTAAAGTATGCTATACGTTATGGTAAGAGCAGCTTATACAGTACTTTGCGCAGTAAGTACAGACAAATCATAACACTGTTAAGCAACTTTACCAAATCACCGGACTGACAACACCAACAACAAAAATAATAATAATAATAATAATAATAATAATAATAATAATAATAATAATAATAATAATACAAAGATAGAAGTATAAATCAAAATTACAGTAAACTGGTTAAGTTAATAAAATATATAGAGAGATGAACATTAACACCACACGCATGTTCATGAACGCTACACATACGAATATCAATCATAATTAAGTCTGTTTGTAGTTTTCCAAGACTTGACTTAGATCATGTAATGCTAACTAGAATGCAACAGGAGCACTTGTTCCATTGATTAATTCGCTCAATCAAATGACGCCAATTTGGATTATATTCTACACACTTGTAAATGGTTCTATTCAAAATGGAATTGGTGCCGTGTTTGGGTGACTCACACGGCCACCTTTTCCGGCATTTCTTTACGGAAAATCTTATACGAGAACTCTTGTGCTCGTATGCTTAACCCCTTCACCACCATTACGTAGTTGTCATCATATTCTGGTTACCATTAGACGATTTTCTTTAATATTTAATCTACCTATACGACTCAAATGGGTAAATATGATCATAATAAACCCTCTTAGTAACCTAGGTCCTTCTTAATCTGCATAAAATCATCTAATTTTAGCCACAATCAAATGTAAAAAGGCGTCATGATGCTGAAGGGGTTAAACAATGTCTTCCCTTCGTAGCGCCAAGAAGGGACGAAATCACTCGAAATATGACGCTAGCTTAAGATATGGGAGTGCTAATCCGTGTACTTTCTTTAAACAACACTCATTCCCACACTATTCGCTCGTATCGGTACCAGGGGCAGCGAAGGGACAAAAATTGCTTAAGGGGGAGAGGTGGGGGGGGGGGGGGGGGAGTCGTTTTTCTGGCCCCTTCCTCATGTTTAACCCAATTAGTTTTCCGATTTTATGACGTTTGGCCTATTAGTTTGGCGATTTTAAGACCTTTCACCTCATTTATTTGTCAATAACTAAGGATTTTTGTGTCATTTACCTGTAATTTGAGACGAACCGGCCTCCGGCCGGGAAATTTTGGTATCGAAAAATATACACATATAATATTATCTGTAAGGAAGGTCTTGGGGGTTATTCTTCTCAGCTTGATGGAGGTCTAGGGAAGAAACTAAAACACGATAAAAAGATATATAAATGAGGAAACAAATACGCCCATCCCCCCTTAATTAAGAATACAAGGGCATGTATCAACGCGACTCCCACCAACCATAAGTGATGATCCAGAAGTATAATTTATCATTGTATCTGAGTTGAAACAGTCCAAAGCAAGACATTACCTTCCTTCGGAGATAGGTTTGTTTGTAGGGAAGCATGTTTTTTTTTTTGTTTTTTTTTTGTTCCCCAGACCTCCATCAAACTTTTATAACAAAAAAAAAAATGCCAAGACCCTCTTTCAAGATTAATTTGTATATTTTTCGATAGAAAAATGTCCCGGCCGTTTAAATTACAGGCTCGCTCTCGCTCGCCAGGAAAAAAATCGACACCTTAATGACTCGAAATGTCTTAATATTGAGAAAGAAATGAGGTGAAAGGTCTTAAAATCGGAAACCGCCGAACGTCATAAAATTTTAAAACTAATGTGGGTAAACATGAGGAAGAAGAGGGCCCAGAAAAACTACTCATCTTCCCTTCAAGAGGAAAGGAAGAATCAGAGCTTTCACAAACAAAGTCATCTTTATTGGCCCAACAAAGATGACTTCTTTTCCTCCTTAAACTACGCTTCCCTACAAACAAACCCCTTCTGCACCGGCGACGTCTTTTTATTTTTTGTTCTGGTTTATATTAGACAGTTTTATTCTGCTTACAAATGGCCTCCAGCAATTACCAGGCTTCGAACTATCTCACTTAACCCATTGCACTACCATAGATCCTTCTTAAACTGCACAAAATCGTCTAAATATAGCTAGCATAAAATTTAAAAAACACGTCGTTGGTACAGAAGGGGTTAAGACATTACCTACTGTATACCCTGTTCATTATAGGTAGGCCAGTAATCCCGAACCCAACCTCTTATGTCTGAAAGCGGACTAATAGTGACCTAATATTTCGACCGTTTGAGAAGAGCCAGCCAAGGAATAAATATGGAAATTTACAGCCCATTTGCTCTAGCTCTTATTGAGATTAAGAGGATACAGGTCACGATGTCTGGCCTACCTATTATGGATGGACTATTGTCTGATATTCGGAGCATGGAGGCTATTCAGTTGTGGCCACTGCTTCGGAAATAAAGGTGTCTGGTAATAGGAATAATAGAATACAGTATATATTAGCTTTGCGTGTAGCTAAACGAAAGATATGCTGAAAAGAGGGTCCCTACGGTTATATTCCAGAAAAAATAAAATTCTGCCGATATAGTTTGGTTTGTGAGGTAGCATGCAGACCCCGTATCAGGTATTATACATTTAATTTAATACTATCGTTTGTAATTACTAAAAACAGCTGCTACGTTAAAGAGATGGTCCCGAACGTAAGCTAACATTCCGCAAAACTGAAAATTCTGCCGACAGAGTTTGGTTTGTGAGGTAGCATGCAGGCCCCGTGACAGGTATTGTTGGCGTGATGATAAATGTGCGAGCTGGGGGCCGCTTTGTCAAGACCAGAGGAGCTGGTCAATAGATTCTCGACCCATGACAGCCGCCGCGCCACCAAACCCCGAGGCAGCTCTTGCTCTCCCCTCTCCCCACTCCCCACTCTCCCCTCTACCCTTCACCTCTCCCCACTCCCCTCTACCCTTCACCTCTCCCCACTCCCCTCTACCCTTCACCTCTCCCCACTCCCCTCTACCCTTCACCTTTCCCCACTCCCCTCTACCCTTCACCTCTCCTCTCTACCCTTCACCTCTCCCCACTCCCCTCTACCCTTCACCTCTCCCCACTCCCCTCTACCCTTCACCTCTCCCCACTCCCCTCTACCCTTCACCTCTCCCCCCTCCCCTCTTCCCTTCACCCCTCCCCCTTCCCTTCTACCCTTCACCTCTCCCCACTCCCCTCTACCCTTCACCTCTCCTCTCTACCCTTCACCTCTCCCCACTCCCCTCTACCCTTCACCTCTCCCCACTCCCTTCTACCCTTCACCTCTCCCCACTTCCTTCTCCCCTTCACCTCTCCCCACTCCCCTCTACCCTTCACCTCTCCCCACTCCCTTCTACCCTTCACCTCTCCCCGCTCCCTTCTACCTGTCCCCTCTCCCCACTCCCCTCTACCCTTCACCTCTCCCCACTCCCCTCTACCCTTCACCTCTCCCCACTCCCTTCTCCCCTTCACCTCTCCCCGCTCCCTTCTCCCCTTCACCTCTCCCCACTCCCCTCTACCCATCACCTCTACCCACTCCCCTTCACCTCTCCCCACTCCCTTCTACCCTTCACCTCTCCCCGCTCCCTTCTACCTGTCCCCTCTCCCCACTCCCTTCTACCCTTCACCTCTCCCCACTCCCTTCTACCATTCATATCTCCCCACTCCCTTCTACCCTTCATCTCTCCCCACTCCCTTCTACCATTCACCTCTCCCCACTCCCCTCTACCCTTCACATCTCCCCACTCCCCTCTACCCTTCACCTCTCCCCACTCCCTTCTACTCTTCACCTCTCCCCACTCCCTTCTACCCTTCACCTCTCCCCTCTCCCTTCACCTTTCCCCACTCCCCTCTACCCTTCACCTCTCCCCTCTCCCTTCACCTCTCCCCACTCCCTTCTACCTTTCACCTCTCCCCACTCCCTTCTACCCTTCACCTCTCCCCTCTCTCTTCACCTCTCCCCACTCCCTTCTACCTTTCACCTCTCCCCACTCCCTTCTACCCTTCACCTCTCCCCTCTCCCTTCAAATCTCCTCACTCCCTTCTACCTTTCACCTCTCCCCACTCCCTTCAAGTCTCCCCACTCCCTTCTACCCTTCACCTCTCCCCACTCCCTTCTACCCTTCACCTCTCCCCACTCCCTTCTACCATTCACCTCTCCCCACTCCCTTCTACCCTTCACCTCTCCCCACTCCCTTCTACCATTCACCTCTCCCCTCTCCCCTCTACCTTCACCTCTCCCCACTCCCTTCAACTCTCCCCACTATCCCTTCTACCCTTCACCTCTCCCCACTCATCAAGGATCATCGGCTCAGGAATCGTCCCCCGGCTCGGTGTAGAGAGCGATTTTACAACATAGCCACCAGCACAAATCGTTGTCTAGCAAACCTCTGCGGGAAGGAGAACGTGGGATTCGTCGACACCTGGGACAATTTCTACTACGATGACTATTTGTTATCGGACGATGGAGTTCATCTGAACCAGGTGGGAGCAGCACGTTTTGGGCGTCTTCTCAACGATGCGGTGAAGGATTTTCGGAGAAGAAATCGACTCAGCACAGGACAACCAGGAAGGAGGACCGAAGACAGCGAGGACGGCAACCTACAAAGGAATTAAATACTAATCCGTCAAGAACCGCGAATTTGGATAAAGCTCCACCAACACGACCCAAATTCAAAACCGCCAGGGATAACGACCGAGGACCGAGGACAGCCATGAATGTAAATGTAGATCCGACCAGAACCAAAAATTCGATGAAAGAACGTTCTGTGAGTTCTAAAACCGCAACTTAAAAGGTTTTCTATGCAAACGCTCGTAGCATACGCAATAAATTTTCAGATTTAGAGGAACTAGTGTTTACAGAAAATGATGATGTGATTGGTTTAACAGAATCTTGGCTCAATACAGAAGATAGAGACTTTTTAGCAGAGTATTCACTTCCCGGTTATGTAATGTTTGAGAACAGCCGAATAAATAAAAATGGAGGCGTTTTATTTTATATCAAAGAAAGTCTTAACCCGACCCATTCGTGTCAAAACCTCAAATTGCGAACGTCGACACATCTTTTGTGCTAATAAAGAATAATAAAGGTACAAAAATAATACTTGCATTAATATACAGACCTCCAGCTCAATCAGTGCAAACTGACCGAGAAATTTACGAACAAATTGCAGATGTAAGTAACTCACAAGATACCGTAATTTTTGGCGACTTTAATTTACCTGTGACCAAGTGGGGCGATACTCTTACTTCACACTCCGGACATGACTTGTATACGAACTTGCAAGAGAGTTCGCTTTATCAATTTGTTCGAACGCCGACCCGTGGTAATAACGTTCTTGACATTGTACTTGCAACAAAAGAAGAATTGATAGAGAATTTGAATGTTGGTGAAGAATTCAGTAACAGCGACCATCGTACGATAACTTTCACTTTAAAGTTTACTAGTAACGAACCAAATAGTAGCATCGAAAAAGTCCCTAATTTCAAGAAAGCAAACTTCCATAAACTTAGAGCTATGTTTAAAGAAACTGACGAGCTTTTTAATTAACAATAACGACATAAATACAACTTGGAAGTTATTCGAAACCACTTACCTAAAAGCAGTGCAAGACTGCATACCATCGAAAATACGGCGTCCAGGCCATAATAATAAGCCCAAATGGTGGAATAAAGGTATTTCAAACTGCCTGCTTGTTAAACAATTTGCTAATGATAGATTAAAATCCTCACAAAATGACGAAGAATGGGTGAAATTTGTAGAGCTACGACGCAAAGCCAAAAAGTTAATTAAGCAAAGTAAAAAGACCTTAGAGTTACATATTGCGAATCAAAGTAAAACAAACCCGAAAGAATTCTATAGTTATATCTGAAAGAAAAAAATAGTTACTTCAACTGTTGGACCGTTAGTCGATGAAAATGGAGAATACACCAAAGACGAAGTACAAATGAGTAATGCCCTCAATACCTTCTTTGCATCAGTTTTTACAACAGAAGGCCTCAGTGATATCCCTACACCATCGCCGATTCAGATTGATAATTCAGATGTTCTAAGCAATATCACCGTTACAGAGAGAGAAGTATTGAATTGTTTAGATACACTCAAGGTAAATAAAACGCCAGGACCTGATACAATCTCGCCTAGAGTTCTAAAGGAAGCTAAGGATGAGCTCTCCAAACCACTGACATTACTATTCAATAAATCCTTGCAGTCTGGAACTATGCCTGATCAGTGAAAGCTAGCCAACGTAACACCGATATTAAAAAAGGCAGCAAATCCCTACCCAGTAACTATCGTCCAATTAGCTTAACCTCAGTTGTATGTAAAATGCTAGAAACGGTCATACGAGACAGACTCGTAAATCACTTAGAGGAAAATAACATACTTAAAGATACTCAACACTGCATTCGTAAAAAACGTTCCTGTTTAACAAACCTTTTAGACTTCTTCCACGATATCCTCAACCTCTACGATGAGAGTAAAGCTGTAGATATTATATACCTTGATTTTCAAAAGGCCTTTGACAAAGTTCCCCCACAAGCGTTTACTGCTAAAACTAAAAGCGCATGGAATACAAGACGGTGTGTTGAAATGGATAGAAAATTGGCTCAGCAACAGAAAGCAAAGGGTAGTCATAAACGGTAAGGCATCTAAATGGACCAATGTAAGTAGCGGGGTACCCCAGGGATCGGTACTAGGACCAATTCTCTTTCTAATTTACATCAACGACATACTGTAGATGAGGGTCTCACCTGTACAATCTCAAAATTTGCTGACGATACAAAAATTGCAAATAGCGTACTCTCAAAAGAACAAGTTGACGATATGCAACACAATCTAGATAAATTGTCATGTTGGGCCCAAATTTGGCAAATGAGTTTCAATGCGGATAAATGTAAAGTACTACATGTCGGATACCTAAATGAGAAAGCAAACTATTCGATGAATGGCACTCAGCTTAAGAATGTAAACAGAGAAACCGATCTGGGAGTAACAATATCGAGTAACCTAAAACCGAGTCAACAATGTTCAGAAGTTGTTAAGAAGGCAAACAAAATAATTGGCTTTATAGGCAGGTCATTTGAGCATAAATCCAAAGAAGTTATCCTAACCCTTTACAATTCCTTAGTCCGCCCTCTTCTGGAATACTGCGTTCAATCCTGGTGCCCTTATTACCAAAAAGACATAAACAAGCTAGAACGAGTTCAACGTAGAGTTACCAAAATGATACCTAGCCTAAAAACCAAACCATACGAAGAGCGTCTTAGAGAATTAAATCTATTTCCTTTAACCCAGTGCAGATTAAGAGGTGACTTAATTCAAGTGTTCAAAATCATCAAAGGCATCGACAATATGAACTGTAGTAAGTACTTCACTATCGACCAATCTAATTACACGCGGGGAAACGGTTGCAAAATTATTGGTAAATCTTTTAACTCACACGAATCTAAGAATTTCTTCTTCAATCGAGTTGTCAACTTGTGGAATGGGCTTCCCCGAAACGTTATAGACTGCATCACCGTTGATTCATTTAAACTCCGCCTAGACAAATATCTCTCATCAAACCCGCGACTGACTGCGTTTGTAAATGAATAACTTTATTTTATCCCCCCCTCAGTTACTAACCCATCTGTCCTCTACTAACTTCCTAATCCTGCCACGGACATTAGTTCCAGGGCAGTAATTCCCTTTCCAATGTTCCCTTACCCACTCTAAACCACTGTTTGGACACTTGATCCTAGGTGTTTTGGAGGACAAGCAACCTAGAAGGGTCACTAGATCTGTTGTTGCTTGATTTCCTTTGATTTCCTTTGTACTCCCTTCTACCCTTCACCTCCCCCCACTCGCTTCTACCTTTCACCTCTCCCCACTCCCCTCTACCCTTCACCTCTCCCCCCTCCCTTCTACCTTTCACCTCTCCCAACTCCCCTCTACCCTTCACCTCTCCCCACTCCCTTCTACCCCTCACATCTCCCCACTCCCCTCTACCCTTCACCTCTCCCCACTCCCCTCTACCCTTCACCTCTCCCCACTCCCTTCTACTCTTCACCTCTCCCCACTCCCTTCTACCCTTCATCTATCCCCACTCCCCTCAACCCTTCACCTCTCCCCACTCCCTTCAAATCTCCCCACTCCCTTCACCTCTCCCCACTCCCTTCTACCCTTCACCTCTCCCCACTCCCCTCTACCCTTCACCTCTCCCCACTCCCTTCCACCCTTCACCTCTCCCCACTCCCCTCTACCCTTCACCTCTCCCCACTCCCTTCTACCCTTCACCTCTCCCTGCTCCCTTCTACCCTTCATCTCTCCCCACTCCCTTCTACTCTTCACCTCTCCCCACTCCCTTCAACCCTTCACCTCTCCCCACTCCCTTCACCTCTCCCCACTCCCTTCTACCCTTCACCTCTCCCCACTCCCTTCTACCCTTCACCTCTCCCCACTCCCTTCTACCCTTCACCTCTCCCCACTCCCCTCAGCCCTTCACCTCTCCCCACTCCCTTCTACCCTTCACCTCTCCCAACTCCCTTCTACCTTCACCTCTCCCACTCCCTTCTACCCTTCACCTCTCCCCCACTCCCTTCTACCCTTCACCTCTCCCCACTCCCCTCAGCCTTCACCTCTCCCCACTCCCTTCTACCCTTCACCTCTCCCCACTCCCCTCTACCCTTCACCTCTCCCCACTCCCTTCACTTCTCCCAACTCCCCTCTACCCTTCACATCTCCCCACTCCCTTCTACCCTTCACTTCTCCCAACTCCCCTCTACCCTTCACATCTCCCCACTCCCTTCTACCCTTCACCTCTCCCCACTCTCTTCTACCCTTCACCTCTCCCCACTCCCTTCTACCCTTCACTTCTCCCAACTCCCCTCTACCCTTCACATCTCCCCACTCCCTTCTACCCTTCACCTCTCTCCCCACTCTCTACCCTTCACCTCTCCCCACTCCCTTCTACCCTTCACTTCTCCCAACTCCCCTCTTCCCTTCACATCTCCCCACTCCCTTGTACCCTTCACCTCTCCCCACTCACTTCCACCCTTCACCTCTCCCCACTCCCTTCTACCCTTCACCTCTCCCCACTCTCTTGTACCCTTCACCTCTCCCCACTCCCTTGTACCCTTCACCTCTCCCCACTCACTTCAACCCTTCACCTCTCCCCACTCACTTCCACCCTTCACCTCTCCCCACTCCCGTCTACCCTTCACCTCTCCCCACTCTCTTGTACCCTTCACCTCTCCCCACTCCCTTGTACCCTTCACCTCTCCCCACTCACTTCAACCCTTCACCTCTCCCCACTCCCTTCTACCCTTCACCTCTCCCCATTCCCTGCTACTCTTCATCTCTCTCTACTCCCTTCACCTCTCCCCACTCCCTTTCACCTTTTCCCACTCCCCTCTACTCTTCACCTCTCCCCACTTCTCTCTCCCCTTCACCTCTCCCCACTTCTATTCACCCCAGATCTCCACATTCAACCGGTAGCTTTCTTACTCGCACCCATATCTAGTTCCCCACATACCCCCACCCTTATAATGGTATCCAACTCCACCTTGCGATACCAACATTTGTTCCTCTCACTAGTATCCTGCAGACCTCCCACACCTCTCATGTCGGTATTTACTAGCCCAGCACTCCCCAAACCAGTATCCAATCCTCCCTACCCTCAGGCCCGGTATGCAGATCCACTCACCCACCACATCCCAATATTCTGCTCTCCCTCACATACACCTCTATCCCCAACTCTTACCGGTATGGTATCCCGTTAGTTTCAAGCAATTCAATAATGTCATCTGTAAAACGTTTATTGAAAATGCCGACTTTACATTTAGTCCAACTTAGTATAACTGGCAAATATATCCACAGTGTATTAACCCCTTCTGTACGGGCGACTTCTTTATAATAAAGTAGACTTGCCGTTTCGCCCAAAATCAAAACGGCATACCCAACTCTGCAATCGGTCACCATCATCACTACTAGTCACTATCATCATTAACAACATCGGCACTACTATTATAATCATCACTACTACTCTCACCATCATTACTACTACTCTCATCATCACTACTACTGTCATCATCACTAAAACTTTCACCATCATCACTACTACTTACCAACATCACTGATACTGTCACCATCATCTTACAATCATCATTACGTCTGTCACCATCATCAATACTATTATGACCATCATCACTACTACTAGTACTATCACCCAAAGTTTATATACATACAAGAAGTTCACTCACCGAAGTAAAATTGGAACCTCCGTCATCCAGTGTGACGTCACGCCTGGGACAGTAGTGCTATATTTCATATACAAACCTGAAGAATCTAAGGATGTGTGGCTTTGAAAAGCTGAATAACATGGCTTTCATTGAAGTATACTATATTTAGTTGCGATTAAGCCTACTGACAGTATCTTGTGAGCTTGTCACCACTGTAAGGAGTCATTATTAGATCATTTTCGGGATAAAATCGTTGTATGAAAATCATAGCCAAGGTCTCTGCATACTGTCTGCATGCAGTTTTGACCAGTCATCAACTCATCATGCTAACCTATTGTGTTCCATAATGAGGATTATGGTGAATTGTCTTAAAAATGGGTTAATGTTGCGATATATTGGTCATGGGGGTGTTTACAATGTCATAAGATAGTGAAATATACGCGGAATATAGGCAACGCCGCTACGTGGTGTTAGCCACGAGCGAGAGGGCGGCTCGTACGATAATTTAAGGTTCTTCATTATTATTTTCCCATTAACATTTTCCCACTAACACATGATTGCCTGAGCAGTATACACTTCCTTTAAATGTAGTCACCACAACGTACCCCGGGTACATGCAGTATGATTGTACTGTAGGTACTGCACAATTGAAAGAAGAACAAGAAAACAAAGATACTTTGAAATATGGCAACACCGTTAGCCACTCGGGAACATGGACACACACCAACCCCGTTATTATGACTGACATATTCTTTAATTTGTTTTCTTTTTCACCACTATCATGAGAACCTAAAAAAATCCAGCTTTTGTCTGGTTTAATTATTAAACCTTTCACCAGCATACAATAATAGACCTGGGTAATATATTAAATTCTCTATAATAAAGTTCAATATGACAACTGTGCTTTCGTCTGTGGGGAAAGCATGGCCGCAGCCGCTATGCCCCGACAGTTACACCAAATCACGATTCTATTTCCATGTATTTGAAATACTGTGATGATAAAAACTATCCCAACCAACGTAACCAAACGTAATTCAAGACATACAGTAAACATACATCGACATATACTTGTACTTGGGCGTGAATATAGTAGAAGTATAGCGGCTGCAGGGCATGAGCTTTCTTCGTCTGCATATTTATATCGAATATAATTACAAAATTAATGACTTGATTGATTTTTGTTCATATTCTACTTGTTCTTAATATAGTGCTTTCTTGAATTTCTAGCCATAAAATATGTAAAGCTTCTACCAGTATGAGTTAACAATGGAAAAACAAAGTGGAACGACATTCTCCCTATGTTGGTCAACATCTACATCCCATGCGACACGATTTTACAAGACTAACACATTTCGGCGAGCTACCAGAAATTTGAGTATCTGGTGGGTCTACTTGTTAGTGTTATTATGTACTTTGCTATCACCATCATATCTACTACTGTTATCTTCATCACTACCATCATCATCACTATTGTCATCATTATCACTAAATCTACAACCATCATCACTGCTATTATCACCACCATCACTACTATCAACATTATCCCCACTATTACTACCATCACTTCTAATGTCGACTAAACTAACTTAACCTAACAAATGCTGGGCGAGTTTTTCTCACCCCCTGAACGATGGCGTTCTGTGTCAGTGTGCCCCTATGGGGCACACATATACAGAATGCCATCATCATTGCTTGGGAATAGGTACGAGGTGGGGGGTGGGGGGTCCTGAGGAGAGGGGAGGGGGAAACAATTTGTTTGACCTAAAACCATAACTATTGCACAAATTCAATTTTTTTTAAAATTCCCGTCGCATTCACACACCAAATGGTCGTGTGAAGTTTGGTGGAAATCCGTCGCACGGTCGGGCTATACCACTCTACTTACGCAGAGTTGATAAAGTAGATGTGCCGTTTTGCCCAAAATCAAAACGGAATACCCAACTCTGTGATCGGTCACCATCATCACTACTAGTCACTATCATCATTAATATCATCAGCACTACTTCTATTAGTCATCACTACTACTCTCACCATAATTACTACTACTCTCATCATCACTACTACTGTATAATAACTACAACTTTCACCATAATCAATACTACTCACCATCATCACTATTACTGTCACCATCGTCACTACCATCAACACAACTGTCATCATTATCACTACAACCATCATCATTACTTGTCACCATCATCACTACTATTATGACCATCATCACTACTACTAGTACTGACACCATTACTACCACTATTACTACCATCACTTCTAATATAAACTAAACTGACTTATCCTAGCAAATACGGAGCGAGATGTTTTCACCCTCTGAACGTCATCATCATTGCTTGGGGGGTGGGGGTGGGGGGGGCCTGAGGAGGGGGGGGTGGTGGGTCTGGTCAGGGGGGGGGGAACAATTTTGTTAATCTAAAATCATAACTATTGCACAATTTTTTTTTTATTACCGTCGCATTCAGCCACCGAATGTTCGTGTGAAGTTTGGTGAAAATCCGTCGAACGGTCTAGGAGGAGTTATCGGACAGACAGACAAACGTCTCGCCATTATCATCACATCTGAGACATGTGTATGATGTGTGGCTTTCTGTGATGTGTGTGCCCCTACGGAGCACACACACACACACAGGGAATAGGTACAGGGTGGGGGTTGGGGGTCCTGAAAAGGGGGGGGGGGGGCAAAACAATTTGTTGGGCCTAAGATCATAACTATTGCACAAATTAAAACAATAAAATAATAATTACCGTCGAATTCACGTACCGAAGGTTCGTGTGAAGTTTGGTGAAAATCCGTCAAACGGTCTAGGAGGAGTTCTCGGACGGACAGACAGACAGACGGACAGACATTTCGGTTAGCATGTACCACTATACGGGGGGCAAGACCACTCTGCTTACGCAGAGTTGATAAAGTAGATGTGCCGTTTCACCCAAAATCAAAACGGCATACCCAACTCTGCGAAAGGTTACCATCATCACTAATATTACCACCATTATTACTACTACTTTCAAACATCACTACAATTGTCACCATCAACACTACTACTACCATCATCACTAATATCACCACCATCATCACTACTACTATCATCACTACAATTGTCACCTTCTAAAGTCAACTAAACTAACTTAACCTAACAAATGCGGGCGAGGTTTTTTTCGCCCCTTAACGATGACGTTCTGTGCGAGTGTGCCCCTACTGGGCACACACACACAGAACGCCATCATCATTGCTTGGGAATAGGTACAGGGTGGAGGGTGGGGGTCCTAAAGGGAGAGGGTGGGGGAGGGGGGTTGGTTGGGGGGGGGGGGAGGGGACAAAACCATATTTTGGACCTAAAATCATAACTATTGCACAAATTCAAAAAATCTGTTTTTAATTACCGTCGCATTCTCGCACCGAATGCTCGTGTGAAGTTTGGTGAAAATCCGTTTAACGGTCTAGGAGGAGTTA
Source organism: Paralithodes platypus (assembly GCA_032716605.1). Lineage (NCBI taxonomy): Eukaryota > Metazoa > Arthropoda > Malacostraca > Decapoda > Lithodidae > Paralithodes > Paralithodes platypus. The sequence goes on along the minus strand of CM064520.1, from coordinate 21,305,113 downwards.
TCGGACAGACAGACAGACAGACATTTTGGCAGGCATGTACCACTATACGGGGGGCGATACCACTCTGCTTACGCAGAGTTGATGAAGTAGACGTGACGTTTTGCCCAAAATCAAAACGGCATACCCAACTCTGCGATGGGTCACCATCATCACTACTAGTCACTATCACCATTACTATCATCACTCCTACTACTCTCACCATCATCACTACTACTCTCATCATCACTACTAGTGTCATAATCACACCAACTTTCACCATCATATAAAGATATACAGATATGCAGATATTTCTCGACTGAACAGACCATAAACTAACTAAACCTAACAAATGCGGGCGAGTTTTTTTTCGCCCCTGAACGCCATCATCATTGCTAGGGAATAGGTACAGGGTGGGGGATGGGGGTCCTGAGGAGGGGGGGGGGGTCTGTTTGAGGGGGGTAGGGGGGGGGGGGGAACCGTATGTTAGACCTAAAATCATAACTATTGCACAAATTAAAACAAAATAAAAAATACCTTCGCGCATTCACGCACCGAATGTTCGTGTGAAGTTTGGTGAAAATACGTCGAACGGTCTAGGAGGAGTTATCGGACGGACAGACAGACAGACATTTCGGCCGGCATGTACCACTATACCGGGGCGATACCACTCTGCTTATGTAGAGTTGATTATATTTTAGTTGTATTTAGACGATTTTGTGCAGCTTAAAATTAGCTGTGGTAGTGAAGGGGTTAAGCGAGATATTTCGAAGCTTTTTAATTGCTGGAGGCCCTTTTAAAATTGAATACAGTAATAATAGCCAGCATAAAGTTAAAAGGACGACGCCGTTACAGAAGGGGTTCAAGTGCTACCTTGAACTGAACCCAACTATATAGGTATTATCAATTCCTACTTATCCTATAGTCTATCCATTATAATTTTACCACTAACCTTTATAATTCAAACACGACTAGAGTAATCTAACTAATATTTCTGCCCTTTGAGAAGAGTCAGCGAGGAAATTGGTGAGGAAATACATAGTCTATTTGCTCTAGCCCTTTTTTAATTACAGATGTAAGAAATCACGATTTCTGGCCTACCTATAGTGAATGGACTATAGTCCCACGTTCTCTTTGCTGGCACTATACTCTGTTTCACATAGGTAGTCCAAAAATCGTGAATCCTCATCTCTGTAATTCAAAAAGGGCAAGAACAAAAAGGCTGTAAATCTCCACACCTATTCCCTGGTTGACCCTTCACAAATGGTAGCAAAAATAGCTCGATTACTCTTGTCGTTTGTGATTTATAGAGGTTAATGTTGATGAGTTTTGACCTTATTTGGAACAGGGTATAGTGTCGGCTCTGTTTGTCTCTATACTGGCCTTTACAATACCAATGTTTTGTGTATTTGTACTGCTTCAGTCGCTGGTTATCAAATCATTATTTAATTCAGGTTAATTGGACTAGGTTTTACCCCTTTATTTCTAGACGGCATTCCAAAACTGAACAAAATCGTCTAATGTTAGCCTGAATACAGTGAACAAGTGTCCTGATATCGTGAGAGGGTCAAGGAGAGGTGTTTAGTTTGTTCCCTAGACCTCCATCAATCTTAAAATTACACCCCCTAGACCCCGTTTCAAAATAAATTTGTACATTTTTCGGTAGAAAAGTGTCCCGGCCGAAGGCCGGTTCCTCTTAAATTACAGGCTCGCTATTCCTCGCCAGGAAAGAATCGGCACCTAAATGGCACGAAAGGTCTTAAAATTGAGAGAAATGGGGCAAAAATTCTTAAAATCGCCACACTAGTGGGTCGAATGTCTTAAAATCTCAAAAGCAATGCGGCTTAACATGAGGGAGAAACGGGTCCCCCCCCAAAGAATCCCTCAAGTGGAAATCTCCCTTTAATGTTGTGTATACAGTTACTGGCCGTGTAAGGACTCCCACTACTCCCTTCATTGTCTAATTACTCTATTACTGGATATCTCCGTCGTCGACACCTGCCCAGGACGCAACACAGCACCACATACTATTAAACACATCATAGAAGACTGCATTCCACACAATCACTTACGCCAACAACATAATTTACACTCCTTAATATCTCTGTGGGAAAGCCCGATCGTGGCCATGTCCTTACTTTGGGACTCAGGGCTGTTCGGCCAATCAGCCTAGGGAACAACAACAACAACAACTATAGTAGCTTATTGCTTCTCCACTCCATTCCATTTTTGCATCCATTACCTCTTTCTTTATCACTGTGCCATCCATATACCTGCAAGTTGTTTTCAGATTACCAGAACGTTAACATGTACTGTATGTATTGTTATACATGAAGGAGAGGGTAGTTTTTTTTTTCTGGGCCACCTTCTCCTTCATGCTTAGCCCCATTCATTTTGAGATTTTAAGATGTTCGCCCCATTATTTTGACGAATTAAGGCCTTTCGCCCCATTTCTTTTTCAATATTAAGACCTTTTGTGCTATTTAGGTGTCGATTTTGTTCCTGGCGAACGATAAAGAGCCTGTAATTTAGTAGGAACTGGCCTTCGGCGGGACATTTTTCTATCGAAAATTTTAAAAATTTATCTAGAAAGGGGATCTTGGGGGTGTCTTTTTAAGTTTGATGGAAGTCTAGGGAGGAAAGTATAAAAAAAAAACATATATACAGTATATATAAAATAATAAATACATCAACCAATAAATAAATCCTTCCCCGTTAACACAACCCGTATTATGCATGTTAACGAAGATGATGAATCACGAGTTATTACTTTGTATACTGGTTGACTTCACTCTTTATTTGGCTCATTTGTTACCAAGATCAAAACGGTACTGGGGTTTTCGCAGAGAGGCTCCAGTCCTGACGTTATTCTTGACTTACAGTGTGCTGGCTTAATAATGCAATAGGGTTGATAGCCTCTGAAGTCCTTTTTTAACTAACCAAGATCTCGTCTGAGACAAATAAATAACTTTTTGTGTATAATGAAAACACAACAGTAAAAATAATAGCATGGGAGATAAGTCCATCCAGGGGTGACCATAAACGAGTGAACGAGAGTGATAGTGGCACACCAGGGGGGGTGGGGGGGGGGGGGGGAGAATGGAGAGAGAGGAATCGAACCCCCGTCTCTCCTCTATAATCCCATTCTGTGTGTTTCATCTTGTGCAAACTGATAAATGAAGCTTAGCGCAGAAAACCAAAATGGGATGGGAAACTTAGGGTCGTGGAAGGAAACTCTCTCGCGTCCAATGATGAAATGAAAGTCAGGGTAATTGGAGTTTTGTGAATGTTTATATATTTTGTTATTATTATTTGCATTTTTGCATCATTAAACCGTTCAGTACCGGAGACGTCTTGTTCATTTGATTTCCGCTACGTTTAGACAATTTTATGAAGCTTAGTGAAGGATATATGGTAGCTAAAAGGGTTGATTGAGTATGTAGCCTTTTAATGGGTAGACGTCCAGGACTCCTAAGGTAAAAAAATCATCTAATAGTTTCCAGAATACAATGAAAAGGACGTCCCCGGTCCTGTATGGGTTAATGTAGGTATTGTTTGTGCAGTCATTCATATTCTGTACATATTTTGTGTTGTGTAATTTACGGGGAGGTTTTTATTTTGTTCCCTAGACCTCCATCAAGCATAAAATTACAGCCCGTAGACCCTATTTCAGGATAAACTTGAACATTTTTCGATATCAAAATATCCTGGCCAAAGGCCGGTTCCTCTTAAATTACAGGCTCGTTATCGCTCGTCAGGAAGAAATCGACACCTAAATGGCATGGAAGGTCTAAAAATTGACACGAATGGGGCGAAAGTTCTTAAAATCGACAAACTAATGGGGTGAACGTCTTAAAATCTCAAAAACAATCTGGCTAAACATGAGGGAGAAAGGGGTCCAGAAAAAAAATCCCTCGGGTGGAAATCTCCCCATCAAGGGCTTTGATCCAGCCGTACACTCATCATATATTGCAATGACGAACCTACAGTAGGTCTGATGTAAAGGTGATCAAGACAAATATACACCACCACCACCAGTTCACGCTTTAACCCTTTCAGTACTGGTGACGCCTTTATCATTGGATTTCAGCTACATTATGACGATCTTATAAGTCTAGGAAAGATATGTGGTAGCTAAAAGGATAAATTGAGATATTGTGTAACCTTCCTAGCCCGAAAAGAATCGTCCAATAGTTGCCAGAATATAATAAAATGGATGTCACCGGTACTGAATGGGTTAACCCAAGTATTAACTCCTCAATAACCGACAGTTTTACCAAGAGGGGAAACACCAGCCCAGTGACAATCCAGAGGGTCCCAATTTATCAAGTCAAATTGTGCCAGATTGTCGTGGGGTCCTCTCATAGCCCTATTTTCCCCCTATTGTCTCGCCAAAATTAATAAATCTGGTTTAACGGAGGGCTGAGCTTGCGGGGCCGAGGGTGGGATGGGGAAGGAAGAAGGAGAAGGGAGAGGAGGGGGGGGGGGGGAAATAGTGATGATTGAAGGAGTAGTGATGGAGGATTGGTGATGAGTTAAATAAGAAGTGAGGGAGAGAGAGAGAGTCAAGGGAACGAAGGAGGAGGGGGGGGGATAGTGATGATTGAAGGAGTAGTGATGGAGGATTTGTGATTAGTTAAATAATAAGTGAGGGAATGAAGGAGGAGGGAGAGGAGAGGAGGGAAAGGGGATGATTGAAGGATAGTGAAGGTGGATTTGTGATTAGTTGATTGAGAAGTGAGGGAGAGGAAGAGTTAAGGGAAAGGAGAGGAGTGAAATTTACTTGTGATTAAAGGAGTGATGAGATGAGGAATAGAAGTGAAGGAAAGGAGATAAGGTGGGGTAATAAGGGAAGGATAGAGGCAAGGAATAGGGACGATTGAAGAAGTAGATTGAGAAGGGATTAGGGTGAGTGAGAAGAGGAAGACTGATGACTGAAAGAGGAGTGTCGAGTGGAGGAAAATATGAGTAAATCAGTGAAAAGGCTGACAAAGGAAAGGGGAGCAAGAGAGAGAGAGATAGAGGGAAGAGTACTGATGATTGAAGATGTAGTGAGGGGAGGAATAGATGTGAGGCAAGGAGTGGTGAAGGAATGAGGGAGGGTGGGAAGGAAAGGAGAGGAGAGATCCCCTTAAGAAGATGGAAGTTTATGAGAAAAAGATAATTAACAGAGGGAAGAAGGCTGGAGAAAGGGACAAGAGGAAAAGTGAGAGGTGAGTGAGGAAAATATGAGGAGGCTGGGAGGGTGGACAAGATGAAAAGGGAGAGGGGAATGAGGAAACTAGGAGGAGGCTGTAGGAGGGGGGGGGGGGCAAGAGGAAAAGTGAGAGGGGAATGAGGGAAATAAGAGGAGGAGACAGGAGGAAAGTGAGAGGGGAGGGAGGAAAATATGAGGGGACAAGAGGAAAAGTGAGAGGGGAGGGAGGAAAACAAGAGTAGGGGACAAGAGGAAAAGTGAGAGGGGAGTGAGGAAAATATGAGGAGCCTGGAGGGGGGACAAGAGGAAAATAAGAGTAGGGGACAAGAGGAAAAGTAAGAGGGGAGTGAGGAAAATAAGAGAAGCCTGCAGGTGAGGGGGGGGGGGGATTACAAGAGGAAAAGTATAAGGGGAGTGAGGACAATATGAGGAGAAGGACCTTTGGGGGAGACTGTTGTTAGTTGCGTTCGGAAAGTACACTATAACAAATAATTGCATAAATGTAACAAGAATATAACACATAAACAGTGTTAAAGTTTGTTTATTAAAATAACGTTAAACATTTTGACCACTAACCTCTTTAACTAAACATTGCTAGAGTAATCGAGCTAATAATAACTATACCCTGTTCGTTATAGGTTGGCCAGAAATCCCAACCACAACCTCTCATAACTAAAAAGGGGCTTCAGTTATTGAGCTGCTATTTATTCCATTTAAGGGGGGTCACCAGCTTTTTATATTTTTCTCTCCTTTTCTCTCTTTCCCTGGCTTGTATCCATTCGGCCCCATTAAGCCAACTGTTTTAAGACGTATATCCCCATCCAGGTGTCAATTTCTTCCTGGCGAGCGATAGCGAGCCAGCATTGTATGGAGAAATCCGGCTTCGCCGGAGACATTTTTCTATCGAAAAATGTACACATTTAGCTTGCTGTCAAAACAAAAATATATATAGGCTGGCTCGATACTGCTGGCCAGGAAAATATTGATACTTAGATGGGGTTAAACGTCTTAAAACAGTAGGCTGAATGGGGAGAATGGATACAAGCCAAAGAGAGAGGGAGAGAAAGAGGAAAAAAGCGAGGTGGGCTCCCGGCCATTTGCACTCGATTTTAACCCTTTAAAAGCCTTAATAATGCTCCTAACTTGCTGCAAATCGGAGGCGGACTTAAGTCCGCCCCCGATCTTTAAGGGTTAAGAAGAGACATCCAGGGAATAGCTGTGGAAATTTACATCCCATTTGCACTAGCCGTTTTTTGAGTTACAGAGGATGGTGTTCTATATTTCTGGCCTAATTACTGTGAATAGAGTATTGTCCGCTTGTCTATCTATATTATTAAATCAGTTTGTGTGTCTGTTTGTCTGTCTGTGTGTTCTAAGTAGGCGGCCGCAGTTTTGGACCTGGGGAGCTGAAACTCTGCATGTGGGTGTCAATTGACCTGGGTTAGGCCATAGAGGGGGCGAGGCCACGATCGGAGGTCGTTTCGAGGCCGAAATTGAAAAAAATAAAACAAATGGCCGTTTGGGGCAGAAGGAGGCCTCCGATCGAAAAGGTGTATGGAACGAAAGTTGTTCGCAGCCCCCCAAAATGGGGGTACTGATGAGGTAAAATCCCAAATTGGAGGTAATTTAGCGGCCGAAATCGAGGTCGCCGTTTAATGTGGCACAGGGAGGTCGAGGCCGGTGATTATGGTAGTAGTAGTATTGTGAGTGATTATGGTAGTAGAATTTAAACCCGGGCACCGCCGGGTACCCCTGCTAGTTCCAATTATAACACGTGAATGACTGACACTTTTATTATGTGCTTCATTTTTGTTTTAGCCTTTGAAGATCGCTGAAACACTTTTTGTCTGTGTTCTGGCTATTATTAGACGATTTTATTCAGAATAGGAAGGTGTATGGAAGTCAGAGGGTTGATTGAGATACTTTTTACCCTTTCAATTCTCACAGATCCTTCATAAGCTGTATAAAATCGTCTAATGATGGCCACAATAAACTGATAAAGCACGTCATATCCTCAAGGGGTTTATTATACGCTCATTTGTACAGTGTATTAATTATTTTACAGTAAGCAAGCAACAACATATATCCCGATTCTCACTGTTGATATATATCTGTGTTTCTATCAAACTTAAGCTTAAGGGGAGTTTTCTTTTATGGAACCTCTTCTTCATTATGCTTTGCTCCATTAGTTTTGAGATCTTAAGACGTTCGCCACATTAGTTTTGCGATTTTAGAACCTTACACCTCATTCCTTTGTCAATATTAATACCTTTCGTGCCATTTAATGTGTAGAATTCTCTCCGGTGAGCGATAGTGAGCTTGTATTTTTTTGTTTTTAGCACCTAGCATCGACTGTAAATATATTTTCTTTTCTGCTCTCAAATCTAATCCATTGCTTTAATTTCCATAATTTACATATCTCACTTTACGACATATTCTCACAAAAAATTACAGTCCATCGAACCATTCCATTAACTAATTATCTCTCTCTCACACACGCTCTCTCTCTCTCTCTCTCCATTATTAATTCTGAGGCCCTTGACACTCTCCCCTTTTGTTATAGTCCTACAACTCACTCTTCTTACTTTTCACTCATCTACATCTCTCTCTCTCTCTCTCTCTCTCTCTCTCCTCCACAGCATACGGGAGGTGTCGAATACAAAGGATATTGTTTCATGATCGCTGTTGACTATAACCCATTAGCCAGCAAGGCCCCTCTACCAGCTAAGGACCGGCGTCGGAAGTGGGCGAAGTGGCCGAATTACAGATCAGCTCATTACTCGGGAGATCACTCGTAGATCACTTGTATCGGATATTTCTCTCGATAATCTTGGTTCTGGCGGCGGCTCAATACATTATTACATGAATTCAGGTACTTAGGATTATCTACATTCAGTTTAGCTCGCAAATGCAATGCAATTCAACCCTGAAATGTTACCAGAAGAAAGCTGTCAATAAAATATTACTGACATAATATCTTGTGATTCCGCAAGTCTAAGATACAAACTGAGGCGATGAAATACATTCAAAGAGGAACCAATATGATGATAGCATAACCTTGTCTTTAACTCGAGCTCTCAGAAATTAGATTGCTAAAAATGTTGAGGATGTTTATATAATTATGGAGGGCTTTTGTATTTGGAACTGTGCCTAGAGGACCCCCTTTGCAGATGGGTGGGCCCCGAACCCTCCGAAGCTCATCGTCTTCGCACCCTGTTCATAATAGCCCCGGACAAGCACCATCCATTTTGCACCGATGATAAATTCCCGACCACACAATATAATCAATTGCATCCGAGAGCTGGGGGTTACGGGAGGAGACCCAGGGGATAATAAGGGTGAGATCACAATGGCGTTAGGAGGGCGATTTTGGGCCTTGGGTCGCCGTAGAATAGAGCCCTGTTTGTGGGTCAATACAAGAAGGGGGAATACATCTTACGGTACGGTTGGTTAAAGGTCGGAATCTCTTGTGTGATCACATAGTAGGAGGGGGCGTTCGGGATGAGGAGGGGTGGGTGGGGGAGAGGGAGGGGTGGGGGACAATTATTTCCCACCAGGATTAGGCACTTCGTCCATATGGCAACATAGATATCACTCAACCTCTGCTACGCCAATCAATTCCAAGTTCCTCAAGCCTTATCCATATCCATACAAATCCAACAAATCGGTAATGATGAAGACCACAAGAACGGTATTTTGTGAGTGTAGGGTGTCCATCAGATGAGAAGCAACATGGCCATACAAACTATAAGTGCCCCAAGGTGGTTGAATAAAAGAGAGAGAGAGAGAGAGAGAGAGAGAGAGAGAGTGAGATTAAGAGGTGGGAGGTTTCAATAGCCTGGGGATAACTAGAAAAAGGGTCCAAGAACAGAGCCCCGAGTGGCAGAGACGGAGGGTGTGTCAACGGGGCCCGGATATCACCAACTATGCATCAATTATCCTACTTAGATCAATGGGAGTGAATTTTGTATCACATGAGCGTTTTCCCCTCAATTTATTTTCTGCAACGCTGGTTTGGCCGCTTATGAATTGGAATTCTTTTTGTACTATGTCGCTTAAATTAATCCATGTTCAGTCCAAGTTCCAATATTAATAGAAAAGACTAAATGAGTGTTATATACCATAAAAACGTTGACCATCGAATATGGAAGATGCTTTGTCTTTTGTGATATCCCCTTGCCTGGTGAGCAAATCCCATCAGATGAGGGGTTCAGCATTCCCATCTACCATGGTTAGTTTCGTTGTACCATTAATGTATTGAACATTATTTACTCTTTAGTTATTGAACTATATATTGTACAGTAGTCACCTACATACCTGCTGGTTAACCCTGAGACATCTAATGTCCATAATATTTTCACAAACATGTATCATAATTCCCTTTCATGGAATAATACAGCTAAGTGGATTAAAGTATTACCATTGGTATATATGCATATAAATATATATGTGTAAATACAATATATATACTGTATATACATATATATATATATACAGTATATATACCGTATATACATATATATATACAGTATATATATATATATATATATATATATATATATATATATATATATATATATATATATATATACTGTATATACAGTAGATATATAAATATATATATATATATATATATATATATATATATATATATATATATATATATATATATATAACAGAGAGAGAGAGAGAGAGAAGGAGAGAGACTGGGGGGTGGGGATGACAGAGTTAACACATTACCCCCTGCATCCCTAATTGCTAGCGACCACAAAGATGAGACACTGATAGATTTTAGATGCAGCATCCTCAAGGCTTATATCATCACCTCTCTCTCTCTCTCTCTCTCTCTCTCTCTCTCTCTCTCCTGAACTGTATCGAAACGTTATAAAATATCTAACTCCCAAGATATATATATACCGTACAGTATATATATAATATATATATATATATATTTATACAGAATATATATATATATATATATATATATATATATATATATTATATATATATATATATATATATATATATATATATATATATATACAGTATATATATATATATATATGTATATATATATATATATAAATATATATATATATATATATATATATATAATATACAGTATATATATGCGAATATGCTTCCACACTAAAGGTGTGTAGAAAAGGATAGGCTCACTGCACAAAGTTTAAAAAATGTTAGTGCTAAAATTAAATTGCATCTAAAATATATTGCATGCACAAAATAAGGGTCTAAAAAGTATGTCCGAGTATCTTATTAGAAGGCTCGGACTGTTGTGTACATATTAAAATAATGTTTATGTAAAAGTGTTAAAATGCATTTCTCTACTTTCGTAGATCTTCAGTTATTATAAACATTTGCAAGAGTGGCTGGCTCCAGAGTCAGGTATTTTTTCTGTATTCTTCTGTGGATTTCCAGTCACAGTGACTGGAAATCCACAGAAGAGTACAGAACAAATACCTGACTCTGGAGCCAGCCACTCTTGCAAATGTTTATAATAACTGAAGATCTACGAAAGTAGAGAAATGCATTTTAACACTTTTACATAAACATTATTTTAATATGTACACAACAGTCCGAGCCTTCTAATAAGATACTCGGACATACTTTTTAAACCCTTATTTTGTGCATGCAATATATTTTAGATGCAATTTAATTTTAGCACTAACATTTTTTAAACTTTGTGCAGTGAACCTACCCTTTTCTACACACCTTTAGTGTGGAAGCATATTCGCATATATTTTTACCACAAGAATCAATATTGTTCATGTTTTTTATATATATATATATATATATATGTATATATATATATATATATCTTGGGAGTCAGATATGTTTTAACGTTTCGATACAGTTGAAGATGGTTTAGAAAATGTCTGCTACAGCAATGATGTATTTTTACCTTTGATTCTGGCTATAATTAGATCATTGTATGCAGTTTAAGAAGGACCTTTGTTACTAAGAAGGTTTATGAAGGTCGCATTTACCCATTAGAGTCGTACAGGTAGATTATTAATGAAAAAAAAAAGTCTAATAGTAACAAGAATATGATGAAAATTACGTATTGGTGGTGAATGGGTTAATTGAGGCACCGAAATGGCGTCCAAAGATATTGATGCCCCCTCTCTCTTACAACAGGATCTATAGGTTAACCCGTTCACTACCAGTTCTGTCCTTTTCATTTTATACTGGCTACTAATAGATAATTGTATTCAGTTTAAGAAGGGCCTCCAGCAATCAACTGACTTCGAACACTCTCCATTAACCCTTTCTACTACCACATCTACTTCTTAAGCTGCACAAAATCGTCTAAATAGAGCTAGATTAAGATACAAAAAAGACGTCACCGGTACAAAAAGGGTTAACAAAACACATCATACGCTATACTTCACCCCTTAACTCTTTCTACTACCACACCTACTTCTAAAGCTGCATAAAATCGTAAAAATATAGCTATTCCTCCCTCTCTACCACTCTCTCAGTTACTTATATCTAGCATCATAATCTCTTCTAAGGATGTACTTTCTGCCCTCTCTGGGCTTAACACTAAGAAGGCGTATGGTCCGGACGTTGTTCCTCCTGTTGTACTCAAAAACTGTGCTTCCGTGCTAAGCAAACTCTTCCGTCTCTGTCTCTCCTCAAACGTCTTCCTTCTTGCTGGAAGTTTGCTCTTATTCAACCTATTCCAAAGAAGGGTGACCGCTCCCAGTCCTCCAACTATCGTCCAATTGCCCTCATTTCTTGCATCTGTAACGTTTTTGAAACTATTCTTAACTCAAAAGTTTCTTAAGCATTTATCTTCCCATAATCTACTTTCAGACCGCCAGTACGGTTTCCTTAAGGGCTGCTCTACTGGTGATCTCCATGCTTATCTTACTAACATTTAGTCATCCTCCTTTCGGGACTTCGGTGAGACTTTTGCTATTGCTCTAGACATATCGAAAGCCTTTGATAGAGTCTGGCAGAAATATATAATTTCCAAACTACCCTCCTTCGGTCTCTATCCCTCTATTTCTGCCTTTGTCTCTAATTTCCTATCAGACAGTTCCACATCTGCAGTTGTGGATGGCCATTGCTCACTTCCTCAGCCTATCAACTCCGGTGTTCCTCAGGGTTCTATCCCGTGTCCAATTCTCTTTCAAATATTAATTAACGATCTACTCAACTGTACCTCTAGCTGATAACTCTACCTTACACTATTCAACTAGTTTTTCACATCAACTCAGCAAGCAAGCACTCCAAAACAAACATGACAAGGCCATAGAATGCCTACCTTCTGATATATCAATTATTTCTGATTGGGGCAGATGAAATCTTGTTACTTTCAACGCCGTCAAGACCCAGTTTCTCCCTCTATCTCTCCATCACAATCTTCCACAAGACTATCAACTATTCTTCAACAATACACAACTCAACCCTTCATATTCTCTCAATATTATAGGTGTATCTTTTTCATCCAACCTTTCTTGTAAAGATCATAATACCACTCTTGCTAAAACAGCTTCCCAGAAGTTAGGTGTGCTCAACCGTCTCTGTGGGTTTTTCACCCCCGCTCTGTATCGGGCACAGTGCGCCCCTGTATTGAGTATTGTTCACATGTGTGGGGAGGCTCCACCCATACCGCACTTCTCGAACGAGTAGAATCAAAAGCATTTTGCCTCATCAATTCACCTCCTACTAGTTCCCTACAATTTCTTTCTACATGAAGGAATGTTGCCTCTCTTTCACTCTTCTATCGCTATTACAACAGTGTTCTTCAGAGCTCTCTCAGTGCATACCCCCTCCCTTGTGGCGAGTGCAAGGCACCCGCCTTTTAACACAGTCCCACTTCTATCTGTCCAGCTCTCCAACCCAAGAATTGGCAAATTTTCTCAGTCTTTCTTCTACTCAACAAGTGAACTCTGGAACTCTCTCCCTCAATCAATTTTTCCTTCATCCTATGACTTAGACTGTTTTAAACTTCGTGTGTCCAGGCATTTTGACTTCAACGTCCCTTGAATTTGGCTTTGCCACTCTTTTTGCTTTAGGGGAGAAACTCATTACAGGCATCCTGCCTTTTGTCCCCTACATACACATAGAAACAAAATAAAAATAAAGAGGATTAAGATAAAAAAAGACGTCGCCGGTACAGAAGGAGTTATAACAACATCACCACCACCACCACCACCCAGACACACCTCCTCGCCTCCTCCTCCACCAATACAACAAGGAATATAAATGAAAATTTTAATTATGATTTGTTGGAGCTAGTGCGTGCTTGCCATTCCATTACTGGGCTCGGAGTACAGTCAGTGTTGAAAGTATTGTCCTAAGCGTCATTTCAGCTTTGGCTATAACTCGAGTAATACGAATAATAGGGTCTTTAAAACGCATGAACATTACCTGTATTTTCAATTTTGGTTTGTGTCAGTTTTGTTGAGAGATGTTTTGTATTATATCAAGAGGGTAAGTATCATTAAGATTGTGAAGGTGGGATCCAAATTTGTGCGTGTAACTGTACAATAGTTTCAGTATTTATCATCTGCGGCCCGAGAAAGACGAAGATATATGAAACGCGCCTCCTGTTTCACCCTTGCTTAATCAAAGGCAGATACAAAGGAAATCCATTTAGGAAATCGAAGACAGCCAAGTTGGAAATGTATTGTGTCAACTGAGTCACAATTGCAAGGCGCTGGTGACAAGTGGGGCCCCTTTTAATGAATTCCCAGGTGCGGCCGGCATTCTCGTTTTGTTCCAGCTGACATTAGGCGATTTTGCTCAGATAGATACGAACCACTGGGCTTTTGAAGGGCACAAGCCATCTCAATTTACCTTCCAACAACGCAGCTCCTTCCTAAGCTTTAAAAATCGTCTACCAAGAGCCAGGCTGATGTGGAGAAAGGCGTCACCGTACCGAAAGGGCTTAATGAATTCCAAGTTGCGACGACCTCAGAATAATGCTCGCCGGGGGACTGTCGCTCACGGGAGTTCGAATATCTCGGAAATCGTCCCGGAGCTTCAACACTTTTATTATTATAGTCTCCGATTCTTTGGCCGGCGATATATATAAATTTTCTCAGGGGTCGGGATTCGCAAGTCTTATATTGTTCTGCGTGAACATAAAAAGCGATAACCCAAGGGACAGGAAGGCGAGGGAAGGTTTTCGCTTTGCATTTTGCGTATTTTTTCATGTTGGTGTTTGTATTCGCGACACCAGCCAACCCGACCATTCTCCTACGTGCGAGGCGTTCCATTGTCAGCTACAGGCTTTATTCAGGGTCGGGAAACTCATCTTGTAAGGGGATTAGTGGAAGCCGGGAATTAATGATTGCGAGGCTGGAAGGGAAAATGTCAGCTTGCTTGCTTCCCTTGTGAGTTCTCGGCATAAAGGTGAGGTCACGTGTACTTGTAAATAGTGCGAGGTGTTTTGTTATGGTGGAGAGTATGTTTAATATGCAGGTGCGGGAAAACATATTGCTTTTCAATACAATAATCAGTTCTTCATGTGTGTGTGTGTGTGTGTGTGTGTACATTTCTTTCACTTCCGATATTTACTAGCACATTGTACCTAATAACTATTCAAAGGTTTCCGAGGTTTGCTTTGGCAATAATATGCATATTACTTCCCTTAAGTAAAGGGTATATGTATATGATATGAAGGGTGGATGGGACTCGTTAGCCTTGGTCGGCTCCCCATCTAGGGGAGACAACCTTATAAAAATCCGGGTGGATGAGACTCGTCAACCTTGGTCGGCAACCTGTCTAGGGGAGTAAACCTGATACAAATCCGTACTGCTTATCTAAATGTAAAGCAGGTTAGTGGATGGACTAGCCGAACACCACTGTAGAAAAAATAGTGCTAACAAGATACATAGAGGGCCTCGGAGTCGGACAGATCCTAAATTGAGTGGTCAATCCTGTAAGTCCTTCAGTAAACTGGCTTGGGTTATCCCTCTCACAGGGAATAGGTCCGCATGGGGGCCTTCTGTGTATGGCCACCCTCATTAATGGGAGTAAGGCATCTGGCAATAGATAGATAGATAGTTAGATGAAGGATAGTGGAGTGGCGCTTGTTACAGTATTCACGTGAATCAACTTATTAACAAACGCACCCAAGTTTTTAGCTTTATAACTTTAACCCCTTCAGCACGATGCCGTTTCTTTCCCCTTAGATTCTGGCTAAAATTAGACGATTATATTCAGCTTAGGAAAGACTTATGTTATTCAGAGGGTTTACTTTGATCGTGTTTACCCCTTTGAGTCCTACAGGTATATTATATGCTAAAGAAAATCGCTTAATGGTAACCAGAATATGATGCAAATTATACGTCATCGTCGTAAAGGGGTTAGATGAAACCCGAGTATGACCGATAACATTAATTGTAAATAAAGCCGATAATGAGAGATTGGCTTGATGGTTTGTGCACCGTAGTGATATTTATCTGCATACAAACGCAAAAATACTATTCCCTGTGCCAAGTAAGTGGGCCAAAACTCTTGAACGTTAAGGGGGGTGACTTGTTTTTTTAATTTTTCTCCTTTTATCTCTTTCTATCGCTCGCCAGGAAGAAATCGACACCTAGATGGGGTAAACGTCTTAAAACAGTAGGCTGAATGAGGCCGAGTGGATACAAGTCAGAGAAAGAGAGAAAAGGAGAGAAACAAAGCAGGTCACCTCCCTTAACCACTATAACTCACAAACGACTAGAGTGATCGAGGTATTATTTCTTCCATATGGTAAGGGTCAACCATAGAAATAGGTGTGGACATTTACAGCCTATTTGCTCTTGCAGATTTTAAAAGCTCAGAAAGCACCCTCGTAGTAGTTTAACCTCTTCAGCACCATGGCGCCTTTTTACCTTTGATGCTGGCTAAAATATGATTCGTATGCCGTTTTAGAAGGACCTGTGTCATTTACTGTAGATCGTATTTACCTATTTGAGTCCTAGAGGTAGATTAAAAACTAAAGCAAATCGTCTAATGGTAACCAGAATAGGATGAACATTACGTAATGGTGTTGAAGGGGTTAAGGACATGACTGCCATATTACAAACCCAAAAAATGCAGGCAGAAAATAGTGACACTCTCATTATCCAACCCCCATAGAAACATTATGCTATTCATCAACCAAATTACCCCTTAGAAGGTCCGATGACACCTTCCTTTTCTGTTTTCTGGCTATTATTAAACGACTTTATTAAGATTAGTAAAGGTATATGGAAGTCAGAGGGTTAATTTCGATATTCTTTACCCTTATAATTCCCTCAGATCCTTCCTAAACTGTACACAATCGTCTAATGATAGTCAGTATAAACTGTCAAAGTGCGCCACAATCTTCAAAGAGTTAAAACAATCATCCTTTTCACACTAGACTTAGGTGGTGTCTGACGAGTGTATGTTCCTGCAATTTTCGATGAGCTTTGTTCTCGTACTATATTTAGGCTCTATCACATTGAAATCGGAAATAGATCGAAGGTAGATTATTTTAGGTACTTTATTTTTATGAAACTTTTAAATTTTGAAGCTGCCAAACTTCAATTGACCGTAAAAAATGACGGAAGAATCGTTCGTGTGACCCAGCCATAATACTAACACTTTTGCCTTAGAAAATTACCATGCACTGATTATACAGTATATTTTGTTGTTGAGAGTGTCCTTCAGAGCTTTCTCTGTGTATACCTCCTCCCTTACGGAGAGTAGGTGGCACCCGCCTTTCAACATATTCCCCGTCTCTAATCTGTCCAACTCTCTAACCAAAGGGTGAACCACTTCTCCTAATTTCCCTTCAGCTTAATAATTTAACTCTGGAACTCTCTCCTTCAATTAATCTTTCCCTCATTCTATGACTTAAGTTGTTTCAACCTCCGTGCATCCAGACATATTGACTCGAACGTAACTTGACCATGGCTCTTTCTATTTTGTTTTATATAAGTGGGGAGGGGAGATCGGGTTGGGGGGGGGGGGTAGTTGGCACTAGTTGCAGGCGGATTTGCCTTTCGTCTCCTTGGCACGCATAGGGAAAAAGTCATAGGGCCCCAAGGAAATTATCAAAATACGCACACACTCTCATAATGTATAATTGACTTACTCTCCTACCAATACAATAATCCTTTACATAACAGTCTCATACTTGAGTTGAGAAGGAGACACAAGACTTAGCTGTCAGCCATATTACCCCACAAGAGCCTAGCAGTAGTAGTGGCGGTGGTGGTGTGGGAGCCAAGGGAAAGATGTTAAAGCTGAGGACCCCAAGTTAATCGCTGGAGAGAGTACAACACGGGCCAAGTCAGGGCAAGGAGAGAAAGGGCATTATCTTATACCTTACTCTTGTATTCTTAACCCCGTCTGTACCGGCAACGTCTTATTAATTTCCTTCTAGTTATAATTAGACGATTTTGTGCGTTTTAAGAAGTTTTTGTTTTAATAAAAAGGGTTAAGTGAGCTAATTCGAAGCCTGTTTATTGCTGAAGGTCCTTTTCAAACTGAATTAAATCGTCTAATAGTAGCCATAATAAAGTTAAAAGGATGGCACCGATACTTTAAGGGTTAAACAATCCTTTCCCTTCGCAACGCCGTTAATGGAGGAAATAACTTTAAAAATGGCGCTACCTTTAGACAAGGACATTTTAATCCGTGTATTTATAAGTAAGCAACACGTCTCCTTCTCGCAGGATTCGTTCGGTATAAGGGAAGGAATTGTTCAAGATTACCACCCTAGAATCCGATGACCCCTTCCTCTATGCTTTTCTCTGTTCTTGCTGGTTGACTGGTGTATGTATATTTGGAAGTAGTTGTTAAAGATAGAAGACTATTTGAGATAGTAAGTACTCATTGGATGCATAGAGGGCCTTCCTGTTCTGAATATACCATTTAGAGTTAACCAAAATACGATGCTTGGAACGCTAAGGTATTGAAATACTTTGAAGCTGAGGGCTCCAAGTTCATCGCAAGGAATGGGTAGGAGAGCCGGGAGAATGGTATTATATCAAGTCTCTCATCCAGCTATTCGTATTGTCGCTAACTACCGCCTATCGACTTTATTAGCAGGAAAAAGGGGTTTGTCGAGTCATGAGTTTATAATATCTATTATAAATTGTTTCATTATAATGGCAACCACTAATTTTATCCACAGCCAGACGATTTTACTCAAACAGGAAAGAACTCTGAATCAAATAGCGAGACCGTATATAGAAAACTTGCTTATGAAGATAATAAACTGATGCCTTGAGTACCACAGGCTACCTATCAAGATGTTGGAGACGTGGGCAAATTATAAATGGTCCAGGGTGAGATGATGGCTCAAGTTCAATAGCAATAACTAAGCTTGTTCAATAATAACACCATTCCAGAGTGATGAATAGGACGAATGAGGATATTTGTGGCGACCGAACAACTCAACCAAAAATCCATGTAGCCTCTTTAGCACCATGACGCCTTTTTACTTCCGACTCTGGCAGGAAGATATGGACACCTGGTTGGGGATAAACGTCTTAAAACAGTAGGCTGAATGGGGCCGAATGAATGCAAGCCAGAAAAAGAGAGAAAAGGAGAGATAGAGAAAAAAAGCAGGTGACCCCCCTTAAAACCAATAGCTTTCAATCAGTGCTAACTCAACCAATGCTATTAGTTTAGGTTAGATTGAGTTGGAATACTTAACCCCTTCAGTACCGGTGTCGTCTATTTACCTTTGATTCTGTCTACAAATAAACGATATTATGCAGTTTAAGAAGGCCCTATGTTGCTCAGAGTTTTTTTTTTGAGATCGTGTTTTACACCTATGAATCCTAGAGGCTAAAAAAATCGTCTAATGGTAGCCAGATAATGAAGATTACGTCATGGTACTGAAGGGGTTAAGGGGGATTACCGTTTTTGTTTAATATTTCTCCCCTTTTCTCTCTTTCCCTGGCTTGTATCCATTCAGCCCCATTCAGCCAACTGTTTTAAGACGTTTATCCCCATCCAGATGTCGATTTCTTCCTGGCGAGCGATAGCGAACCAGCATTGTACACTGTACAGTATGTAGAAATCCGGCTTCGCCGGAGAAATTTTTCTAACGAAAAATGTACAAATTTAACTTGCTGTCAAAACAAAAATATATATATGCTGGCTCGCTACCGCTCGCCAGGAAAATGTTGACACCTGGATGGGGGTAAACGTCTTAAAACAGTAGGCTGAATGGGGCCGAATGGATAAAAGCCAAAGAGAGAGGGAGAGAAAGAGAAAACAAGCGAGGTGGGCTCCCTTAAGGTTGGAATGCTATGGTGTGGTTGGTTTGGCGCTGCTAATTGAAGTCTACGGGTCAACATCGTCTACCGGTCGAGTAATACGGCACCCGAGTATTGCCAGAGAGAAGAAGTAGGATGATTGCGTGGAATGCCGGCTGTGACTATAGTTTGTTTCTTTCCAGCTGACGGTAAACTCAATCCATTAGCAGTTTTTTTTTCTCCAAAGATTTAATGGATAGATATGAAACTAGTATGTCCTTGCACACTATAAATGCAAGGTTTTCATAATTAATATCCATAATAGCTGAATAATCAAGATATAAAGACCTACCAATTTACCGACAGCTGAAAAGAAACAGTGTATAGTCTGTTTTGTGTTGTTTTTCCAGTTGACGGGAAATTGCTCTTTCCTCATCTTCACTGTTCAGTTATTACGAAGATTTTGTAGCGAAATATATTGTTGACTCCCTTCTTGGACCGGTGAAGTCCTTTTCTTTATATTCTGGCAACTATTGATTATTTTATTGAGGTTAGAAAGGATCTCTAGCAATTACAAGGCTACAGATGATCTCAATTACAAGGCTACAGATGATCTCAATTACAAGGCTACAGATGATCTCAATTACAAGGCTACAGATGATCTCAATTACAAGGCTACAGATGATCTCAATTACAAGGCTACAGATGATCTCATTTAATCCTGTGAGTTACCATATAGCTCCTTCCTAAGCTTAATAAAATGGTCTAATAGTTGCCAGAATATGATGAAAAGTACGTCACTGGTACGGATGGTGTTAATTATGATAACTTGGCACTAATATGATACATAAACATAATCATAGTATTTTATTAAGTATGGATAAATCAGGTTCTATAGTATTGATTTTAACGTTAGCTGGAAATAAACAGACGTTAGTGATACTGGTGACAATCTTTGGTGACAAATTGCTGATGGTGACAAACACTTAGGGGAAGGGTGGTGTCAAAGTATGGTGAGTATAGCTCATTCGGTACCAGGGACGTCCTTCCCGTCATACTCTGCCAACTAGTAGACGATTTTATTCAACTTAAGAAGGACCTCTAGCAGCAATAAGGCTTCAAATTATCTCAAACCAACCCTTTTAGTTACCACAGATCATTCCTAAGCTGTATAATATATCGTCTAAATAAAGCTAGAATAAAATATAACGCTCACCGCTGGTACTCAAAGGGATATTATTGACAGACCTAGATAATTGACACCAGTAGGGATAGCATTTTGTGGTACTGTGGTGCAAATGTTGAAAAATCTGGACTGCTAAGGGGAGGGTAGCTGCTATATCTAGACCCCCTTCTCCCTCATGCTTAGCCCCATTAGTTTTGAAATTCTAAGACGTTCGCCCCTTTAATTTGTCGATTTTAAAACCTTTAGTCCCATTTCTTTGCCAATAATAGAACGCTTCGTGACATTTAGGTGTCGATTTTTTTCCTGGCAAGCGATAGCGAGCCCGTAATTTTGGAGAAACCGACCTTCGGCTTGGACCGAAAAATGTACAAATATATCTCTAAGGACGATGTTGGGGGTGTGTTTTAAGCTTGATGGAGGCCATTCCCATATTCAAAATATGCTACAGGGGGTCAATGCCTAGTGAGTTAATTGCTCAATAGGTGGCGTTCTATGAGTGAGGGTCCGAGTCTGGGGGAGATGAGACTGTGAAGCGCAGAGGCGAAGCGGCTTCAGAGATGGAGTTGCTTCGAGCCGTGAATAGGTGCTTCGCATGTCTCACTCCCTAGACAAGACATCACGGGCCTCACCGTGTTGAGCGGTAGAGTAGTTAGAAGAAAACAAAATACCAGTGAGGCCAAAGCTTGATGAATGTGACTGTAGGGTTAGGATTAGTGAAGGAACTATTACCGGACGGAGAAACAGAACATTATACAAGGATAATTTGGCTGTTGTCGGTGCATAATAATCAATCAAAAATATGTATTGTTGACAAGTTAGAGCCATTTGTGGTTCATTATTGTTATGATTTTGAAGGAAACGGGTGAAGATTAAATGGAAACATGATATAAATAAATAAGTGTATGCGGAAACATTGAGAGAGAGAGAGAGAGAGAGAGAGAGAGAGAGAGAGAGAGAGAGAGAGAGAGAGAGGGGGGGGGGGGGAGGAGGCGAAAGAAGCACATGAATAACAATAGTACACACAACAGATAAACAATACACGAAGGGAATTAGTAATATGTTATAAAAGACGAAGAGAGAAAGAGAGTGGAATCGAAGGGAAGCCGGGAATAGAGAGTTCTGTGTGGACGTATTGTGCGCCCAACATCTCTTTAGTGAGTTTCAATCAAGAGGAATCAAAGGGCTTTTCCACTCCAAATCTCTTTACTAAACCACCCTATATGCTAATTTTAAACCACCGGCCCCCCTTCCTCCCTTCGCCCCCCCCCCCCCCCCCCCGCCCCCCTCCCTCCCGATTTCTCTCTCTCTCACTCTCACTCTCACTCTCTCTCTCTCTCTTAATTTAGTGTTCGTTTTTGTCATCGCTCCATATATATTTCTATCCTCCTAAAGACGTCCATAAACATATTTCTTTTATATTTATCCTGCTATAGATAAGCATTTTCTACAGTTATTTGTTTTTATTCTGCTAGCTTTCTTGTACAGTGTAAACAATAGGAGCGTGAAAAGACACAATATACTTCCACGAAACTGCTTTGTTATTGATTACACTTTCTCTGCCATTTTTATTTTTCAGTACCGGTGACATTATTTGTATTATATTCTGGCAACTAGTAGACGATTTTATTTAGTTTCAAAGGGGCCTGCAACAATTGACAGGTTTCGAACTCTCTCACTTAATCCTTTTTACTACCACAGACCCTTCTTAAACTGCACAAAGTCGTCGCAATAGCTGCAGTAAAACTAAGAACACGTCACCGGTGCAAAAGGGGTTAAATTTCGTTATCTACCGGTGTCTTGTAAGTTTATTTAAGGTAATTACTGGTGTGATGAAGAACATTATGGACAATCAACTGTAATACTTAATGTTGATGTTTTGTTATTGACAAGTATGTTTTTCAAGGTTGTTCTATTCCTTTATCCCCCTCGTTTCATCTCCATAATCATTCCATATGTCACTATTATATTGCACTTTGTCCTTCTCTTGTGTTGCCAGTTGTTTATTTATATATGTATTACTAATTTTGTTTTGCATTGTAAACTATCATTATATATAGGTACTTGGCATTGGTTTTTAATTTGGTTCTTCACTAATTTGTGCAATTTTGATCCCGATGAATATTATTATTACTATTATATATATATATATATATATATATATATATATATATATATATATATATATATATATATATATACAGTATATATATATATATATATGGCGAGCATATTTACGTTGGTAAAGTAATAAACATTTCCAATTATTGTTATGTAGCGTTTTTGGACTTACGTACAGTACACCTCATTTCGCTACTATGAAAACCACTATTTGTTCAAGTGCTTCATAAATCATTTTCCGAATCAGGTGTTCAGTCCAAGCTGAGGCCTACATTTGTTATTATAATTAAATTCTCTCTAACTCATTATTGGTACAAGATATGGATAAACGTTATTTAGTACAAGATTTTTTTTTTTCAGTGATAATCCTGTATTTTTTTGTCGTTGGAATTTCCGAACATGGTGTAAGTACTGTATATTATTTATCTCTACCTATTCATCTGTCTGCCTCTATCCGCTCCTCTCTCCCCCTTTTACCTCCTTACCCCTCTTTTTCTTATTTTCTCTCACTTTATTTTACTCTTCTCTCTATTATATCTCTCCCTCTCCTTCCATTCTAACCCCCGTCCCCTTTCTCTCGATTTTCTCTCTCCCTCACACCCTCACCACCACACTTTCCCTTCTCACTCCCATCCCCTCTCTCAATGTTCTCTCTCCCTCTCCCTCCCTCTCTCTATTCTCCCCTTCCCCTTCACCCCCCCCCCCTTCCCCTCTACTCCTCACCACCACCACCACCACCACAGGACGCGACGCTAAACACTCCGAGTTTTGCCGCTTTATATTCAATTAGAGCGGCCATTGAGCTCCAAAACAGATGTTAGCCTACATTATGGGCGCGCGGTATTTTAACGCGAGAGACCTGAGGGAGGGAAGGGAGGGAAAGAAAAGGAGGAAAAGGGGAAAGAGGGAAGAAGAAAGGGGACATAAAGGGGAGATTTTATGTGTTTATTTATTCATTTATTTATAATATTAATAATATATATTTTGTTTTTTAGTTTCCTCTCTAGACCTCCATCAAGCTATACAAAAATACTTCCAAATCCCAGTTCGAAATGCTGGTTCCTCCTAAATGCCAGGCTCGCTATCGTTCGCCAGGAACAAATTGGCACGTAAATGACACGAAAGGTTGTAATAGGTTCTTCAGGATATATTTTGTATTGCGTATGAATTAAGAGATTCATTCTTTTACCACAATGTTCCCAAAAAAGTTTAGTGTATAGAATTTATTTTGTTTAAACTTTAAATCAATATCATCTGATGACAGATCCAAATTATCTTCGTGTTAAGGCTTTTCTGTCAGTGTTGGCGCTATTAAATTGATATATAGCAATAGCAAAAAATAGATGAACATGTAATTTTGACTAGTACCGAAATTCCATCCCAGCCATCATGAAAACGAGTCTAAATATCCCGACCCCAAACCTCTTCCAACTACAGAACAAAATGGAAAAAAAAAAAAAAAAAAAAAAAAAAAAATATATATATATATATATAATAAAAAAGCAAGAACAACCGAGCTGACATTTCTACCATTTGGGAAGAGTAAACTTGAAAATAGGTGTAAAGCATTAGAACCCATTTGCTTCAGCCCTATCTGAGTCACACGAGGCTACGGATCACAATTTCTACACTAGTCATAATTATATAATAGACTGTAGTTATTAAGAACATTCAGCAAAAAAAAAAACATTAAAAAAAAAAAAAAAAAAAAAAAATACCGGTATAATTATATACAGTATATAATATATATATATATATATATATATATATATATATATATATATATATTACCCCAATGGGGTAAGGGGCCTTCATCTTATGGTGGATGAAAAAAAGAATATGCCCCACGCATCCTACTGCATGTCGTACAAGGCGACTAATAGGGAGAATAGGGGTAGATTGTAGGGACCAATTGAACAGAGAGGCTGTAAGCATTTGATAAGGAGTCGCTGTAACTCCTGTTTCATTTGCTTGGCCTCTCTTACTGATTTCCTTTGTGCCTCACTGGTGGTGTAATGGTTAGAGTGTTTAAAAATCTGTGTGTGATAACTCAGGTTCGAATCCCGGGGGATCACATGTATGCTTTAATTTATTTCAATGGAGGTGTTTGGTTTTGTGGTTAAATTAATATAAATACAGATTATTAGTAGGTTCAGGGATATTTCGTAGCGAGGCCATTCAATAATTGATCTGTGCCCCATGAGTATTCTTGCCTCTCACTTAAACATTATTAGGCTACCATAGCGTGGTTGGTAATATGAACATGATTAGATTAATATCCAGTATTCGAGAATGGATAATAAGTCGTATAGGCGTGTGCATAAACCTTTAACAGTCCTGGTGGTGTAATGGTTTGAATCGTTAGAGTGTTTAAAAATGTATGTGTGATAACCCAGGTTCGAATCCCGGTGGATCATATATATGCTTTCATTAATTTCAATGGAGGTGTTTGGTGTTGTGGTGAAATTAATAAGAATATAGATTATTAGAAGGTTCAGGGATATTTCGTAGCGAAGCCGGTCTATATGAGCTGTGCCCCATCAGTATTCTTTCCTCTCACTTAAACATTACGCCGCCATAGCGCGGTTGGGAATATGAACATGATCAGATAATATCCAGTATTCGAGAATGGATAATAAGTCGTAGGCGTGTGACTAAACCTTTATCCGTCCTGGTGGTGTAATGGTTAGAGTGTTTAATAATCTGTGTGTGATAACCTAGGTTCGAATCCCGGTGGATCACATAAATGCTTTCATTAATTTCAGTGGAGGTGTTTGGTGTTGTGGTGAAATTAATAACAATATAGATTATTAGAAGGTTCAGAGATATTTCGTAGCTAGGGCGGTCTATATGAGCTGTGCCCCATGAGTATTCTTTCCTCTCACTTAAACATTAGGCTACCATAGCGCGGTTGGGAATATGAACATAATTAGATTAATATGCAGTATTCGAGAATGGATAATAAGTCGTAGGCGTGTGCCTTTATTGACTTGAAGAAGGTCTATGACAGAGTAGATAGAGAAGGTTTGTAGAAAGTACTTAGAATATACGGAGTAGATGGCAAGTTGCTGAAAGCAGTGAAGAGCATGTATGAGGGTGCAAAGGCGGCAGTACGTGTGGAGAGTGAGCAGAGCGAGTTCTTTGACCTGAATGTTGGTTTGAAACAGGGGTGTGTGATGTCCCTGTGGTTGTTTACTGTATATATGGATGGAGTCATGAAAGAAATACTATTAAGAACAGTGGATGTTGGTGTATCGCTGAAAAGGGAGGGAAATGAGTGGAAGCTACCTATACTGCTGTTTGCAGATGATACAGTTCTGATGAGTGATAATGAATGGGAGTTGCAGGGTCTGGTAAATGAGTTTGGAACAGTGTGCGAAAAACGGAATTTGAAGGTAAATGTGGGGAAGAGCAAGGTTATGGTCTTCGAAAGGGGTGAAGTCACAGAGTGTGAGGTGAAGCTGAACGGTCAGGCTATGGAGATCGTCAGCTCTTTTAAGTACCTGGGCAGTGTGTTGAGTATGGATGAGTGCGGGAGAAGGTACAACAGGGGAAGAGGGTTGTAGGAACGCTGAAAGCAGTAACAAGAAATAGGGTGGTCAGTAAGGAAGTGAAGAAGTCCTTGCATGCCAGTGTGGTAATCCCGACACTGACTTACGGAAGTGAAGCATGGACGTTGGTTGAGAGACTCAGACCAAGAGTGAGAGCAGTGGAAATGAATTACTTAAGAAGTGCGTGCGGAGTTACATGGAGGGATAGACAGACTAATGAAGAAGTAAGAAGGAGGTGTGGTGTGGAGGTAGATGTGCTGGAAAGTGTGAAAAGGAACAACTTGAGATGGTTCGGCCATATGGAACGTATGGAAAGCGAGAGAATGACTAAGAGGGTGTACGAGAGCAAGGTGGAGGGACAGAGAGGGAGAGGTAGACCGAAGGAGTGGTGGAAGGATGGAGTGAGGAAGTATATGAACGAAGGCGGTGCTGGTTGGGAGGAGGGGCGTCGACTGACTGGGGACAGAGGTGCTTGAAGGCGGTTCGTTCGTGGCCACCCCTTCGGGGATCACGGCGTCGGGCAATAGATAGATAGATAGTGTGCATAAACCTTTAACCGTTCTGGTGGTGTAATGGTTAGAGCGTTTAACCCTCCTTTGGCGGCGCCCGGCTATAGTCGGAGTAGAGAACCAAGGCCTAAAGAGTGGGGCCCGGCTTTAGTCGCATGGCATGTTGAGTGCGTAATCGGCTCCGAGAGAGACTCCGACCGGTGGGAGGAGCGCGGGTAGACTCTGACCGTTCGGCATGGACGTTGTCCCGCCACTGACACTGTCTTCACATCCCACCACATCCCTGGTCCCGCAATACAGAGTAAAAACTGAAGAAATTGCTGTATTTTAGGGATTTTTCCTTCGTGTTGCACGATCGTTCAAGACAACCCGTGGTCGTAGAAGGATGGTTCAGATGTCATTGGAAAACTCAATTATCACCCTTTCACGGATACATAATTGTATTACGCTCTGGCTCTTGTTTATGCATGAAAAAGAGCATGGAATGAAGCTTGTTTAGGGTATATCTGCCCGCTTGGCAGGTAGTAGAAGTTACAAACCTCGCCGCTCGTTGAGTGTTAAAACCTGTGTGTGATAACCCAGGTTCGAATCCGGGTGGATTACATATATGCTTTCATTAATTTCAATGGAGGTGTTTGGTGTTGTGGGGAAATTAATAAAAATATAGATTACACTGAGAGTAGTCGAGCCAGCTCTCATAAAAACCTCCTCCTCCTATCTACTTCACTACACTTAACATGCACACGACACTTCCTCCTTTTATAAAAACAAAACAAATAATATGATGATAAACAATCGTCAAGCCTCGGAGTCCCCAGGGGGGGAGGGGGGAGGGGGGGGGACCATAAATACCCCCAAACCCGCCCGACCTTCCCTTGACGACCCCTCTAAATGCTCTGGACCACTGCCTGTCATTCTTACTATCAACTTTTTCAATATTCACGGTCTTTCCTCTAATTTTCACTCTGTTGAACACCACCTCTCCTTCTCCAAACCTGATCTTCTTTTCCTCAATGAAACAGAGGTGTCTGAGGCAACTGCCATCAGCCCCTTCTCTGTATCCTCTTACTTTCTCTATCCTAGTTTCAAAGCCAAAGGTGGATGTTGAGCATACGTGCACAACAAACTCACTTGCTCTCGTGTTCCCGATTTCGACTCCTCTGAATTCTCAACTTTATGGCTCAAACTATCCTGTCATTCTTATATTAAATACTTCTGTGCTGTCTACCTTCCCACTAACTCTACCGACTTTCCCAAATTCTTTGACAATCTAAGCTTTAAAGTGGAACACATTCTATCCATCTCTCCCTTCTCAGAAATCTCCATCTTAGGAGATTTCAATGTTCACCACCGCCAATGGCTTTCCTCTCATGCTACTGACCAACCTGGTGAACAAGCCTTTGTCTTTTCTATCCTAAATGACCTAGAGCAGCTAGTCAACCAACCCAACCATATCCCGGATCGCTTCGGAGATCGGCCCAACATTCTTGACTTATTTCTGACATCTAACCCTTCTTCTTATACTGTCAATCTTTTCTCTCCTTTGGGCTCCTCCGACCATAAACTTATCTCCTTTACCTTTCCTATCTCTCCAGTACGGCCACCCCCACCCGATCCTCCCAGCCGGCAGCGCTTGTGACACTTTGGCGCTGCCGACTGGGAGACTCTTTGGCAGTATTTCTTTGATTTCCCATGGAATGACTTCTGCTTCCGTGGTCGGGGACCCTCGGAGAGTGGTGAACGCATTACCGAGGCAATCCTCTCGGGCATGGAAGCGTACATTCCATTTTCTTTCTCTCAGTCTAATGCAAACAAATCTTGGTTTACTCACGCTTGTCCTACTGCTGTCCACAACAAGGAGGAAGCATTCAAACGTTATCGACGCCTTAAAACTCTAGAATCTCATTCTTCCTATGTTTCTGCCCAGAATCAAGCCAAATCTGTTCTTCGACTTGCCAAGCACGCTTTCATCAATAATAAATGCACTGAACTATCCAACTCTAGCTCTTCCCAATCTTTCTGGCCAAAAACCTCTCCAACAATTTTTCTTCCTCGTCTTTCCCTCCCATTTTCCACTCTGATGGCACAGCCATCACTTCTTCCTCTGACAAAGCTGAACTCTTCGCTCAAACTTTTGCTAGAAACTCCACCTTGGATGATTCCGGTACTATTCCTCCCTCTCCTCCCTCCTCTCTCCTACTTATGCCTAATATCCTAATCTCTTTTAAAGATGTTTTTTCTACCCTTTCTGGGCTTATTGCTAAGAAGGCGTAAGGACCGGACGGTGTTCCTCCTGTTGTACTAAAAAACTGTGTTTCCGTGCTGACTCCCTGCCTAGCCAAACTCTTTCGTCTTTGTCTATCCTCAAACGTCTTCCCTTCATGCTGGAAATTTTCTCTCATTCAACCTGTCCCAAAGAAGGGTGACCACTCTCAACCCTCCAACTATCGTCCAATTGCTCTCATCTCTTGTATCTCTAAAGTTTTTGAAACTATTTTTGCTTCCAAATTTCCTAAGCATTTCTCTTCTCATAATCTGCTCTCAGATCGCCAGTATAGCTTCCTTATGGGTCGCTCTACTGGTGATCTTCTTTCCTATCTTACTAACTCTTGGTCATCCTCCTTTCGGGACTTAGGTGAGACCTTTTCGATTGCACTAGACATATTGAAGGCCTTCGATAGAGTCTGGCACAAATCTTTAATTTCTAAACTGCCCTCCTTCGGTTTCTATCCCTCCATCTGTGCCTTTGTGTCTAATTTCCTTTCTGGCCGATCCATAGCTACGGTTGTGATCGGTCATCGCTCACTACTTCATCCTATCAACTCCGGTGTTCCTCAGGGCTCTGTCATATCTCCTATTCTCTTTCAAATTTTCATAAACGATTTTCTCAACTGTACCTTCAGTCCCATCCATTCATACGCAGAAGACTCTACCTTACACTACTCGATTAGTTTTCCAGAACGCCCCAGCCAGCAATCCCTCAAAGACAAACGTAATGAAGCCATAGAACACTTATCTTCCTTCTGATCTAACTACTATTTCCAATTGGGGCAGAGAAAACCTTGTTACCTTTAATGCTTCCAAAACTCAGTTTCTCCATCTATCTACCCGTCCGGAACTCCCAGCGGACTACCTGAATTCTTCAACAATACAAAAATCAATCCTTCATCTTCTCTCAATATTCTTGGTGTCTCTTTTTCTTCTGCTCTCACTTGGAAGGACCATATTATCAGTCTTGCTAAGGCAGACTCCCAGAAGCTGGGTGTGCTCAACCACATCAGGGGGTTCTTTACCCCTGCACAGCTTCTTGCTCTGTACAGGGGCACAGTGCATCCTTGTATTGAGTATTGTTCACAAGTGTGGGGAGGATCCTCTCACACCGCACTTCTAGACAAAGTAGAAAGGAAGGCCTGTCGTATCATTAATTCCCGCCCACTCACCAACTCTCTGCAATCTCTCTCTCTTCGCCGCAATGTTGCATATCTTTCGCTATTCTATCGCTACTACCTGTACAATAATCAGTGCTCCTCAGAGCTCTCCCAGTCTATGCCACCTCCTCTACGGAGGGTACGTGGTACCCGTCTTGCAACACAATCCCACCCCTACTCTGTGCAACTCTCCAACCCAAGAGTGAAACGTTACTCTCAGACTTTCTTCTATTCAACAGCTGAGCTCTAGAACTCTTTCCCAGAATCTGTCTTTTCCTCCTCATATGACTTAAATTGCCTCAAACGCCGTGTGCCCAGGCATTTTGGCTCGAATGTCCCTTGATTTTGGCCCTGTCACTCTTTCAACTATGGGGAAGGCACTCGCTACAGGCAGTTCTGCCTTTTGTTTCATTCCCTTACACAGAAGAAAAACATATATATACCGGTATATACTGTATACATATACTGTATATGCAGTATATATATATATATTTTTGTTTTTAGTAAGAAGGGGATATGGGAAGGGGTCGGGAATCAGGAAGGTAACGGAAGAGAAATAGAGTATAGCTGATGAAGCACAGCTATTTTGTTGATATTTTGTACATGGATATTTGACGAACATAATTTATGCGAGATTTTTTCTTTTCTTTTCCATAGTCAACCTTTAGAAAATCCGATACGCATTACTTTTCTGTTTTCTGGCCATTATTATACGTTTGTATTCAGATTAGGAAGGGTATATAGAAGTCAGAGGGTTATTCAGATTAGGAAGGGTATATAGAAGTCAGAGGGTTATTCAGATTAGGAAGGGTATATAGAAGTCAGAGGGTTATTCAGATTAGGAAGGGTATATAGAAGTCAGAGGGTTATTCAGATTAGGAAGGGTATATAGAAGTCAGAGGGTTATTCAGATTAGGAAGGGTATATAGAAGTCAGAGGGTTATTTGAGATAATCTTTACCCTAATAATTCCCGCAGATCTTTCCTTAATTGTATAAAATTGCCTAATGATTACCAGAATGAACTGTTAAAATGTGTCATAATCTTCAAATGGTTAATCTGGATATCTATATGTTTATCTATCCATACCTATCTATTCTCAGACACCTTCATACCCGAGGAGGTGACCATGAATGAATCGCATCAAATCCCTGTAATTCGTCAGTTGGCGGCCCTTCTCCCATCCAACACCATGTCCACTCATAAACCTCTCAATTCCATCTCTTTACCTCACTCTCGGTCTGACCCTCCCTGCTAAATATCGCAACAAGCCATTAAGGTTTTTATAAAGAATAACATTCACTAAACCACACTTTGACAGTGAGCCTTGCCCATTGGTCTTAATCCTTTGAAGATTATGACACATTTTTACAGTTTATTTTGGCTATCATTAGACGATTATATACAGTTTTGGAAGTATCTGTTTTATTATAAGGGTAAATACTATCTCAATTAAATCTCCAACTTCCACATACCCTTCCTAATATGAATACAATCGTCTAATAATAGCCTGACAACAGAAAAAACATGCGTATCACATCTGGAAAGGGTTAATACCTTTACTATTATGTAATCCTATTCGGGTTATTCTGCCTAACATTAGACGATTTCACAGAGCTTAGGAAGGACTCTAACCCTCATCTAAACTTAATAAAAAAAATATATATAATATGAATACAAGGAAAGAATGTGTCATTGTGTACCGAAATTGAACAGCCTTGAAGAAGTTTTCATCGAGGCAGGCATACGAAATAATGATCACACTGAGTAATCAACTTTTCAGACAGGATAGTACATTTGAAATTGAAGTAGCACGCAAAAGATGTTATGATGACGATGGCACATAAAATAGAATGATAATAAAAATTTGACTAATCGTTTGTCAGTAGACAATTATAACTCAGCAACTACTGTATAATAGCTAATAAGTAATGCACATTGACTGGAGGTTAGACTACACTGTTAACCCCTTCTGTACCGGCGACGTCTTCTATATTTTATTCTGGTTATATTTTGACGATATTGTGCAGTTTAAGAAGGATCTGTGGTAGTAAAAAATTATAAAGTGAGAAAGTTCTATGCCTGTTTATTGCTGGAGGCCCTAATAAAACTGAATGAAATCATCTAGCAGTAGCCAAAATAGAATTAAAAGGACGGCACCGGTATTGCAAGGCTTAATAAAGCTTTGTAAGAAAGTTGTGAAAGGGGTAAATTTAAGCGTCGATATAAATGTACTTCTTTAAAGATATTAGTGATAAACTCATCTAATAATTATAGGAATGGAAAGGTATATCAAATAATCAAGTGAATACAAAAAACACTATTAATATATGCAGCATGAATTTATTAACCCTTTTCCGTGTCTTTCATAGTTTACCCTAGGATTTACAGTGCATTGTTGACAAATAAAAAATAAAAGAGGTCACACAACCCAAATTCGTTAATCAAGTACAAAATTAATATATATATATAATTTAACTCCCGACTGTACACCCTGTAGATAACACAAGCCTCGTAACATTCAATAATTCTGCCAAGGGGGAAAAAAACAAGAAGATATATCCTCTTCAAGTGGATTGTCGGATAATGGTTAAAGAATGACATGTGGAACTATCTGAAGCCTGTTTATACCGAGTAATCCCCCCCCCCCCCCGTCTCTCTCTCTCTCTCTCTCTCTCTCTCTCTCTCTCTCTCTCTCTCTCTCTCTCTCTCTCTCTCTCTAAACCTATGACACCAATATTGTCACACCAACTATAATCCCCATTGTCATTAGTCAAGCGTAATATATATGACACAGTGAATCTCGGGATAAAAAATCACACCCTGAATCTTGGGGAGGAGGGGGTAACAAAAATACACATTATCCCTCAACTTGTCCAGATAATCGTCTATAAAAAGGGGGGATTTACACAAGCGACCATTTCGGCAACTATCTGATCAGCAAAATAATTCTAGCATAATTTCTGGATATCTTGGCACTGCTATTGACGAATATATTGAAGGCATGTTTTGTTTTTAGGTGCCTGGTTTGCACATACGATCAAACTAAAAGCATTTATGTTAAATTTTAAGCATACAAGTTCAATTTATATGCAGCCTTACCAGAGTTACCGAGATAAGATGCCTGAAGGATATGCTGGTGTGAATCCTACCTTTAAGGGGAGAAAGACCTTTTTTCTGGACCCCCTTCTCACTAATGTTTAGCCCAAATAGTTTTGAGATTTGAAGACGTTTGCCCCATTAGTTTGGCAATATTAAGACCTTTCGCCACACTTTGTTGTCAATATTAGGACCTTTCGTGCCATTTAGGTGTCGATCTTTTTTCCTGGCGAGCGATAGCGAGCCTGTAATTTTAGGAGGAATCGGCCTTTGGCCGGGAAAGTTTTCTACCGAAAAATGTACATATCTATCTTGAATGGGGGTCTAGGGGGTGTTGTTCTAAGCTTGATGGAGGTTTAGCGAGGAAACTAAATTAATAAACGAACTAATATTCCCAATAAACAGCCAGTGACCCCTTAAGACCACACAGAATCACTAAGCCGCCTTATCGCAAGTCCACGTCACAAACGGAATTTTTACCAACTTTATATTATAATTCGCTGTGAGGAATCCAGGTCGTTACTTAGGCGTTTATTGCCTATTGAATCGGATGGTTCTTGCTTATTCTTATTCTAATATTATGTCTCAATGGACTTATAACTATAATATTTCCTACAGACGATGATATCAATATAAGTGCTTTTAAATTCCTTATTATTGATAACGTTTCTTTTGTTCTACTGGTAATCTCTGTTTTTCTGCTTTACAATAATTATATATGGTTTATTTACTTATACAGTATCGCTGATTTAAAGTATCCTTGATCTGTTGCCCGATTGTTTAATGCATTGCTTGTTTTATCCTTTATGTAATTGCATTTGTTGATTATATAATTATTTATTTAGCTTTCTTTTATTTGTACAATGACATTCCCGTAGTCCAGGGCATGACCGTGGGAACAGCGAGGATGGGGAAGAGAGGGACGAAGACGATGTGAAATCTTTCTTTTGAGGGTGACAATGGAAGGACAGCGATTTACCTTGAGAGCCGTGATGAATAAGGCGAGTTAGAGGCCCCCCGCAGGTGTGTGGGGTGCTTGGGGGGGCAGGGGAGGGAGGGGGGGGGGAGGGTGGGGGGAGACGGGGGGGTGTAGCGTAGATAACCAGTGTGGAGTAGTCATTGTGTACGTCGAAACACATGGACGAGTACACATGAAATTCACTATCTATGAGTGAATATCTGTCAACATAACTCTCTCAAGTAATATGTATATACAGTATGTACAGTATATATACTGTATATACATATATCTATATATATCTATATATATATATATATATATATATATATATATATATATATATAAATATATATATATATATATATATTTACTATAATATATATTATATATATATTATATATGTACTGTATATATATATATATATATATATATATATATATATATATATATATATATATATATATATATATATATATTTACTATAATATATTATATATATATTATATATATACTGTATATATATTATATATATATATTATATATATATATATATATATATATATATATATATATATATATATATATATATATATATATATATATATATATATATATATATATATATATATATATATATATTATATATATATATATATATATATATATATATATATATAATATATATATATATATATATATATATATATACATATAAACTGAGACATTCTTCAAAAGTTACTTCGTCTGCCGGCAGCTTTAATACAAAAACATCATGGATTGGAAGAACACAGGAGGTCCTAGTGAAAATTGGTAAAATTATCTTAATTAATACGAAATATGGAATTCATGAAATATTATCAATATTCTGAATGTGAGAGGTTTGTCTTATACTTTAATCTAAACCAGATAACTTTAGTTGGAATAATTAGGAAGTTGTGTATTTGACCATTAATTGCGAGCGGTCATTCTTGCATTGAAGAACAGAGTCAGAAGCCAGTGCCACACGAGCCTTATACCGGTGGATGTCAATATCCGAGTCAAAATGTAGCTACAATTAAGTGTACTATTTGACAATTTTATTTTACAATATGATTGTATTTGTAGAGCTACTAATCGTGTACAGTCCTATATAATATATAAATAGACAGCAAGCTCAATACAAATAATATGATAACTTGTAGCAGAATCAAGGCTCCGATACATGGAGCCGATAAACTTACTCGTGTGATGCCGGGTTGATGGTAGCTAGAATCAATTAGCTATTATGTGATTAACCCTTTGAGGATCATGACGCGTGTTGACAGTTTTTCTGGCTATCATTAGTCGACTTAATTCAACTAAGGGTGAACTGCTGGGAGCTAAGGAGTAAATTGAGATACAAATAACCCTTTTGATTCCTAGATATCCTTCCTAAATTGCATAGAATCGTCTATTGATAACCAAAATAAAATGGAAAATGCGTTTTAGATCCTTAAGGGGTTAAAAAGGTGTCTTCCTCTTTAAGTTCAGAGGTCGTTCCTAACCTGAACACAAAATTGTCTGGCAGTAACTCGAAGAAATTAAAGATATTTGCATCGCATTGAAAGGTCAGTCTTTGGCCACGTTGCTCGAATGAAACTTGGTGTTTTTTTGCATACAATGATTAGTTTTGTTATTTGCTTATTTAATGGGGTTGTGTAGTGAACTTAAATTCGTAAGTAACACATTAT
This sequence comes from Paralithodes platypus, assembly GCA_032716605.1. NCBI lineage: Eukaryota > Metazoa > Arthropoda > Malacostraca > Decapoda > Lithodidae > Paralithodes > Paralithodes platypus. Next base: position 21,269,176 of record CM064520.1, on the reverse strand, counting down.
TGTCTCATAGAACTACAAGTTAATTAGTGAAGTGTGTGTGTGTGTGTGTGAGAGAGAGAGAGAGAGAGAGAGAGAGAGAGAGAGAGAGAGAGAGGTAGGACGGGGCGGGGGGGAGGGGGGGGGGGGGTATAGAGGGAGAGGTTGCAGGGCTAGGGAGCGGGAGAGAAGAAGAATGGGACTCACTGATTATATGCTATTCATGTTGCCGTTTTCTCTACTGTATTCAAGAAAGACGATAAATCAACAAATTTATACTCCAAACTAACGCGGGGATTGTGGCCAAGGGTACGTGTTATATGAATTGGAGGTACAGTCGCAGTCAGGAATTTCTGGACATAATTTAGAGGCAAGGTGTCAAACTAGAGCAATTTTGTTTGAAGACTTAAAAGAATATGAGAGGGAATACAAGAAAATTAACATGACATAGCATTGTGTTGACCATTATATCACTTCCAAAGATATGATTTGAACTCTAAACTACAATTTTATCTTTACATAGAAAATAATAAAGACTGAGAATAATGAACGCGGCTTTCATTTAATACCCTGTTTACAAATATGGTACAAGTGGATTTTGCTTCCAGGAACTAAGTGCGAAAGGGTAAGCACAAAACGCAAAAGACTCATCGAGGGTATTCAGTATGATATTTTCAAACAATTCTTACCTTTCGTAGCGACGTAAATAATAATAAAAAGCCAATAAAAACAAGATCTCCCCCCCCCCCCCCTCTTAAGATGCAACAAGGAAATAGTACAACGCGAGACTACAACAACATGGGTGAACGAGGCAGGGAGTGTGTTGGGCATTAAGGGTGTGGAACAAGGAGGTATTGCAAAAAAGGGCAGTACATCAGCAAAGGTCTAGGGAGCAGTGAGGGTGTTTAGCTACAAGAGTTATACGGTGCAATACAGGAAAAAGGGTGCGGCATGGGTGGAGTGGGAGCAGGGAGGCTGTGTATGTGTGTGTGTGGGGAGGGGGAGGGGGCATCAAGAGTGGGTGGGGGAGCTAGGAAGAGGTACACTGCAGTAAGAAGGGCGTAAGGAATATCAAGAGTGCTTAGCTACAGGGATGATCAGGTGCGACTCTCTCCCTGAATCCATCTTTCCCTCATCCTATGACTTAAATTGCTTCAAACTCCGTGTGTCCAGGCATTATGGCTCGAGCATTGCTTGATTTTGGCCCTGGCAGTCTTTCAACTCTGGGGGAGGCACTCGTCACAGGCCATTTTGCCTTTTGTCTCCCTCATCCACATACAAAAACAAAAATAAGAACACAGTGTAACAGGTTCGGTCAACAATACTGGCAATGGAAGAAGACTGGGTGTGTGGAGGACGTCAATGGTAGGGGAGGAGCATTGAGGAAGTACAGTATATTACAGTTAGAATGGTGTTTGGAACAGCAAGGGTGCTTAGCTACAAGGGGGCAGGTGCAACAAAGAAGTACTGTTACCAAACAGTGCAATAGCAGGGGTGAATGAAATAGGAAAGGTGGAGAAGGGAAGGCATCTCGAGTGTGGATCTAGAAGCATTGCAGAAAAAGGGCAGTGCAATAACAAAGGTGTAGGGAACAGTGGGGGTGTTAAGCTAGAGGGATGAAGGTGCAACAAGGAAAACAAAATAGCGTGTGTGTCGGGAATGGGGATGGGGGGGGGGGGGGCGGTAATGGCCCATGTCATTAGGGCACAGTGGTGGCGCAGCTACCAGGGAGCATATTGCAGCAAGAAGGGTGAAGGGATCACCAAGGGTGTTTAGCTACAAGGGTTAAGATGCAACAAGGAAAAAGTGCAACAGGGGTGAAGGAAGCAGGAGGGTGTTTGTGGGGATAGGGAGGAGGAGTCAGAAATGGGTGGGTGGGGAGAGAGCCAGCCATGGGGTCTGGTTCCCAGGGTCGGGGCACAGAGGAGACCAGTGCCCCGTGGTGAAGGAAGGAGTGTGACGAATCAAGCACCCGGGATGTTGGATCACGGCTTCAGCTTAGAGGTCCTGGAGTTAGAGAAATCGGTCAGCTTTTTCTCTGAGCGTCCTTTTGGTGCCGTAACATTAGCTTTTTCAGTGCGGATGACGTCTTTTCTGTTTTATTCTAGCTATATTTAGACGATCTTATGAAGCTTAGGAAGGACCTGTGGTAGCTATAAGGATTAATTTAGATAGTTGGTAACCTTTTAATCGATAGAGGTCTTACTAAAACTGAACAAAATCGTCTAATAGTAGCCAGAATTAAAAAAAAAAACGACATCACCAATCCTGAAAGGGTTAAACAACGGGACGAAATTTTATTGTTGATTGTGTAGATTTTAGACCCAAAGAAAATGATATGCCCTCCACAAGTATTGCTGAATGGATGTTATGAATATGGCCCTATTGGAGTGCAAAGAAGGGCCAATGACACCAGTGGCACAGATTTGGTGGAGGTTAACCGGTCTCTGTTACTATAAGGTCTCTACTTCAACTCGGTGCCACCCCAGAACCTGTATACCGTATACCCGGTACCATCCCCTCCCAGGTTGCCGGAATTCGTCTAGCTTCTTCTACCGTGTTTTCGTTGCAGTATACTTCGGTCTGGAGGTGTGTCAGGCGCATGTCAGCTGCATGACAGTCGAGAAGCAAGTTGACGGCGTGACAGGTGTCGGTCCTTCAGGTTGCCCTCACAACCCGTTTTCTTTGATCACCCGCCAGGTTCATGGGTTGGTTGAGAGATGTAAGATAATGAGGAAGGTTAAGTTAAGTTCGCGGTTGTATTATCAAATCGTGATCTTTTTCCTCGTATATGAATACAATGTGACTATAAAATGTAAAGTATATATGTTGCAGCATTATACCGATACTCCTACCGAGAGAATAGCGGATTAATAAATGGAGAGGTGGGGCGGTCGTTGTCAGCGGTCCGAGGATAAATGTGAGGGAGTCGCTATTGTTGGTTTATCCGTCCATCAAACAAATTTGGAGAGCGTGTGGGAGGATTTCTGTACAGCTGGCTGACTCTGAAGGAGCTGCCATTGATATTATTGATTCTGCAACATCATTCTTTCACGGACAGCTGTATGTGTTCTTTGTGCCGTCTTTGTGGCGGAGCGGGCGACTTTGACTTCTCAAGGCCCCTTCACTAGGTTCCATAAGTAAATAACGTAAAACCGTAAAGGCTAAGTCGTACGAGATCTTATTCCGGCGAGTTTCGATTGACATCATTGTATCTGGCAGATATGGCATGCTCTTTTATATACTGTACCGGCAGCTCCCGGTGCGATAGATAGTCATAGTTAGCTGAATAACTATAAAACTTGACTTCATCAATTTCGAGAACAGAGTTGCTTAGAAAAGATGCCTGAAATTATTTTGTGTGACTCGGCCTCTAACTAGTCTTTGTACTGCCACAAGACGCCAGCAGGGCCCTGGGAGATTACCTCACGCCTGGAATCTGCCTTATAATCACTTGAGCCTCAGACCAGCGGAAAAAACTTCTCCCTAATCCCTTTTTATATGAATTGTACAGCGCCCGACCAACAGTGGGTGTTGTCAAACATTCTCCCTTGTTTGTCTGCCCGGGTGTTTGTGTTGCTAGTGCCGGTATCACACGAGCGATGGGTTGCTTTCCGGCATTTTTCCTGGTTTATTCTGGCCTGGAAGCTTGTGAATTCGTGTGTTTCTGAAGTACGGCTCATACGATTGATTAATAGATTGAGAGGAAGACCTCGGATGAAATGGAGAGATGGTGTTATAAAAAGCATTGGAAGATAGAGAGATGACTGAAAACACAGGCAAGATAAGTGGTTATGAATAGAGATGAATGGAGAATGATTGTGACTAGATAAGAGATAACGAGGTCGTTGGGAGTGGGGGTCAGCACCAGTTGGACTAGATAATTGTCCGTCAGACGAATGGCTGCTAAGACCGGAACCTCTCCAGGAGGTCTTGGACCTGGGAGTCTTTTGCTGTGGACCTCAAATGGGCCTTGATCTCTGGGTCTTCTTCTGGACGACCTAGATATGTGTGAATATTTAGTGTTTTTATATTTTGTTGCTTCTGTTCGAGCTCTGTCTCGAGTCGGCCACCCCAAGCTATGGGGTATGTGCCTGAGTATATACATGCATACATACATACATACATACTTTAGTTTCCAAGACCAATGCCATAGATTCTAAAGTATTATTGGAAAATTTTGGGTCATAGAAAATCGACGATACAGGCTGTTGTGCGGTGCAGTTGGCCACATGAATTTGTGTACACGTCATGATGTTGTGTAAGGAAGTAAGATTAGTGTGATTGACTTGCAACAATAATTTGGCATAAATGGGTAATTGATTATAAGAGCAAACTACAGCATTATCATTTACACTTCCAATTCACTCACACTAATTTTCCTCCCATTCATGAAATCAGGGAGTGTATGCAAATACTGTATATGTGCTCATCTGTATCCCCCTTAATGCCAGGTATCAATCAAACACTTTAAGGGGGTAGGGTTTATATATTGGTCGATTTATGTATGTATTTAATATTTTAGTTTTTTCCCTAGATCTTCATCAAGCTATATAAAAAAAATATATATATATATATATATATATACATACCGTATATATATCTATATATATATATATATATATATATATATATATATATATATTATATATATATATATATATATATATATATATATATATATATGTATATATATGTATATATCCAAGATCTCTCTTCTAGATAAAGTTGTACATTTTTCGGTAGAAAAAAAGTTCCGGCCGAAGGCTGGCTCCTCCTAAATTACAGGCTCGCTATCGCTCACCAGGACAAAATAGACACCTAAATAGCACGAAACTTTTTAATATTAACAAAGAAATTGGGTGACAAGACTTAAAATCACCAAACTAATGGGGTGAACGTCTTAAAATCTCGAAAGCAATGAGGCTAAACATAAGGTAGAAAGGAGAAAAAACAAAATCCCTCAAGTGGAAATCTCCCCTTAAACATTCCCTGCAGATTTAACCCCTTCAGCACTGTGACGCCTCTTTCCCTTCGGTTTTGAATACAGTTAGATGATTTTATGCAATTTTCGAAGGTCCTCTGTTATTCAGAGGTTAGATACTAGAGGTAGAGTATAAGCTAAGGAAAATCGTCTAATTCTAACCAGATTATGATGTAAGTACGTCATGGTGATGAAAGGGTTAATCAGTGCATGTATTAATCGCTTTGCTTGACAATTAGACAAA